>OW052244.1:73937210-75187210 GCA_932526585.2 Philonthus cognatus
AAGTCAATAAACATTTAACTTCCATTTAGAACGGATTACGCTCTGCACTTCGCCTTTATCCGTATATTAAGAAACGTCAACGAAGTCAATATTGACTTCTTTGCTGATTCCTACTACACCTTACTGCGCACAATAGAATCGTTGTAATTTTTGTTTATTTTGGTTTGTTTTGTATGTTCGTTTTTATTGTGCTGATATCAGCATTGAATTATTTAATTGTATGTTTTTGTTCTGTATGTTTATATTTATGTATAGGCATTCCGTTGAATAAAGATTAAAAATATAAAGGATCCGTGTAAAATTTGCAAAAGCATTGGAGAAGGATTAAATAGCAATCTTCAAAAGTGAGGGAGTGCCTAAAACAAAGTTTGTATTTTTAAATAAGATGAACTCTTCTTTAGGGAAAGAATGACGATCCTTGCAAAAGTTTGAAGGCTATTGGAGGTATATTAAAGAGCAAACTTCTAAGTCCTAATACGATTAAAACAAAAAAATAGTAAACTTTTCATGATCTGCCATTATTTAAATCTTTGGCATGTGTTCAGTGTTTACATGAGAACTGGGCTTGGAATCCATTGAATCCGTCAGATTGTGGCTTCTAAGATTAACAAAACTTTTTGCTGAAATATTGCTGAACGCCAACATATAGCAGGGCCATTTACATTCTTCAGTTTGGTTGATCTCCATATGTCTAGATTAGATATTTGTAGGGATGGCCTCTTGGCCTGTACCTCCGCGACCTTTGCAGATCTATTTTGGATCCCTGTTATCCTAGACGACATGCTGGATCTTCGCCTCTTTGATTATCCCTATTAACCCTGACATTGAGCCTTGGGTGTAGCTCTCTGCGCTTGGTTTAGTCTTGCCCAGCTTTAAGTATGTAAGCCGTGCTAGGGCCTCACATTGGCACAGGATGTGGAGAGGATCCTCTTCTTCTACCTGGCAGAATCTACATATTGTATCCTCTGCCAGACCTATTTTGCTCATGTGTTTGTTCTACAGTTTCAAGCGAATCCATATGTCTAAAAAATATCTTATTCAGAATTGATCGACTCAATGTTGAAAATCTACAATTATTGGTCCATGTTGACAGAGTGCGCATTGCGCATTGCTGCATGGCATTAAGACTAGAGATGGAAAACTCCTGACCGAGTCGACTTAAAGAGTCAGCTCAATGAAGTGAGCTGGTGAGCCAAGTGACTCAGTTCGAAATATGCAGCTCTTTTTGAGCCATGACTCATTTTGATTTGCTTGCTCTTCTAGAGTGAATGTAGATTCGAAATATATTAAAAGATCTTGATTTTCACGCGGCTCATGGATCGACAGGCCCGCTTCTCGCAGCCTTGCTGAACTTGCACTTTTTACTTTTTGCATTTGTACTCGTACACTAACTACTCAATTAGTTTCCAAAAACTGAATATTTTTTACGGCAGTTTCTGAACCTGCGTTATTCGTTTATTTAGATAGATATTCTTAGTTCACACATACTACAATTTAAAATATCATAAGCAAACACCGTTGTTTACTATTTAGTAAACATTACAAGTGTAATTTTTCTTTCGTGACCTTTTTGTAACCAAAATTGTACATTTAACAAGTGTTTGTTATTGTAGTAAGAAAATAGCTATCGTTATATTTCTATCGTATTATTGCAGCATCATCGATTTGAATTACGACGCGTGCGAATGGAGTTAAATAAACCCATAGAGTTAGCGAATCGACTCTAAAATAAAGATGGGCAAAATGGCTCTTTTCAGTGAGCTGGTTCACAAGATCTGACTTACTTTAAAGAGCTGGTTCAATGAGCCAGCTCAAAAGAGTTACATGACTCAGTTTTGAGCTAGCGATCAGCCGAGACTCTTAGAGATCCTCTAATTCGCCAACTTATTGAATTAAGCGACGCGGTGATTAAATAT
The DNA here is from genome assembly GCA_932526585.2 of Philonthus cognatus. Classification (NCBI taxonomy): domain Eukaryota; kingdom Metazoa; phylum Arthropoda; class Insecta; order Coleoptera; family Staphylinidae; genus Philonthus; species Philonthus cognatus. Next base: position 73,939,127 of record OW052244.1, read on the forward strand.
TTTTTGCAATAAATTAATCATAATTTATATAAAAATGTAAGAGTGAATATTTAATCAAAACTATTAGTAAACGCGAATTCATTTCGTGCGATTACACTTCAAGTGTGTTTATAAAACGAGCTAGTTCAGTTGGATTCGAGAGCCGTCGTGAATCATCGCGATCCAACTCTGAACTGCGGAGTTGGACCCCGAGGAGTGAGCTAGCTCAGTCGGATTCAACACCCGCCGTGGCTCTTTTAAGAGTCGTTTCGCCAACTCAACGGGTTTGTTTAACTCCATTCGCACGCGTCGTAATTCGAATCGATGATGCTGCAATAACATGATAGAAATATAACGATAGCTATTTTCTTACTACAATAACATACACTTCTCATTAAATTTATAATTTTAGTTACAAAAGGATGACGAAAGATAAATTACACTTGTAATGTTTACTAGATAGTAAACAACGGCGTTTGCTTGTGATATTTTAAATTGTAGTATCTGTGAACTAATAAGAGGGGAATCTCAATCTAAATAAACGAAAAACGCAGATTTAGAAATTGGCGTGAAAAATATTTAGTTTTCAGAAATTAATTGAGTAGTATACAAATGCAAAAAGTAAAAAGTGCATGTTCAGCAAGGCTGACAGAAGCCGACCTTTCGATCTACGAGTCGCGTGAAAATCAAGATCTGTTAATACATTGCGAATCTACATTCACTCTAGAAGAGCGAGCGAATCAAAATAAGTCATGGCTCAAAAAGAGGTAAATATTTCAAACTGAGTCACATGGCTCACCAACTCACTTCACTGAGCTGACTTTTTGAGTAGATTCGCTCAGGAGTTACCCATCTCTACTCTAAAAGAGTTACGGCGGCTCTTGAATCCGACTGAGCGGACTGAGCTAGCTCACTTATCGGAATCCAACTCCGCGGTTCGGAGTTGGATCGCGATTATTCATGACGGCTCTCGAATCCAACTGAACCAGCTCGTTTTAAGGAGCACTTAAATCCGTTGAATCCGACTAAGCTAGCTCACTCATCGGGATCCAACTCCGCGGTTCGGAGTGAGCTAGCTAACTTATCGGAATCCAACTCTACGGTGCGTGAAGTGTAATTGCACGAAATGAATACGTGTTTACTATAATTTTGATTACATATTCACTCTAAAGTTTTTATATAAATTATGATTAAATTATTGCAATAATTGTATAACCGAAATAATTAATCTCAATTTAATGAGTTGGCAAACCAGATGGATTTCTAAGAGTCAGAACTCTCGGCGGATCGCTAGCTAGTAACAGTCATGTAACTCTTTTGAGCTGGCTCACTGAAACAGCTCTTTAAAGTAAGTTAGATATTGTGAACCAGCTCAATAAAAAGAGCCGTTTCGCCCATCTCTAACTAAGACCCCTTGTGCTGCCTCCCAACAGGTTGCCCAGCCTCAGTTCAACCATCCAACCTTCTCTAGGTAGTTTCGTATTGCCGAGACTGGCAGATCTCCGATGTCGGCAGTACGGATCCTCTAGTTGACGCGAGTGCTGGGCATTCACTAAGAATATATCTGTCAGTAGAGTGGAATTAATGTAGTTGTATGAGTTACGTGAAGGTGTTAAGTCACTTAATTAAACACAGTTATATTCCTTTCTTCACTTTTATAAATAAAAGTGAAGAAAGGAATATAAATGTGTTTAATTAAGTTTGTTTGTAAGAGTGGAAGACGACTCTACAAGTTGAGAAATCCACAATCCCAATCTTATATAGGTGAACATTAAGTCTGCAGTGACCAGTCTATATTGTCATATTGACTAAGCTAAAATTAATAAAAATAACGCCACTTTTTGAACTTCACGCCTGGAAAACAATATATTCTTCTTCTTATCATATCAAGGAAGAATTAAACGATGATATTTGAATGTGAGTTCTGAAAGGATCAACTTCTGAGCATAATATTAGAAGAAACCTTCTTTTTACAAAGAAATACGCACTATAGAGCTTCTGACATAATGTTAGAACAGACTTTTGTTGCACGAGAAATACGTCGTATCAAGCGTTCTCTTAAACAATATACATCATATTTACAATTACGAGTACATTCATACACCTCGGATTGTGCAAGCAAGAAGTTCAAGGAGATCATTAGGTAGTATGCAAATCGTGCTCCGCGCGCGGTTTTCTTGCAGTTTTCCGTCCGTTCGCGGAATCCAAGCGACCTGTGCGCGCACGAGAGCGGAGAGACCGGACGGGCGTGATTCATGCCGGCCCGGTCGGTTCAAGGCTGTCCGCGAAGTGTAATTTATTTATACAGTATATAGTGCATTACGGTATTGTGTATAATATCGATAACGAGGCGTTTACTGCCCTCCCACCACCGTAAAAAGGCATCGGTATTTGGAGTATCGCTTGATATGTCAGACACCGGATTTAAGTTCGAGACACCAAATATTTTTCGCATATATATATGGAACACGTTATGATTTATGGTATAATATAGTTAGGTGTATGATAAACGAATATTAACGAGGTGTAATAAATTAAGTTGGAATCATTTTGACCCCAGGCGCATATTATAGTCTATATACCGAGAGTTTTTCTTTTAAGTATACATACCCCAATTATGTGCTGTAAATTTTCAAACATTCGTTGTGTTTTTTAAAGGGTTCAATTTAGAGCGTAAACGAGTGTTTTCCACTCCCAGGCTGAGCATGAAGTAAAATTTCGAGTTTAGAAAAGCCTGAAAATTTGGTTTGGTGGCGTAGCGCGAAGCGCGGAGCGACCAAACCAAATTTTCAGGCTTTTCTAAACTCGAAATTTTACTTCATGCGCCACGCGTATTAAACACTGAAATATTGTGAAACAAATGCTACAAAACGATGAATGATCTAAAAAATTAAAACTAAACTGCTTGGTTTTCATTTTTTACATCATTTATCGTTTTGTAGCCTTCATTTCACAATATTTCAGTGTTTTATACGCATGGCACATGAAGTAAAATTTCGAGTTTAGAAAAGCCTGAAAATTTGGTTTGGTCGCTCCGCGCTTCGCGCTACGCGACCAAACCAAATTTTCAGGCTTTTCTAAACTCGAAATTTTACTTCATGCTTAGCCTGGGAGTGGAAAACACTCGTTTTTGCTTTAAATTGAACCTTTTAAAAAACCCAACGAATGTCTGAACATTTACAGCACATAATTGGGGTATGTATACTTAAAACAAAAACTCCCGGTATGTGAACTGTATATAAGTTAAAAGCTTAAATTATTCTAATTTAAATATCACTCATATGTATAGACAATATATAATATGTGTAATATTATACAGGATGCGGCAGCATAACTTCCTTTTTTAAAATGCGCGCCATTCAGTCGGTTGATGTCGTAGCGGAGCGCTAGTGATCTCGTTCGAGAGGCGGGACTATAAAGTTTTGTCCCGGCACAGTTCATTCGCCATCATTATCATTGGAACAGTGCTTTTGCCGTTGAGGCTTACTTTTCGAGCGGATATTCTGTGATCGCAACCCAGCGCGCCTTTCGGAATCGCTTTAATTTAGCCCCGTTGACGCCTGTCCCGGAATGCAAATTGGACAAACTGCAAGTACGACAAGACGAAGAACTGGAGTCCCTCGGCCCATTAGATCATTTGAGAACATTGAGGCAGTGCGAGCTTCAGTGTTGCAATAACCACGGCGTTCTGCGCGCAAACATGCGTCTATCCGTGGACTTTCCGATCATTCTATGAGGAAAATCCTTCATGATGATCTTCATTTCCATCCTTACAAAATGGCGATTGTGCAGGAACTTTCTGAACGTGACTTCACTTCTCGGAGAAACGCGTGTGAGGTTCTTCTCGAAGTCGTTCCTGAGAACTTTATTGTTTTTTTTTTTTACTGATGAAGCCCATTGTTATTTGTGTGGATTCGTCAATAAACAAAACATGCTCTTCTGGGCTGACACCAATCCTTGAGAACTGCATCAAAGGCCTTTACATTCACCTTAAGTCACAGTGTGGTGTGCAATTTCCTCAGCTGGAATTATTGGTCCCTGGTTCTTTGAGAAAAATTAAGTCACAGTTACAGTGAATTCGGACCTGTATTTAAACAGGTTAGAGGATTTTTTTTCCCACGGCTAGATGAGTTGGACTTAGGGGACATTTGTTTCTAACAAGACGGTGCAACGGCACACACTTCAAGAACATCGATGGCTGTTTTGAGGGAACACTTCCCAGAGCGCCTCATCTCAATAAGAGGAGATTTAAAGTGACCGGCCCGCTCTCTCGATCTGACCCCTTGTGATTTTTTTCTATTCTTTTGAAGTATGCGCCTACATTATAAAAAACAAATAAAAAATTTCTGATTCATAAAATGGGTTTTATTAAGTTTTAAAAAAAGGAAGTTATGCAGCCGCACTCTGTATATTGTCTATACACATGAGTGATATTTAAATTACAATAATTCGTAACTTAGACTTAGGCGCATCTTATAAATATGTAACTCTATATATGACTTACAAATATGTGTCACCATAGACAAATATTGTAGCTTGTATATGATGTTATATATTCTACAAAACACATTTATTGATTTATAATTCAAAGAAGTATGTATTTGTTTATATCGTGGAATATCAATTTGAAAGCAATCAGATAGCATTTTACCTATTCTGTTTGTTGTCATTGGGTCTGGTCGTTTAATTGTCGTGCGGTTCAAACTTAATTTCCTACATGTCGTCGGCGTTCCTGGTTTATCGGAACCGATGGCTGATGCTGATAGCCACCTTGACACAAAAAGCCGCCGGAAATAAACGCGTTTTGTATACACACAAACGCTATGCGCCTGTGTTTACGCGAATATCACGGAAACCGGCAAGTGAAATTCATTTCGTGTGTTCGCGGTTCGTAAAATTGCTCACGGGAAATAGATCTCTCACATTTTGAAATACTTTCATGCTTTCGGTAATAAAGGTACGTATACATCGCTTGACCTATTTCAAAAATTGAAAATATAGTTCAAAAGATTATAGATATATTTTCAATTTTCTATTTTACATTGGTTTTCCTGTTGTACAGGGTTAATTAAAATAAAGAAACAGATTTCAAACATTTATTTCTTCCAAAGATAGAAACACAATTCCAACGTTCCTGGAAAGAGAAAAGTTCATTTTGTATGCAATCAATATGACCACCATGTGTCACACGACAAATATCAAAACGGTGGCTCATTTTTTGCCACACACGAATCAACTGGTCTCTAGCTATCGAATTCACAGCTTAAACAATTCGATGTCGCATATTTTCAAGAGGGGGTTTTGGCTCCTTTTCGTAAACTCTATGAATACGCTCGACATTTTCATTCGATGTCCGTGGACATCCTGTGCTTTTCTGTTTACAGATGCAACCATCGTCTACGAATTTTCGATGTCACTGGTAAATCTGCTCATGACGAAGCGGTCGATTATTAAACTGACGGCGAAAAGCACGTGAACTTCAATAATAGACTCTAGTTTTGTTAATTGCACCACACAAAATGATTTTTCTGGTTGTGTCGCTATTTTACTTCTGACAATCAATATGACAAGTAACAGCGCCAATGCGGCCGTGGTTGGAACTTCTGCCTAGATTTTTTAAATTGGAAACTTTTGTCTGTCCAGGAACGTTGAAATTATGGTTCTGCCTTGTAGTTTGGAAGAAATAAATGTTTGAAATCTCTTCCTTCTTTTTGAATAGCTCTGTATATTATTAGTTTGCTCCGTGGAATATTGAAATTGGAAAATAATGCCCACCAATCAACCAAATGTAACAAACACATCAACAATATTGTATCTACATAAACCCGAGTGTTACACACTGTAATTATTATGATAAATGACTGCCAACTTGCAAATAACCGATCCCAAACAGACACGGCATGTTCAGGAGGGGCCTTGTTGTGTCTAGTCGGCGTGAAAACTGCAATTCATCCCGAGCCATTATTATCCACCCAGACATCCAACGGATGAAGGGCGTATTTTTTTCAGGTCACGAAATTCCAGACTCTAGAAATGACTTTTATCGATCGGTAAACTCGACAATCCGTAAAAACACAAGAAAAAAAAAGATTTACTCAACTTTATCATCGATTGAAAACATGGGAATTCGGATGAGCTTTAACAAACAGTCTACAATTACAACCAAAATATGAAGCATACGATTCAGTGGATTGAAGATCCAAAGTAACATTTCTATAACAATATAACTGGACTTGCCAAATTACCAACTCTGTACGCAATTTGAGATGGTGCAGGAAACATGAATTCGTCAAAAATGAACAAACATATCATTAAATTATGAACGGTGGAGGCTTCTACTATGTTTAAAAAATTAAAAATATGCATATTCCAAAATTAATATTTTGTTAATGTTGGAATATGCATATTTTTTCAAGGTGTATCTATTTCAGATGTATAAAGAATGATATGTTTAATAAAATAAAACACTAACTTTATTTATAAACCTAAAAGTTATGCTGTGCTTTTCGTGTTAATATTTCCATTCGAAAACTTAGTTATGTTCTTAATGCTGTTTAGTTTCCACAATTGATGTAAACTCTGTTTTTTTTAATATGACCAAACTTAGGGTGTATTTACTGCGAACAGTTGCAGTCCTGCTTTAACAGTAGGGTATTTAAAACATCAAATTTTTAGATGATTTGTTTGAGACTTTGATAATCATTTAGATCCTGGGTCTCCAAACTATCTTCTTCGCGGGCCACAAATACAATTCTACATAATAAAGTCGGCCAAGATCCGATTAATTTTATAAAATTATGAAAAATTTAAGGAACAATATGACATTTACAAAAAAAATACAAACAATCGCGGGCCGGATTCATGCAAGTCGCGGGCCGGATTTGGCCCGCGGCCCGTAGTTTGGAGACCACTGATTTAGATTATCAAAGTGACAAACAAATCATAATTTGTTAAATAAATTGTCAAGATGCAGAGATTTTCAAAAAAGAAAACGCTACAACTTACAACTTTACAACACATACAGGGATTTTTCGTTTTAAGTATACTTTCACATATTCCATATAAAAATTTGTAAATTTAATGAACATGTGATCAGAACTAAGTAGTATATTTATTACTCCACTTTAAATCCGTGTTTTTTATACGCGTGGCGCATGAAGTAAAATTTCGAGTTTAGAAAAGCCTGATTTGGCTTGGTCGCTCCGCTGCGCTACGCGACCAAGCCAAATTTTCAGGCTTTTCTAAACTCGAAATTTTACTTCATGCTTAGTCTGGGAGTGGAAACACTCGTTAGAGTTTTTAAATTGAAAGTTTTTAATAAGATCACGAATGTCTGAAAATTTACATTGAAAAATCGTAACATGTATACCGAAAAGAAAAATTCCTTCTAAATACAAGGAATGTTTCTTTTATGTATAAATGTTACGATTTTTCAATGTGAATTTTTAGACATTCGTGATCTTATTAAAAACTTTCAATAAAGAAGACAGATATTCCTGAGCAAGGAATATTACCTGATCTTCCTATCCTACCTGATCCTTAGACTCTAGAAATGACTTTATCGATCGGTAAACTCGACAATCCGTAAAAACATCGTAAGAAAGATTTACTCAACTTTATCATCGATTGAAAACATGGGAAGTCGGATGAGCTTTTACAAACAGTCCAGAATTGCAACAAAAATATCAAGCATACGATTCTGTGGATTGAAGATTTAAACTAACATTTCTGTAACAATATAACTGGACTTGCTAGATTACCAACTCTGTACGAAATTAGAGATGGTGTAGGAAACATGAATTCGTCAAAAATGAACATATCATTCTTTATATATCAGAAATAGATACACATTTAAAAAATATGCAGAGAAACGAAGAAGTAAATGATTTCTCACGAAAAATAAAGATAACTAAACTGCAACAAATTCCAAATAATACAAATTCCCACAAAATATAAGTTACTTAATCTGCAAACAAGAAAAGATATAATTCCCACAAATCCGCGATGAATATTTATGAAAAAAGGCAATTGTTGGAACACAAAGGACTCGTGCTGGTCGAGCAGCATAGGGTGCTCTTGATGTACAATGGGATTCCATTCGCGACCATTTATTATCCGCAATTATCCGAGTTGATACAATAATTTGCTCTACATTACTAAAGGAGGATGTGCGGACTTGTAAGGCTTCCGGTTGTTACGATTTGCACGCACAAGTCAGCAAGAGAGATGAGCTGTCAAACAATAAAGCATATGATATGCAACAAGAAGAAAAATTATGAACGTAATCACATCAATGTAAATGAGGAATATTCAACATTACTTTGATTGATGCGATCTTTGGAGCTACACGCTACGGATTTTAAAAGTGTTATTGTTAAGAACAGGTCTATCAAAAAATAAAGAATATTATGATGCTTGACAAGAGATGATCACCTTAAAATGTTGAATATCAAATTTACTGAATCTGAAAAACATTCTTGTCTTCATAAATTCATAAAATAGATATGCTAATCAGACCCGTAGATCGTGCACGAACGCCCCTTGCGAGTTACTTGCGAAAACATTAAACACCATATTAATACAATATTTATACTTTGAAAAAAAAATTTCTATTGAAAACAGCATTTATCTAGCCAATAAAATAAAAAATGTACAAATTCCTCATATCGCAAAATTAGTTTCCTCCGATATCACGAATCTTTTAACAAATGTACCACCTTTAGAAATTATTAGGCTTAACTGAATAATAAAAATATAAATCCAAAAATAAAAAACGAAATTAAAACTCTCTTGGACATCTGTATCTGTATTTAATAAAAATGTCTCTGCCAGCCAAATAGCCTTGCTATGGGAATTCCGGTAAGTCCTTTATTGGCCGGTTTGTTTATGAATCACTTGGAGGAAAATAAAATATGCAAACTTCCAGTATTCAATAAATGCATTTATTGGTGGAGGTATGTTGACGACGTTCTAGTTTTATTTAATGGTACGGAGAGTATATTAAATAATTTACTTAACCTTAATTCTCGACATAGAATCATAAAATTCACATTAGGAACAGAAAATATTAAATCCATAAACTTCCTAGACCTTACAATCCATAATTTCAATAACAGACATAATTTTTCCATATACTATAAACCGACCCACACCGATTTTACAATAAACAATTCATATTTTCACCCTCCCCAACACAAAGTAGCCGCGTATAGATCAATGATTCATAGATTGTTTTCTATACCAATGAATTTTGCTAATTTTAAAAATGAATTAGATATTATACTTCAAATTGGTAAAAACAATGGATACGATAAAAGTATTATAGATAACTTAGTAATAAACAAAGAAAAACAAATAACTAAAAACGTGACATACAATGGACAACTAAGTAATAAATTAGTTAAAGAGATGGAGAGAATTAATATTGATATAACCATCTGCACCAATAATAGCCTAGGAAAATATATTAAAAACAATTAAAAAAAAAACTGAAAAGTACAAACAATCTGGAGTCTAGTCTATATGTTAAATTGTGATGACTGCCCTAAATATAACATAGGACAAACCGGAAGATCGTTCGAGGAGAGGATAAAGGAACACAAAAAAGCTTACGTTAAACAAAAAAGAACATCAACGTTTGCCAATCACCTAATAGATGAAAACCATAATTTTAACCAGGATGTAAAAATCCTACAAACATCAAAAAGGCAGAAAATTAAACCTAGAAAATTTGGAAATAAACACCAAAATTCCGGATTTCTCCTCAACGAGCAATTAAAATTATCCACCTCCCCACTACTGAAAATGTTCCTCCCACCAAAGTAATTTGTATGTAGATAAATAGTCATAAGAAATCTGTACATTTTGTAACTCACCTGAAGAAGCAATAAATTTGCAAAACAATTGTAGTGAATAAACATTCCAATTTTTTTATAATAAACGAGTTTTTTTTTGTTTAAATAAGTAAAGTAATATGGATTTTCAACACTTAAATACCTCAACAATCAACGATTCTTGTCTTTATTAAGAATTAACAGAATTCTGTACAACTACAAAATCAGATTGATGATTATAATACTTTGGACTTCATACAGAGATTTTATTTAAGTATACATATCCTGATGCACACGCTGAAACTTGAGCAGTATATTTTCACTTTAAATCGGTGTCTTAGACGCGTGGCTTTTATTTATTGATCGATCCGATTCGCTACGCGACCAATTCAATCTTTTAGGTGTTACTAAACTCGAAATGTTACTTTATGCTTAATCAAGGGATACATTTCAAATTGAACGCTTTTAAAAAACAACGAACTCCTGAAAATTTACAGCATATACATCGGGATATGTGTAGTTGAAAGAAAAAATCCCTTTAGAAGAATTGGAAACAAATATTTTTTATAAAAGTTATATAAGGAATGAAAGACCATTCATTACATGACAGTTGAATGCTGTTCGTAAGACTTGTAACTTTTTCGGAAAGTTGGAGAACAAGCCGCACGTCATAAAGATGTCTAAATTTGTAACTTCTTACTTGTTTCCACTTTCATCATAATAAAAGCCCCGGAGAACGAAAGCTGGTCCGAACATAATGTGAGAGTTTGCATTCGTATCGATCACCCGCTTACAACTTTTAAGACGGATATATGCAGAACAGCATTGAAATTGCAAGCACTCTGAGCGTTGATACTCGACAGTTGTGTATCGATGTGACTTCAGCGAAAGTTTCCGGGCAATAATCCAAATGGGATCTGTTGAGGACTTACGTGAAGTAATATGTTTCGATGAAATATACGGTTGTTTGTGACAAAGTGGGTTCTGGTATGGATATGCAGGAATTTTTTCTTTTAAGTATGTATATGCATACGATGCTAATTTCCTTACATGCGTTGTTTTTCAGAAGAGTTCAATTTGAAGCTTTAAACGAGTGTTTACCACTCCCAGGCTAAGCATGAAGTAAACTTTCGAGTTTAGGAAAGCCTCAAAATTTGGTTTGGTCGATCCGCAAAGCGGAGCGACCAAACAAAATTTTTAGGCTTTTCCAAACTCGAAATTTTTCTTCATGCGCCACGCGGCTAAGACACTCATTCAGAATGAAGTTCGTAATATACTCAAAACTGTATTTGTGTTCAGTATTCCGGCACCAGATACCCACAGACGGGTTTTGGAATTCAAGGTCCTCGTCAGTGTGGTCCCGACCCAGTGCTGAGGAATACTGAACATTTCTGACTATATCAAGCCAATATGTAAAAACTATTAATGGATTCGATAGCTAACGCCATCTAATGCTCCATGCTTCGCTACGCGGACAATTCAATCTTTCAGGTTTTACTAAACTCGAAATGTTACTTCATGATTAATCAAGGAGTGGATACACTTCAAATTGAACGCTTTTAAAAATAAAGAACTTCTGAAAATTTACAGCATACACATCGGCATATGTATACTTGAAAAAAAAATCCTTTATAAGAATTGGAAACAAATCTTTTTTATAAAAGTGGCATGAAAGACCATTTATTACATGACAGTTGAATGCTGTTCGTAAGACTTGTAACTTTTTCAGAAAGTTGGAGGACGGCTGCCGCCCGTCATAAAGATGTCTAAATTTGTAACTTCTTACTTGTTTCCACTTTCGTCATAATAGAAGCCCCGGAGAACGAAAGCTGGTCCGAACATAATGTGGGAGTTTGCATTCGTACCGATCACCCGCTTACAACTTTTAAGACGGATATATGCAGAACAGCAATGAAATTGCAAACACTCTGAGAGTTGATACTCGACAGTTGTGTATCGATGTGACTTCAGCGAAAGTTTCCGGGCAATAATCCAAATGGGGTCTGTTAAGGACTTACGTGAAGTAATATTGTTGCGGCACTTTATTGTACATAAATTATGTGTAAATTTATTTGTATATTTAGCCTTTTTTATTCATATATTTGTATCTGTAAATATTTTATTTTTATAACACATTTCAGTTTCAATATTCAATTTTATGTTTTCTGCTTAATCTTTATTTTATTACTTTATTGCTGGATTGTATTTTCTCCAGATATTTGTATATTTTCGACAAGAATGTAGTTCAAATCTTAATGTACTTTTAATAGACCGTTGTAAAGTTGAACGGCTCTGTTAGCTACGGGGGGTGTTGTGTTGTTGTTCGTCCGTTCGGGAAATATTCGCAGAAAAAATAATTTGTATGGCCATGTGGCTAATTCCTAGAAATGCGTCCCTTCGACGCATAATACAATCTAGGTAAACGAAGGGTGCATCCCTTCCTTTGCCACAGATTTGCATCCCGTGACCATCGCTGACCAATAACAACACAACCCCCACTTTGCAACACTCAGTTTTTGGTTCTTTTGAAATGTAGAAACTGATATAACAATTCTATTCTTGAAACGACAAACATCTCAACATTTTACTCAAAATCTAACCTCAACACATCAAAATATTTTATATTTAAATCAGTGTATATAACTCTGTACATTTTATTTACGGTGAATATAAGTTTAAAATTTTAATAAGTGCTACGAAGTATATTATTTCAACTTCATTCACCCGCATCGGAAATAGTGGTAATTTCGAACCAGTGCGAAAGGAAATCACCACAGAGATTAAACCATCTCTAAAACATTGGTCCTTCGAACCGGATATCGAAACATACTTATTCGATAATCTGTAAATCAACACAAGAAGACAAAGCGGGCGACCACCGCCAACGAGGGAAATATTGAAAGCGGTCGTTCATCATCGTGGGAAACTTCACACTCACCGGGAGCATCTACTCCGGAACGCGACACTAGGTCCACTTGAGGCGAGCATCCCCGTCGAGCAGAAGTGCAACATCACCGCGGCTATTCAAATTCACCGGGAGTATCTTCTCCGGAACGCGACAACTGGTCCACCCGAGCGGAGCATCCCCGTCGAACATTGAAGCCAGCAATTCAATCAATCCTTCGTAAGTCCAATCCTTTATTTAATACACTCTTATATTTGAACATTTTACTAAGTCACAATGGCTACCGATCCTAGAGCAGCCGCTTTGTTAAATAAACGTCGCGCTTTAAAAGGCAACATGACTAGAGTTAGAACCGCGTATACAGATTTATTAAAAGATACTGAGGCAAATCCTAAATCAATTCGCATGAAAATTATGTCACGGTTAGATACGTTAGAACCATTCTTACAACAATACTATACTCTTATGGAAGAATTAGAATTAATCGATGGAGAGAAACCGGAATATGAAGCTGATAGGAACACGTTTGAAAAAACATATCATGACTTGAAATCAGAATTAAAAATGCATTTAGACACACTTAATAGTCAATCTAGTACTGAATGTAAAGTTCAATTACCTATATTAAATTTATTATCATTCAGTGGCTTGTATGAAGAATGGGCAGCGTTTAGTGAAACATTTACCTCATTAATTGATTCAAATAAATCATTAGACAAAATCCAAAAATTTCATTATCTGAGATCTTGTTTAACGGGTGAAGCAGCCAATTCAATTAAGGCATTAGAAATTGTAGCTGCCAATTACGATATTGCTTGGTCAACTTTAAAAAATAGGTTTCATAATACGAAAATTGCTATAAATAATCACCTAAAAGCTCTATTTGAAATTCCGCATTTATCTAAACAAAGTTTGTCTGGACTTAGACAAATGAATGATAGTATTTCAAACAATATTATTTCACTAAAGCTCTTAGACGAATCAGTACAACATTGGGATATAATGATAATTTATCTAATAGAAAACAAATTTGATAACAACACAAATTCAGATTGGCAAACATATTCTTGCAACATTAAATCTCCTAAATTAGACGATTTACACAAATTTATCAATGAAAAATGTGACATACTACAAAAACTAAAATTTCAACAACAACCGTCTAGCTCAATCAAACACAACTCAGTTAAACAAAATTCATTTCATTCTAAACCTACAAAATCATACATTTCTACATATAAACCTTCATGTACTCTTTGTAAAAAGGAACACCTTATTTATACTTGCGATGATTTTTTAAATTTGACACCAAGTGATAGGCTCAATCGTGCCCGTTCATTAGGTCTTTGTACGAATTGCTTAAAGTCTAACCACTCTAATAAAGATTGTCGCAATTCAGGAATTTGTAAAACTTGCGAGAAAAAACACCATTCATTATTGCACTTAGATTCACAACAAAAAGAAAATCAATCAACTAAACAAAATATTGCTGCTCAAGATTCATCCAATCTAACAATTAAACAATCTACCTCGTTTCATGCTGCAAATTTTAAATGTGAAACGTTATTATCTACGGCGCAAATTTTAGTGTGTGACAATCACGGCAATTATCAAAATTGCCGAGCATTATTAGACTCGGGATCGCAATCTTGTTTTATAACTCACAACTTAGTTAAGAGCCTAGGTTTGCATATTTCTACTAGCAGTATAATGATTTCAGGAATCTCAAATAGTAGTGCCGAAGTTTGCAACCAAACAAAATTAACTATCCGATCAAAACATAATAGTTATAAATCAACCGTCAATTGTCTAGTCTTAGATTCAATTACATCAACTTTGCCATCATATTCATTCAGTGCAGAAATATTAAATATTCCTAGCAATATAACACTTGCTGACGAATCATTTAATAAACCAAACACTATTGATATGCTAATCGGAGCTAACCTATTTTGGGACCTCCTTTGTATAGGTCAAATTAAATTGGGAAAAAACCTCCCATTACTACAGAAAACTAAATTAGGTTGGATCGTAGCTGGAAATATTCCCGCATATGACTCAACTAATGCTGTAAAGTGTAATTTAACTACGACTCAGGCAATTGACGATCAAATAAAAAGGTTTTGGGAATTAGAAGAAATTAATAATGACATTAATCTTGATCGTATAGAAACAACTGCTGAAAATCACTACGTTTCAAATACCACGCGTTTAGCTAATGGGCGTTTTGTTGTAAAAATTCCTATTATTAATCCAGAATGCGATCTTACTGAATCGCGCAATATAGCAATTAAACGTTTTTATTCTCTCGAAAAGAAACTTGCAAAAAATAATGACTTAAAAACAAGATATACCGAATTCATGTCTGAATATCAGACGCTAGGGCACATGAGTGAAATTAAAGAAACATTCCCATTAAAAAACTTAACTTATTATTTACCCCATCATCCCGTGATAAAAGAATCTAACACAACTACGAAATTGAGAGTAGTATTTGATGGGTCGGCGAAAATTGGCAACAATTTATCTTTAAATAGAATCCAAGAAGTAGGCCCCACTATACAAAATGACTTATTTTCTATTTTAATACGATTTAGACGTCATCCAATTGTTTTAACAGCAGACGTAGAAAAAATGTATCGACAAATTTTAATTCACCCTGATGATAAATCGTTACAGCGTATATTTTTTCGATCAAATCCTAATTCAGAATTAATTTGCTTTGAACTAAATACCGTCATCTATGGTACGGCTTCTGCGCCATTTTTGGCAATACGTACGCTTAACGAGTTGTCAAAAATCAATCAAGACAAATTTCCAATTGCCAGTTTAATAATCAAAAATGATTTTTATGTCGATGACATGCTGACTGGCGGCAATACTATCAGTGAAGTTGTAAAAATCAAAGAAGATATAACTAGCATTCTAGCAAGCGCCGGGTTTCATCTTCATAAGTGGATATCAAATCACTCATCAATTAATAATGAATTAAATAATGATATGTCAGTTCAATTAGGAGAAACAGATTCAATCAAATCACTAGGGGTGTTATGGAACCCAAAATCTGATTACTTACATTTTACCGCATCTGACAATTTTAACCACACTCATAAAGCCACAAAACGATTCATTTTGTCGTCTATTTCAAAAATTTACGACCCTTTGGGATTAATTTCTCCGATTACAATTAAAGCAAAATTAATTATGCAGCAATTGTGGAAAGAAAAATTACACTGGGATGAGTCTATACCATTGAATTTACACTCCATGTGGGTTAAATACAATACAGACATGCAATTTCTGTCTGAAATTAAAATTAATCGTATCACAATATGTCCTTCACCTACACGCATAGAAATTCACGGTTTTTGTGATGCGTCAGAAGCAGCATATGGGGCATGTGTTTACATTAAATCCACGGATAAGTTTGGCAATTCTTTTATTAATCTCATATGCTCGAAATCGAGGGTAGCGCCATTAAAACACACATCTATCCCCAGACTTGAGCTATGTGGGGCATTACTTTTATCAAAATTAATTAAAAAGCTATTAACGATCCTCGACATTACATTTGATTCCATATATCTTTGGTGCGATTCAACCATCACCTTACATTGGATCAAGGGTGATAGTCGGAGATGGCAAACCTTTATAGCTAACAGAGTAGGTGAAATTCAAAGTCACACAAACAGAGACGATTGGCGTCATATTAGTACTTTTGACAATCCCGCTGATCTGATCACCCGCGGAACCAATGCGCTCACATTAAAAGAATCCACAATATGGTGGAATGGGCCCTTATGGCTGCAGTATAACAATACCGGGTGGCCAATTAATGAATTCACTGAAAACATCGATCCAAGCATATTAGAAATCCGAAAGACGCAAACATATCATATACAAAAAAGTGAATTTACATTATTTACAAAATTTTCTAACTTTAATAAATTAAACCGTGTAACAGCTTATTGCCTACGATTCATACACAACTGTAGGCATAATGCGAATCAGAGACGCAATAAACATTTATCTGTTAGCGAAATGAAATATGCAACGACCATTTTAATTAAACTAGCACAAAGGTCAATGTTTTACACTGAAATAAAAGACATTCAATCATTTGGTTTTGTAAGTAATAAGAGCAAAATACTAAAATTAAGTCCGATTCTCGACGAGAATAATATTATTAGAGTAGGTGGACGTTTAAATCGTGCTGACATACCATACTCTAAAAAACATCCGATATTACTCTTAGTTAAACATGCACTTACAAAATTAATAATTGCTAACGAACATAAGCTCATGCTTCATTGCGGCCCTCAAACGTTACTTTGTAGCTTAAGAAATACATACTGGATAGTATCAGGTCGCGATGCATGTAGGCGTTGTGTGCACGACTGTATAATATGCTTCAAGAGTAATCCAAAACCCACAATTCCATTCATGGGAAATTTGCCGCCATCGCGCATAAACCCAGCACCGCCATTTTATAATTGTGGGGTTGATTATGCGGGGCCATTCCTAATTAAGGATAGGAAATTGCGCAAACCTAATACTATTAAAGCATATATTTGTTTATTTATTTGTTTAACGACTAAAGCAATGCACTTGGAATTGGTGACTGATTTGTCGAGCGAAGCATTCATTGCTGCTCTTAGGCGATTCACTTCAAGACGCGGAGCTCCTAAACACGTCTATTCTGACAACGGAACTACCTTCGTTGGTGCTAATTCCGAAATAAGAGAGCTTAATATGTTTTTAAATAATACCGAACACAACGATAAAATAATTAATTTCGCGGCTATAAATTCAATTCAATGGCATTTCATACCTCCCAGATCACCACATTTTGGCGGTCTTTGGGAGTCGGGAGTCAAGTCGGTTAAATCTCATTTAAAACGCATAGCAGCAAACGTTTTACTTACGTACGAAGAATTTATAACTGTATTAGTTCAAATTGAGGGTGTATTAAATTCCCGTCCAATATCACCCTTATCTAATGATCCAAATGACCTCCAACCTTTAACTCCTGCACACTTTCTAATTGGAAGGCCTATAACATCTCCTCCAGACCCCGACCTAACCCAATTACCACAAAACAGGTTGAATCGCTTTCAAATGTTACAGCAAATAACGCAGCATTTTTGGAAACGGTGGTCGAACGAGTACATTGCAACACTTCATCCAAGAGGAAAATGGAACAAACAGCCTACACTGGACATTGCTGTAGGAACCATGGTTATTCTTAAAGAAGATAACCTACCACCCTCGAAATGGCACCTCGGGCGAGTAATAAACGTTCACCCAGGAGATGATAACAACATTCGAGTTGTCTCAGTAAAAACGGCAACGGGAATATACAAACGCGCCGTCACCAAGCTATCAATTCTTCCCATTGATAATACTGATGAATAGGACTTTTGAACTATCAACATACTTCAAGGGGGGCGGCATGTTGCGGCACTTTATTGTACATAAATTATGTGTAAATTTATTTGTATATTTAGCCTTTTTTATTCATATATTTGTATCTGTAAATATTTTATTTTTATAACACATTTCAGTTTCAATATTCAATTTTATGTTTTCTGCTTAATCTTTATTTTATTACTTTATTGCTGGATTGTATTTTCTCCAGATATTTGTATATTTTCGACAAGAATGTAGTTCAAATCTTAATGTACTTTTAATAGACCGTTGTAAAGTTGAACGGCTCTGTTAGCTACGGGGGGTGTTGTGTTGTTGTTCGTCCGTTCGGGAAATATTCGCAGAAAAAATAATTTGTATGGCCATGTGGCTAATTCCTAGAAATGCGTCCCTTCGACGCATAATACAATCTAGGTAAACGAAGGGTGCATCCCTTCCTTTGCCACAGATTTGCATCCCGTGACCATCGCTGACCAATAACAACACAACCCCCACTTTGCAACACTCAGTTTTTGGTTCTTTTGAAATGTAGAAAGTGATATAACAATTCTATTCTTGAAACGACAAACATCTCAACATTTTACTCAAAATCTAACCTCAACACATCAAAATATTTTATATTTAAATCAGTGTATATAACTCTGTACATTTTATTTACGGTGAATATAAGATTAAAATTTTAATAAGTGCTACGAAGTATTTTATTTCAACTTCATTCACCCGCATCGGAAATAGTGGTAATTTCGAACCAGTGCGAAAGGAAATCACCACAGAGATTAAACCATCTCTAAAACAAATATGTTTCGATGAAATATACGGTTGTTTGTGACAAAGTGGGTTCTGGTATGGATATACAGGGAATTTTTCTTTTAAGTATGCATATGCATACGATGTTAATGTTCCGAAATGCGTGGTTTTTCAGAAGCTTTCAATTTGAAGCTTTAAACGAGTGTTTTCCACCCCCAGGCTAAGCATGAAGTAAAATTTCGAGTTAGCAAAGCCTCAAAATTTGGTTTGGTCGCTCTATAGAAGTCACTCTATAGAAATTCATATCAAGCCAAAACTTTTAGTGAGCAAGAAAAAATCTATGACGTATTTTTGTATTTACTTAATCGTTAGTAGCGATAATAAAAATGTATTTTTACGCTCTACAAATTAGAGGGCGCGTCGTTAAAAATTCGAAAATTATTGTTTTTTGAAACACCCTACCGTATAGAGTAAAATGACCTAATTTTTATAAGACAAGTAATAAATAACAAAACTCCTTGGTTTTAAGGGATATTATTTTATGTTTTTTTTGTTTTGTAGTTGTAGCGTTGAGTAGTCGCTTAAGAAATTCCGTTTAATTTCAAGTTTTTCCTCATGGAAGAATTCCATTAAACTCTCTATAAACAAATGCAATCTACCAGTATCTCTATTTCTCCTACATTTGTCACACTTTCGAGGTACAAATTTGTTTGCTCGCGTAATACTCGCTCTACTCTCTCGAGTTGGAGAAAGAGAAAGCCGGTGCATTACTTAATAGTTAGTTATTTCGATGCGTCGAATCGTTTGCCCGACTAAAAATACACGCTCTTCTTAATCCGCGACTGGAATTGTTGTTATCAGAGACATTCGCCGCCGCCTCCGAGCAAGTCGATAACGGATGCTCTCATTGTTGAGGTATGGTCCTCTAATAGCTATTCGCAGCCGCACAATGGGCCTTATTCACACGAGCCCGTTTTGTTCAACGTTCCCCCCAGCTAGTGTTTGCTGTTATCTTAGACAATGTAGGGGGGATTGTTGATAAAGAGTTTGTTAATAGAATTTAATGGAAGGAATTTATTAGAAACTTTGAGATGTCATAATTTCGTACCTTTTTTGTGTACGATGATGATACAATAATAATTTCGTACCTTTTTTTTATGTCTATGTATAATGATTATAACGAGTGAGTCATGGGAAACGGACGTTTTTCAAATAAACAGTATTCTACTATTTTTGGATTTAAACAAATTTTATTTACAGAAATATGTGGCCATAACATGCAGTTTTACAACTTTATGAGTGGAAAATAATGTCATCCAAATGGAGTCCATTATTACGTTGACAAATTCGAAGGCGCTCCCTTAAGTTCGCCTCTACTCTCTCCAACAGATCTTAATCGATTTTAGCGATGTTTTGCTCTATAGCTGCTCTCAATTCGACTAGTGAATGACGTCCGGCTTCGTACACACGAGATTTTAGAAAACCCCATAGAAAATAACACATTGAATGGCCCGGTGAGCGAGGGGGCCAATGCATATCACCGAATCTGGAGATAACGTGATTAGGAAACAGCCGTCTAGCAACAGCTATCGATGCTTGGGCTGTATAGGCAGTAGCTCCGTCCTGTTGGAACCAAACACGCTGGCAGCTCATTTTAAAATAAGTTGTTAATTATAGTGACATAGTATTCACTATCACAGTGATCCCGTTTTCCACAAACAAATATGGGCCTATGAAACGAAATTTACCGATGCCATACCATACTATAAGTTTGACTTGTCGTCTTCTCAGCTCATTTTAATATACGTTGTTTATCATAGTGACTTAGCGATCACTGTCACATTGATCCCGTTTTCTACAAACAAATAAGGGCCTATGAAACCAAACTTTCCGATGTCATGCCATACTGTAAGTTTGGGACTGTGCAGTGGTCGTTGATGTAAAGTTTGTAGATTGTCAGCGGCCCAATATCAAAAGTCTTGACGAGTGACAGTACCGTTTAGGTAAAAATAAGCCTCATCACTCAATATCACAAGCATCGGGCTCATAAGCCAAAACATTGCTTCAGCAAAAGCTGCACGTTAGGATACTCGTCCTCGTTCGCTCCACAGTCCACTCTGGCATGATGGCAAGTAATCAAGGTAGCCTGCGAAACTGCATGGTCAGAGAATAACACTCATTCCCATCCCACACTCCCACTACCTAACTGCCTGACTACTACCCGTCCCGCAAACGTCCGTTTCCCATGGCTCACGCTGTACAATCAATGCGCTCTGAATTTTGGATGATTTTTGTTTTGGGTAGGAACATTGAATTAATTCCAAACTTTTTGTAGGTTTCTTTTAAAGGTGGTTAAATTTTGTAGATGTTATCTATTTTAGTTTGGATATTGTGTATAAAATCACCATTAGAAATGGTTTATGGTTTAGAAATGGCCAAGTTAGAGGGACGGGGGGAGCATTTATAGAGAATCATTTTTAGATACCTACAATCATCGAGGAACAATTGTTGAAGAACACATAATATTTATTTCAATGTTAAAGTTCACTGTTGGAATGCACGAAAAATCCGGTGCTAGAAGGACCATAAAAACCCACCTGTCTCGATGCGGACAATACGGTACCTCTCCTCGTGCACGAAAATTTCGCCTCTCTCCATCATCTCTGGCGCAGACGGTCATCGACTCGTCCGCAGCATAAATTCGCCATGCCCCACATATCCGCGGCTCGATGGAGGCTAATTAATTGGGCCATTAATTATTTATTAAAAACCCCAGAGCGGATGAATATTGCACGCTCCGTAACAAACAGGAGGTTTCCACAAGGGAGGAATCAATAGCTGAAACCTTGCCCGTGCAACGTGTACGAGATTAAGCACGATCCATGTATGGGTTTACATAGAGGGTTGCGTGGAAGGATAATGAATGGCTCAACCCTTATATTATTGATGTTGGGAAAAGATAATTTCATATTGCGTGCTTAGTCTTTTTTTATATCCTTATTATTATATACAGTGGCTTTTTTTCTTTTAAGTATACAGAGATATTTTCTTTATAAGTAGACCTATCCTGATGCATGTAAATGTTGACGCATTCGTTTTTTATTGTTAAATCAGAAACTTCTAACGAGTTTTTCCACTTCCAAATTAAGCATGAAGTAAAATTTCGAGTTTAGAAAAGCCTTAAAATTTGGTTTGGTCACCACACCAATTTTTCAGGCTTTTCTAAACTCGAAATTTTACTTCATGTCCCACGCGTATAAAACACTGATTTTAGGTTAAGTTCAAAATATTCTACTAAAGCGGTGGCGTATGCAGTAAAATTTCGAGTTAAAAAAAGCCTGAAAATTTTACTTCATGCTTAATCAAGGAGTGGAATCACTCGTTAGAAGCTTTAATTTGAACGCTTTTTACAAACAACGAATATCTAAAAATGCACAAAGTACAACATCGGGATATGTATACTTAAAAGAACTATTCTCTGTATGCACAAAGCACACATCTACGGATATTAAACGTTTGGTACATTCAACATCAATTAGATTTTTTGAGATTTTTAATTATATATGTTGAATTTTATATCGTAAATGATCAAATTGATGTTGAATGTTTAAGTCTATATTCTAGACTTTCCGGGAACATATACTAATCAAATAACATTGGTAAGTGTAAAATGTGCTCTATAAATAAACACTCGGCAGTTAAATGAACTTGCTCTCGTACGATTATTTTTTGTTGTTTCTATTAAAAATAATTACACGAGTATCCTCATTACGCCCAATGGTAATTATGCACTTATGTAAATAGCATTATCTCGCCCGTATTGTTCGTGCGCATTTATTTCCACTCGTCCAAGGTTATTTCAATAGGCTTTAAGCGTAAGCCAGCAACAATCTCTACCATTGCGTTAAACAAAAGTTATGTGGGTGATGGAAAATCCGCTAAGGCCGATCCAGAATTATTTGCTTAATGATAACGACCTCACTGATAAACGGTATCAAAAAGTATATTTTTCATAATATATATTTAAAAACTTTAAAAGTCAATAAAACACATATAGATTAATCTTGAACAAGTTTCTTATCTTTCACGTGGTGAAACATATTTAACTATGATTTGAAAAAGAAAACACTTGTTTTTTTTTCTTCCTGTGGGGGCCGTCTTCCTTGCGGATCCAGATGCACTGCCTAGGTGGCTTATTGTACTACCCCATATTGTCTTACCCACGCAATTATTCCAAACTCGATCCCCTACACTAGCTTGTGCAGGTCCTTCAGGGGTTGCGTGTGGAAATCATTTGGTACCATTTGACTGTTTCCAAATATGAGCTGTCTTTTGTTTTCCAGCGCATTGCAGCTACACCGAATGTGCATTGTGCCCTATTACAGAGTCGACAACTGGTATCGCCGTTGTATAGACCGATTTTCCTTAGGTGCTCTTTAAAAGTCATGTGGTCTGTTAGTAGTCCTATAGTTATTTTTAGCTGTGCCCTACTTAGTGTCAGTAGTTCTGCAGCTTGGTTAGAGTTAGGTCTATTTATAATGGCCCTACTGTGGTTGAGGACTGGTCTGTTTACCCAGTATTCCTTGTGTTTGTTGCGAGACCACTTTCTGACTTCTAGGCGACTCGACTTTTTTGCAATGCCCAAGACAGGTTTAGGTCCCATAAATGATATGATAGCCCCCTGCCTTGCTAGCTCGTCAGCCTTTTCATTTCCCTCGATACCTGAATGACCCGGCGTCCAGACAAGTGTGACCTTGTTCTGTCTAGCCAGGTGATTTAGTGTGTCGAAGCAGTCCAACACCAGTTTGGATGAAGTCTTTTAGCTCTTTATATTTCGGCTTGAAAGACTGATGCCAGGCAGTCCAGCGAGTGGGCATACCCTGTCTTCATGTTTTCATTGTAGATTCCTAATCCAGTACTTGTGTCTGATTTAGAATCATCCGTATACCAGATCATGCTATGTTTGTGAATGTCTTCCCTAAAGTCGCTCCATTCGTTGTGATCTGGAATAGTGGCTTTAAAGAGTGCGTTTTCAAAATATATGACTGTCATATGGTCCGACCTCATCTGCGTGTCAACTCTTATGTTGACTGATGATAGCTGCAGCCTGTGGAGTGACAATCTTACCTCACCCACTATCAGAATATGAAGTGGTGTGAGGTCTAGGAGCGTCTCCATGGCTACAGTGGGCGTGGTTCTCGTAGCCCCCGTTATGCTGACACAAGCAAGCCTTTGAATCTTGCTGAGGGTTTGTATGGTTGTGTGGTGCGTGATTTTAGGCCACCACACCAAAGCAGCATACATAGTTGCGGGTTTGACCACTTTGTATACAGCCAGTATACGATTTCTGGTCTGAGGTCCCATTGTTTGTCGTACGTTCGTCTAATTACCGCAAGGGTAATTTTCGATTTATGTTTGATTTTTGAGATGTGCAAGGTCCAGGTGAGCTTGGAGTCAAAGATTACTCCTAACTACTTCACCTCACCCGACATTTCTAGATTAACACCATTTAGAAAGAGAGTTCCTAATCCCTCCAGTTTTCTCTTGCTTGTAAATGGTACAAGGGTGGCCTTACACTTGGTTAAATTTTACTAATATTTTGATTTTTTATTCTAACTAGTTTCGACTTTGAGTCATTCTCCTTGAGAATGATTTAAAGTCGAAATTAGTTGGAATAAAAAACGAAAATATTAGTGAAATTTAACCAAGTCTTTCTTTTTCAAATCATATAGATTAATTTATATACCTATACACATATTTGACACACAGAACATAGTACGCCCATTCCTTCATATGCTGATATATAAAAAAAATAGTGAAGAGTTAGAACTTTTTTAGTTACATATAATTGATGAGTCTACAATTAAAAATTAATCTACAGAATCTTAAAAACTACTAACTTGAACGTGCTTATAAAGTTTTTCTTAACTGTGGTCCTTTTTCATCAACTCGAGAATTTTCACAATTATCCGGAGAAGGTGAAGGTTGGGCGTAATTATAACCGTGATGAGGTATGATGTGGAGGATTAAAGAGAGGCGAGTCTAGACGTTTTAATTTCCCCTTATCCTCGGTCCAGCTGGTGTTTAATGTAAATGGGGGGACATACAGGCCGTAATTGCTCCAGAGCTATGGCATGCCATCAATTGACCGGCCAGATATCGCAAGGAGAAGAAAAGTTGCCTCAGCTATTGTGGAGTGCCAATGACCGCTAAATATTTTATTATGGTAATTGGCCGCAACGGTCTGTCGCTCATACACGCATATTCCAACATTAAAAAAATATTAAAAACGTAAAAGTTATGCTGTGCTTTTTGTGTTAATATTTTCATTCGAAAAGTTAGTTATGTTTTTAATGCTGTTTACTTTCCACAATGGGGTTCTTGTTATCTTAATTAATTCTTTAGATGCAAAAACACATTATGCCCTTTGTGTTTTTGTTAATGTTTACTTAATTTTTAAATTATTAATTTTTCCCGCAAATTGTACTCGTGAAAACGCTGTGTGACGTAGCGATCCACGCACACGCATGCGCTCTAAGATGCTGACGCCCTTAGATTTAGAAGTACCATCCATCTTGGCGCGAAAATGATAGGAAGGTGTTATGGACACTTATTAAATTCGGTATTTACCTATAATTTGTTTGTATAACACAGCGAATAGTTGTTTATATAAAACACTCACAATTGCCTAACAAATCCGTTTTTATTAACGGGGCAAGCGTTGCCAATATACGTGCGGACTTGTTTGTTTACTCAACAGACGCGACGCCACGCTAGTCAACATAACATTTTATACATCGCATACAAGAAACGTAACTGCAGTAAAGTTAATATTTATAATGAGTTATTGTTACTGTATTGTATCAATGTGTCCTAACAACTCGAAAAAAAAAATCTACCTGAAAATAAGTATTTAGTTAGAAATTGAATTTTTATTTTAATTAAATTATCGCGGTTATATTGCAATGCGCATTTTTCGTTATATCTCAATAAATGTTGATACCATCACATCTAAGCGTTATATATTTTTAACTTTTCTGTAAATCAGTGGTTTATAAGCGTGGCGCATAAAGTAAAATTTTGAGTTTAAAAAAGCCCCGCGTAGAAAATTTGTCTCGGGTCGCTGCGCGACCCGAGACATATTTTCTACGCGGGGCTTTTCTAAACTCGAAATTTTATTTCATGCTTAGTCTGGAAGTGAAAGACTCTCATTACTTTAAAATATATCACAACTGTTAATATATGTATCGTATTAGTATTTTGTCATTAAATCACTATATTGACTGTATTTGATATAGTGATTTAAGTGACTTACAATCACAGTAGCCGAAGTACAGTCCCTAGAGAGATATAATCAGACAAAATCCTAGCATAGTCAAAAGACAGTCAATCAAGTCACTTACAGTCACAATTATCAAAACACGGTCAAGCAATTTATTAAGATTCAAAATGTCACACCAGTATTTCGTTTATAAACAAATACATTTTTTATCAGTACAGTAATTAATCAGCTAGATCCCTGTCTATTCTTCCAAAAAATATAAAAATCCAAAATAACGATCATAAGAAAAACAAAAGTTGGCTATGGTCCCGAGATAAATGTTATAGTTATCTTAAAATAAAATATGTGACTAGATTTCTCTTTAAAAAGTGCCTGTATAATGTCAAAGTTGTAAATGTGTGGATTCAATAGTTTTTGAATAAAACAATAAAAACAAAATTTCATAAAATTCGTTTTTTGACAATATCTCAAAAACGAAAGAAGATATTTCAAATTTGTTTTTAAATTATTATTGGGCCGTAAAATACGCGACTTTACCCCAATTTAACCGACTTTCTATCTCTTTAAATAACCGAAATCCCCATATATTCTTTTGAAATACGGGCACCCTGTATATCGTTAACTTGTTCCTCATTGATCACTTGTAAAAACATGTTTACTAATATAAAGGTTTTCAATTTGAATTAAATATATATACTTAAAAAAGTCACTGTATTTGAGGGCCTAATTACAATTGCTATTAAATACAGAATGTGAAATAACGCAGTCTTAACAATTAGAGATGGCGTAGTCATTACATAATGATAGATGGGCGTAGTCTTTACAGTGTGTGAGACGGTGCAGTCTTTATAAAATAGGAAATGGTGCAGTCTCTTTCTATTTCAAACTAATTCAAAATAATTCTATCATTTTTATATTTGTAATGCAATAGTAATTACATAACAGTCTTTATAAAAAAAGAAGATGTTACAGTCTTTATAGAATATGGCGCAGGTTTTACAGAATAGCGCAGTCGGTGGAGCACCAAGTGTCGTGCTAATAGTATTTTTGAGATTTAGATCTAGCTTTATTTCCTTCTTCTAACTAATTCAAAATAATTCTACCATTTTTATATTTGTAATGCCATTGTAATTACATAATGTTTGTTCAATATCATAAATCTTTTAATTTTCATGAATATTTCAAATAAATTGCTATTCTACTAAATAAATCAATTCTCTTTCCGATTTCATATTAATACACCTAACTGTTTTGAAATATATACCCCCATATTATAAATTCTGCTAGAACTGTAAGGTACGCCATTTTTCAACCCCATTCTTCCATCCTCTCGAGTCCGCATTTGCAAGTCGAGGAATGCGCATTTGCATAATCCCAGTCCGTTACGTCGAATATTTCAAGTTCCGAAACCTGAACTGGAACGACGCACAATTGGCAACGGCTGGAGACGGACTTTGGCAAATTGACCATAATCACCTCATTCAGATCATCCATTCTGCAACAAACTACCCCCCTTTTTTTCAGCTTCCCTCTTGTCTGTTCAGCATAGTAAGCCGCAGGTACGAGTGCAGCTTTTGAATAGATTACATGAGTAGGGAACAGACTAAGCACATTTTTAATAATGAAACCTCTTCCAGATGTAGATTATACTATACAAAGAGTTTTTCTTTCAAGTATACATATCTCAATATGCTGTAAATTCTCACATAATCGTTTTTTTAAAACAATTCAATTTCAAGCTTTAAGCGAGTGTTTTCCACTCCCAGGTTAAGCATAAAGTAACATTTCGAGTTTTCGCGAAGCGGAGCGACCAAACCAAATTTTCAGCCTTTACTAAACTCGAAATTTTATTTCATGCGCCACGCGTATAAAACACTGATTTCGAGTGAAGTTCGCTTGTTTACAATAATTTAGTGTTTTCAGTGTTTAATAACGCGTAGCGCATGAAGTAAAATGTCGGGTTTAGAAAAGCTTGAAAATTTGGTTTGGTTACTGACCAAACCAAATTTTATTGCTTTTTTAAAATCGAAATTTTACTTCATGCTTGACCTGGAAGTGGATAACACTAGTTTAAAGCCTGGGTCTACAAACTATCTTCTTCGCGGGCCACAAATACAATTCTACATAATAAAGTCGGCCAAGATCCGATTAATTTTATAAAATTATGAAAAATTTAAGGAACAATTGTTACAATATTTCAAAATATGACATTTACAAAAAAAATTACAAACAATCGCGGGCCGGATTCATGCAAGTCGCGGGCCGGATTTGGCCCGCGGGCCGTAGTTTGGAGACCACTGGTTTAAAGCTTCAAATTGAACTCTTTACAAAAAAAAAACCGTATGCATATGTATACTTGATAATTTCTCTGTACATAACATACATACATACAGTTTAAATAGTGTATTTAGATATTGCAGACCTTTATTTATTTGAAACTTAATTTTTTTTTATACATTCCATATTTTAATAAAAGCGTTCAATTCGAAACTAACTAGTGTTTTCGCTCCTTGATTAAACATGAAGTAAAATTCCTAGTTTAGAAAAGCTTGCAAATTTAAACAACATTGCCTTATTAATAGAAGTTAGTAGAGAATTTGAATTTTAAACCGTTTTAAATTATAAATATCACGTGTAATCAAGTTTTTACACTTTTATTCGACCCTATTAAGATGCAGTAGTGTGGACAGTTGTAGGGAATTTATTAAACACTATTTGTGCTTTGTTAAGCGTTTTGAAACTTTCTATTAACGTATATTAATAAGGCTGACAAAGTTTTAGTTTTCTAAAACTAAAATATTTCAAACTGATTCTATATCTACATATGTTCGAAAACGTAAACGCCATATAATGCCCATTAGCTTAAGTAGCATCGTCAATAGCTGGCAAACTAAACGTTTGTATACAGCAATTGTTCGTCCACAGGGCTTTATTTTATAAAATACAAATATCAAGAATGTAAATACTAAACACCTATTCAAATTCTTGATTCTGTATCGTTTAACGCTTGTCGCCCTTTAACTTAGAAATATCTGATATAATTACTTGGTATTAGACGTTTTCATTATTGTATTAGAAAATATATTGAAATATTTTATATATTAGCATATGAGATAATGGTCGTACTATAAGGGCGTAACAATTTTGTATTTGCATAAAGTACAAAATAATTGAGACATCGAGTTGAAATTTATTCTAAGTGTAGTACACATATTACATTTAAGCATGGAATTCGATCTCATTCATATGACTACCGCCAGTAAACTTGCAGCGATGAATTCTATGGAGCCAATTTTCCAGTACTCTTCCACATATATCGGCCGGAGCGTTGGCAATTTCGCGTTCGATATTGTTCCTGAGCTCCTCTAACATTGTTGGCATAAACCAATTTCTCAACGTAACCCTATAAAAGGAAATCCAACGGTGTTAAATCGCATGAGCGAGGTGGCCATTCGACAGGACCATTTCCCGAGATTACACCATTACCGAACTTCCCCTTCAACAGATCAATCGTTTGACCAGCTGTGTGGCATGTGGCACCATCTTGTTGTAACCACATATCATTGGTGTACCCCATTACCGAACTTCCCCTTCAATAGATCAATCGTTTGACAAGCTGTGTGGCATGTGGCACCATTTTGTTGGAACCACATATCACTGATGTCAAGTCCATCTAATTCTGGTCAGAAATAGTCTTCCAACATGGCACGATGGCGAACTCCATTGACCTTAACATGGCGATCATTTTCATCATCCAAAAAATTCGGTCGCATCATACTTCCGGTATAAAATTCACACCATACGGTTACTTTTTGTTGATGCAATGAAGTCTTTTGAAGCACATGTGGGTTTGTTGCTGTCCAATAACGCATATTTTGCTTATTGACAAAGCCATTAAGCCAAAAATGCGCTTCATCGCTAAAGATGATTTTTCGATGCAGAACCCAATCGGAGAAGTTTCGGCGCTTCAAATGATCAAGAGACTTCAGTTCTTGACAGAGCCCAATCGGGTGAACTTTGAAGACTTCGTTTTTTGTTTTAAACCGTTCTAAATTTTACATTTTTGTCATGGAGCCGTTAACCTCAGATATGTATTAAAATTTCATTAATTTGAATTTTGTGAGAAAGTAATGATGACCCTTAAATATAAGCGTTTAGAAGTCATCATTGTAAAATGTTCTGCAAAATATGTGTTCGTTGAAATAGGTAAACTTTTAGTTATGTATCGAGCCATATCGAGCACTTTTTTTGCATGGGTAAAATGTGTAGTCGTGATAGAATTAGGGCACATTTTAAAATATTGCGATTTTCGTTTTAATTAACAATATGCCGCACATTAGGGCGAATTCCAGATAAGCTGGTCACAAGTCGTGCACGGATTTTTGGGGTCGCTGATTGCGAATCTAAATTCAACATTGTAAAGAAACGAAATGATTTATTTTAATTAAATAAGAGTATTTTGTGTACCATTTATTTCTCTTAAGTTCAATAAATTAATGTTTCTTTTACTGATGCGATGTTTTAATTATTCGTGGAAGTATTTTTCCAGGAATACTTTCAGTTTACACCCTGTGAGAACGAACGAGATTTTCTTAACTACTTAACTACTTTTTCATTGATTTCTATATACATCCGAAGTTGCAAGGTTTTTAAAATGGTTTTTAGTGTTTCGCCACCTTAAAACTACCCTATTTTACCCTACATATTTTTTTCAGTATTTTTTCGATAAATCTTTGGTTGAATTCTATACGAATTCGAAGTTTCAAAATTTTACTCGTCCAATTTCGATTTTTTTTTTATATTATTTTTCTTGTAATCACAAGCTTAGTTGGGACCAGTTTCATGAGTTTCAGAATTTCTACCAAAAAAATGTTCATTCTGCCCCACTGTGCGGCGCTTCAAATGATCAAGAAACTTCATTTCTTGAGTTTAGTTTATCTTGTAAGGGTGTAAAATTCGCCACAATTTGCCACAATGTGGACTAAGAGATTCCTAATTCCTGTGAACGGTGTGGTCAATGAGGAACAAGTTAACGATATATATCCCAATTACAGTGTATATTCCGTAAATCTTCGCATACTCGTTTTCCTTTAAAAAAAGTTCTAATTGAAGCTTCAAACGAGTGTTTTCCACTCCCAGATTAAGCATGAAGTAAAATTTCGAGTTTAGAAAAGCCTGAACGTTTGGATTTGGTCCAAATCCAAACGTTTAGGCTTTTCTAAACTCGAAATTTCACATCATGCGCCACGCGTATAAAACACTAAATATTGTGAAGTGGGCAGTATATTTTGAACTTCACTTGAAGTGTTTGATACGCGTGGCGCATGAAATGTTATGTTTAGAAAAACCCTTTTAAAACCCAAACGTTCAGGCTTTTTTAAACTCGAAATTTTACATCATGCTTGATCTGGGAAAGGAAAACAAGCTTTAATTTGAACTTTAAAAAAAATCAACAAATATTGGAAAATGTACAGCGTATGTATATGTATACTTAAACGAAAAATGTGTGCCCTGTGTATGAATTAATAACTATATTGCGGGTTTTTTTATAATTGGCTATTATTTTGTTAATTAAGACTTAAAATCGTTTGCATTCTTTTATAATTTTGCTATTAATTTTGTCCTGTAATTGGTCTGAGTTGGACAAATAAAATTATTTTAATAAAAATAGATATAATATAAAACACGCGTAAGGCGTCCTGAATAAATTTGAATTATAATTCAGCGGAAGATTATGCATAAATTCAAGTTTTTCATTGCTCACAAAATATTACAATATCGGGGGCGATTCTCTGAAGTAATAGGCTCATTTACACTCGCACAAACAGACAACTTACACGGCTGAAGGACCTCACGGCCGATGGCCAGTTAGGGAGATCCTAACAAATACAATCACCACTATTACATCATTTACTTTTTCTATATCATATACAAAATTTGTAGCAGATCCTGCGATATTACAACTGTTACTTTCAAGAGATCTAGACTTTATTTTCATCTTGCTGTTATAATAAACTATTTTTACAGACAATAAGATGCTTTCAGTCTATATATTTTCTGTCACCTGTTCGTTGTAATAGATGATGTCGTTTGAAATTATTTTAGAGCTGCAATTCAAGCCCGATTTATTTACATTAGAGGTCTTTGTACCTCCTAGTTTTTGGCACGGTTTCAACGCTTAGCCGGCACGCCGCTCCGATCGCATAGCTTCATGTATCATAAACTCCATCTAATTTACATGCTAATTACCCAGACAGCCGAAACTATTTCCCACTAATTTCTAATGCACGCACATGATCGTACATCGGTAATTATTCACGGCCAAGGTTATTAGGCCGAAATCAATTAGCCCACACAAATAATGTATGCAAATATGTAAAAATTAGAGGATTTTTTTTCTGTGATTTCAATAATGATAGTTTACTTTAATATCAATTATAATAGGAACTGTTTCTTAAATATCAGTAATGTTAGTTTTAATGATAGTTTGCTGTAATATCAATAATGATAGTAATATCAATAATGATAACTTGCTAAATCTTAAATGAGTTGCTTAACACTGAGTTCCAGGCATTTTTCTCACCATATAAATTGAATTGAAGTGTGAATACTGAAAGACATACATGGTAAAGTGTTAAATATGGACAGTATGTACAATTGAACATTTAGTTGCCTATGATTTAGAATGCATCAATTGGAATATATACAACCTAGTGTGCGTTTTGTATTTACACTCACTGCATAAAATTACAAATGTATTCGTTTTTTTTTTTTATTGACCAACCAGATTCGATTTTTTTTTTTATTAGGTCTTTTAATTATTTGGGTATCCCTACCGTTTGTCATGTAATGACATTGATATATGAATGCCATGTTGCAATTGATTAATTTTTTAAAGTAATATCCAATACTGCGATTAATCTTCATGATAAGGTATTTAAGCACATTGCAACCATGTGGAAAACATAACCTCTAATTTATTTTGAAGGCAAACGTCAAAATTACAGCCAGACTATCTAACCAAATATCCAACATTATAAAAAAATCACCACATCTGGTTAACCAATAAAAAAATATCGGAATATAGTTCCTTCGAATTCAGTAAATGACATTTTACATACAATCGAATATTCTAACTTAAACTCACTGCATGAAATTACAAATGTTGGTCTTTTCGTTTCAGTTAATGTTAATCCTTTCAATTTAATAAATGTTAGTTCTTGTTAAAAGGACCAACATTTATTGAATTGAAAGGATTAACATTAACTGAATCAACCGACCAACATTTGTAATTTGTAATTTCATGCAGTGAGTTTAAGTTAAAAAAATCTATTGTTGTAAAATGTTAGTAATAATGTTAATGTAACACTTTAAAAATAAAGATTTATTCTTTTCTATTTTACTGAAGCACCAAAATGTACTGCTATTTACCGATGATTTTAGCTTCATTCGTGTTGTAAATAATTTAGTGGATATATTCCCCGAGTATATTCAATTATCATTTATTCTAAGTTATTCCATTATCTCTCTTATCTCGTCTTAGCAATCTTCAGGCTTTCGCGTCACGTAGAGGATATTAAGTCGGCGTCTTGGGGTGTCTTCTCATTATGTGGGTAACCGGTTAAACGTTTCTCGGGCACTGCTTAGATGAAACTCGCCGGCTTTTATGGCGTTGTTAAATTGTTTGGGGACCACATTATCAAGCCCTGACCCAACTCAAAACGGATTATCTTCGTAATTGTTAAGTAAGTATACACACACCCACATACATAATTATTGAAGGTCAGAATTTATTGATATACTTAATCAGCTTATAATAAATAAATATTTTATCTATTATGAAAAATGACCTAGATACTTAACGGTATACTGGGTTACCGGTAACTAACTATTATGAAAAATAATACTGTGCGATCGTTTAAAACATAATTTACAGTAGGCTTTGAGTTTTAAATTAGATTCGCACTACTGACTGTTAACACATAGTTTAGCATAACCTCAAATTTATTCCATCATTCAATTAGCAGTCTATCAACTGCACAAAAAATGCCGCCTACTCTAAATCATAATTTAAATGATTGCACTGTATAACTTGAAATAAAAAACACTTAGTTTGTTTCAAGTTAGTGAAGCAAACCAAGTGTTTTTTTATTTTAAATTTTATTTTAATCATGTTTCACCAAGTGATTAATGAGAACATAGTGAAATAATAAATACGCTCATTCGTATGATTTAAAATGACTGATTATACAGATTTTTATTAACTTTTTTCACAAAAAAAATCACAGACTTGTCTCAATAATGTTTTAAACCAAAGTAGTAACTCTAAACATGAATAATGCGATCTTTATATTATTGAATTTTTGAAAGCACAAATTTCCATATAAGTATGTATTGTTTTTAAAATTTATAAATTGAGTCGTTCCTCACTATTAACCTAAATTCGCTTTATTGCGTTTCATTTAATTCCTCTTTCATTTCATAAATTCTCTTTAACTTTTAAAATAACTCCTATTATCAAACAAAATTCCTCGCAACTCCTCTTTCTACGCATAAAACTCCATAAATTAACTACTTTCTTACCAACTCCTTTACAACACTCCAAGCATAAATTCTTTAAAAAAAATTCCAAACCACGTTAAATATTTGTGGTTATTTATACACGTTTCATTTCCACAGTCAAGGTGAACGCGGTTGTATATTTATTATAATTTATAATAGTTATTTACCGTGGTTTTTGTTTACGTGACGTACCGCGTAGCTTTTCGTTTCTTGCTATCGACAAAATAAACGCAATCGATGAGACAAAAACCTGAATGGAGTGAAAACAACGATCGGAATGCCGGCGGAAATTTCACTTAACCCAAATTTTTCGCATTCAGCGCATTTCGAGGGAGCGCGTAATGAAAGATGGATTCGGGAAAAAGAAAAGGATGGGTGTTACAAAAATGCGGGCGCTTCAATCGAAAGCGAGGAACGTCAGTGTTGCGCAATGGAATTGAAAAGTGATGGTGCTGTTGGAATTATTGGACGTTTGTCCAGTTAGAAAGTTATCTGATAATGCAAGTGTGTAATTCATAAATGGTTTTATGTAGCGTTTTACAGATAAAATGTATGTAAAACAGGAAACTGAGTTAAAATCTAAGAAAATCGCCACTGAGAAACATTTTAAAATTTTATCAAGATTTAGCAAAATATACAAAAAATTGCTCCCACTTCCAATGTCCGGAATGTAAACAAATTGTAGATACAGACCTACAATTATTGTGTAAAAACCAAATATGAAATTTCATAAGTCTAATTTGGTACAATTTTGAGTTATCGTATTATCATCGGACTCAGGGTGCCTTCAAACGTGAGGATCCCTCAAAATCATTGGGGTCGATTTTCGTCTCTATGCGAGAAAGTACAAAATTGCAATATTGAGTTGTGTATTGCAACTTTTTTTGTATCCAATAAAAAATATCTAAGCTTCGAACTCGGCTTAAGCTTTACAGGACCATCCCTCGGATTTTTTTTAATACTCATAGCGGGTGTCCGGTTTCAACAAGCTGTATATTGAATTTCATATTATTGCTAATTGCTGTTTATCAATACTAGTTTTGCTAACGTAATATTCACATATCCAAACAGTACTTTATTGTGATGATTTGAAAACAGTTTTGAATAGTTTCTTATAAAATGCTTTACATTTAAATTTGTTTTTCACTTTCCTATTCTCTCTTAAAATAATAAATTAAGTAAGTAACTTTAACTGTCAATGACATTATTGAACAATGTAACGCATAATGATTAAAATGATTGTAAACAGAAATAATGACAAAATATACACAAATTGGAGTTGATATAATCACTCATATATCTAAACAAAAATCGTTCCGGGCCATCTGTCTCTAACCGCTGGTCGGAAACAAGCTTCTCGAGTGTTTGGGCGGGCTATGCCATAAACCATCGTAAGCTCTTGTAAAGTCAAAGTCGCAAATTATTTCTGGCCGAGCTTTATCTAAAATCCTTGGACGTGAATCACCTTGCATACAAATTCCTCATGTAA
Source organism: Philonthus cognatus (assembly GCA_932526585.2). Taxonomy (NCBI): domain Eukaryota; kingdom Metazoa; phylum Arthropoda; class Insecta; order Coleoptera; family Staphylinidae; genus Philonthus; species Philonthus cognatus. The sequence goes on from OW052244.1 coordinate 73,975,351, forward strand.
AATTATTAGATCACCTTTATTTTGATGAAGTCATCAAATTTCTATATTACAAAATTTTGCTATTCATTCCAAAATATTTCTGTGGGCCTCAATGAATTAACAACCATAAAAAAACAGCCATCCTACGCCGAAGTCACCAACTGCGTAATCACCAAACAACCTTGAACTTCCGGTGCCAATTTCACAGGTTGCCGAACACGTCCGACGCGCGTTCATTTTTTTTGTTTCAATTTATTATTAGATCAACGCACGCACGCACTCCAATTTTCATTGACGATTTAATTGAATGTCATAACCGAAGCTTCTATTATTTACAAACACCGACAATGATGGCACTTGGGATATCAATCTAAATCAACTATAATTACAGAGATACGCGGCAGGTTTGTTTTTAATGAAAATTGTACTGAATCCGAAATATGCGGAAATTGTGCATGTAAACTTTGCTTTAAAAGTAGGGCAGATTTTGTTGCTTCACAGCTAACTGTGCCATCTCAGATTCTGTAAAAACTACCCCATCTCTGATACTATTAGTGATGGGCAAGATTAAGTATCTCAAGGATCGATTAAGCAATAATCGATCAGTTAAAGTATCGATCAGAACGATTAAAAGATTGTTGACTGGAAAAATCGATTATTTTGAGGCGAGATATTTTTATAATGGAATTGTCGACCGCATATATTTTGCGAGTGATGTGCAAGGTACACAAACAAGTAAAGATAAAAAACAGGTCTCATAAGCCATTTCTCAATTATAGTACCTCTATTAATCCCACCACTACCAATAATCGCTATTAATTTGTTACTATATACTATAATTAATTACTACTTAGTATATCGACTATTGAATTTACAACGTCCCAATCTACCTCTGTTTTGTGGACTACACCAAAGCCTTCGACTCTGTTGAGTGGGACTGACTGTGGAGTATACTCACTGAAATGAGAGTACCACTTTCGAAGGAGTGTACAAAACAGATAGCACACTCTCGAAGGAGTTTAATGTAGAGGCTGGTGTGAGGCAGGGGTGCATCTCGACGCCTTTACTGTATAATATCTACAGTGAATACATAATATGTCACGTACTGGATAAATGGGAAGGCGGCGAAGGAATAGGAGGTAAGAAAATCAGCAATCTACGCTATGCTGATAATACCCTAATCAAAGGCTCAAGCCGGGAAGAGCTGAAAACAGTGATAAGGAGACTTAATTTGATAATTAAAGACTACTGGCTAGAACTCAACACCGCAAAAACAAAAGTGATGATAGTTGACCGCCAGAATAATAATCAACCACATATCAAGAATGTAGCAAGTAATGGAGTTGTGCACCAGTTCATATACCTCGGTGCATCTATTACAAACACTGGAGGTTGCCAGAAAGAGATCTGAAGACACCTAACTGTAGCTAGAACTGCACCTGTAAAGCAGAATAATATATGGATGGACTCTGCTAACAGCCAAAACACAAAGGTCAGACTGCCCAACTGTCTAGATTTTTCGATCGCCAGCTATACTTCAGAAACATAGGACTGTGAAGGAGGGAGACAAGCAAAGAATAGATGCATTTAAAATGTAGATATACAGACGTATGTTGCAAATATCAGGGACATTGCATCGCACGAATGGCTCCATTCTATACGAACTAAATATTCAAACGCGTCTATCTACAAAAGTCAGCCAGTCTTTTTACTGTTACTTTGGCCATATTGCCGGAAAATGCGACACGCTCCTACGTTTAATGGTCGAGGCAAAAATAAATGGACGCCGCCCACGAGGCAGGCAGGTCACTGAAACGATAGGTTGACAAAGCAAAATCCTTGATTGGCGCCACCTTATATCTCCAGCGGTTCATATGGCCCAGAATCGGGACCAATGCTCAGCCAGATTACGCATGATGCCACCAAACCCTTCCTAAGGTAAAAGACCTAAGAGAGAGATATCGACTATTCGATCTTAACAAAAAGATCAAGACGCTCGGAAAGATCGAGCCGATCGATAAGATCGATCCTATCCAAAAGATAGAGCCGATTTAAAAGGTGGAGCCGATCGAAAAGATCTTGCACAGATCGAATTGTCGATCTTTTTTGATCGATGTTGCTCATCACTATTATAAATTTTGCGCCCTGTCAGATTCTGTAAATACTGAGCCATCAGGATTCTATAAATAGTGCACCATCTCGGATTCTGTAGAGATTGCGTTATCTTGAATTCTGCAAAAATTACGATCTCAAATTCTGTAAATACTGCGCCATCTCGGATTCTGTAAAGATTGCGCTATCTCAGATTCAGTAAATACTGCGCCATCTCGGATTCTCTAAAGATAGCCTCGGATTCTAGAAATACTACGCCATTTTAGATACTGTAAAAATGACTCCATCTTAGATTCTGTGAATATTGCGCCATTTTGGATACTGTGAAGATCACGCCATCTCAGATTCTGTAAATACTGCAACGTCTCAGATTCTGTAAACCTGTATTTTTTCTAAGATAGATATTACTAGTAAAGCCTTAAGTAAAGTCTTATTGTATTGCATCAGACTTCAAATTTATTCATTAAAAAATCAAATCATTTAATTCTACTATCTGAAACTTTTCTCTTGAAATTATTACATCATACTATTAATAGTCCTAAACATCAATGCATAAATTAATCCCAATTGTCCTTCGTTCTCAACAGCCCTTCATTTCCGCGTGCTCGACTATACTTCAGCGCACTCGCGCGCTTGTACTAATTGGTCAAGGTTGGTTGAAGGACGAGCTGAAATTTTAAGGGCGTAAATTTGTTAATGACTTTGGGGGACATTACGTTAACGGCGGCTCGCGATGTGAATTTAATTACGCCCGAAACCAGACACTGTGCGTGCAGACGTGGATTTAATGACAAAATGGCGCTGTGGTCGGTGGACATTTAAAATTTAAATCACTCAGGATGATGGGATGGGAGGATTATTTTGCACGCGTGTTTAGTTAAATGTTTGCATAATGAAATAACGTACAAGGCCCCTATTTGTGTAGCGTGAAATATGGATGCGTGTTGAAACAGGGTGGCTTTTTTGTAAATACTGCAATACTGTAGATAACGTTGCATGCTAATACAGTATGATAATTTAAATGACTGTTACAGTTGAGAATGTTGACAATTTTTTGGAAGTAGTAACACTGTAAGTTTGTTCATTTCCTGTTGTCAGTTCTGACTGATTACGGCGCGAGATTTACCTAAATAATCGCAATCTCCGGTGCAATTAATAAAATACGTTAATTGTGACATCATACTAAATACGATTGGTTGATTAGGCGAATTTGATCGCGACCGCAACCTGTACAGATTTTCTTTAAGAGGATTGTGAGTATCAGAACTATAGAGAATTAATGTAAATTGGAAACCCAAACTAAATAAAAAAACAAATTTAAATACAAAAAAAGTTAACACTGTATGGGAGATTTAATATTTTTAGACGCGTGTCGCATGAAGTAAAATTTCGAGTTTAGAAATGATTGAAAATTTAGTTTGGTCGTTCCGCGAAGCGGAGCGACCAAACCAAATTTTAAGGCTTTTCTAAACTCGAAATTTTACTTCATGCTCAGTCTGGAAGTGGAAAGCACTCGTTTAAAGCTTCAAATTGAACTCTTTTAAAAATCAACAAAAATCAGAAAATCTACTTCGTATGCATATGTATACTTAAAAGAAAAATTCTCTATACATGTATAAGACACATACTTTATTTTATTTTTATTTATTACCAAGGAAACATAGCTGGGTACAAAATAGTAAAAAATATAACATTTAAGCTGCTTTTAAATTGTAAACATATTTTGCAATCTTAGCATATTAGCTTAATTATCGAAATTATTCATGATATTTGGTTCAGAAATATCTAGTTTAAATTGCAATCTTTAGAAACATTTTCACAATTTAAATATTTAAATTAAAACACAAGTTTCCAATATATTTCTCAATTTTGATTGAACCAAAGGAGTGCCGTTGTTGCATTAACTCTTAGCAATTCGTCAATTAATTCAAAAACTGCTACTGGGAATATTCGAGAAATGAGGGAATATCCGGCGACGCGCAATTTAATGGTTTTGTGTATTCCATAAATATCCATGATATATATATATATATATATAGTAGTTTATAAATATAAATATATCATGATTAATATCTGATGATATACATATATCGTCTAAACCTTGATTTTTTTCTACGTACAGATTTTCTGAATGAAAATCAGGTCAATGTCCGTTTTATTATCTCTTCCAATTCAATAATTGTATTATTTCTGTTTTATTTGACACGGAATCCCGAATACAATATTACATACAGGATTACGATTGAACACAGACTTAAGTTACTGTAGTTCACCCCATCATGGCGGCTAATCCAATAAAAACAACACTTGCGTAATTGCATTAACATATTTCGAAGTTTGCATTCATCGAAACTCGTGAACGCCCTGAAAATTAAATTATTCCATCGGGATCACACCCTGAGCGTGGCTTGGAATTCGTGTAAACTTCGAAGTGGTTAAAACTATTCCAACAGAAATGTAATGTTGAATAAATCAAATTCTAAATCATATAAAACGAAAGATGACATTAGATCTAATTTGATCCTTCGTTTTATTATTTGTAATTTTATCTTTTCAACTAAAACAATGTGCTTTTTTTTATAAATTCCAAACAAACCTGAATGAATTAAAATAGACGAGATATGTATTCCATCTCGTCTATTTTAATTCATTCAGATTTGTTTGGAATTTATAAAAAATAACACTGCTGTATCATTTCTTTACATTTATTTTATAATAAATGTGAAGAAATGATACAACAGTGTTCATTTTTATTGACTATACTCTTCACAAAACTCAAAAACATACATTGATTATTTGGAATTTATTGAATTACTTAAGTTTTTATTTTTGTTGTTTTAGAGAGGAGAGTGTAATTTTTGTGAATAATTATTCAATGTGTCGTTCCGCAACGAGCCGTCAAAAATGGCGCTTTTAAGAGTTAAACAAAGCGTTTCACACACGCGCGCCCGCTAATAAATATTATTATAACGGCAGAATTTGTTTATGCGTGGATGCGTCTCATGCAGGCCATGTCTGATCTAATGCCAGGCGTAACTTCAACAATTACTCAGGTTATTGACTGCAATTACTCTTAACCATTCATCAAAAGTGTACAAATAATTGAGTATAGCTCCTCATGTCGTACTTATAGGTCCTTCACTGATTAGTAAGTGCATCATAATACATTATGTCCAATTTTTTATTATTTTGTTGTTGCCATAAAAACCATTGCAGTTCTAGAATTACAACACGCCTATTACTAACAGTGGAGTGCTAGCTGGAATGCGTCAATCTTACAAATCGCCAGAAATTCCAATTTTATACGCTCGGTTTGCGTTACACAGACCGAATGGTAGCCCCGGATGGGTCATTTCCGAGATAAATCAGCACCCCCGACACGTTAACACCGATGCTCAAAAGTGCTGAATAAAAAAGTTAAATATAAATCGAAATTAAAACGTTTTCTCTTTCGAATCGAGTGCCGTTGTGCGGTTCAGTGTGTGAGATCGGAACATTGGAGCATCGGCGGAGCAGCAATAGTGCGAGGAGGACACATTAAACTACACATTAAATTCCGAATGAAATTCGTGCAGACTTGTCCGTTTAAAAGTTAAAATGGTGGAAAGTAGTGATAGTTTAATAATAAATAAAACTGATTTTTTTAATATACAGGATCTACAAAAAGTAATGTAACAGCTCGATATCTTGGTTTGTGATGAGTTTAGAAAAAAATGTTTTAGATAAAACTTGTACTAATTGACATTTTTTATTAATATAGAGGGCTATTCATTTTTAAGATACATATCGAAATGTGATGTCAAATTGTAATGAATATTAAAAATGTTTATTTCGTATATCTCAATTTTTCTAAATTTGTGCCCGGATGAATTTGCTTTTGGATTTTTTCTTCTAATTATTAACACATCTCGAAGAAACTTGCTAAAATTTTAAAACCAAAAAATTTGGTTAAACCACAGAGATCAAAGCAGTATATTTTGACATTGTTTTTTTGTATGTTACGGCTGGGAGTGGGGTGAATTTTATATGGACCTAAGGCGCATCTTGCTACAAATCTGCCCCTGTTAATAACAGTTTCAAACACCTACACTTGAACCGATGTGAAGATAGCCACGGATTTTCCAGCCACGGATTTTGGCGCCTCCACCATCACACGAATTATGGAACAGATTCCCCAGATTTTCAAAAATTCATAACTCCCAAACCGCATATTTTATTTTCCAAATTTCTTCACTAATTGTTTAAACAATATATCTAGACCGAGCATACATGGTCAAAATGTTGTCACTCTTATTTGTTAATTATTTAAATAATATATTGCTGTCCCGCGTATAGCACCGTTCATACCAAATATTAAAAAAATCATATCTCTTAAAAATCCTATTTTATTTTACAAATTTCTTCACTAATTATTTAAACAATATATCTAGACTAAGCATAGATGGTCAAAATGTTGTCACTCTCATTTGTTAATTATTTAAATAATATATTGCTGTCCCGCGAATAGCACCGTTCATACCAAATATTAAAAAAATCATATCTCTTAAAAATCTTATTTTATTTTCCAAATTTCTTCACTAATTGTTTAAACAATATATCTACACCGAGCATACATGGTCAAAATGTTGTCACTCTTATTTGTTAATTATATAAATAATATATTGCTGTCCCGCGTATAGCACCGTTCATACCAAATATTAATAAAATCATATCTCTTAAAAATCCTATTTTATTTTACAAATTTCTTCACTAATTGTTTAAACAATATATCTACACTAAGCATAGATGGTCAAAATGTTGTCACTCTCATTTGTTAATTATTTAAATAATATATTGCTGTCCCGCGTATAGCACCGTTCATACCAAATATTAAAAAAATCCTATTTTATTTTACAAATTTCTTCACTAATTATTTAAACAATATATCTAGACTAAGCATAGATGGTCAAAATGTTGTCACTCTTATTTGTTAATTATTTATATAATATATTGCTGTCCCGCGTATAGCACCGTTCATACCAAATATTAAAAAAATCATATCTCTTAAAAATCCTATTTAATTTTCCAAATTTCTTCACTAATTGTTTAAACAATATATCTAGACCGAGTATAGATGGTCAAAATGTTGTCACTCTTATTTGTTAATTATTTAAATAATATATTGCTGTCCCGCGTATAGCACCGTTCATACCAAATATTAAAAAAATCATATCTCTTAAAAATCCTATTTTATTTTCCAAATATCTTCACTAATTGTTTAAACATTATATCTAGACCGAGCATAGATGGTCAAAATGTTGTCACTCTTATTTTTTAATTATTTATATAATATATTGCTGTCCCGCGTATAGCACCGTTCATACCAAATATTAAAAAAATCATATCTCTTAAAAATCCTATTTTATTTTACAAATTTCTTTACTAATTATTTAAACAATATATCTAGACTAAGCATAGATGGTCAAAATGCTGTCACTCTCATTTGTTAATTATTTAAATAATATATTGCTGTCCCGCGAATAGCACCGTTCATACCAAATATTAAAAAAATCATATCTCTTAAAAATCCTATTTTATTTTCCAAATTTCTTCACTAATTGTTTAAACAATATATCTAGACCGAGCATACATGGTCAAAATGTTGTCACTCTTATTTGTTAATTATATAAATAATATATTGCTGTCCCGCGTATAGCACCGTTCATACCAAATATTAATAAAATCATATCTCTTAAAAATCCTATTTTATTTTACAAATTTCTTCACTAATTGTTTAAACAATATATCTAGACTAAGCATAGATGGTCAAAATGTTGTCACTCTCATTTGTTAATTATTTAAATAATATATTGCTGTCCCGCGTATAGCACCGTTCATACCAAATATTAATAAAATCATATCTCTTAAAAATCCTATTTTATTTTACAAATTTCTTCACTAATTGTTTAAACAATATATCTAGACTAAGCATAGATGGTCAAAATGTTGTCACTCTCATTTGTTAATTATCTAAATAATATATTGCTGTCCCGCGTATAGCACCGTTCATACCAAATATTAATAAAATCATATCTCTTAAAAATCCTATTTTATTTTACAAATTTCTTCACTAATTGTTTAAACAATATATCTAGACTAAGCATAGATGGTCAAAATGTTGTCACTCTCATTTGTTAATTATTTAAATAATATATTGCTGTCCCGCGTATAGCACCGTTCATACCAAATATTAATAAAATCATATCTCTTAAAAATCCTATTTTATTTTACAAATTTCTTCACTAATTGTTTAAACAATATATCTAGACTAAGCATAGATGGTCAAAATGTTGTCACTCTCATTTGTTAATTATTTAAATAATATATTGCTGTCCCGCGTATAGCACCGTTCATACCAAATATTAATAAAATCATATCTCTTAAAAATCCTATTTTATTTTACAAATTTCTTCACTAATTGTTTAAACAATATATCTAGACTAAGCATAGATGGTCAAAATGTTGTCACTCTCATTTGTTAATTATTTAAATAATATATTGCTGTCCCGCGTATAGCACCGTTCATACCAAATATTAATAAAATCATATCTCCTTAAAATCCTATTTTATTTTACAAATTTCTTCACTAATTGTTTAAACAATATATCTAGACTAAGCATAGATGGTCAAAATGTTGTCACTCTCATTTGTTAATTATTTAAATAATATATTGCTGTCCCGCGAATAGCACCGTTCATACCAAATATTAAAAAAATCATATCTCTTAAAAATCCTATTTTATTTTCCAAATTTCTTCACTAATTGTTTAAACAATATATCTAGACCGAGCATACATGGTCAAAATGTTGTCACTCTTATTTGTTAATTATATAAATAATATATTGCTGTCCCGCGTATAGCACCGTTCATACCAAATATTAATAAAATCATATCTCTTAAAAATCCTATTTTATTTTACAAATTTCTTCACTAATTGTTTAAACAATATATCTAGACTAAGCATAGATGGTCAAAATGTTGTCACTCTCATTTGTTAATTATTTAAATAATATATTGCTGTCCCGCGTATAGCACCGTTCATACCAAATATTAATAAAATCATATCTCTTAAAAATCCTATTTTATTTTACAAATTTCTTCACTAATTGTTTAAACAATATATCTAGACTAAGCATAGATGGTCAAAATGTTGTCACTCTCATTTGTTAATTATTTAAATAATATATTGCTGTCCCGCGTATAGCACCGTTCATACCAAATATTAATAAAATCATATCTCTTAAAAATCCTATTTTATTTTACAAATTTCTTCACTAATTGTTTAAACAATATATCTAGACTAAGCATAGATGGTCAAAATGTTGTCACTCTCATTTGTTAATTATTTAAATAATATATTGCTGTCCCGCGTATAGCACCGTTCATACCAAATATTAATAAAATCATATCTCTTAAAAATCCTATTTTATTTTACAAATTTCTTCACTAATTGTTTAAACAATATATCTAGACTAAGCATAGATGGTCAAAATGTTGTCACTCTCATTTGTTAATTATTTAAATAATATATTGCTGTCCCGCGTATAGCACCGTTCATACCAAATATTAATAAAATCATATCTCTTACAAATCCTATTTTATTTTACAAATTTCTTCACTAATTGTTTAAACAATATATCTAGACTAAGCATAGATGGTCAAAATGTTGTCACTCTCATTTGTTAATTATTTAAATAATATATTGCTGTCCCGCGTATAGCACCGTTCATACCAAATATTAATAAAATCATATCTCCTTAAAATCCTATTTCATTTTACAAATTTCTTCACTAATTGTTTAAACAATATATCTAGACTAAGCATAGATGGTCAAAATGTTGTCACTCTCATTTGTTAATTATTTAAATAATATATTGCTGTCCCGCGAATAGCACCGTTCATACCAAATATTAAAAAAATCATATCTCTTAAAAATCCTATTTTATTTTCCAAATTTCTTCACTAATTGTTTAAACAATATATCTAGACCGAGCATACATGGTCAAAATGTTGTCACTCTTATTTGTTAATTATATAAATAATATATTGCTGTCCCGCGTATAGCACCGTTCATACCAAATATTAATAAAATCATATCTCTTAAAAATCCTATTTTATTTTACAAATTTCTTCACTAATTGTTTAAACAATATATCTAGACTAAGCATAGATGGTCAAAATGTTGTCACTCTCATTTGTTAATTATTTAAATAATATATTGCTGTCCCGCGTATAGCACCGTTCATACCAAATATTAATAAAATCATATCTCCTTAAAATCCTATTTTATTTTACAAATTTCTTCACTAATTGTTTAAACAATATATCTAGACTAAGCATAGATGGTCAAAATGTTGTCACTCTCATTTGTTAATTATTTAAATAATATATTGCTGTCCCGCGTATAGCACCGTTCATACCAAATATTAATAAAATCATATCTCTTAAAAATCCTATTTTATTTTACAAATTTCTTCACTAATTGTTTAAACAATATATCTAGACCGAGCATACATGGTCAAAATGTTGTCACTCTTATTTGTTAATTATATAAATAATATATTGCTGTCCCGCGTATAGCACCGTTCATACCAAATATTAAAAAAATCATTTCTCTTAAAAATCCTATTTTATTTTACAAATTTCTTCACTAATTATTTAAACAATATATCTAGACTAAGCATAGATGGTCAAAATGTTGTCACTCTTATTTGTTAATTATTTATATAATATATTGCTGTCCCGCGTATAGCACCGTTCATACCAAATATTAAAAAAATCATATCTCTTAAAAATCCTATTTAATTTTCCAAATTTCTTCACTAATTGTTTAAACAATATATCTAGACCGAGTATAGATGGTCAAAATGTTGTCACTCTTATTTGTTAATTATTTAAATAATATATTGCTGTCCCGCGTATAGCACCGTTCATACCAAATATTAAAAAAATCATATCTCTTAAAAATCCTATTTAATTTTCCAAATTTCTTCACTAATTGTTTAAACAATATATCTAGACCGAGTATAGATGGTCAAAATGTTGTCACTCTTATTTGTTAATTATTTAAATAATATATTGCTGTCCCGCGTATAGCACCGTTCATACCAAATATTAAAAAAATCATATCTCTTAAAAATCCTATTTTATTTTCCAAATTTCTTCACTAATTGTTTAAACAATATATCTAGACCGAGCATACATGGTCAAAATGTTGTCACTCTTATTTGTTAATTATATAAATAATATATTGCTGTCCCGCGTATAGCACCGTTCATACCAAATATTAATAAAATCATATCTCTTAAAAATCCTATTTTATTTTACAAATTTTTTCACTAATTGTTTAAACAATATATCTAGACTAAGCATAGATGGTCAAAATGTTGTCACTCTCATTTGTTAATTATTTAAATAATATATTGCTGTCCCGCGTATAGCACCGTTCATACCAAATATTAATAAAATCATATCTCTTAAAAATCCTATTTTATTTTACAAATTTCTTCACTAATTGTTTAAACAATATATCTAGACTAAGAATAGATGGTCAAAATGTTGTCACTCTCATTTGTTAATTATTTAAATAATATATTGCTGTCCCGCGTATAGCACCGTTCATACCAAATATTAATAAAATCATATCTCTTAAAAATCCTATTTTATTTTACAAATTTCTTCACTAATTGTTTAAACAATATATCTAGACTAAGCATAGATGGTCAAAATGTTCTCACTCTCATTTGTTAATTATTTAAATAATATATTGCTGTCCCGCGAATAGCACCGTTCATACCAAATATTAAAAAAATCATATCTCTTAAAAATCCTATTTTATTTTCCAAATTTCTTCACTAATTGTTTAAACAATATATCTAGACCGAGCATACATGGTCAAAATGGTGTCACTCTTATTTGATAATTATATAAATAATATATTGCTGTCCCGCGTATAGCACCGTTCATACCAAATATTAAAAAAATCATTTCTCTTAAAAATCCTATTTTATTTTACAAATTTCTTCACTAATTATTTAAACAATATATCTAGACTAAGCATAGATGGTCAAAATGTTGTCACTCTTATTTGTTAATTATTTATATAATATATTGCTGTCCCGCGTATAGCACCGTTCATATTAAATATTAAAAAAATCATATCTCTTAAAAATCCTATTTAATTTTCCAAATTTCTTCACTAATTGTTTAAACAATATATCTAGACCGAGTATAGATGGTCAAAATGTTGTCACTCTTATTTGTTAATTATTTAAATAATATATTGCTGTCCCGCGTATAGCACCGTTCATACCAAATATTAAAAAAATCATATCTCTTAAAAATCCTATTTTATTTTCCAAATATCTTCACTAATTGTTTAAACAATATATCTAGACCGAGCATGGATGGTCAAAATGTTGTCACTCTTATTTTTTAATTATTTATATAATATATTGCTGTCCCGCGTATTGCACCGTTCATACCAAATATTAAAAAAATCATATCTCTCAAAAATCCTATTTTATTTTACAAATTTCTTCACTAATCATTTAAACAATATATCTAGACTACGCATAGATGGTCAAAATGTTGTCACTCTCATTTGTTAATTATTTAAATAATAAAAACAATTAGTTAAGGAATTTATAAAATAAAATAAGAGCTTTATGAGATATAATTTGTGCTATACGCAAGACAGCAATATATTATTTAAATAATTAACAAATGAGAGTGACAACATTTTGACCATCTATGCTTGGTCTAGATATATTGTTTAAACAATTAGTGAAGAAATTTGTAAAATAAAATAGGATTTTTAAGAGATATGATTTTTTTAATATTTGGTATGAAGGGTGCTATACGCGGGACAGCAATATATTATTTAAATAATTAACAAATAAGAGTGACAACATTTTGACCATGTATGCTCGGTCTAGATATATTGTTTAAACAATTAGTGAAGATATTTGGAAAATAAAATAGGATTTTTAAGAGATATGATTTTTTTAATATTTGGTATGAACGGTGCTATACGCGGGACAGCAATATATTATTTAAATAATTAACAAATAAGAGTGACAACATTTTGACCATGTATACTCGGTCTAGATATATTGTTTAAACAATTAGTGAAGAAATTTGTAAAATAAAATAGGATTTTTAAGAGATATGATTTTTTTAATATTTGGTATGAACGGTGCTATACGCGGGACAGCAATATATTATTTAAATAATTAACAAATGAGAGTGACAACATTTTGACCATCTATGCGTAGTCTAGATATATTGTTTAAATAATTAGTGAAGAAATTTGTAAAATAAAATAGGATTTTTAAGAGATATGATTTTTTTAATATTTGGTAGGAACGGTGCTATACGCGGGACAGCAATATATTATTTAAATAATTAACAAATAAGAGTGACAACATTTTGACCATGTATGCTCGGTCTAGATATATTGTTTAAACAATTAGTGAAGAAATTTGGAAAATAAAATATGCGGTTTGGGAGTTATGAATTTTTGAAAATCTGGGGAATCTGTTCCATAATTCGTGTGATGGTGGAGGCGCCAAAATCCGTGGCTGGAAAATCCGTGGCTATCTTCACATCGGTTACACTTGATTAGAACTTTTCGTTTATTTTCGTTCCTTTTTTATCTTCTCACTCTTGATGCAAGTAACTTAAAAAACTTGCGGTTTTCACTAGTATGTTTCTAATTCAACAAGTTCTCGAATACCACCGAAATATATAGGCTGTTCGATTTAAAAAGGCAAGTTTGTTAAGTATCTTAAAAATAAATCATCCTGTATATAAAAAAATAGTAGCTTAAATTAGAAGCTACAAGTTTTATTTGAAACATTTTTTTCTGAACCAAGCTAACAAATCGTTACATTACTTTTTGTACACCCTGTATGTATACGCATACAGGAAAAGTACAGTATACAATTTGCAATATACTATTGCTGTACATTACATATTTCTTACCTGAGTTTCTATTACGGAAATACCCTGACTTAACTCTACAACTACTATTATACCTAACCCTAATTCGCAATCTGTCGTTTAATCCATTTTCAACATTTGAAGGGTTAAAGGGAAAAACCAAATGAGTCCCAATTTTGAAACTTTACATGGCAACAAAATGAAAATTCAAAACTCTGTATGTTTAATATGTTATTTATTTTTTGCGTCGTGAATAACTTGAGACCTATTTCTAAGCTTCACAATAGCGTCAAAAACGGTTTTGTTCTTAGAAGTGTAAAACTGAACGCTTTACAAGATCAAGGAATGCCTGAACATTTACAGAGTACATATCGGGATATGTATATAAAAATAAATCGCGGTATATTCTAATTAACCGTGTATAATTCTAATTAATTGTCTATAATTTATTTGTTTCTCATACGACAGTTTTCTGTTAGTGGTAATTTGTTTGTTTTTGAGTTTGTCTTAATAATTTAAAGAAAAGGTACATAATTTTAGTTGAAATAGATTTATTATCAATTTTAATTTTAATCACTTTAACAAATTCGGGATTACATTAATGAATTAATTTAACGGCATTTAAGTCTTGCTCGCGTTTGTTTAATTAGCATTCTGTATGCTTGATTTACAAGACTTTAATTACCCCTCAGTAATTAATAACCCTTGTGTTATTTTTTTTAATTAATGTACGTTTCATAATTATTCAGATGTCTAAGGATGATTAGACAGACATAATGAATGATAACTAAACATTTTGAATTAAAGAATTTCGAATTTTAAAGGAGTAACGTTAGGTTTAACGAAATAAACTTTTATTGAACATTTATAGCATTTATTTTTGAACTCGCCGCATCAAACATGGGTTTGATCAATAGACAGCCAAGAAAGCGTACTTCCCGGTTTACTAGACCAGGAAAATATAGCGCCGGCAAATCCACATTTTCAGACTTTTCTGAACTCGAATTTTACGTCATGCCGAAGAAGCAAGTAGAAACACATGTTAAACGTTCCAACTTGAACTCTTTTATAAAAGAGCTAAACACATTGTAACATTTTTTTAACTCGCCGCTTCGAAAGTTAAATTTGATCAATAGACAACCAGAAAAGCGTACTTCCCGGTTTACTAGGCCAGAAAAACATAACGCCGGCAAATCCAAATTCAGGCTTTTCTAAATTCAAAATTTTACTTCATGCGCCAGACGTGTAAAACACTGATTTAACGTGAAGTTCAAAAACAAAATTTTTATGCGAATTCGAATTATTTTTTAGAGGATTCGAATCCTTTTGTAAGTATTCGAATATTTTTATAAAGATTTGAACCACCTACATTTAGATTCAAATACAAATACTCTTAAAAATTGTAACAAATCCGAGTCATGAATCCTTTTTCACTGAAATATGCAATTATCTCTTATGAATCCCCTAAAATGATTCGAATCCTGCCCAGCTCTGCCCTGCATACATCACTACCTCACATCAACCACTCCTGTAAAAAAATATCAACACTCTCTTTATGTTACTACCTGAAATTATCAATCCAATTCCATGCAATTATATCGGGTGTTCATTTAAAAACACTATCGAAAAGACGTTGTTTTTTTTTGATAGAAGGAAATGGAATGAAAAAGTTTCAGCCTAATTTACGTTTTGTCATACCTGGCATAAATGTCAGATTATGTTAAGCAGTAGCTCATAAATTTGTCTTGTTCTTATAGTTGTGTTGTTTCTTCTTCCTTCCTATGAGTGGACATTGAAACACCGTATAAAATAAAAACTTTTATAAATCATACGTACGACCTACTTCACTGTTTTGAAAATTTCATAGGTAACTCGATCGTGCTTTTAACTGCACACCTTATACTTTTTTCTTCTAGCTTTCTTTTTGCATCTTTTGATACTTTTTAATACGTCTTAACGATTAACAACAACCAAAACACATCTGATCGTCTCTGTCTTCTCCTCTTTTACATCCCATCAACATTCACCGAAAGAGATGACACCATCGAAAATGCACGCCACGACTTCACCTATCAAACTTATTGTCGAAATATTGATAAGACCCCGATGTGAATCACGACCTTTCCCAAACTGGATTTGTTCGGCTGCGGGACTTGGGTCGTCACGAATTTCCGCTGGTGCCGCATGAATAATGCATTTCATTACGGCATTCAAATTAATAACGAAAATAAAGTCTGCACCCATACCCCAGCCATTCCTAATTGACGATGATTCACGACTCAAACAAACGAAATAGTAAAATCGTTGCACAACGATTGCTTAACAAGAGAGGAAAATAAACATACAATTGGCTATTTGCAGTGATGATTACAATGTTTACCACAAGAGTTTTAAAGGATGATCAAGTTGTGATTTGTTTTTTATAATCATTGCTATTAAAAACTGCGAATCATATTTGTTTGAGTGATAATCAATTATTTCCTACAATACAATAGGAATTCAGTAAATTGTAACACACTAAATATCTCTTTTTTTGAAATATTTAATTGTTGAGGCGGAGACATGATGAAACTCTATAATACTATTTGAAATAAAACAACGCCGTTGAGAGGGTTTCGCTTTTATTGTTGAAATATTTGAAATAAAACAACACAGTTGGGAGGGTCCACTTTTATTGTTGAACACTGCAACATGTTTCAACACAGTGGCTTCATCAGGCAGATGAAGTATTCCTCTGCCTGATGAAGCCACTGTGTGGTGTAACATGTTGGCACCACGCAGTGGCTTCATCAGGCAGATGAATACTTCATCTGTCTAATGAAGCCACTGTGTGCTGAAACATTTTGCAGTGTTCAACAATAAAAGTGAAACTGTGTTGTTTTATTTCAAACTTTTTTTTTTACTTTCCCCCATATGTAAAACAGATTGTTTTCGCGAAAAATTTAGTAGATACGAGAGTCATTTCATTAATACTGCACAGTTTGACAACACTGCGGAGTAAAGGACGCGGCGATAGTGATTGTTACATAAGTTGTAGTTTAAGGCTTGAGAAAGAAGCCAGTATTTGTGTTTTATCGATAGGGTGTTTTGTTTTTAATAAACGCGAGTTAGAAATGGAGCCCGCACCGGTCTCGGGTACTGAGACTATTGAGCATCAAAGCTCTAAGTGCTGAAACGAAGATTTGAGGTTGAAGGTCAAGCATTGTTGCATTCAATCATCACTCAGGTTCGAAACTTTGAACTAGAGTTAAAATCACAGTCGAACAAGTGAAGATGTCAATCATCCCCACGTCTAAAAAAATGTCATCGAGATTAATCTAAGGTCAATAAAATGATGATCTTTGCTTATGATTACCATGGAATCATCACTACAGACAGAGTTTTATGTGGATGAAGTGTCACAGGAGTATATTATTGTGATTTCATTTAAAAACTAAACCAAAAAATACAGAAAACCTGACAGTTGCTCGAGGCTGGGCCGCTCATTCTTCACAACTTTTATCTCTAGAAGAGCTTTTGAACAGCTTTGAACAGCAAATTTATTTAATGTATTAAATTTTACGATAAAGGAAACTGCAAAAGAAGTTTCTGATTGATAGTCTCATGAGGGTTTCCACTCCCAGGTTTAGCATGAAGTAAAATTTCGAGTTAAAAAAGGCGCGAAGCGGAGCGGCCTAACCAAATGGTCAGGCTTTTCTAAACTCGAAAATTTACTTCATGCGCCTCGCGTATTAAACACTGAAAACACTGAAATATTGTCAACAAGTGAACTTTACTTGAAATCAGTGTCTTATACGCTACGCGGAGCGACCAAACCAATTTCTTTTAAACTCGAAATGTTATAATCTTAATAAATACTAGTACAAAACAATAATAGTCAACTCAATTTTTCTTTCATTTCCTTAAATTAATTATTGAGTATTGTTTGTTTTGTCTTATCTGTTTGAATATAATTGATAGTTTCGATTTAATCGAACACAATTGCGATCAATCGATTAGAACGTGAATGCACGCCCATTAAAAGGTTTCGTAGTTACATTACACGGTGACTTATTAATTAACCTTTAATACGTTGATTAATCACCATCATTAACTTTCAAGCATTCCCATTAACTTTTTATAAAAACGAAACAGAAAAAAATGTGCAGTATTGTAAATGGAAGTAATAAGAGAATAATTGCAGGTTTCACATAATAAATTACACAAAATTATTATTATTATAAAACTGCAGGTATTTCTTAAATTTACATGAAATATTGAAGAAAATATGCAGATGTGCAGGGTGATTTTAAACGATACTTTTTTTTTAACTCAGTTATCTTGAGGTAAGGAAACTGAATAATTCTCGCTCACCCGGATATACTCAAGCGGGTTAGAATTTTGTTTTCACGGAAAAAATCTTTTTTAACCGAGTTAACTTGGGTTTGGCGAATAATATCCATTGTTATGTACAGCTTTTAGTAGATAATACATTTTTTTTGTAAAAAAAGCTAAAACCGTAAAATAACAGTTAATAACCTATTATCGACTGAGCAATTCTAAAAGTTAATTTAAGGTAAAATTCTGCACTTCTTTTTATGATCTGTATAAATGACTTAATATATTACATATTGGGAATTATATACATAATGCATACGCTGTACAGGGTGGCCCAAATTGGATGTTACTATAGGGAATCTTGATTATTAGAAGAGATGGAATCCGATCCTATGACCCCACCACCTTCCAGGGGGTGGGGGAGGAAGGCAACTTTGAAATCTTATATGGGAACCTCTATTTTTTTATTATGGATTCGGATTCTACACCAACAATTATGTAGGTTTTATTAGATTTTTTTTTAATTCGGAATAGATGGCGCTGTAGTCGCAAAACTGAAAACGTTCCGGTAAACCTAAAGAAATCTTCTGTGGTCAACACAGGTACCGACCGCAAATTAAAATAATATAGGGCTATAAAATTCATTATTCTAATGACTTATTAAAGTTCATTTGTACAATAAAATGTCCGCTACTGGTAAAATGATTTTTTTCAACTTTGTCGCTCAAATAAAAATAACATACACACCGTAGAAAAAAATAATGAATATTTTGGTAGCATTAAATTTTTCTTTTATACTAAAAATGGAATCGTATGCGCTTTTTTGAAAAATATCTAATTTTGGCGATTCTAAGGCCATTTGTCAGGTGTTAATAAACGCTGGAAGTAAACTTTACATACTTGTTTTTATATAAGTCCACGTAAAGGCCGTTTTTTAGGTTTATGGGAAACGTTTTCATTTTGCGACTACAGCGCCATCTTCACAAATTCAATTTTTTTTCGGATAAAACCTACATAATTTCTGATGTAGAATCCCAATCTGAAATAAAAATAGGGGTTCCTTTTTAAGAAATCAAAATTGCCCCCCTTTTTCTTTCAGCCTTACCTCCAGGGGGTGGGGGTGAAGGAAATTTCATAGGATCGGATGGCCCCTCGAAACCATTAAACTTTTGTTCGAAACATTTTTTTGTACGATGCATATTTATCGAGATATTCCAGTGGATAAATTAAAATAGGTCACCCTGTATATTTACTTGTTTATAGATATAGGTTGCAATTTAAATAAAAACAAACTTTAAAAAACAGTCAGGCCCTGCGCGGTCTCATATTTTAGATTGGGCCCGGTACCTGGCCGGGTCAAAGCCTGACCCGTGCAGTACTGTATACAGGGTGTTTCAAATTCGACCCCCACCATGGGGATCTTGCTTATTATAGGAGATAGAGGGTAGGTTTAAATTCGGCACTTTTGCAGAATTTTATGCTGATTAATAATCCGTTGAAAAAATGTACTTACATTATTTTGTTTCGAGTAAAGTTAAAAAAACTGAAAAAACTGTTATTCTTTATTTATTTATATTTTCGTTATTTGGGACAATATTAGAAAACTGTTAAGACCTTATAGCGCCTTTTTTATTATCTAACAGATGGCGTAATTTATTTCTTTATAACATGCTTCGTTTTTTTTTTTGATCATCAACTTTCTTATTTCTTATGGACGTCATATTTATTTTTTATCACATCTCATTGCTTTATTTTTTGTGATGGCAACGACATAGTACAACAAACATCAAATTTCATAAACCAACATACTATCGTTACAAATGTTTTTGCTAGCAGTCTGTTATTGTGCTTACTAAAAATCATCTTTGCCGTGGAATTTAAAACAATAAAAAATATGAATAACTCATTGTTTATCAAACATTCTATTGTTTATAAATAAAAATGAGGTTTGGTGATTCAGAAAAACGAGATATATTACGTTTTTTTTTTTATTCGTTAAACAGAAATACAGAATTGGCTAGTCAAAGATATTTACAAATGTATCCAGAAATAAGGCAATAGCATGGAACAATGTTTGTGCAAATTAACAATAATTTTAGAGAATGTAACAAGTAAAATAATATAAAAATTAATAAAAACTAAAATAGTGAAATTTTTAACATTTCAAATTATAATTTGTGTTTAAACAAAAAGCCGTTTTTATTAATACATAATTGAGCGCGTTTTTTACATTATTTACCGCCCTATAAACACTTCTTCTGGGTATCGTATTAAATGCACTAATAATCCTATCTCTGAGTTCTGCAATGTTCTCATAAGTATGACGATAAACTTCATTTTTAACAAAACCCCATAAAAAATAATCCATAACGCTCAGATCTGGCGATCTAGCTGGCCAAGCTACGATTCTGCCGTTCACGAACCACTGATTTGGGTACATTGCATTTAAATAGTCGCGAACATTTCTGGCATTGTGCGCTGGTGCACCGTTTGCTGCCACCAGAAGTTTTGGTGTTGACTTAGAGAAACATTATCCAAATAATTAGCAATGTTTGTACGAAGAAGAAGAGAAGACTCTTCGTACATAATTGGCCCTATTAAATTGTCGTCGTAAATTCATGCCCAAACATTTATCCCAAATCGATGCTGTGGCCTAACACTACGGACTTGTCTTGGATTTGCCGTTGCCCAAAAATGCTCATTGTTTCTATTAAACATGCCACTATTTTTGAATTTGCATTCATCTGTCTAAATAATGTTATTAATAAAAATATCATCTTCATCGCACTTTTGCAGCAACCAATTACAAAATGTAATATGTCTTATATCAGTGATGGGGAAACTACGGCCCGCGGAAAGGTTTAATCCGGCCCGTTTAAGAGTGCCGTCGTGAGAATGTTTAAACGCGTTCTTACTTCGTAATGTGGCGACCCGCATAAAAACTACCTACCTACGATTAAGCATTATTCTTTGACCGGCTACGATTGTCTGGTTATTACAAATGGCCCGTCTTAAAAAAAGTTTCCCCACCACTGTCTTATATTGTCACCAGGCAATAGAGTTTGGCTTAGATGAATTTTGTATGGTTTGTGATTGAATTTATTTATAATTTGCCCTACTTGCGCTGAAGGCAAATTTAAATCAGCTGCTACTACACGGCATGAGAGTGATGGGTTTGGATGTATCTAAAATATTCTTTGTAAGTAGTACACCTTAAATAAAATAATCAACATACGTTTAATATTACCATTTCCAAAATATTATTACAGTCTTCTTGAGAAATTTTATTTCCGTATGCTTTGCGGCGTTGATTGAACGATCCATACTCTCTCAAATTTCTGTCAATCTGTTGAAAAATTGTTCGATGCGGTTGCCTTCTTTCTGGATACATTTGTAAATATTTTTGACTAGCTAATTCGGTTTTTCGTTTAATGAATAAAAAAATAAGTAACATATCACGCTTTTCTGAATAAACGATCTGCATTTTTATTGATAAATAATAATAATGTTTGATAAACAATGATTACTTTATTATTTTTATTGTTCTTAATTCCATGGTAAAGATGATCTTTAGTTAGCGTAATAATAGACTCGTAGCAAAAGCATTTTTAACGATAGTATGTTGGTTTATAAAATTAGATGTATGTTGTAATATATCGTTGTCATCACAAAAAATAAAGCAATTAGATGTGATAAAAGATAAATATGGCGTCCATAAGAAATAAGAAAGTTGATGATGGTTCAAAAGAAACGAAACATGTTATAAAGAAATCAATAACCCTAACTGTTAGAAAATAAAAAAGTGCTTTAAGATGGACTTTACCGTTTTTAAATATTGCCTCAAGTAACGAAAATATAAATTTAAAAAAAAACAGTTTTTTCAGTTTTTTAGACTTTACTCGAAAACAAAAGAATTTAATTCATTTTCATTTTCGGATTAATAATCAGCATCTAATTTTGCAAACTAAAACACACCCTCTATCTTATATAATAAGCGAGATTCCCATGGTAAGGCTCGAATTTGAAACACCCTGTATGTCCAATGTGGAAATACTGAACACAAATTTAATTCTGATTTATTTACCCATATTTCTCTACTCATTTCTTTGGTTATTACACTGTCTAATCTTACGCTCGAACCCTTATTTCCTTACCCTCTTTCCGTTTCGTGTTAACTTCCTATCCTCGTGTATTCAATTACGGAGCAATTAAAATTAGTGTTTTTTAATTGAAAGCCAGGAGGCGAAACAGCACAGGAAATCGATATTTATTTAAAAGGAACCCCACATAATCTAATCAAGGGAGGCGCATAATTAAACGCTCCCTCGATTGACCTGTCTCTCGACCCTTCGCCCGTTAATATTAACCAAGAGTGCTTTTAACGTCGAGACTAGCCCTCCGTAGTTTTGCATAAAATGTTCACTTAAAACCAAAAGGGAAATCCAGTAACAAAATAATTATAACACAACAAAAATAGCATTTTTAATTTATTCCAAATATTTCGTAAATTCGTACTTCGTACTGCAGTTTTTTTTTTTAATTAAATTGAAGAATTGCTAACATATTTTTAATAGAGTTCGATTTGAAACTTTAAACAAGTGATTTCCACTCTCAGATTAAGCATGAAGTAAAATTTCGAGTTTAAAAAAGCATGAAAATTTGGTTTGGTCGCGTATTTATCCGATATACCGGGTGTTGACTTGGCGGACGCAACATAGGAAATGGCATGTAATTTTAAAGTGTTCAAATATTGGCTTCCCTATTTATTTTAGAGACAAAATGTACTTCACTTTTTTGTAGAGGGAAAAATTCTAAATTTATTAATGTTCACACTTAACACTTTACGTTTCTCTAAGTTAAAATAATTAAGAAACAGTAATGTGATTTTATAAAAATAATGACATACCATGGAATTGATGCAACAATTGCGGGTATTTCCTGCTTTTTTAAGTTCAATTTAAAGCTTTAAGCAAGTGTTTTCCACTCCCAGACTAAGCATGAAGTAAAATTTCGAGTTTAGAAAAGCCCCGTGAAAAATTTCTGGGCATTTCTAAACTCGAAATTTTACTTCATGCGCCACGCGTATAAAACACTATAATATTGTCAAATTTATGTATATTCGAACTTCACTTAAAATCTGTGTTTTATACGCGTGGCGCATGAAGTAAAATTTCGAGTTTAGAAAAGCCCAGAAAATTTGTCTCGGGTCGCTGCGCGACCCTCGACAAATTTTCACGGGGCTTTTCTAAACTCGAAATTTTACTTAATGCTTAGTCTGGGAGTGGAAATAACTCGTTTAAAGTTTCGAATAGAACTCTTTAAAAAATCAACGAATATCTAAAGATTTAAAGAAAATAAGCTGAATTTGCTGTAAATTTTCGAAATTTTTTATTTTTGTATACAAATCCCTGTTTACCCAGATAAAAAAAACGCATTGGAACAGTTTTCTTTGAGGTAAACATATGCATAAGCTGTAAATGTTCCGACATCCGTTGTTTTTTTTAACAATTTCAATTTGAAGCTTTAAACGAGTGTTTTCTACTCCCAGACTAAGCATGAAGTAAAATTTCGAGTTTAGAAAAGCCCCGTGAAAATTTGTCGAGGGTCGCGCAGCGACCCGAGACAAATTTTCTGGGCTTTTCTAAACTCAACAATTGCGGGTATTTCCTGCTTTTTTAAAGTTCAATTTAAAGCTTTAAGCAAGTGTTTTCCACTCCCAGACTAAGCATGAAGTAAAATTTCAAGTTTAGAAAAGCCCCGTGCAAAATTTCGGGGATTTTCTAAACTCGAAATTTTACTTCATGCGCCAGGCGTATAAAACACTATAATATTGTCAAATTTATGTATATTTGACTTCACTTAAAACCTGTGTTTTATACGCGTGGCGCATGAAGTAAAATTTCGAGTTTAGAAAAGCCCAGAAAATTTGTCTCGGGTCGCTGCGCGACCCGAGACAAATTTTCACGGGGCTTTTCTAAACTCGAAATTTTACTTCATGCTTAGTCTGGGAGTGGAAATAACTCGTTTAAAGTTTCGAATAGAACTCTTTAAAAAAACAACGAATATCTAAAGATTTAAAGAAAATAAGCTGAATTTGTTGTAAATTTTCGGAATTTTTTATTTTTGTATACAAATCCCTGTTTACCCAGATAAAAAAACGCATTGGAACAGTTTTCTTTGAGGTAAACATACGCATAAGCTGTAAATGTTCCGACATCCGTTGTTTTTTTAACAATTTCAATTTGAAGCTTTAAACGAGTGTTTTCTACTCCCAGACTAAGCATGAAGTAAAATTTCGAGTTTAGAAAAGCCCCGTGAAAATTTGTCGAGGGTCGCGTAGCGACCCGAGACAAATTTTCTGGGCTTTTCTAAACTCGAAATTTTACTTCATGCGCCACGCGTATAAAACACAGATTTCAAGTGAAGTTCAAATATACATAAATTTCACAATGTTTTAGTGTTTTATACGCGTGGCGCATGAAGTAGCATAAGCTGTAAATGTTCCGACATCCGTTGTTTTTTTAACAATTTCAATTTGAAGCTTTAAACGAGTGTTTTCTACTCCCAGGCTAAGCATGAAGTAAAATTTCGAGTTTAGAAAAGCCCCGTGAAAATTTGTCGAGGGTCGCGCAGCGACCCGAGACAAATTTTCTGGGCTTTTCTAAACTCGAAATTTTACTTCATGCGCCACGCGTATAAAACACAGATTTCAAGTGAAGTTCAAATATACATACATTTCACAATGTTTTAGTGTTATATACGCGTGGCGCATGAAGTAAAATTTCGAGTTTAGAAAAGCCCAGAAAATTTGTCTCGGGTCGCTGCGCGACCCGAGACAAATTTTCACGCGGCTTTTCTAAACTCGAAATTTTACTTCATGCTTAGTCTGGGAGTGTAAAACACTTGTTTAAAGCTTTAAACAAAATTTTCAGGCTTCTCTAAACTCGAAATTTTACTTCATACTTAATCTGGGAGTAGAAAATACTCGTTTAAAGCTGCAAATTGAACTCGTTTAAAAAACAACCAGTATCTGAAGATATACAGCAAATACGCTATAATTGGGGCATGTGTACTTAAAAGAAAAACTTCCTGAATTAGAAATAATTATCAAGAAGTTGATATATATCGGATAAATATCCGATATTTTGATATTAGTATAAATATCGTGATATTTCCGAACCCTGACTTTAGCTTTATATCATAGTAAATTTTCTAAAGAGCATTCAATATAATACTACCAAGAGTTTCCACTCCTTGATTAATCATGAAGAAACCTTTAGAGTTTCGCATCGCACCGGCAAATCCAAATTTTCAGGGTTTGTTTAGGTCACAATTTTACTTCATGTGCCCTAGGTTTATGTATAAAGTACTGATTTAAAGTGAACCACAAATTTAAATTTGGTTTTCCGTCACCAATCTGCTACAACTTAATTCAATTAAAAATCGATTTACACGGACATGGCTTACTGCTCACCAGAACGCTACTTCTCTTTTTAATTGTTCTGATTCTAGCTTGTTATTAAGTAATTGCTATTTAAATTCTTACTCAGTGTTGTCATTAAATGGAATGTTGTGTGCTTTTAAGCGAAGATGGATGTTTACGATTATGAATATAAATAGATGGGCAATTTCGCGAGCGTAAATTACATTAAAGTTTAGACGAAACGGGTCAAGTGTGTTATGCCCAATTTAAATATAAGCCCGAATAAACGGCACTTGACGGACGTGCGCTAAATTGAATCGCTCAATTGCTTATCGCGGATCCGAACGGGTTTATCGTTGCGAACGTGTCGGATCGATTACACGTTCAATCCTGTAAACATTTTTCGTAAATTTTCAATTTGAAGTAAACACTATTTTATTGCTTAATTAGTAAATGAAATTACTTAAAAGTTAATACTTTGGAAATTGTTCATTTCTTATTTAACTCTTGGCGAAATATATGTAAATATTTAAGAATAATGTTTATATTAAATGATTCGTTCACATTACTTTTTCCACAATTTCATAGTCATACCTCTACAAACTACCCCAACTCTGATTTTAGTTTTAGGTTTATAGATTTTAGATGATTGAAAATTTAGGTGACCAATATTCGCAACTGATCGACAGAATAATATTGACTAATGATTAATGACTAAATTAGTCATAACTAAGTTATTCATGACTAATTTAGTCACTAGTTTTAATCATGACTAAAAACTTAGTCAACTAATGCCTAACTCTGTGGTTGAGTCATGTACATACGTCTCAATTATTTTAATTCAACATATACTTAACAACAATACCATTTATTTAAGCACAATATTCTATTGTTCACTTACCTACGAGTACAACTTAATTTTCTTTTTTCCCATAAAGCGTTCGAGTGTTAATTTCGAGCGATTTGAAGTTTCGCCGCTTGTCTCGATTAATAAGACGCATCATTATGGAATGTAAAAAAGGAGCACATTGTGTTTTCATATCAACAGAAGAGAGGCGTGTGAATTTTCGCCACAAAACAAGTTCCCGACTTTGAAATATTTAACCAACGGTAAATTCGCGCGCACACACACACATATGCATGCAATTCATGTACATAAGGAAACTCCAAAGATAATTTTTACAAAGAGAAAACGTTAATAAAACACAACAGGTTTTTTTTATGTATCTGTTGTTGATAATTTGAGATTTTTGCAATACTTTATTCTGATAATAAAAAAAATACAGAGTATGTAAATCTATAATAATAATAATCATTTTAAGAAAATATTTACTGTTATTACAAATATTTATAAGCTCATAACATCTTTTATAAATGACTTCACCAAGAGAGGAAATTTAGTATAAAACAAGGCTGTAGCCATAAAAAAGATTCGGAGGGGATTACAGAAATTTCGGAAGGGGGTTAATAGTAAAAATGTTTTTTTTGCTTTTACAGGGCCGCTTTTACATATAAAAATTGAACATTTCGAAAACTTGGTCGAACCCCCAATTTTACTTCATGCGCCATCAAGGCCGTACCCAGGGGGGCGGCTCCTGGGTAAGGCATTGATGGCGCATGAAGTAAAATTTGGAGTGATGAATTAATGTCTTACTTAACCCGTGGTGAAACATATTTAATTAATACGCTTTGATTAAAACACTTGGTTGTTTCACTGATTTTTTATTTTTACTCCAACTAGTTTCGACCTTAGGTCATTCTCAAGGAGATATGTACAAAATTTTACAAATGTATAAATATCGATACATTTGTAAAATTTTGTACATATCTCCTTGAGAATGACCTAAGGTCGAAACTAGTTGGAGTAAAAATAAAAAATCAGTGAAACAAACCAAGTGTTTTAATCAAAGCGTATTAAAATTTGGAGTTTTGAATAATCTGAAAAATTTAGTGTTGCGTAAAAATGTGTACTACAATTTTTTTAGATTTAACCGGCTTAGTTTTAGGTTTTTTGTGTTCTATTAATGTTATGTTAAAACTTTCGTCATTTGTCAAATGCCGAAAAGTGGCAATTTTTACGTGTTTAATATCGACACATCGAAAATGTCGATATCGACACGGTTTATATAGATTCATCGGAAATGTCAAATTTGAGTTGTTCGATGTCGGGACATCGCGAATGTCCTAATTTGAGTTATTTGATGTTGATATATCAGAACATTTCAATATTGACGTGTTTTATGTCGACAAAAACGTAAAATCGAGCCGAGTGTATTTTAAACTTGACAATATTTGTGTGTTTGGTACGCGTGGCGCATGAAGTAAAATTTCGAGTTTAGAAAAGCCCTAAGAGAATGTTCTTAAGGCTTTTCTAAACTCGAAATTTGACTTCATGCTTAACCTGGGAGTGTAAGACACTCGTTCGGAAATGATGAATGTCAATATCTAATGTCTCACGTATCAATGTTGATTGAATAGTGGTTAATGAAATGTCACGTGCTTCAAATGTTCATGATGTTTTCAATATTTCTAGATTTTTGACGATTATTAAATTTTTTATCATATTTTAGATCAGATTTTACATTTTCGATATTTAGAGATTTTCGTCCATTTATAAAATTTCATCAGATTTTCCACATATCGAGGTTTTATTTTAATAATAGTCAAATTATTAAAATTTTTATCAGACTTAATATTTAGAGATTTTCATCAGATTTTCGATATTTTGGTTTTTTGGTCAATTCATAACATTTTCATTAGATTTTCAATATTTAGAGATTTTTGACGATTTTTAAAATATCCAACAATTTTGAACATTTCGAGATTTTTATCAGATTTTCGATATTTCAAGATTTTCGTTAATTTATAAAAAAATTATAAGATTTTCAACATATCGAGATTTTTGACATTTTTTAAAATTTCGATCCGATTTTCAATATTTCCAAATTTTCATCAATTTGTACACTTTCGCAAGCTTTACTAAACTCGTAATTTTACTTCATGATTAATGTAGGGGGACTTGAATAAAAAAAATGTTAACAAAAAAAATAAAACTTTAATCTGATCTATGATTAGAATCTATTTGTTTCTATATTTCAGTTTGTTATTGATAATGAGCACCTTGTGTCTTGAAATGTACATCTAACATAAAAATAAAAAGTGAAGTAAGGAATAACAGTCTTTCTATTTGTGATTAATCACTTCACGTAAACTCGAAACAATACAGTTATGATTAGAAATGTCTAACTCAAGTCCACAAAGTGACATCTAACCTAACTTTTCTAACCTAAGTCCATAAAATAACATCTAACCTAACCATTCTTAATCGAGGAGTAAAAAACATTTGTTAGTAGTTTTAAATTGAACGATATCATTGTGATCTTTCACAAATGTCGATTTTTTCGGTCGATATCGTCATTTTATGTTAATATCGTAATGTTTGGTCATTTTATATCCCCCCTGGCTACGGTCTTGGTATGAAATATAAAATTAAAACTACAACATCTTTCGCAAACAACTTCACCAAGAGAAGACATTTATTGAAAAACATAAAATAAGAATATCTTTCGCAAACGACTTTACTGGGATAAGAACTTTATGACATTATGTAAGCACTGAATATTTAAAAAGTGGTCTCGATTTTTGTAGACAACCTAATGTACACTGCATTGCTTTGATATGTTATTGTAATGGCTTATTTAAAAGTGGACATATTATTTAACAGCGCGCTATAAACAAGAATTAAATAAAGTTCCTGTGAATAGTTTAAAAATCAAATCAAGGGCTAACGAACAGATTAATTTTGATAAAGTATCTTTTTTAATTTATTTATTTGTACCAAGTAAAATCATGCTTTATAATAATAATTCATGATAATAATTTGTTGTGACCAAGTAACTGAAACATGGTTGTTTATCGACAGTTAACAACGATAAACATAAAAATATTAATATAAATATACAAAATAAATACCGACATAAATAAACGGAAAACTAACTAAATACGTGCTACCACACAACTAATAAATAACTACAAAATGACCTTACCAGGGAAAGGATTAAGAACTATAAATTGAACGCAACTTTTAATATAGTAGAAGTTACGCTATTAGACTAAAAGGCAACCTACTATACATTGTTTGTATATGACTCAATCAGGCATCATATAACGTCATAATCTAAGTATACATATCAATTGCCAAACCCGCTCAAACTGTGATGTTAAAGAATAACGTCTATGTTATATTTAACATATCGCTTACAGAATCAGCCCAAATATAAATAAGAGTGTAATGGGTTGCGTTTTCCTACGAAAATTGCTTATTCGTAGCAGAGCTGGGCAGGATTCGAATCATTCAGGATTCGATTCCCGGATTCGAATCCTTTTAGGTGATTCAAAAGAGGTATTCGAATACTTTAGTGAAAATGGATTCGTGATCCGGATTCGTTACATTTTTTCTAAAAAGATTCGTATTCGAATCCAGACGTAGATGATTCGAATCTTTATAAAAGGATTCGAATTCTTATAAAAGGATTCGAATCCAAATGGATTCGAATCCTCATACACGGATTCAAATCCTCCCAAATAATTCGAATCATCGCTATTAAGGCTGGGATTCGAATTCGATTAATTCTCCTTCTTAGAAGTTTCAAGTTGAAGGAACACTCTAGATCACTAAGTTTATTGCCATTTTACAAAGGCTACAGCTCGAAGGACCAATCAACGTCTTCGGAGACCGAAGGATTACAGGGAAGTTTTTTACAAGAAAACAACGAATATCTAAGGGTTTACAGCATAGATAGGAAAGAAAACATTCAATTTTGAAAAAATATCGAAGTTGGGTTGGTTTTCAGTGCATTTTTAACTTTACTTTAAATCAGTGTTTTATACGCGTGGCGCATGAAGTAAAATTTCGAGTTTAGAAAAGCCCCGTAAAAATTTGTCTCGGGTCGCTGCGCGACCCTCGACAAATTTTCTACGCGGGGCTTTTCTAAACTCGAAATTTTACTTCATGCTTAGTCTGGGAGTGGACAACACTCGTTTGAACTTTAAATTCAACTCTTTTATAAAATCGACGTATGTAATATAATAAATCATTCGTTGAAATCATAGAAAAAGATGCAAAATTTTACCTAAAATTAACTTTTAGAGTTACCTTTATAATTTGCTCGGCTCTTAATAGGTGAATATTCTATTCCTAAGAAAAACCGTATTTATTAAATATTAAAGTTGCATTTAATATAATAACAAACTGTGAATAAATCGACAAAAATCTAGAAATATCGAAAATCATGTAGAAAATCTTGACGGTCCACTCCCAGACTAAGCATGAAGTAAAATTTCGAGTTTAGAAAAGCCCCGCGTAGAAAATTTGTCGAGGGTCGCGCAGCGACCCGAGACAAATTTTCACGGGGCTTTTCTAAACTCGAAATTTTACTTTATGCGCCACACGTATAAAACACTGATTTAGAGTGAAGTTAAAAACGCACTGAAAACCAACCCAACTTCGATATTTTTTCAAAATTGGATGTTTTCTTTCCTATCCATGCTGTAAATCTTCAGATATTCGTTGTTTTGTTTTAAAGAAACTTCGATTTCCTGTAGTCCTTCGGTCTCCGAAGACCATGAATGGTCCTTCGAGCTGTAGCTTTTGTAAAATGGTAATAAACTTAGTAATCTAGAGTGATCCTTGATATTTGAAATTTCTAAGAACGATTGTTGTCCACTCCCAGACTTAGCATAAAGTAAAATTTCGAGTTTAGAAAAGCCCCGCGTAGAAAATTTGTCGAGGGTCGCGCAGCACTGATATAAAATGAAGTTCAAAAAAAGATATATCATCATTAATTAAAATCATTATTTAATCAGATATTTAGTCGGTAAATGAACATTTTTGTTAATAGAAACTAGTGGAATAAAATGTTACTGGTTGCAAATAATAGATTCAAATTTATTTTTAAAGGATTTGTATCCGTGATTCAAAAATGAGGATTCGAATCTTTGATTCGAATCATATTTTTCACTTACGAATCCTTTATTCGAGTATTCGTGACTCGAATCATATTAGGTGATTCGGATTCGTGATTCGAATCCTGTTTTTGAGGATTCATCCCAGCTCTGATTCGTAGTACTTAATAAAACTGATGAAAGACGAATCATATAGAAGTACAACTCCATGTTTTAGCGTTATGGTAAATGTATGCCGACAGAATGGGACATCTGTGAGTCCGACGGTGAACTAACATTTTCATAATTTGGTAAATCAAGAAAGAAACAGCGAAATACTATTGTATAACATTGACAGAGATAAAATAAATCTAAAGCAGGGGGCGCCATTTCCTGGAAGAGAAAAATGAAATTGTACATTAGTTAGCATAAGTTTAGCGTCACCTAAATTTAGGCACGTCGATGCGATACTACCGCGCAGGTAACCAATTTGAGTAACCGTGTTTTACCATTCATTTGCACTACTATTTATTTGTCATTCAACGATAAAACATATGAGACACTTGAAAGCAAAGGGATGTAAGTGCCAATTTAAAAAAATAAATGCGTGCAAGGGGAATAGTTTTTTTGTTAATTAACAAAGAGATATAGAACTCTTATGATAGGTAGGTATTGCTAGCCAATATACATATGTAAATCTACATAAGCACCCTCCTATCTTGTTTGTTGTTGCTCTTAAGATAACTTGAATTTTAAAACAGGATTTCTCAATTTTTTTCATTACCCACTTACACTCCTTTGCTTATAGGTGATTCATATTTCTAAACTAAGTTTGTATTGCCGGAGAGCAATAGATGGCATTAGCTGTCCATATTTCAAAATTGATTTCTAATTACAATGTTTTGTTGTTGTTGGTGTTGGTGGTGTTGTTGTTAATTTATTTGTTACGTAAGCTGTATGTTACATGCGTTCATAAATACAAGCGCCTAGCTGTTTATGAATTCAAGCGGAGTGCGAAATGCAGAATGCACGAGCCCCAAGAGAGATAATCGAATTGAAAAATGGACGCATAATTTAAGCGCCATTTGCATGTGCTTTGTGCGAACTATTCAATGGAAATTATTCTCAGCTTGTAATGAATCAACAGCACATAAACAACATCAAGCAACGTGCATAATGTGGAGAATTTACTCGACTGGCTTATTTCGTATTCAAAAAGAGCCAATTTACAGATGCATAGAATTATAAAAAAATGCAACAAATGGAATCATTAAATTTGAATATCATCATCAGTATTAATAGTAGACGTTAGTATAAAACTTTAATATGGTTCTAAGGATAATATTAACTTGTTCGTATTAATAAAAACATTTTAGTGGATTACTTTGGTTAGTTTACAACTACAATGTAGAAGAATTTGTTGAGACAATTAAGAAACTGAAACATAGAAAATCGCCTGGATATGACAAAATGATTACTGACGTATTAAAAAAGTATGGGCCAAAACGCAATGGATATGCTCATTAACATCTACAACACTATGTGAAGAGAAGGATGGATATCTGAGGATAGGAAAACAGCTCTTACGGCCGTACTAATAGAAATAGCTCACTTCTCGGATTAATCTAGGATTGGTGAATCCTGGATCCGCGGATGTTTATTGATGTATCCAATAGTCACGTATTCGGGTGGTTTCGGCGAATGCTCGATTCAATCCCGGATCTAGTGGTATCACTAAATTTATATTAGCAGCCCCCGTGGGGGTTTTAGTCAGTATTGTCAGTTGTCAATAATAACTTGAGCTATATTTGTGTTTTTTATTATTGTTTACATTTGGTGTACCCCAAAGTTTCAATGTTTTCCGTGATATATATATTTTTTGTGAAAATGGAAAAATGTAATAAACCTTATATAGAATAAAAAAAATATTGCTGGCAACGTTAGTAAAGGATTACTTTTTATTGGAAAATAAAGAGACGAACAATTGGATTGTTCAAGAAAAGCAAAGGATCTGGGAAACATTAACGGCGCAGCAGTACGATTCCCAACCAAACTACAAACGGCCTGAAATAAAATAACATTACTAAAAATGATGTATAAAGTATAGGGTTTGATAATTAAAATTGTACTTTTTTTGAACAATTTGAGCAAAAATTGCGAGTAAACACAGCGATTTTATCGATTAACAAAGCCATCAAGGTGAACATGTGCTTCATCGCTTTGGACGATTTTGCTCGAAAAATCAGCGTCCACTCTTTTCGCGGTGCATCGTCATTTGGCTTCAGTTGTTCTGTTTATTGAATTTTGTAAGCATTGAGACATAGATCTTTTGTGAGTATACGCTGTAGAGAGCTTCTTGAAATTTGCAATTCTTGTCCACGACGCCGAATTGATGTTTTGGGATTTTCACCAACACTCTCATGCACTGCTTTGATATTGGCATTTGAACGGCTTGTTTTTAAACGACCAATATGTTTAGCGTCTCCAACTGATCCAGTCTCCCTGAAATGTTCAATTAATCTCTCCACAGTTGACGAAGTTAAAACACTATTCCGCCCATATTTTGTATGAAATTTTCGAACTGTGGCCGCCAAACGTTCATTATGTTTGAGATATTGTTCAATAATGAGAACACATTGTTGTATCGTGTAACCCTCCATTTTTACTAACCCTAAACTCTCAGCTGTCAAATTGTGTTTTTCAAGGTTGCCAACAATTTACTGCACAAATGGCGGCAAATTCAAATCTTGCGTTAATCTTGGGGCACCCTTTATTACACAGAAATATGCAAAGTGTAGAAATATCAGAAGCAGCGTTTGCCGACGATATTATACTCTTCGGCAAAAACGAGAATAAAATACAACAACACCTGGAATATCTTACACCACGTTACAAATATATAGAATGAAAATTAACACCAACAAGACGAAAGTAATGATTAGAGGAGAAAACAGCAAGAATAAAATATAGAAGTACAAGGAGAAACTATTGAACAAGAACACGCAGTGAAATTCCTACGATAACTGTCACGTATTAGCATCGCGATTCCTGGAACAGGTCAGAAAAGGGATTCTGACCAGCAACCCGTCTCGACGCTAGCCTCCATACTATGTTTGAGCCATAGGTGGTATAAGGATAATAGATTATATACAGGGTGTTAATGAATTGGAGGGGCAAACTTCTAGGGCTTAAAGTATACATGAAAACAAGCATGTTTTGTTAATAAATCTATAGACAAAATTGTTTCCTTTCAGGGATACAAATTCTCAGGGATTTTTTAAGAAACGCCTAAATGTAGGCAACGTAATTTACTACCTACCATTTGTTTCCATTACTACGGCAATGCAAAAAAGTAAAAAAACAAACAAAATATTATTTGTTTCCATCACTACGAAAATGCAAAAAAGTAAATAAATACCACAAAAATATCGAATTGTGTCAAAATTGACGTTATTTAAAAATATGTATGTCTAAATATTTTTTTTAATTTCGTGTGACTTGTCTATAATAATTTTAAATTCAATTTAGGTTGCCTAATTTCAGATATTTCTTAAAGAATCTTTAAGAAGCTCTATTTTCTAAAGAAAACACTTTTGACTACACATTTATTAACAAAAGTTGTTTGCTTTGTTGTGCTTTGCAGCCTTAGAAGTTTATCCCTACAATTCATTAACACGCTGTATACACTATGGTTAGTTTATAACTAATAATTTAATAGCGTTGTACTTCTAATTGTACATCATTTTAATGGTCATAGAAATACAGCGTGTAATCGAACTAATGTACATCCTCTTAAGGGCGTATACACAAAATATTTTGACACCAATTGCAGCAAAAATAAAATCGGAAATAAAATATTGGATTTTTCATAATTTTTCATGCATTTTTTACTTTTTGAGAACTTCTGGTTACCTGTGTTCATGATATTTTTCGTGGATGCGTAAGTTGTTGTATTTTTTATTTACTTTTACTACTGCGATGCGCATAAATCACTTCGCACGCACTATCGAGACGTATAAATCACTTAGCACGCACTACACACACACACTGTCTAGAATTACTAGATGAAACTGGGTCACGTATGAAATAAATCACAATAACAACATAGACATAATTCTTCACAATCTGACCCACTTTTCTCTGGATAGTGTAATTCGATATCCAAATCGTTTAAAAACTACCAGTCTATGTGGAATCTCTCTTAAAATACGCAATGTGCGCGTATACCAGATACCACAAACATGTGGCCTATTGTTATTAATTATTTTTAATAATTATTTGTGAGCTATCTACTAAAGGTATGGTAATTTCAAATGCAGGTATTGTTTATTTAAACGCTGCCCCTTATGTGGTAGAGAGCCTGTACAGTAGTTCGTTTACACGCTGTATAGGGTTATTTAGAATTTATTTATTTGAATGCTATAAATCATAAATTTAGCTTATCAGTATATTTTGAACTTCACTTTTAATTGCTGTTTTATACGATGTTGCCGCGCTCATTTTATCAATAATTCAAAACTAATTAATAGCATGTAGATTTTGTTCTATTAATACGAAAAGGTAGTATCGTATTTGTGCGGGTCTAGTAGAAATAAACTAGCATTAAACTATAATAATATTAACTGCAATTTTATTAATAAGGCTCCAAATATTTTAATAAAAGAGTAAAATATGTATCACAAACTAATCGCTTCCACAATAAATCGTGTATATATTTGGGATTGTAAATGTACAAACGTTTTCAATTACAGATACTTTTTATAATAGAAGTATATGCTCTTTCAACACTGTTTGGATAATTTATTCAAGTTTAACTTGTTAGAACAAGCTTTCCGATAAAAGAATAAAAGTCTCAAGAGGCATATTTTATGTGAAATTTATTCTCTCACTAAATCCATCCAATTATCCACCACAACATTTTTTCGAAAGATGTTATCTCGCGTTTGATGGCCGTTAGGCGACCCAATCATTTTACCTCCCGATGGCGGACATTGTAATGGCAAAGTTCAATAATAACTAACGGATGTCGGTCATGTTATGTATATATTATGCGAGGATTCCATCGGCTGCGAAATATCCCCTTCGATACTCGAACATCTTTCATCCGCAGACTTCCTGCTAACCAAACGGCCAATTGCACACACACGCTAATGTCGATAAATCGTCTCTGTTTAATAACACTACCAGAGAACTGGCGTTTCCAGATTTCCGCATCTGCGATTAACATAATTTCAGCATAAGTAATTGATCTGCATTCTATACAAACCGAGAACGGGAATTATTGCATTTTAAATGATCTAAATGCGAAAAATATAAGTTAAACAATACGGACATTTTTTCTTTTAAATATACATATTCTGATGTTGTATTCTG
Organism: Philonthus cognatus; assembly: GCA_932526585.2. Taxonomy (NCBI): domain Eukaryota; kingdom Metazoa; phylum Arthropoda; class Insecta; order Coleoptera; family Staphylinidae; genus Philonthus; species Philonthus cognatus. The sequence continues at coordinate 74,012,480 of OW052244.1, forward strand.
CACATTTTCAGACATTCGTTGTTTAAAAAAAAACGTCCAGTTTAAAAAAAACGTCCAGTTTAAAAAAAAAAACGTTCAGTCCCTGACTAAACATAAAGTAAATATTCAGGCTTTTCTAAAGTTTTACCTTATGCGCCACGCGTATAAATCACTGAAATATTCTGCTTTAAACGAGTGTTTTCCACTCTTAACTCGAAATTTTACTTCATGCTTAATCTGGATTAAGCATGAAGTAAAATTTCGAGTTTAGAAAAGCCTGCTCTGTCGCTTTTGCGAAATGCAAAATTAGTCATTAGTCTTAATCAAGGCATCAAATGACTAAATAATGCCCAACTCTGATATCAACATCCATTATTTAACAAAATTTACAATAAATGGTGCTTTCAAACCCATATTTCATTGAATAGTTGACAGATGTCGCTATATGGGATTTATGTGTTTGAGTAATTGGCAATAAGATGTCGCCACTGCATTACTATTTAAGCTGATTTATTAATAATGATATCATTGCCAAATAAAATTGTGGCCAACATTGAAGATTTGACGTTGTCAATCATGTAACGAAATATTATTATTGTTGCAGACTGAATAATATCAATCCGCACCGATGTCACATCACAGCGATGACAATATGCTCATAGCGACGAGCGACTCCTTTTGGGAGCCAGGAAATTACAAAAAGACGACGAAGAGGATAGACGACGGGCACAGGTTATGCACAGACTTGATAAACTTGGTGACGGAACGGGCGGAGATCGAAAAGACGTACGCGAAGAATTTGAAGGCGTTTTCGAAAAAGTGGAACGATTTGATAGAGAAAGGGCCGGAGTACGGGACGACGGAGGCGGCGTGGAAGGGTGTGCTAGTGGAGGCGGACAGGCGGTGTGATGTTCATAATAAAGTTAAGGATAATCTGTTAAACGAAATTATTGTTAAAATTAAAATGTGGCAGAAGGAAACTTATCACAAGGTAAGATAATTTTGTACTATCATACTTATACAATTAGATCTAAAAACTTATCAAACTTGTACAGTTCTTAACACTTACTTATATTTTCAAGGAATCGAAATAAATGCTGAATTTTATAAGCTTCATTAGAAGCAAACGAGTGTCGTTTTATATTACTTCGTGGAATAAAGTAAACAATAAATATCGCTACTTGACAGTGATACAAACACGTGATTATAGATGTCTCTACTTTTTTTTTTAATTCCGCCAATATTTCGCGTTCTTGTTTATAGATCTCTCGAATGATTGCTCAAGAGTAGTGTCCCTGTATTTGAGAGAGTAGCGCAAACTGGCATCCACCTTGACGCCTTTAGGCACCAAATGCAAACTAAACCAATCACATTATATAATGATTGACGCGCGTCCTGTTAACTTCATTTAGTTTGAATTTGGCGCCTAAAGGTGTCAAGATGGATGCCAATTTGCGCTACTCTCTTAAATACAGAGACACTACTCAAGAGATATCTCGATTGATTGCTCGAAAGATATCTTGAATGATTGCTCGAGAGATATCTCTAATGATTGCTTGAGAGACCTCTCGAATGATTTCTCGATAGATCTCTCCAATGAATGCTCCAGATATCATTCCAGTAATTGCTGGAATGATCATAGGCCAGGCGAAACGTACATGGAACTTACATTAAATGGATGTTTACTAATTTTTGTATATGTGTTTCGGACCATTACTATGAGTTACAATCCAGATTTGCAACCCTCGGAAAGCTGTGCTAACGAAATGGTGGCCGAAAAACTGCGATTTTTTCGCACTTGTTTAGGGTTTTCGCCAATATTTCCTAAACCATGCGGTTTCGGAAACATTTGTTACTTGCCTGTTTTAAAGTAGGTTAAAAATGCTACAAATTGAGATCGTTTTTGTAAGTCAAATAGTTACCGAGATACGGATCTTCAAAAATCAGAATTTTTTTTTCAAAAAAGTGATATTTAGTTTTCCTCATGTTTCGAGTTAAATACCGGCATAATAAACAGTCCTACAGAAAAGTCAGCGTAATGAAAGTTGTAGAGAATAAGCATAGAAAGTCATGGTTACCAAATAAAGTACCAACAATAAATATATAACGAGTGTCTATAAACTGTCGGCATAGACACTCGTTATATAACTGAAACCAATGAGATGGGATTTTGCCAGAAAAATGTATATGAGTGAATTTAGTGTACTCAGTTGGAGTCATAATTTTTTTGAGATCTGCCGTGTCTTGTACATGCAAGACATGGCAGATCACTTTTTACATAAAAAAATGGTCTGCCGAGTGGAAGTATGGAAGCATTTTGTCCACAGTTTGTGAGTGAAGTTTCCAGTCACCCATCCGCTCTGCCTTGATGAACTGTTTCATAAGAATAGTAAGATGGAACTGGATCCATCTGTTGTTGGTCCATTCATTTCGATTTTGATCAACCCATTTTTGAGCTTGGCCTGTAGAACCGTAAAGGATTCCCTTTTCTCAGCTTTCAGCACACAAGACCTCTGAGTTTCACTGAGCAAAGTTTCAATTTCTTTCTGCTCGTTCTTTCTGAGTTGCACCTCGTCCAAAACTAGTTCACATAGTACCAGGTTAGTAAGAGTGTGGGCTCTAACTGCTCTTGCATTTACGTGACCATTGAGCATTTTATCCACGCCGTTACTAGCATAGATTTCCTTGAACAGGTCTTTTATCCACTTCCTGCCATGAGTGCTCCAATGCAACCCATAAATGACATGATGAGACGAAAGCCTCCAAGTCTTACTACTACATTGTTCAGCTCATTACTGCTACGCGGTTACTGGCATACATTTCCTCGAACAGGTCCTTTATCCACTCCCTGCCACAATTGCTCCAACGCAACCCATAAAAGACACAATGAGACGGAAGCTCCTAAATGTTTCTACATTGTTCAGCTCATTACTCCCATGCTTGTTCTCAACGATATCTCGGGCTTTCATGAAGAGAGGCTAATCAAACGTGACAAAGCACTTTTTTGACCATTGGCTTTGGTTTTATTACTGTCTTCCACAAGAGCTGTCAAGATAGTGTTATAATCTGTAGGTGGAGCACGAATGAAAATTAATCTATTTTTCATAGAAAATGCGCATTACTTTCATAATGGACCCTGTATAACCAAATGTATGGAGTGACAATAAAAATATTTAAATGAAAGAAAAAGAAAGGTCCAAAGTTTGATACACACTGAACAAATTTCACGTGTCCCAACATTTTATTTTCACCGATGGTACCTTGCATTATTGCTGAAGTTTTTAGCCTCATTGCATCTTCATAGCTGCAGTAGAAGCCCAAAGATGAGTACATTTTGACAAGGTTCTTGACCCAAATTTTCGGTATAAATATGTACCAGCTGAGGTCAAGAGTGAGGATATGAACGAATACAGTTACTCAATTAAATACAGTGGCGACAACTATGGTATTCTATTTGATTGGTTGTAAGTAATCTACACCCAACATGGCGGTCAAACAGCGTCGTAGTTATGAGGTCTAAAGCTCCAGCAACGCTAAATAGAATCAAACACGCTAAATATAATCATACTATACCCGTTAATTTAAGATATTAATATTAACCTATTTCAAAATTAAGGGAATAACACCCGCTCATGGATGACGCTAAAGTGAAAGATGAAAAACACTCGCTGTCACAATTGAATATTAGATGTTTGTATTATATAACCTATTCTCTTGATTAATTTTGACTCCCGGATGACAGGGAGTTGTCGCTACTGTGTTTAATAAAGTCTGATACAAGCGCATGTGAAAAAGCAACACATTTCCTCTCTTAGCCACTGACACCAGTTCCTCCAATATACTAAGAGAAATATTATCAAACGAAGAGCAGGTCCGCAGAGGTCCCCCATGTAAATCAAAAATATTTTGTTAATAGATAATATAATTAGTAAACGTAGGTGAATTTTAATGACATTTTTAGAAAATATGTCTTTTATCCGTCCTAAGAAACGATGAAAATTTAAGTAGGATTAGACTAATAAATCGAGTTACCATAGACTATGAAACAAACATTATTTTGTTTTTTTATTTTGACATTATTTATTTATTCGGAACTTCAAACTTTTAATCTTAATTAGTCTTAGTCGATTATAAAAGAAGGTAACTTGTTCGAGGATGCACAAATTTTCGTTCAATGAGTAACTTTCAACGAAGTAGAATAGTCGGTCTACACGAAGCAGGATTATCCATTTCTAATGTTGGTAGTTGTGTGGAACGACAACGTTTACGATGCGGATGTCCTAAAAGATCTTGTTCTTCGGCTGGCGGATCTTCGGCACCGTTTGTCGTCAACAAAGGACATTTTTGATGATGGAAAGGTTTAATTATCATCAAATCTCTATAAAATCTGTCTCTAGAAGAAATCGAAGTTTTGGCGTCAAACCGTAGCTCTTTGTTTACCACTAACTCTTAAACATCGTTTTTTTTTTTAATATTAATTGTTAATATTTTTAAATTTTCATCAATTATAAGTAAGAATAATTAGAAAACAATTAACGTTAAAAACATCGATTTTGGGGAGTTACTGTTAAACAAAGAAACGGTCGGTACGATTTAAGGCCCATACTTCGAATTATTCTATGTCTATAAAAGTCTGATTATATGGAGATTTGATGATTAAATAAACCTCACCACCACCAAAAATGTCCCTAGTTGCAGGGTGTCCCCGAATGGTCTGTACAACGCTCTACCACATATTCTCTGAAACAAAATAAGACGATTTAACTAAACTTATCTCTATCCAAAAGTGGTTCCTAAGCCATCTACGAGGCCTCAAAGATATTATTTTTTTTCATTATTTTTCAAATATTTTTATTTTGGACTTAGGTAAGAAAACCTAATTTGGCACATTTAATTACATTGATACCATGCACTTTTTGCGATATGTTTCTTTATCCTACGTTTAAAGTAAGTGGTCAAACTAGGACCATCGACTTCTTAAGATACATAAATATTTTTAATCAACAGGTCAAATCATAAGGAATACTTTTTTTCTGCAAGATCATTCAATTTTACGTATTTTTTGTCTCTTATAAAATTTTGCTATTTTCCCCACAAAAAATATTTTTATTTGTCAAAAAAAAGTAATAAAATTATGAACAATATTATGCTTCTCAAAACAATTAACAAAGTAGAAATAAAGATAGGTACCTAACAATAAACACAAATTTATTAGTTTCACAACAAATGTTCAAACTGATTGCCATTTTCAGCAATACAACAATTTACACGTCGCAAAAAATTAAAATGGACACGTTGTAAAACACCAACATTGTTTTTAACTGTTTGAAACGCATTCTGTATTCGCGCCCATAATTCGTCGTGCGTATTTATGGGCTTACCATAAACAATAGATTTAATAGTTCCCCACAAAACGTGGAGGTCAAGGCACTGGTGCGTCATTGCCTCTCCCAATCCATTTACCGAGATACTTTTGGTTTCAAAAATACGCACTGGTAAAGTGAAATGAGGTGGAGCTCCATCATGCATAAACCACATATCACGCCTAAGTAAAAACGGCACATCCTCCAGTAAGACTGGCAATTCCTGAAGATGTTGTAAGTACTGTTCTCCGTTTAAATTTTGTGGTAAAATTACTGGTCCTACAATAATATCATTTACTATACCGGCTCAAACATTTATTTTAAATTACCGTTGGAAATGCATGGTTTTAGTTGCATGTGGATTATCTTCGGAATAAACATGCTCATTTTTAAGATTTGTTATACCTCTTCGGGTAAAAAAAGCATTAGCTCTTGAACTTTTTGAATGTGATATGGGTATAGCAGTTGCTCTTTAAACACCTTATGCACAACATTTTTAGATACGCCTAGTTCAGCATCTAAACGCCGGGTACTTTTAGATGGATCTTCATCTATCCGTTCTAAAATCTCTTCTTCAACATCCACAGTTCGTACAGTGCGTCTTCTACCACAATCCCTCGCAGAGTATTCTAAGCGGCCAGTTTCTCGAAGTCGCCTTTCTACGGAAGCAAATGTTTGATGGTTTGGTATTCGGCAATTTGGAAATCTTTCACATTTGCGGCCATTACCTTCACAAAACCCAAAAACTAAAACATTATCAGTTAATTCATTATTTGAGTACATGACTGACGTTGTCACAAAATCACCGATAACTGAATTTCACAGGTGTCTCAATTTCTATTTTTGTAAATAAAGAATCAGTTTTTTTTAGAATTTTATTTCTTTGTTGTTTTGACAAATAAAAAAAAAAAATTTGTGGGGAAAATAGCAAAATTTTATAAGAGACAAAAAATACGTAAAATTGAATGATCTTGCAGAAATAAGTATTCCTTATGATTTGACCTGTTGAATAAAAAGAAGTCGATGGTCCTAGTTTGACCACTTACTTTAAACGTAGGATAAAGAAACATATCGCAAAAAGTGCATGGTATCAATGTAATTAAATGTGCCACATTAGGTTTCCTTACCTAATTCCAAAATAAAAATATTTGAAAAATAATGAAAAAAAATAATATCTTTGAGGCCCCGTAGATGGCTTAGGAACCACTTTTGGATAAAGTTTAGTTAAATCGTCTTATTTTGTTTCAGAGAATATGTGGTAGAGCGTTGTACAGACCATTCGGGGGACACCCTGTAGAGAAATTCTACTGACACTGCGTTCCAGTGTTGATTACCAACCAGTATAATTTCGAGTTTGGAACAGCCTGAAAATTCAGTTTGGTCGCGTAGCGAAGCGAAACAACCAAACTAAATTTTCAGACTTTTCTAAACTCGATATTTTACTTTATGCGCCTCGCGTATAAAACACTGATTTAATGTGACGTTCAAAATAGACTGTTTTAGCGTACTCCGTTAGCGGTATATTTTGGACTTCACTTGAAATCAGTATATTATACGCGTGGCGCATGAAGTAAAATTTCAGGCTTTTCTAAACTCGAAATTTTACTTCATGCTTAAGAGTGATAACACTTGTTAGTAACTTTAAATTGAACGCGTTTTAAAAACACCGAATATCTAAAAATTTACAAAGTATTTACAGAATATTTGTGTAATTTAGTTTGATCGCTTCGTTTCACTTTTAATAATTGAAGTATTCTGCAACCAAATATTGGCAATTTCATTTATACTTATCATATTAATTTGCCCCAATTTGAAAAGGTATAGTTATTTTAAAATCTACTAAACTGCCATTCAATTTTCCAGTATGCATTATTTATACAGTGGTTCGAAAAACGGTATTTTTAAAATCGTCCATTATAAAAATGTGTATATTTTGTTTTGGAATTTGTTTGTGAATCATTGTGGGGAATCTTGACCACGGTCGATCCATGTCCATTGTTGTGTAACGAACGGTAATATCTGATATTGTGGACGAGAAAGTGAGAGTGCATTAGAATGCCATATACGTATACCTTTTGTTCGAAATATTGCTATTGAAGAAACGTGTTTATGTGTTTATTAGCTCTAAAGAAACAATTAACTCGTTCGCATGATGTACGTGTTTCGTACTCAAGTTTAATCAAGTCATTCAAAATCTATTGTAGTCACAAAATTGAATAAACAGTTTACTGTTAAAGAAGGAAACGATATTGATAAATTATTTTAAAACTATACAGGTACAAATTTGAATAAACCTTATTGTTGTCTAAAAAAGAACTAGTTTTTATTTAGAATACAAAACCTTTTTTTAAACACAACAACGCAATGATTTATTTAGATTTTTACCAATTTTCTAAGATTATTTCTTTTAAGTTTACATATCGCGTTTATAAAAACGCGATATGTTAACTTCTAACAAGAGTTTCCATTCCTTGTTAAGCATAAAGTAAAATGTTGAGTTTAGAAAAGCCTGAATTATTGGATTTGCCGTCGCAATAGGGGGCACTTCAACTAGATTTGCGGGCGGGCGCCAGTAATCCTAGCGCCGCACAGTGGTCGATTTGTCCTTTCTAGCCAAACATTCCGCCAAATATGAACTTGTAAAAATTAGGGTTTTATATAAAATTTCCATCACTAGAATACTCAAAGGATCTGCAGATAGTCATAAAACCCTTGGCCCTTGTTGTGCAGATGTACTGAGAGACCAAAGTACGCGCTTCATAAAATTCACTGCCGTACGGTGTGATTGGAACGCACTCGTTTTGCTTATATTTGAAACCGTATATACGTTAAGTTATAATTTTATGCAGTTATGGATAATTATTCTGAAAGTATGTGTATAACGTACGTTATTTAATTTCGTATTATAAAAAACCTTCCGCCCGTTAAATTTAATTTAAAATAAGTGATGCGTATTTGCAATAAGTAAAATTAACGAATTTGAATGTGTTTTTTTATACAAAATAACTATTTGTCTTGTCGCCCAGTTAAATTTTTCTGCCAGACTTAGCTTGATTTTAGTCTATAATTTTTTTTAGGTAGCCTGTTCGATATTTGGCGCTCTGAAAATGTTGTATATAACAAAAATTCAGCGGCTTCTTATGTGATAAATATTTTAAATCTCGATATGGTAGATGGTAGATGTGAGAATCCAGACTTACTAAAGCAACAAATTAAAAATTTCAGTTCAAAACTATTTTTTAAGTGGAACGAATCCAATCACATTCAACCCAGTTTGAATTCAAATTTGCAAATTGGATAAATGAAACCGAAATTAATGTTTTGTAATGAGAATTTTAGCAGATATGTAGTCGAGTGTGCTCTTTTTTTAATTAAAATTTAAATAAAATAAAATATTTTCAAAATTAGTCGACTTCCGGTTATACCGGAAGTTAATAAAAACGTCTTTCTTTAAACAGAATGCCTTGTTTTTTATTTTCAAACTTAATCTACATACAATTCTATGAAAGAAACATACTCTAAATGTAACTGTTTTCGAGATATTTGACATTTAAAAAAAATAAATGTGCTTTTTCATGATTCATTTTGAAATTCGTATCTCCGCAGAAAAAAAGTCAAAGGGATGTAATATTTGCTATAGAAAACCAATACCCAGTGATGATTTATTTTTTGAATAACAATATACTGAAAGTTCAAAATTTCACACCATATTTGGTCAACTTTAAAAGCATTAAATCTCGATTTTTATAAACGAAACACTATGTATATTTTTACATATTCTTACGCAGAATTCAATTCTGCATTGCTCTATATTAGCATTCCCTATACATATCTTCTTTTGTTTTTAAGAAAAACACTTTAGAGCGAAATGTTCGGCTAGAATGAGGGTTTCGACCACTGCATGCCGGTCCTGCTTATACTTTTTAATTTATTGTATCATACATAATTTGTTCTTCCTGTATTTTTTCCAGTCAATGATGGCTATTAAAGAGAGAAAAGATATGGAAGACTCGTTCAAAAAAGCGCAGAAACCCTGGGCGAAACTCCTGCAAAAGGTGGACAAAGCGAGGAGCGATTATCACACGGCATGCAAGACTGAAAAATCCGCGTCGAATCAGGAGAGGAACGCCGCTGGCGACAGTTCCTTTTCGCAAGACCAGGTGAGTTCGAAATTCAAACAAAAATGTCTTATCATTCTAATCATTCATTTTTCTCTCTTGTCCATTACACCCCAACGTGTTAAGCAGAAAACCGCAGCGGTAAGAGTTTTACACAATTTTGATTATCAAGTTTGTTTTATTAGGGATTTTTTTTCAATTACCAGTAATTCGGTAAATTAGTCAGTCGAAACAGGTTTGTCGATAATTCACTGGAAAATTCACCATAATTGTTGTTTTAAGGGGTACACTTTATTGAATACATACAAAATTAATCGACATCAGAGCGAGGCAAAGGAAACATTTTGTGTCCGGGGAGGGTCAAGAGTCAAAACATTTGTTAAAAATTTATGATATATCAATTATTTTCACGCAAAACGTCAAAAATATACGATTCTTGAAGTCCAGGGCAATTTACAGAGAAGTTATCTTAAAATATAAATACAGAGTTTTTCTATTGCATTGCACTTTATATCGAATGTGTATCCCTTCATCTCAAATGTATTTCCCATTTATCAAATACATTTCCCTATATGTCAAAACCTTATCACAGTTTGTCAATTACATTTTACTTGCCAGCAAAATCTCTGTAGTTCGTCAAAAAATGCATGTTAGCAATGAACTAACAGGAGTCGTAATCCGCAGAATAGATGTTGGCGTAAGTAGTGTTACATATGGATAAATAAAAATAAAATATTTCCAGAAGAAAGTTATTATTATTGCAAAAATGTTCAACAAAAATATTAAAGGGAAAAGTATTTGGTAAATCGGGAAATCTTTTGGCATATATTTGACAAGGTGAAATACATTTAGGATATAGTGAATCTCATTTGATCAATAGTAAAATGCAATAGAAAAACACTATATGTTGTGATATAATAAGTAAAAATAACTAAAATAGACATTATTTTACCGAAATACTGGTAAAAACGCCAAACCGGCAAATTATAGAGTTGATTTTTTACATTGTTCCGTAAATCGGTTAACCGTTATTAAAATCCCTATGTTTTGTGCGTATTGCTATAAAAAGTCTAACATTGAGGTTTATATTTGATTTGAATTAACGAATATTTATATAACCAGAATTGTATAGAGCATTTGTTTTTGCACAAAAATTAATTACTGATGAATTTTTGGTTCCCTGTAAAGTTTGTTTTTGCATAAAAATAAATCAATGATTGTAATCACCGAAATAATGCTTTTTACATTTATTTAAACTTTCGAAACCACCAAAACGATGTTGTGAATATTTGAAAATTGATCAGTATAAACATGGTGGCGACCAATTTGAAATCTTAAATTTCCCCGACTTTTCCCCAACTCTTCCCTGATGCCAGATCATTTTTCCTGGCCCCTTAAAATAATTTCATATAACTAAACCAAATATTTGGAAGAAAAAATGATCCAAGTTATATTTAAAGGTGAAAAGAAAACAAATTATAAAGCACGAATTTAGAAATAGCAAGATTTGATAATACTTTTTTATAATTTATTAACGCGATATCAAGCAGAAGCAGTATATTTTAAACTTCACAATATTATTAATGTTTTAAACGCGTGGTGCATGAAGTAAAATTTCGAGTTTAGAAAAGCCTGAAAATTTGGGTTTGCCGGGCGCTCGAGGGAAGCGAGTCGCGCCCCGGTAAATCCAAGTTTTCAGGCTTTTCTAAACTCGAAATTTTACTTCATGCTTAGTCTGTGAGTGGACGACACTCGTTACAGATTACAAATTGAATTCTTTTATAAAATCAACAAATACTTAAAAAATTACATGGTGTACAGGGTGGCCCAAATTGGATGTTACTATAGGGAATCTCGGTTATTAGAAGAGATAGAAAATAATCGATGGCGATACAGATACATGCTGGCTGATTTTTTGTGGCCGAAAGTAGACGATTTCGACTTCTACGAGCTTTAGTTCCAGCAGGATGGAGCAACATGCCACACCAGCCGTGAAACTCGATCTTTTCCACACTAAGTTTGGTAACCGTGTTATCAGTTATTTTGGAGATATAATTGGCCATCGCGTAGCTGGGATTTGTCCCCGTTGGCCTATTTTTTGTGGGGATATGTTAGGGACCGTTGTTACTCCATCGATCCACAAACGATTGACGCACTGAAGGAAAACATTTGTCGAACTATTCGTCAAATAGAGCCACAAACAATTGAAAATCTACAACAGCAAAAGCAGGTGAAAAAGATGGACTACTGTCAAGCTAGCCGCGGCGGCCATTTAACTGAAATTGTTTTCCATAAATAATCGGAAGGTGTACTTTCTTGAATTAGGCAACAATCATTTGAAAATATTCAACAGTGTAGTTTTAATAGCAATTTCAAAAAGAAACCATCAGATGGCCCACCTTCTGGTTTGCACACTTTAAACATAATATATAAAATTATGAAAATTCGTGTAAAATGCAAACAATACGTCTTAATTAATACGATAACTTAAGACAATAAATACCTATTAAAGCAACTATTTCAATTTCAACTTTCAAGAATAAAAAAATTTATGAAGGTGTACGACTGATCAAAATTGATTAAAACGTAATAAATTGGCAAAAGTAAATAAATACAAAATGTTCATGAACCTTAATTTATTCATTTATTTATATCATTTATTTATTCGTTTATTTATTTATTCTTTTATTTATTCATTCATTTATATATTTATTCATTTATTTATTTATTTAATTAACGAACAAATCCAATTTTAGAATATATAGATGGAAAAAATGTATTAATTTTAATCAAAACATTAAATAGTAAACTTTAACAATCGTTTGTTGTTTTTCTATAATTTTATTAATATTTCTTAGTTATGACGATTTTTATTAAATCGAGTGTTTCGTGAGTTTTCAATGATTAATATAATTTTATCAATAATTTCAATAAACTTATTAGATTTGTTAACTTTTCACATTATTTCTGAAAATTAGATATTAATAGTTCATTGATCGTCCAAAATTATGAATATTCCCATTTGTTCGTCAGAGTTTAGTCACACATAAATAATGCAATAAGAAATTGTTTATGTTCCAAATTTAACCTAAATAATAACATCAACTCTATTTATTTAATGTCATAAATTTGACAATAAAGGAAACTGCAAAATAAATATCTGATTGATCGTCTAACGAGGGTTTCCACTTCCAGATTAAGCATGAAGTAAAATTTTGAGTTTAGAAAAGCCTGAAAATTTGGATTTGCCGGGGCGCGCGAGCGAAGCGAGTCGCGCCCCAGCAAATCCAAATTTTCAGGCTTTTCTAAACTCGAAATTTTACTTCATGCGCCACGCGTATAAACCACTAACTTTAAGTGAAATTTGTAACTACTTGGTTAGATAAAATAAATAAATTTAGCATGTCAATTACGAATTATTCAAATTACAGGGAAAGTGCTATGCTATGATTGACACATTACCATATTTTTAAAGTTTTTTAATATTTATTGTGTGAAATTCGTGCTCCGGGCAGAATTAACAATTTGTCAATTCCTTAATCGTATTATTTGTATATTTATTATTATTAATTTAAAAATGTCCCGTCTTTTCCAAGACTGTTCCTGATGAATAAAATCCCCTGACCTTTCCGATTTTCTCGGTTGGTCGCCACCTTGTATGAATTAATACAAATTCCTTGGTATGCAAAATATTCGAAGAAATATTAAAAAAAGGCTGTATACTTAAAACAAAAAATTCCTATATATTTCAAAATGGTATATGTGAATTTCATACGATAAAGACTTGAAACTGTTTCAAATATAATTAACTAAAGTATATATATTTTGTTGTGGCTGTTTTTGAAAGCTTCTTTGAACGTTTTTCGTTTCATTTATTCGCCCGAATATCGTGTTTTTTTTTTCGCAATTTCGTATACAATTTTTCATTTTTGACAGTTGAAAAAGATGCAGGACAGGGTGCAGAAAACGAAAGAGGAAGTGCAAAAGGGCAAAGAAAAGTACGAATTAGCGCTGCAGGAGATCAACAGCTACAATCCCAAATACATGGAAGACATGACGGGCGTCTTCGAAAAGTGCCAAGAGATGGAAGGCCAAAGGCTGGAGTTCATCAAGGAGTGCCTGTTCGACATTCACAAACACCTCAATATTTACCAAGATCCAATGTAAGTTGAATTTCGATTTTTTTTTTTGCCGAGGTGAAACAATTCAGACTTTTACGTTTAGATGTTCTCCTTGTATCGTATGTTCAATAAAAAAAAAAGAACCCCTGATTTAATCTTTTTTTCGATTTAAGTTGGCTACAAGCTTTATCGATTGACATATAAAACGTCAGACATAATAATTTTTTAGTATATAATTTCAGAGTTGCTAACCTACACTATTTTCCATGGCACTCTAGAGGTTTTTTTTAATTGAACATACGATATAAAGCCCAAATAAATCGGTACCAATGTTCAGGCGTTTTTAAACTTGAAATATGTACCTTCATGCCTAATCAAGGAGTTGAAAACGCATGTTTAGTATTTTACAAACCGTCAAAATAATCAGGAAAATTAATATTTAGGCTGCCACAAATATACGAAGAATTATACCACACAATCAACAACGCGGACCACAAAAAGGACCTGAAATGGTGGTCAAACAACCACGGAGTGAACATGGCGATGAACTGGCCTCAATTCGAGGTAAGAATTAAAAAATGAAGTAAAACAGTCCCCTCTTCCCTAAAAGCATGTGCATCTTACAAAAACTAAAGCATCTTGTTTTTGTTTGAACTGTGTGCGTGATTCATCCATGCTCATCATTATTTGAATTTTATTTATTTCTGAGTGATTTTGCATGTGTTGTGTTTAGGATTATACTGAAGAATTTCGGGACATATCCAAAGGTAAATCCAAGGAATCGGTGCCTGGTATTATGCTCATCAACCAGAGGCCCGTCGGGGAAGATTTGCCTGTACGCTTGTTTTGTATTTATTTATTTATTTTATAGTTAACTTAGTCTATTTTGTTTGTTGTTAAGTAATGAAGTAATTAGTTTTGTAAATTGTGGACGTCGCGTGTGGTTTTGTGAAGTTTCTTCTGTTTAATCGCAGGACTTTTCGACGACGGCGAAAACCGCGAAGCCTAAAGTGGTCACAACGAAAACCAACAGCAACGACAGCAGTCAGGAGAAGAATGATACCAGTGCCACTAAGCCCCCACCTAAGGTCGAGAGTCCTAATAGAACTTCTACTATTACGTAAGTCAATTCATATCATTCATTTTTTGTTGTTTTTTTTCTTCTTCGGCGTCAAACCTAAAATTTTAGTAACTCGCGAAAACAATAGGCACAATAAAATGTTAGAGAACTAATCAGTGTGACACAATATGACAGTCCTAAAAGGGAAACAATTACGAATAAAGGGTAACTTGTTTTTTTTTTCATAGAACCTTATACTTTTTTAGCACCATTTGACCCAATTTTTTTAATTTTTTTTATTAATATTGTTATTTTATTAATATTGTTTCCGTAGACATATAGCATCCCTAGAATAGTACTGTGACAAGTCAAAAATCATAAATGTCGGGAAAACGCATTTTGAAGTTTTGAGTTCCAAAAATTGCTTGTAAAATCGTTAATCTATTTTTTTTTTTCAATCGACTTGCACCCACCGATTTCTAAGGAATTTAGCCGTCATTTCCACCAACAATGATCGCAGAAAATAACCTGAGTAAAACTCTGCATGATTTTTGAAAAAAAAAAACAAAGAATAAGCATTCTTTTTTTTTCACAGTACCATCTTGAAAATTTGAATTATTACCTTAACTTGTCACGCTTGTTTGTCTATTATAATTCGGAAAAACGTAATTTTTTCTCCGAAAATTCCTACCAAAAGCAACGACAAGAAATAAAAAATATACAAAATGGGGAAAATCGAAAACACTTTCTCAAATTTTCAACTTTTAATTAGGTATGCGTATGTAGTGTGTACTTGAAAAACTATGCAAACTGAAAAAGCTCAGTCGCAATTACTGATTTAGTAATATCACGCTGCTATGCGTAGGGTCCTTCCCTCCCTGGCGTAGAGTAGCACAATAAATACCGCTCCCAAGCGTTAACTATTGAAATTAGGAAAATATTGATTCTATATCTATTTAAGTAAATACTTAACGACCCACGAGATCTCCGATAGCGCTAACGAATTCGATTTTGGGTATATCAATCGTTATCAATAAGAACCTTGCGATAAACATTTGTATTTCGACCGGCATGAAATCTTCTCCGATAAACAGATTTAAAGTATGCAAAAGATTTTACGTGACAATTCCCCAGCTCAAATTGAAATAATCCGACGGTTCACGAAATGATTTGAATCCACCACAATAAACAAACCCCGCATCAGCGCATGCTACGCCACTGATCAGATATTACATTAAACTAAACTTTAGACTCAAAGTTCAAATTACTCGGTAAAGACTGTCTCAATAAAAAAACATACGTCACCACGTGACGTCAACATAAAAGTAATACATAGCTTTGTGATCCCTTGATCCCTTCAACACTTCTTATTGCAACTCCAGCCTTCCGAACTCCATATGCTCCTCCGGCTACTGTACACCAACTCCTTCTTCACTCCGCTCCTCTTCCTCTGCTCACTTCGAACAACAGAACTTCCAACCAAGAACTGCTCCGGCACTTCCAAAATGCTTCTGGGACACTCCTTTAAAAATCCAGGCTCCTCTGGCCTCGTTTTCATAACTGTGTTTTCTGCACTGCTTAACACATACCCATCAGCAATATGCCTGCCTCGAATATGCCTGCCTGGCACTACGTTAACTGTACTCGCCTGGTACTCAAACGTACCTGCCTGGTACTACTCCAAACGTACCCGCCCGGTACTACGGGCGATCCAGGTACGAAACCTAGTTGAATAACACAAAACGCTTGTAGAAATCTTCACACCACAAACTAGAAATGATATCTTTGAAAAATTATTACCTTGGAACGTGTGCAAATGGCCTGCGTGTTGTATAAAAAACCGTCCCATTATGTTCGTTACTGGCAAAATTTCCACTAAACAGCTCCCCAATCCAAAGATGTTCAATGCCACCACATAACACAATTAATAAGCGATAAATCCCAGCCTCACTTAACACAAGTAAAATCGACTTACTTAAAATACAACACAACCACTCTTCTGCTTTATTCCCAAGCTAATAATTCTCAAAATGAAACCCGGAACCAAAAAAACTTTTTATCCACAGAAAGGCGATGATCGAATTTGAATTTTAAACTAATCAGGTATTCATTTACGCACCAAATAATCACACGACACCTTAACCTGGTGGGTAGTTCAAAAACTTACACAACAAGTAGAAAAGCAATAAGTATAGTTGATAAGAGATTTGTAACGGCTCCCCATACGCTCATTACACTGAACCCCATTTGATGATCATAAAAAAATGCAGTAATTCAATGATTCACCCCGAGGTACAATCGAAACCCCGCACGGAAATCAGTTGATCACACTGTGCTATACAGAACGCCTCACCAATAATTTCAGGTTGATCACTCTGCTATCAGACGGGATATAAACAATAACCTCATTTATGTGCCCCGTTTGGAGTACGGTCCGAGAACTGACATCGAGCAGTCCGTCCCGCTGCACAATTAAAACGTGCGGCCTCCACGTGGTCCACCATATCCTCAGTCATCCTTTCAATCACATGCTTTTCAATAATTCTTTTCCCAAATTCCAATGAAACTTTTCCTTTAAAATGAAACTTTTCCTTTAAAAATCAACGTGTATTTCCTATTTCCTATCCCTTGGGGAGGGCAGAGGGCGCAGCAATGGCTGTTTAACTCTGTCCAGATTTTAACCTACACTTAAGACCAATATTTAAGATTTCATTACTCATCCCTTCATCCACTTATTTATTTATTCATACAATCCATACTCCAATAAATTTAAAAAAATTATAATTATTATTTCATAATTACTGTGACTGGTCAACAGAGCTTTATTAGCTAAGGCCATTAATTACGCAAAGAAGAAGAAGAAGAAGAAGTGCCCCGTTTGATGAAATGTAATATGGATGAGTTTGTTCATATTTCTACTAAAACACAAAAAACTTACAACTTACTGTTCTATCACTTTAATTTTCTCTGTGTGAGAGACAATTTTAGTTTAAAAATAAAATAACTATAAACGTAATCCGGACACATAATTAACAACCAGGTTAAACTGATATTCTCTCCCCTCTTTTCATTCCTTACGAAGTAATTTTAATGTATTTTGATAATGGCACACCAAAATTGTCGAAACTATAATGTCACAAAGTGAATATAAAAGTAATTTGTTTTTAACTAAGTTATAATTGTCAGTGATTTTTTCTAAAAAAAGTGTCGGAGGCACAGAAAATGGTGCCGGAAAACATTTATTATTGCCAAAATTACATTTACAAAATATCTTTTATATCTTAATTTATAATTCGTGTTAATTTATGTATTCAAAAATATCATAGTTACACTATACAATAAACGACTCAAATATTAATATTTTGAAAAATGAATCATTAAAACGATTCATGTACTGGTCTGGTATCTGGTATAAGGGGGATTGCACATTGCTGTACTGCACTTAGACCTCATTAGGTCCATTGTGCTGCCTCCCACTACGGGTCACCCATCCTCAACTCAATCATCCCTCCGTGTCTAGGTAGTCCAGTATTACTGAGATGGCCTGATGATGTCCATCGTCGGCCATCTTTCACCCAGTATGGATCCTCTAGTAGAGGAGAGTGCTGGGCATTTGCTGAGGATGTGCCTGGCAATCTCGTCTTCCATTTCACACCCTCTACAGAATAGGGAGTCAACTATTCCCTTCTCGTATAAGTGTCCATTGACCCCGCAGTGACCAGTTAGAACAGCAGTTATCCGCCTGAGGTTCCTTCTGGTCATCTGCAGATACTGTTTAGCTGCTCTCGTTGGGGTACAGTAGTCTCCTTCGAGAGTTTGCAATTTTCTGTATCATCCCAACGCTTCCTGAATTTATCAAGTGCGTTGGAATGTAACATGTTACATAGTGACAGGAGTGTCAATTGAACTAGCGGCTTCGGCGAGATGACGTTCATCCCAGCCCCTGCTCTGGCCAAGTGTATCAGCCCTCCTGATACCTATGTTTATATCGTGCCCCTTCACCCAGCAGATTTCAATGTTTTGATACATGTACTAAAAAACATAACTAATTTAAATAAATAAAATACTGCAAAAAGCACTGCATAGAAACAGCGCACCATGCATGTGACTTTCAATGACGCACGTGGTATCCCCACTCCTGCCGTTGCATTCGACAACCGTTAGAGTCTATAAACCGTGGTCCAAGTCCAAGCGACAACCGTTAGAGTCTATAAACTGTGGTCCAAGTCCAGGCGACAACCGTTAGAGTTTATAAACCTTGATCCAAGTCCACAAAGTGACATCTAACCCAACTCAACAAAATTAATTCCAACCTAACTCCATAAAATGGCATTAAACTTTGTCATAAACTGTTTTGACAGTTGGACCGAAATGTACTAGAGATGAATGCGTCGAGTACAAGTACAAGTACTTGAAAAATAAAGTACTCGTAGACTGAGTAACAAGTACACAAAAAGTACTCAACGTAAAAATGTTTAGTACTTGTATTCGAGTACGGCCCAGCTCTGTTTAGAGCTCAATTAAGCTATAATGGTTCACAATTATGACTCCACACTAAAGATTTAGAGATGCCCATGTTTCATGAACAAGATCTGCCTTTTTTTAAATAGGCAACTTGATTTTTGCCTTCGTTTAGACTTGCTTGGCCACTTTTCTGAAGTTACCATACACTGCGCGCCTACCCTGAATATACATAAGTAAATAAATAAATCCTAATAATGAAGCATAATTTATTCAGTATAGAAATACATATGGAAATGTTGATCCTAAAATTGTTCCACTGTCGTTTTAATTTGACAAAATTGAATAATCTAGAAACATAATATTAAACTGTTTTGAACTCAATTATATTCTATAATTACGAAGAACGCAAATCTTGCTATTTCCAATTTCTTTATTCTTAAAACCACTTCCAGTTTGTAATCACCACCAGGAATTCCTCTTGGGAAGAGGTTGGTATTTAAAACGAGATTTGTAACTATGTACTTCTCTCCCTAAAAAAATTCAATATGTGAATATAAACACTTATTTTAAAATACTCATACCTTATGAAATGGACATTTGGAGCCTATTTTATTGGCTATAAGAATATCTCTAAATCCTCCTGCATTTATTGTAATAATATCACAGTATCTAACGGTGAATCCAAGAGGCGCAAACATTTGATACAAATTGTTCATAAATTTGTACGCTTGAATTGTAATCTAAAAAACAATTATTAAAAAATATCCACTCTTCTAAATTAATATAATAGCAAACTGTAAAAGTGCATCACTTACCTTTAAACTACTATCAATTTCGAATAATGGTTCAATACGAGCATACATCGTTCTGAGAGTCCGGTTATATTTTGTGTTTCTCATTTCGAAAGCATTAAAATAGGTTTTGTGGAAAAAATCAACTTCCACATGGTGAATACGTAAGTTGTATTCAGATTGAGTGAAATTAAGCTACAGAATGCTTAGTTATTATTCAAGTATACAATTTATTGTTCTTGAAAAGCGTTCAGTTTGAAGTTTTTAACAAGTGTTTTCACTCACTGATTAAGCATAAAGTAAAATTTCGAGCTTAGAGAAGCCCGAAAATTTGGTTTGGTCGCGTAGTGAAGCAGAGCGACCAAACCAAATTTTCAGGCTATTCTAAACACGAAATTTTACTTCATGCGCCACACATATAAAACCCTAAAATATTGAGAAGTTTAAAGCAGTATATTTTTAAACTTGTTTAAAAATGTTTTATACGCCTGGTGCATGAAGTAAAATTTTGAGTTTAGAAAAACCTCGAAATTTTACAGTTAAGTTTAAAGCAGTATCTTTTAAACTTTAACATAAATCAGTGTTTTATATGCCTAGTGCATAAAGTAAAATTTCGAGTTTAGAAAAACCTCGAAATTTTACTTCATGCTTAAATTAGCGAATTTGGTTTGGCCGCGTAGCGAAGCATGAAATTTTTCATCATGCTTAAACTTAGAGTGAAAACAGCTGTTTGAAGTTTCACATTGAACACTTTTATAAAATAATGAGGCATTCCTAAATATTTACAGAGTAATTATCGAGATATAAACATATCTCGATGATTACTCTGTAAATGTTCAGAAAGAAGGAAAATTCCCTGTATAATAATATACCTACTATATTAGTTTTGATTTCCGTGATAATTGTTAATATAATTAATAAAAACAAAAATTTATATACAACCATTTTGTTACATTCAAGTTTATATAATAAACAATACTGGGTTTTAACTACAATATGTTTTATTTATTGTACTTGTATATATTATAATTATCAAAATCTGATAAGATTTCAACAGTAATTATATGACAGTTATTTATGTTCATGGTACAACAAAAAAATCTTTCCCGCATCCTGTCATTATAATTATTGATTTAACAACATTTTAATAGAATGTGCAGTATCAAGTATAATTAACTTTTGTTGAAATTTTGTTTAATTGTTGTCATACAGAGAATTTGTTTTTTAATTATACATGTCTCGATGTATACGATTTACATTGCCCATTCGTTGTTTGAAAATGTTCTTTTCTCATTCTTCTGAACACCAGGTGTAAAGGTAATATTTGTCAAAATAAAATTAGACTTCGTAAATCTTGCACTCAGGGCTGCCAGGACGATTTTTTTTTTTTAGCTGTAGATTGCATTATTATTGATACAATTTAACAATTTAAACATAACACAAACGAAAGAAAAACAAATTAAAACTTCACATTAAATCGGTGTTTTATACGCATGGCGCATGAAGTAAAATTTCGCTTCGCTCCGCGCCCAAATCCAAATTTTCTGGCTTTTCTAAACTCGAAATTTTACTTCATGCTTAATCAAGGACTGGGAGCCCTCGTTTAATACAAAATAAAAAAATTATAGGTACTACTTTTACTTTAAATAATATCAAACAAAGCTTGATTATTTAGTAATGAATCACTTTCAATTACGAAAAGTAGATTATTATTTAAATACATTTTGAGTCACTTGTTTCTATCAATTAATTTGATACTTCTAATGAGTATTTTCACTCTTTGATTAAGCATGAAGTAAAATTTCGAGTTTAGAAAAGCCTGAAAATTTGGATTTGGGCGCGGAGCGAAGCGAGCGCCCAAATCCAAATTTTCAGGCTTTTCTAAACTCGAAATTTTACTTCATGCGCTACCGGTATAAAACACTGAATTAAATTGAAGTTCAAAAAATACTTCTTAAGATTAATCTCACGTTAATAAATATTACAAACTTTTATTTTATGTTTTGTTTAAATTCTATTTAATAACGATTCTTTATTTCACAGACTTTTAATCGGCAGTTGTTTTGAAAACCAGATTCATTTTTATAAATAAGATGTCCATTTTTTATACACTTGTTCTGAATCACCCTGTATAATTGAGCACACAATTGTGATACAACTGTATGTTTAATAATGTTTAAAACATGTCTAAAACGTTTTTTTAATAATCTTAAATTACCTAATATATAGTTTCTACTGCTTTATTAAAATTTTTTTGTCTAAGGTTTTTACATTTTTAAAAACCTTAAACAAAAAAATTTAATAAAGCAGTATAAAATATAGTTTAAGTAATTTAAGATTGTTGTTGAAATATCTTCAATAGATTAGCTTAAATTTAAAAAACTTAAACAAAAAAATCTTAGTAAAGCAGTATAAAAATAGTTTAGATAATTTAAGATAACAAGAAATATGTATTAGACATGTTTTTTAACATTATTAAACATACAGTTTTATCAAAACTGTGTGCCCAACTATGCAGAGTGATTCGGAACAAGGTAATATAATTTAAGAAATATCTTCAACAGGTTGGTTAAAATTTAAAAAAACCTAGACAAAAAAATCTTAATAAAGCAGTATAAAATATAGTTTAGGTAATTTAAGATTATTTAAAAAAACGTTTTAGACATGTTTTAAACAAATTTGATGTTTAAAACATACCGTTTGTTTTTAAACATGTTTTAAACACTGTTTTAAAACAAAGTGTTTTAAACAAAACTACTCTGATCTACAGTATTTCTCTGAACAACTGAGTGTGTCAGAATTCGGATTTAAGCTTTTTTCATTTATCAATATTTTATTGAGTGTGCATTTCTTCTTTTGTTTTTAGGAATGGCTCAACAGCTAAAGGAGATTCGAATCCTTTCGAGGAGGAAGAATGGGATGAGAGTGACGCTTTAGTCGATAACGGCGAGCCAGGTGTTCCTGTGAAAGCGCTTTACGATTATGAGGGCGCCGAAAATGATGAACTTAGTTTTAAACAAGGTAAATGAATAAAAAAAAAACCTTTATTGGCATACTGCATTACATATTTACTAGCTACAACTAATTGCAGCCCCCTCTCTTCCTCCTGTTTTTCTTCTGTTCCCCCAACTTCTCCTGCGTCCTTACTCCTGCCCCATCCATTAGGTTACTCTTCTCGCCTTCTGAAGCACTATGTATCCAGGTGTTGATTTTTCTACCCCCAACATCTTCAGAAACCACAACTGCTCCCTCTCCATACACTCATACCCTCTCGTCCCCCACACTTCCATCCCATTACATTAACACTGACCTCACACACGCATCCCATACTTTACACGCCACTCTTACATTGTTCTTTCTCCATTCAGTTCCCCCCACTTTTCTCATGCTATCCCCCACGCCATTCCAGCCTTCCCCTGTATCCACCTCACATGCTCCTCATACCCTCCCGTCCCTTTGAACATAAACCCAAAATACTTGAATCTTTCCTTCTCCTCTCAACTCTCTCCCTCCCTTTATTTCTGAATCTCATTCATTTCGGTTTTCCTACATTTACGCTAGACACCCTTTTATCCATAAACCTCTCTGCTCTTTTCAACGTATCCTTCATCTCTTCCCACTCTCTTGCCACCAGCACGATATCATCCACCTATGCCAACATCCACACCTTACTTTTATCAATCATAAAAACCCCCTGCATCTCCAGCAGCAACCCCTTTTCTTCCACCTCTTCCTCCAGTCGATTCTTCACCACCATCATGGCTATCTTGTATCCAGTACTCATTATCGTTATCCTTCATAACTATCCGCATCCTTCTCATCCCCTCCTTTGTGTACCGGGTACATACTCCCCACCCTCCATGCTGCCGGCAGGTTCACTCTTCTCCTCCACATTTGGTTCAGTAGCTCCCTGAATTTCTTCTTCCCCCATCCTCCATTCTCCTTCCACATCTCTGCCATCAGCTCATCCTTGCCTACCGAGGTGAGCCTATAAATAGTGTTCGAATCGGCATTTATCCAAAAATAATAACTCGATACTTTGTATTTTTTCTCTCTTTATTAGAGTCACTCCATTAAAAATTGTTCATCGCTGAACATCTGTGATTAGTCCCAGAGCTTGTAATACCGGTAAATCATAAAAACCACCTATCTCCTTACCATTGAATCACATATCACATTTTCAATGAAGGACTGGCTGGTTCGTGCAGTTGAACAGATACACGAAAACTGAAAGTGTAGAATTTCTACTCTGACTATGTGTCTTGGTGGAGAGAGGTTTAACAATGACGACAAGATCAAAGAACATGTTGTTACTTCATTGTTTTTTATTTTGTTATAATTTCATAACAAGTTTAAAATATCAATCTATTTATTGTTTGTACATAACCTCAAAACTTGAATTGTATGTTGGTTTTTTTAAAAGCTTATTTCATATCAAAATGACTCGCAAAAAGTGGACACTACTGAACTTGAGAGGAACTCTATGGCCTAGTTGCACCGGAAACGTTGAACTTGATTTCAAACCGAACTCGGGTTCAAGATGACAGTTCCGATTGTTCTAATGTCACTTTGAACTCGAGTTCAGAGCACTGGCGGCTCGCAGCCTAACTTCATGTGAGGCTCCAATCCAAGATACAAAAAATGAGGTTGAAAGCACTACGTATCCCTTTTGGGCGTAAATGCAGAATTATGCCTCCATGTCATTGCGCATCCCAACTGGCGCAGGTTCCAGTGACCCGCAAACTGTTTTTGTGACCTGACCGTGGCCGACTGGGTAGAGCGCCTGATTCTGTTTGTTCACGCACACACTCCTGAGGTTAAATCTCTCGTATTCATACTAAACTTTTTTTTTGCTAAGAAAAGTCAAAAAATTAATTTATAGATGTTATTCTTATTATTTACACTTAATAGCGTAAAATTCATCAATGCCCACTTGCACCAGCTCTGGACCGGAATTCCTGAAATTGATGGCACGATCAGTCGCCAGCCAACTGTTAAATTCACAACATATTAAATCCCTATCTAAATGATAGATTTCGTACGAACAATTTCGAGAATACCGGCCTTTATAAACTTTCTCGATTAGCTTATTATATATAGCGATTATGAACATTATTCGGAGGATTTCTGTTTCACTATCGGCAAGGGTAGACAATGCTTATGGGAGAACTGGATTCCGAGTTTTCGAGGATAGAAAAGGAGAGACTGTGGTCGGGAAGTGGGTCCATCTACTTATGAATAGAGTAAACGTAGAAGTATTCTACAGAAAACTGCTCCGATTGCGTCTACACACACACACACAAACGCGCTCGCTCTTATTTCGTCGTGTAATTTGATCCCGTCTACACCACTTGTACGATGATAAATTTGATGACCTTCAGAAAAAATAAACTGTTCCGAAATAATTCTTTTATTTTCAGATTTTCAGCGTGTTCCAAATTATGGACTTTGGGAATCAGATATATTTAAAAAGCTCCTAAATAAACCTAAAATTTAACTAAAAATCAAAAAATAAAATTCAATGAGTTTACATTATAGAATTAATTTGATATTATTTTTATCTTGATTGTTTTTTTTCTTCATAAATTCAATTAAAACTTTGGTATGTACCAAATTTGGCAAATAATTTATATTATTGATTAGTTATACAGAGAGTTTTTTGAGTATAAATAACTCAATATACAGAATACACTGTACATTTTTTTGGGCTTTTCTAAACTCGAAATTTTACTTCATGCGCCCCGCGCACAAAACACTGATTTTACGTGAGAATGAAATATATTTAAAATTCACAATATTTTAGTGTTTTATACGCGTGGCGCATGAAGTAAAATTTCGAGTTTAGAAAAGCCCCGTGAAAATTTGTCGAGGGTCGCGCAGCGACCCGAGACAAATTTTCACGGGGCTTTTCTAAACTTGAAATTTTACTTCATGCTTAGTCTGGGAGAGGAAAACACTCGTTTAAAGCATCAAATTGAACTCTTTTAAAAACACAACGAATATCTACAGATTTAAAGAAAATAAGGTGAATTTGAAATATGTATACTTTAACGGAAAACTTCCTGTATATGAACTGTGGTAGACGAATAATAAAATTTATTATCACCACAAAAAGTCTATTCCAAAATATTTCTTTTATTTTGAGATTTCAAGCGTGTTCCAAATTATGAAATTTGGGAATTAGTTATATTTTATAAAAACAAATTTACAATGAAATTAACAATTCTAAAATATATTTTCAACGTTTTTAGTTATTTTATATATTTTTAATTAAAAAATTGTTAAAATTATTAGATTAATAGATTATTGTTTCAAATATTCATAATTGGTATAAATAAAGTCATTTTACAATGAAAAAATGTAAAATATATTTCCAACATTTTTAGTTATTATATATATTTTTAATAAAAACGTGTTTAAAAATTAATAGATTTTTAATATATTTATGTTATTAAACAGTTTTTATTTAAAAGTTAGATAGATTGATAATTTCAAAAATCTTTTTACAATGAAAAAATCAATTTGAAAAATGTTTGATGGGTATTTTAAATGGAATTGATAATAAAAAAAACAGAAATTATTTCAATAAAATAGATAAATTATTTACGAATACACAAAACTAAAAACATAGAAATATAGATTCATATAAACATTCATATATACAAGAAACTAACAATCATTAAAAAACTATATTAAATATACATATAACTGTTTTCTTATTTATTAACGATATTTTAGAAGCAGTTTTTTCGTTTTTTTTATTCAGTAATAATTATACAGAATAGATCGAAGTGTAACACAAAATCAACAGAATATATTTTAAATAAAAAGCCAACAAATCAACACCTCATCATTTGCTTGTTTAATTTCATGACACTCAGATTTTTAAAAATGCAATAAATAGCAAAGCTCGGTGTGTATATTTTTACTCTAACCAAATAAATATCATAATTTCCCTGAAATAATTAGGGAAGATAATAAGATAATAATACAAACTCAAATTCCAATTACATTGGAAATCTTTACAAGAAACATACAATGCGCCTTGAAACGGGACACAGTATATTTAAAACTATTTTAACCCATTAACGGCCAAGCAATTTTAACTCTAAAAGTTAATTATAATTAAAATTCTACACTTCTTTTTATGATTTCTATGAATGACTTATTGCATTACGTATGGTGAATTTTTCTTTAAATACACATAATGTATACGTGAATTTATTAAAAAGTTAAAAATCATAAATAGTTTATTATTATTATATTAAAGTGATAATGGATTTTCAAAAAATTAGTGCCTCAACAATGTAATGTATACGCTGTCAATGTTCAGGCATTCGTCGATTTTATATAAAAACGTGCAATATGAAGTTAAGAACGAGTGTATCCACTCCCAGACTAAGCATGAAGTAAAATTTCGAGTTTAGAAAAGCCTGAAAATTTGGCTCGGGCGCGTAGCGAAGCGGAGCGACCGAGCCAAATTAGGCTTTTCTAAACTCGAAATTTTACTTCATGCGCCACGTGTATAAAACATTGTAATATTGTGAAGTATTTATAATACACTTTAAATAACAAAATATTTAAATTTTTCTTGGTACATTTTCAATTCAGGTCAAATAATATAATATATCAAATATACTTATTTAGTAACTTAATTATCAAAAAATAATAATGTTGCATCAACAGCGCTTAATGGGTTAAAAACTTCAAACGGTAATAATTCAAAAACTAAAAAAAAAATTACAACTGCATTTTGCACTGACCCCTTTAATTAAAAAAGAAACCCTTATCGATCAGCAGATTTGATCTGATCAATAGGATTGATCTGATTAGTTAATAAAATGATAAGTTGATGTATTTGTTTTACTTTTTATCAAAAGTTAAATAGTTTTGTATATTAAGTTTCTTGTACAAAATAAATAATATTTAATGAATTTTACAACGTTCACATATAATTTCATAAAATCTATTCTCTAATAGCGCAGAAAATAAAATTGTAGAAGGAAGCGCATGAATGAATGTAACACGCATCCTTAGCTCGTTAAAAGAAAAAAAAACTTGTTTTCAAGATTGAAAAATCAACATCTGGAATATGATACAACGAGAAGCGCGGAATAGAGGGAGAAAGAAATTGTCTCTCTCACTCTCTCTCTGAGACTTGATTTCGGAACATCTGGAGTAAAATAGTCGTAACCGACCGACCGCAGGAAGCCAGACTGATGTATATAGGCAGCCATATACACCAATTTGGCATCCAGCGCTCTGCTCCCATTCGCGTGTACCCAAAATTTATGTGGGGACTGGCTAACTGGATATATATGAACTGTGCTATCGGTTACCTTTTTGTAAATTAAATTCAGATATCCAGAATATACATGGCTTTTTCCAATATTGGCACACAATACACACAACGCAAATGGTAAACATTGGTTGATTTTTCGTTTTGTTTTATTTGTTATTGTTGTTTTTTTTTAATTTAATAAGATGAATGCGGAGTGCTACCTACAGTCGAGAGTGCAAGTGGGCATTGATGAATTTTACTCTATTTAGTGTAAATAATGAATAATAATAAAAATAACATCTATAAATTATTTGTTTGACTTTTTGCAAAAAAAAAGTTTAATATCGGTACGCGAGATTTGAACTCGAGAGTTTGAGTGCGTGATCAAATAGAATCAGGCGCTCTACCCAGTCGGCCACGGTTAGGTCACAGAAACATTTTGAGATCCACTGCAACCTGCGCCAGTTGGAATGCGCAATGACATGGAGGCATAATTCTGCATTTACGCCCCATTTTGTTTATCAATGCTCCTTACGTCACGGAATTGCGTCATTAATACATCCGTTTAGCAGCACAACGAGAGCACCTTTTAATTCCGAGATGCATTACCTTAACACTTTTGTTTCACATGAATTGGCCACCGGCCGCCACTGGTTCAGAGTTGAACCAGTTAAGGTGTTTGGTGCAACTGACCCTATGTGATAACTAGTACCTAACTGGCGCAGTAACGACGGTTGTAACCTTCAAAAAAACGTAACTTTCAGGCACAATTTGTGAGCAAAATGTAAGTTTTATTACTCATGAAACTAGTGTTATTCCATCCTTTTTATCATTAAAAGTAGATGCAACACGGTAGAATTCGGTATTTTGTAAATACAAATCATTTAATTTTATTCTTTTTATTGCTTAATTTTTAAATTTGTTTCTGAAATATTGTTGCTGCCACTTGATGTACAGAAATTAAACCTTGAAATTGAATCATAAACGTAACGTGGAATTAAATGTCAACATAACTTGTCAAAAATCGTAATCTTTAAGTGCAAGTATTAAGCAAACCGTAAGTCCTATCTTTATGAAAACACATTTAAAACATTTAGTTTTGGGAAACGAATACAAATCACCACCACATTTCATTTATTTCCGGCTGAAAACACCGTTTAAAAAGAACTGATTTTCAGCCTTTCGGGGCCCCAAAATGAGGCTAAACCTAGTTTCCGCGGATTTTTTATTGCTATATTCGACCATTCCCTACGTGCATCTACAACAATCAGCAACAAAAATTAATTTTTGTGAATCTGTAAACTTCATATCGGCTACTTCGGCTTATATAGGGGGAATACAAAAGCTTGTGTCACGCTATGACAAGTGCCTACAAAATAGTGGGAGTTATATGGAAAAATAGTTTAAAGTATACAGATTCTTTCACAATATTTTTTTTCTAAATATGTAGAGTTGTGAGAGAAAAAACTTTTTCAAATTATCAATCGAGCATGTCACAACTGACTGAAACGCAAAAAGCAATAATAATGACCCGTTTAGAGATGGTATTAGCATTAGAGACATTGCTAATGAATTGGATGTCAACAAAAGCACCGTCTTGTTGGACAAAAAAAAATTGTTAACCTGTACATAACAAGTTTGTTTTAAAAGAAAAAAAAAACGATATTTTAGAAGTAGCTACAGCTCCCTGCTGTACTAGTTTTTTCTCTTGCAACTGTACTTGTTTTCTTTAACCAGTCAAATGGAACTTACTTTGTAGATATACCACGTATAACCTAGCACCCTAACCTATTTTCTTGAATTAATTTCTCATCTGGCACTTGGTGAAACATATTAGAATATGTAAAGTTATTTAAATTAAAAACACAAACCGAAACTAGTCGGAGTAAAGTTGTAATTTGTGAAACAATACCAAGTGTATTTAATTTAAATACCTTTACATATAGCACAGGTATGATAGTTGTTATCTATCCTAACTGCCACATTATAGGTGTATTACAAAATTAGGCACTTGCGCGGCCAGCATTTCCCGAACGTAGGCAAGACAGTCCTGAAAATGCTGGGCTGTAAATGTACCATTTGGCGCTGGCTCTCGCAGAGATAACACCATTGAAATCCCAAAGGGTCCTCGTCCAATGCACCATCTGGCATGTGCGCGAGTTCCTTTCTTTCAAATAAATGTGCGCCCAACGTAGTTAGGCTCCACTTTCTCATTTTTTGAGCAGCGGAAATACACGAATGGTGCTCATTCTGCACATGAGGGTGCCTAATATGAAAAATTCCACTATACTGACAACATTTATCCAAACCAAGTAGCTGTCATATATCCTAATAAGTTGATGTTATTTTCAACTTGGATTCAGTTAAATATTAACTATGTGAGTTAGGTTAGATGACAGATACTTACTTATATCTTTTGTAGCTGTCATCAAACAAATTTACAATCGCATACGTTTGTTTCAACCTTTAAAACTCTAAATTCAAACATGAATTCATTTGTTTCAGGTGACGTATTCGAGAAATTAGAAGACGAAGATGAGCAAGGCTGGTGTAAGGGCAGGAAAGACGGCCGAGTGGGCCTCTACCCTGCCAACTATGTGGAAGCGGTGCCGCACTGAACGTAACGTGTCAAATGTTAAGTTTTTTGTTATTAAAAAAAAGTATTTATATATATTTAAATTTGAGAGAAGAAAAAAACAATTGTATAAAGAAAACTGAGCAATTGCTCACACACACGTACATACACACACATGTAACCAGAGCTTTAAGTGAAAATGGAAAAAATAGCTTACATTTTTATACTCCACTTGAAAAGATATATTGTAGACTTACCTACATAGTAATTACATAAATACAATACTACTGTGATGTTTTCGTGTCAAAAACATTTCGAAAATAATATTTAAACAAAATGAAATACATGGTATAAATTAAAAAAAAATATTTATATATACGAAAATTATATAAAAACGCGCTTTTCATGTTCGTTTTCCTAAAAATTATGAATAAATAAAAAGTATAGATAAAATAATTGATTTTTTTATTAAAGACATATGAGGCACTTGGAAGCAAAGGGGTATATAATTGGGGAAGAACTATTTTGTTAATTACAAAAAGATATGAGAGCTCTCATTGATATGTAAAAGCTATCAAGGCCGTAGCCAGAGGGAGGGCAAATGGGATCCCCCCCCCCCGACATTTTTAAAATGTTAAATTTTTGTATGTAAAGGCTTTTACATACAAAAATTCTCTGGCTACGGCCTTGACAGCTCACTAGCATATTTTTTAAAAATCCCACTAACCACATTGCCATTAGTTTGGTTGGTTTCAATAGGTCTTTAACTTTAGAGCTGGATTTAAAAAAATTGGGACTTACATCCCTTTGCTTCTAGGTTATTCATTTCTGAATTACTATATGTAAAAAAACAATAAAAAAAATTATATTCAAAAGTAACAACAAAAATTTGAACTTATATTTAAGTAAATTGAGATAAAAGAATTAAATACTGTTTTCCGTTATAAAATAAATTTGTTGCAAAATAAAACGCTTTTGTATTTGTGTAATTTGTTTTATAACAATCGTTGCATTCTTTCGCCATTTATTGAAAACTAAACCAATGATAAATAAATTCGTTGTAATTTTCTATGAGATAGACAAGTTATTGCTTATTAAAATTTTTAGCTATGGTTCATGTAATTTTGGTGTAATCGCGCTATAACAAAAAGACTATTTAATTTCCATTTATTTCCTC
This sequence comes from Philonthus cognatus, assembly GCA_932526585.2. Taxonomy (NCBI): domain Eukaryota; kingdom Metazoa; phylum Arthropoda; class Insecta; order Coleoptera; family Staphylinidae; genus Philonthus; species Philonthus cognatus. Next base: position 74,044,409 of record OW052244.1, read on the forward strand.
TTCTAAAAAAGGAATGTGAGTTGTTTTTCTTTCTTAGGTACATAAAATTGCGCATTTGTTATTAATTTATATAAAAATATATACTGAATTGTTTTTGTTTAAATTTGCTTGAGGAGTAAGCTGTGATAATAATAGTAATGATAATAAACTATAGCAAAAGAAAAGGCCATTGAAATTATAAATATAAATATTTTATACCAAACATTTTTAATTATCCGAACTGTAAGATACTGTGTACAATAATTTTGGTTTATTAATTGATTTCAATGTAACGGTAAAACTCATCAAGTGCTATTAATTTCATATTTATTTAACTACTCTTAACTTTACACTGACAATATCGTCTGTGTAATGGTAAGAATTGTTAAGTGCTATTGATTTATGTTTTTTTTTTAATATGACCAAACTTAGGGTGTATTTACTGCAAACAGTTGCAATCCTGCTTTAACAGTAGGGTATTTTAAACATCAAATTTTGAAATATTGGTGAATGATTATCAATGTGACAAACAAATAATAATTTGTCAGATAAATAGTCACAATGCAGAGAGTTTTAAAAAAGAAAACGCTACAACTTGCAACTTTACCACACATACCGGGATTTTTTTCTTTTAAGTATACTTTTTACATATAAGTATACTTTTACATATTCGATATAAACATTTGTAAAGCTCCGCTGCGCTACGCGACCAAGCTATATTTTCAGGCTTTTCTAAACTCGAAATTTTACTTCATGCTTAACCTGGGATTGGAAACACTCGTTAGAGTTTTCAAATTGAAAGTTTTTAATAAAATCACGAATGTCTAGAAATTTTTAGTAAAAAATCGCAATATTTATACCTAACAAAAAATTCCTTGTATTTAAAACTTTTTCAAATTTGTACATATGAATGAGCAGATAATGAAAAAGAAAAATATTCCTGAGCAAGGAGCATTTACCTAATCCTCAGAAATACTTTATTAAATTGATAGTAGATACAAATAATTTGATCTTATAATAGGTACATTTGTAATCTTAATCTTCATTAAATGAATTATATATTTTAATAGGTAATTGACCTGTTATATTACAATCAGATTTCCCTTCACATAACCTACAAATTAAAAGTTGATTTACAACATAACATGTGATTAATCTTGTCCTAATCTAAAACGCAACCTGCATCACCTATAAATTCTTGAAATATCAAATTTGATTGGTCATATTAAAAAAAAATACAGATTATATGTGTCAACAGTAAAACTCTTCAAGAGCTATAATTTTAAGAACCTTATGATACGCCTTTAGAACATTCACCATTCCATTACTCCACTTGAAAATTTAAGCAAACTATTTTCAATTAATTTAATTTGAAAATTTATCAAAAAATAAACCAACAAGAATGTCTTGTGGGTATTTCTGTTTGGTTTTCTCTATGCAGCAAATTAGTTTCTTTATTATTAATACGTGAATGTATTTGGGAATTGGAGATTCCCTTAACAAATTAAATCAAAGTTATGAAAACTTATATTAAATTAAGAAATAACTTTCCTCATTTATAAAATGAAGAAAAACATGACACAAAATTTACAAATAGGAAATTCATTTGCAAACTAATATAATGCATTGGGAAAATCAAATGGAAAACGTTGTAAATTAAAATTAAAAAAAACTTGTATGAAAGTATGCGTGTATTTTTTTGTAGTTCTGTACAAATATTGTTTGTAAGTGTACGGAATTTAAGCATTACAACATAAACTTGTAATATGAATGGACTTGGTAATTTAACGACTTAGAGTGTAGTGTATTATAAATTATTTATAAATATATACATAATATATATTTTATAGGCCTACACGAATGCATTCATGTATATATAATTATTTAATGGATTATAAATAAATCAAGACACTTCCAAGTATATAAAACATACTTGTCTTTAGTGAATCAGATAGGTTCCATGTATAAATTATTATTATTGTTAGTTTGTTTAGGAGTATTAAAAAAATAAAATGAAGGAGGAGAGTACGATGAATGAAACTTTAGTTTCTGTATATAAATGCAATAAATAAATAACAGGTTATTTTAGAAATTTATTTTTGCTCTTTTATTTTCTTTACATACATTTTTAAACTTACCTATAATAAATCTTGATAGAGATTTTTCATATATTTAATCGGTAGTTTAAATATAGGGTACTAAATCTCTGTAAAACTAAAATTCACTAAGTTTTAGAGGTGGGTTGTCCTCTGCTAAAACACTCAATTGATCTGGTTCACTAAAAAGCACACTCCTGAACCGGTTCGAAAAATAGTATATTACATACAAAGTTTCATAAGTAGGGTTTTATACACGAGTGAAGTCTGGGCCATATAGTAAATGGCCTAAATTTATTTTTTCTACGCCCACTATCTAAAATTACAACTACACAAAAAGTAAGAGTGGAGATGGAATAAGGAGAAGGCGGAAGTAGAGAGGAAGGAGGAGTCAAAAAAGTAAGAAGGAAGTAGGTAGTGGGAGGGGAGGAAGGTCAAAATAGGATGATGGAGCAGGGATTTGGAAAAAATGCAGAGGTGGAACAAAAGGAGGGGGAGGAAGGGGGGAGGAGAGAAGGGAAGAACAGATATAGAAGGGACAAAGGGGGGGGCAGAAGAGCTGTGAGAGGAGCAGGGGACTAGGAAGCAAATGTAGGAGAGTGGAGAAAGAAGGAGCGATAACGATAGAGTTTTGGAATGTAGCGGAAATAAAGTCTAACGGACAGGAGTGCTAGTAACATAACTTATCTATATCCAAAAGTTTACGGTTAAGCCGGAATTAATCTTCAAAGTTCAAAAAATATTATTAATGTTGTTTATAACAATTGAACGCTATATTCGATCTGACTAAAATTTATTATGGTTCATTATTATAATATAACACACTATTTCAGTTATTGTGGTCATCATTGATTGATGAGTATACAAGTATACAAAACAATAGTACCACAACATAAAAACTAAAATATGCTTATTGGCGCACCTTGTGAAAATTTAAAAAATATATATTGAAAGATTAGTTCATTTAAAAAGTTTTTTGTCTCTTAATAATGTTTGATATATTGTACGGTTTTGCCACAAAAAAAATACAATGCAAATAAATTATTTTTTATCCTTTAGTAAAGACGAAATCTAGTTTTTTGATTGATTAAAATTCATGTTTTTCTTTGTCGCCGCCATTGTTTAAGAAACGTCAATTGTGTATAATATAAATTAACGAGTGTATTTTTGAGAATTAATTGTTATCTTCATTATGGTTTATATAGCAAACAGATACAGGGAGTTTTTCTTTTAAGTATACGTATTCCAAATTCAGCCTATTATCTGTAAATCTTTAGGTATTCGTTGTTTTTTTTAAGTTCAATTTAAAACTTTAAACGAGTGATTTCCACTCCCAGACCAAGCATGAAGTAAAATTTCGAGTTTATAATACACTAAAGTTTTGTGAAATTTATGTATATTCGAACTTCACTTGAAATCTGTGTTTTATACGCTTGGCGCATGAAGTAAAATTTCGAGAAAAGAAATCCCAGAACGGGGGCTTTTCTAAACTCGAAATTTTACTTCATGCTTAGTCGGGGAGTACAAAACCCTCGCTTAAAGCTTCAAATTGAACTCTTTTAAAAAACAACGAATGTCGGAAAATTTATAGTTTATGCATATGTTTACCTAAAAGAAAAAATCACTGTATGTTGCTTGTATTAGGATTTTGCCAAGGAAATTGAGGATACCATGTTCATATTTTATATTTTTTAGTGGCAAAACCGTACAAGATATCAAACATTACTAAGAGACAAAAAAACTTTCAAAGGAACCAATCTTTTAAGTAATTTTTTTTTAATTTTTAAGGTGCGCCAGTAAAAAAATATTTTAGTTTTTATGTTGTGGTACTACTGTTTTTCATACTTCTTGTCAATCAATGATGACCCTAATAACTTAAATGATGTGTTATACTATAATAATCAACCATAATAAATTACAGTCAAATTGAATATAGCGCTCAATCGTTACAAATAAAATTAATTAAAAGAATTTGAACATTAAACACGAATTCCGGCCTAAATCATCATATGTTTATCCCAGGAGTCTTTGGTTAAACCATTTCCTCACATTACTGGGACACCCTCTATATTATTAATACTGAACATCGTTGATAACAGATTAACTATCTGATTCTGTGTTATTCCAATTAAAGTTCTTCACACTAAAACAATGTTTTATACGCGTGGCACATGAAGTAAAATTTTGAGTTCAGAAAAGCCTGAATTTGGATTTGGACGCTTTACGTCGAAATCTTAGTGTCGTCAAATTAGCGAATCAAAGCGAATGCGATGCGAATCAAAATTTCCAAATATTCGGTTGCCAAGACAGTGAACAAATATTGGAATTTCATTACGAACATTTCGCAAAGAAAAAGACAGAGCACTTTCGCATGTACCCATCTCTCTTACTCTTATTACCAATATCCTATGTTCAATAAAATAAAACCTCTAGAGTGCTATGGAATATATTGTAGGTTAGCAACTCTGAAATTATACATATAATTATTATGTTTGACGTTTTAAACGACAATTTCTAAACCCTGTAGCCAACATAAATTTTAAAAAAGATAAAATCATAGCACTCCAGAGGTTTTATTGAACATATGATACAATAAGTATGAGCTGACAAGTTCAAATTGGCATACACATAGTTTGACGTTTAAGTTTGTATTTGTATTTGCGTAACCCCAAATTGTGTGGCACATCTCTGGATGTAACGAATGCAGTGAAATCTTCACGTTTTTGGATAACTTGTTAATATGCACCATATATTTATTGACAATAAAAACATTATACTTGGAGCATGAACCTAATTTTTATTCAAAATGGAATTTTGAAAGAATGCCCGTTTGCATTCAAGTTAACTGAATCAGTGATAGCAATTGTGGGGGAACCTTGGGACAAAATTTTCTTTTAAATTTTTTTAATTTTTGGTTTTTAAATGAAATTGTATTGCAATGAATCCTGTAAAAGAATATAGTTTAGGCTAGTAAATGGTCAATACCCATTTGCGAATAGATCAATAAAGAAATCGGTACTCACCATATAACAATACAGTGCAATTTGTCCCAAGGTACAAACAGGTCTTGTACATTGGGACAGGGATAGATTTATATTTTATAAATGAATATGCACATTAAATTCATTTTAATTATAAAAAAAAAGTGTACAAAAATGTTTATAATGAAATTCATACATTATTTAAGGTTAATATTCGCAGAAAACTTGATGTTGAAGGATTGCTGTCCTTGACGGATGGTTGGCTCAGGCAATATCTTTACTATGCAGGACTTACTAACGACAGCGACATCTTCAACGCCAGGAAAACATAGTGAACTTTCCGCACTCGCAGAAATTTCACAGTAGCCTCCAATTTTGTAACATCTTCGACTATACCGGCATAATGGACACTGTTCGACGAAGGTTTCCCAGAGACATCGAACTTGACTAACACATAACTGTCCTTGGAATAGTTGAGTGAAGCTGCGTCGTAGAAATCCGACTCGTGTTCTTCATTATCAAAACTGTCAACGAAACGACTTCCATCGCAATCATTCATTTTCAGGTTTTCGGCCCCGTACACCACGCTTGCAAGGTGGTGCTTTTGGAAATAGACGAAGTTCCTCAGGAGTCTTCGCTGTGATAGGTGCACTGCTTGTTAATGGCGTTTCTACGTTCGGCTCCTTCTCTTGAATTATAATTTCCTCATGAGGTTCGTACGGTCTGTTTGTCACGTCAGCTGGCAAGAACTCATGGTCTTCAAACACATCTGCATTGAATCACCATATACCAGAAACTTTGATTCCCGGTGAGATGTTGTTCGGTGTGAAAGCCAGTGGAAATGCTTATCCTATCAATGTCGATACATCATAAATTGAAATGGGCTTATCAGGATGGTTGAGCATCCAGGCTTTGCTGGCCCTATTGTAGTAGCTTTTGAACGGTCCGAATGCTGATCTATCAAGCGGCCGCAGCTTGTGACTGGTGTGTGGGGGGGAACAGTCAAGAATATTATTCCATTTTTCCCTTCACATTTATGGCAGCTATTAAAAGGTAACTCTCATGATTATCCATTATAAGCAACACTTTGTTGTCCACAGAAGGTTTCACGATGAAAGTAAATTGCTGAAGATATTGCACGAACAACTCCGCATTAGACCATCTACTTGAAGTCGCCATGCCAATGGTTCCAGGTGGCGTATTATTGATCATGTGGTCCTTGAAGTGGATGCGCGGAAAAATGATGCCTGGTGGGATGAATGTTCCTGCAGCATTAACGCAGGCTATCATGGTTACGTTTAGTCCTCTTGCACCAGAAGTGGCGCTCCTATTTGCTTCGACTTAATGTTGCTAAGCACACGAGCGCGCATGTAAACAGTGGAACAACCGGCCTCATCAAGATTCCACACATTCTTAGGTGTAAGTTTAAATCTTGAATAGATATCCCTCAGTTTATCGAAAAAACCTATCACGTTTGCCTTGTTGAAACAGGCCATTCTTCCTAAGTTGGTGGCTTCAGGTTTTCGGAGAGATATTCTTCTTTCGTGGGCTTTTCTGAAGTCCCTGTACCACTGTTGACCAGCAGCTTCATTAACATTCCACGAGTCGGGCATCTTAATGTTGTTACCTTTCGCATATTGAAAAGCTAACTTTTTCATTTCTTCGACGGTAACACCATAGTTTCATTGTGGTGCTTTTATAATATATGAGACCAGTTCCTCCTCTTGCTTAGTGGTGAATACTTTATTTGTCGCATTGTTTGCAGTATACTTTAAGTAAGCTTCTCCAGATAATTGATGTTTTTGGATGTGTCTAGCGAGCGTGCTTTTTGAAACTCCGTGGGCGCTGGCAACTTATCGTAACGTTCCTTTGTTTAGAAGAAGTTCGTTAGCAGCGGTCTCCAACGCTTCTGCATCTGGTTTTAATCATTTCTTTCCCGTAGCACTCCTCCCCATCTGCAAATATGTCATTATCAGTGAGACGGATTGCTGGTAAATATCTGATTGCACCTTGGGACTCGTGGTGCAACCAAAACAGTATCCCAAGGTACAAACATGCACATATTTTATAAAATATAACCTCGAAATGACAACTGCAGTGATTTTCATAAAAATGCTTCATATTGTGTACAACAATCATATAGCAATGAAGCGGTGTGAAAATATTTGAGTAATATCATATGTTCAAATAAATAACCTCTAGATTGCCGTGATTTAATAATTTTTCAAATTTAAGTTGGCTACACACTTCAGGAATTGATATATAAAACGTCAGACACAATAATTATAATGTATATTTTTAGAGTTGCCAACCAAGAATATTATCCAAGAATTCTAAAAGTCTTAGTAAAAATTAAACTAAGTGAAAATTATTGAGTTTACAAAACTAAATATTTCTAAGGTGACATTTTAGGTGTTAATTTGGGCCCAGGGACCAATTTTGGTTGGCCAGCTCTGTGCTAAAAGAACGAACTAACATATTAGTATACATCGTGCAAAATTCAAAGTTATTAAAAATTTAATAAATTAAATTAGTGAAGATAAAGTTTTATTGAACCAATTCAAATTTTTTGTTTATTCTGAATAAATTTGTAGATCGTTGTTTTTAATGTATTTCGCGTAAATAATGTAAATTATCTAAATTACCATTGTAGTAATTTTGTCGGTAAACTATTTCTCAAAGAATTCTGCACGCTAAAACAAGCCAAATCTGATTACCTTATTCAATTCTCCCGAACTCCTATCAATTAGCAATTAGAGTGAAAGAGATAGGTATATGCGAAAGTAAACGCGTTCGCAAAATATCGTATGTTCAATAAAAAGAAAACTCTAGAGTGCCATGATTTCATCTTTTTTTAAATTTAAGTTGGCTACACGCTTTGGGAACTGACATACAAAACGTCAAATATAATAATTGTAATATATAATTTCAGAGTTGCCAACCTACAATTTTTTTCATGACACTCTAAAGGTTTTTTTTAATTGAACATAAGATATGTTCGCAACGATTTTCCAATATTTATTCGCTCTGCTTTGACAACCGAATATTTTGAAATTTTCGTTCGCATCGCGTTCGCGTCGATTAGCAAACTTGACAACATTACCAAATTCAAACGTTCAGGCTTTTCTAATCTCGAAATTTTACTTCATGCTTAGTCTGGAAATGGAAAAAGTCGTTTAATAATAAAAAAAAAACAATTTTCGGTATCACTTTTACTTCAAAAATAAATCGATAAGGAATCACTTCTTATTATGAAAATGGATTTTGAAGAATTTGGCAATGATTTTTTTTTATCCCTGGTTTGATTGATAAATTGAACTATTTTAAAGAACGTACGCGGTTACCAATCTTGTTTACAATGACGACAACTTGCCAAGGGCAATTCCCGCTGGTGATTACAAACTTATATCGCATTTAAAAATAGGAAATAAGGAAATAGGAAGACTTTCGGGCTGTGGAAATATAAAATACTGATGATTCCGAAACAGTTTAAAACGTGTGTATGTGAAATATATGTTTTCATACTGAATAAATTATGTCTGTAAACCTTTTTCCGAGAAAGAAACAATATGTGTAAGTGATTTTATTTGCAAAATTCCCCCTTTATCTTTACAGGCCAATACATTTATCAGAATGTTGTGTAGTAATTCTTATGATACAATTTAAAGCCATCTCTGATAAAAAAAAACTCTAAACGATTTATTTTCAATAAACTTCAGAATCAAACCGTTGGCATGTTTGTCAAACGATAAACTGTCAGGTAGGTTTTTGAGTTTTAAAAATGGAGAAAGATAAAGAGGCGGGTGATTGTGTGAGTAGGGGTTACTACACGGAATTAGCAACCGATTTGAATTTTACGTCGAAAAAGACCAATCAAGTCGCGCAGAAAAAGCCGTCTTATCTGTGGGAGATCGTTACTCGCCATCATGCGCCGAGCACCGGTCTGAAACCTACAAAAAGGCCGAATTATTTGGCCCCGGCTGAGAGATGGATGTGTTATGAAGAAGAAAAAACAATTGTAAGTAATGAATGAAAAAAAACTATAATAAGTTTCAGGTAGAAAGGTTCAAAATAAGGTGGATTATGTTATATTTACAAACATGGGGATAGCCATGATTTTTACCAGATTTTTGATATATTTTATTTCAAAAACTAGAAGAAAAGGTTCATATCGTAGTAAAGTATAATAACATTCTACAGAAAAAAATGATTACCCACTGAGCAAACACATTTAAATAATGTTTCATCAACATTAAAACAACGTTTAATGTTGTTACAATGTTGATGAAACGTTATTTGCTTGTTTTTTGTCAGAGGGAAAGTTCTATTTATTAATAAATTCCGCAGAGCTTCGGCTGTTTGTAAGGGATTCTCATAAGACGTGCTTCAGGGCATTTTATAACGAAGCTTTTTGACGAAACCTCTTATTAACCCAACAAGCGCCATTGATGCAATAACGCAACCTTATTAATTTTTTATTAATTAAATTACCAAATAAGTTGATTTAATACATTGTATTATTTGACCTGACTTGAAAATATACGAAGAAAAATATAAATATTTTCTTATTTAACCCTTTCAGCCCTGAATTTTTTCTGGTGCCCAAAAAACGTTTTGTTCACGACAATTTTATAATATGTGCATTATTTAATTGTGTGGGCAGCATAAATGGGGTGCATTTAACACTCAAGTTCATTAAACACGGGATTTGCGTGATAAATGTGGCTATTTAGCACGAATAAAAATAATTGCCTAGTTAGATTTTTTGCCGCTATGCAGTAACAGCGCTGTGCTAGTCAAATCAGCTTCTTTTGTCTCACATTTGACCATGGTGGTGATAACGTTGTCGACGCCATTTTGTTAAAGTACCATGTAACGCGTCAACATCTCCGCCGTTCTCACGGACCATTCTTGGAAGATGAATTATATAGTACTTATATTTAAGAATGGACATAGAGCCAATATATAATACTATAGAGAGGTATCGATTCAATCCGTGATACCAAAACAGTTAGATTTCTTAGTTTCTGAACAAATAATCTGGTCATGTGCATATACCATTGTTGATCAACAACATGGATTTATAAAAGGTAGATCCATTGTAATAAATTTGATGTTGTATCAAACGTTTTGTCGGATGCATTAGAGAGAGATTTACACGTTGATTCCATATACACTGATTGATCCAAAGCATTCGACAGAGTACAGCATTATCTTCTGATACATAAATTACAATCAATGGGTTTTAGTGACAAAGTTTTGAATTGGCTTAGTAATTATTTATAAAATAGGACTCAATATGCACGTATAGGCAAATACCTCTCAAATGTAATACATGCTACATCTGTGGTACCTCAGGGTTTGCATTGCGGACCAGTTTTATTTATACTTTTTATAAATAACAGGATTAAAGCTTAAAAACAGTAATTTTCTTCTCTATGCTGATGACCTAAAATTATTTAGAACAGTTGGTAATGACACTGATCAATTCGAACTTCAGGACGATCTAAACACTGTTTCTGAGTGGTGCAAAGAAAATCAACTAGAATTGAATCTAAAGAAGTGTCTTTACATCTCCTTTTGTCGAAGGTCCGGCAGTGGCTTTACATTTAATTGACAATCATCGGCTGATGCATACATCTGAAATTAAAGACTTGGGATTGATATTCATATCTAAGTTAAGCTTTTCTAAACATATTACAAATGTTTGCAATAAATCGATAAAAATGATGGGGTTTATCAGCCGGTTTTCAATCGATTTCAAGGCCATTATCATAAAAACTTTGTACCTAACATTAGTTCGACCTAATCTTGAATTTGCTTCACAAATATGGACTCCCTATAACGTAACCACAACCCAGCAAGTCGAAGCAGTACAGGGCAGGTTCTTAAAACTAATGTCGTTTAGGCTGGGTAAACGTTATTTTAATTATTTTTTTTTATTTATACTTTTACTATATATTGCATTTTATGGTGAATTGTATTGTGAAAAAAAAATGCCTATTCATTTTAGAAACGAGTTTTAAAACTATAATGTTTTTATCGTATTCAAACTTAGTCTTACGTTTTAACAATTTTTAGCCATTTCCTGTAGATGTGTTCAAACCTAAAGTCCAGCTGCAATATTTCGTCGAGCCGTTTCAAATCCCCAGAAATGTGGAAATTGAAAGAAAAATGCGGCAATACCAGGTAAACTCAAGCAAATCCTAAAAAGCAAAATTCCTAGAATCAAATCTTACTTGATAGAGCGAAGAAATTCTTTCCTGCCTAAATAAACTGCACATCAAAAGCGAGGAAATTCTTCCGGTTGACATTCTCAGAAAAGAATGGATTGGGAACAAATTTGGTTTGTATAAAATGATACATTGGTTGCCTTTGGAATGGTTTGACGATTCAGAATACTGTAGCAGGTAAATCAAAAATAATAAATATAATCTGTTTATACAAAAAAGCTTTTACATTGTTCTCTAGTAATATCGCAACTAGAATATGCGTCATGCGTCTGGTCGCCATTTTATGATAATTCAATTGCTCAAATGGAACGATCTAGATCTAATCTCACAAATTACAGACCGGCTGCCATTATATCAAAGTTTTAAAAGTATTTGAAGTAATAATCTGTAACTACATTCGCGCACAAACTGAACATTTATTAACATCTCATTAATACGGATTTTTTCGTAAAAGAAGTACACAATCTAACTTGATATGTCTTATGCAGTTTATATCGGGAGTACTTGATTGCGGTGCTCAGGTGGATGTAATATACACAGACATCTTCAAGGCGTTTAATTGTATGCCATATGATAAGCTTATTTCGTACCTAAAAAACTATAATTTAGCATCAAATGTGATATCGGCATTACATTCATATTTATTGGATAGACGCCTCTTTGTTGGTTACATAGGTTGTCAGTCCAGGACATTTGTAGCAACAAGCGATGTTCCGCAGGGGTCCAATCTTGGCCCCTTGCTTTTTTCAAATTTTATTAATGAAGTTGCAAATATCTTAAGACTGCAAATTCTTAATGTATGCCAATGATATTAAATTTGATCAAACAATTGAGACCATCGATGATTGTGGGAATCTTCAAAATAACTTATGTAAAATGTCAGCATGGTGTGTAGAAAATGGACTGAAAATAAATGCCTCGAAGTGTCGCATTTTGTCGTATAGCAGGCTACAAAATAAAGTGCTTTTCGATTATACCCTGAATACTGCACCTGTTCAGAGTGATAACTGTTTTAAAGATCTTGGTGTATTGTTTGACAACAAGCTATCTTTTAAGATGCACATACAAAAGGTAATCAATGAATCGTATAAATTGCTTGGATTTATAATTTGCAACTGTTCCGATTTTAAAAATAGTGTACCGGCAATCCCTTTGTACGATTCATTTGTCACAAGTAAGCTAATGTACTGTAACCGGCTATAATAAATACACTGGGCCCGTTTATCAAAATGTTCAACATTCAACATGTTTGGATTTGATTGTGATGTATGTATATTTAATGAACGGTACTCTGGTTGGTCTATTTTGTACGATTGCAAAAATCCCAAACACGTCCATGATTAACAATCCAGTCATCAGAAAATTCCCCAACAGTTGGCAGTAAACTCCCAACTGTTGTCTCTGATGAACGGGCCCATTGAGATGTTAGAAAAAGTACAGTGGCGCTTTTTGAGGTATTTAAATATATGTAAATTTAACATTTATGCCGATCATATAATATCGTATGAATTTTCCTTTGACTTTTTATTTTTATATGTTAACGTCTATGGTTTAAATGTAATTATTAAACAACTTTTACAAAGTTGAATACAAAAGAAGAGAAAATAAAAATATAATTCTATGAAATACTGCATACAATTTAAGGAGATACAATTAAATTAATAGAATATAATTTCTTTGTAAATAAATTAAACTATATACCATATAAAGACAGATTACAATCATTAGTGCTAATCAGATTAAATTGTCTCACCATCCGGTTAAGCGGTTTATGTCGACAATAGTTACAACGGTGAAAATATTCTCGAAAAACGAAACTATTCCGAGTATTGTGGAGAACATTAAAATTTAACCGCTTGAGTAGTTTAGAGCAATTTATATCTGAGTTAACAATTTTTTAAAGAACACAAATCTAACATAACACGTCGTTAATGTAATGTTTTTAAATTTAACTTCTTGAACATAAAGCTACGGCTATATAGCAAAGAGTCTCTAGATAAATCCCGGCAAAATGTGCAGAAATGCCTGAAAATTTGGTTTGGTTCAGGCTTTTCTAAACTCGAAATTTTACTTCTTGCGCTACGCGTATAAAACGCCGATTTCAAGTGAAGTTCAAAATACCCTACTAAAGCAGTATGCATAATACGTAGATTCTAAACTTCACATCAAGTGTTTTATATGCGTGGAGCATGAAGTACTTACGCCTTACGACTTACGCGCTACGCGACCAAACCAAATTTTTAGTCTTTTCTAAACTCGAAATTTTACTTCATGCTTAATCTGGGAGTGGAAAACACTCGCTAAAGCTTAAAATTTAATGTTTGAACATAATACTATCGTATACTTGAAAGACAAATTCCCTGTATAATGTTTGATCAACATTAAAGCAATATAATACGCTGTTCTAACATTGAGTAAACATTGCTTAAATGTATTTGAAAAGTAAGTTACATTAAAACATATTACTTGTACACTTATTTTTATATTTAATATCACATCTTTAGGACTCCACAAGATTGGTTAGATCACGGCTTGATGGACGGTGTTAGACATCCGATTCCTGGTCAGGCTTTTTTACCAAGTATGGATGAAAACGAGATCACTGAAGATCGTATGAATAAGCTGTACCAATGGACGAATGTCGCGATGACCGATTTTGATTTCAAGCAAGAAAAATACAAATTGCTGACACTGGACGGTTACAAGAGAATCTTCTTTCTTCCTGAGATTTACGTAGTGTTTAGAGCTGAAGAACCAATGCGTTGCGCTAGAAGGATCAAAGCCGCTGTGGATTTAAGAAATGCTACAGAAAATTTAATAAGGTTCATTGCTTGTATAAATGACACAGATCTACAAAAGAGCTGCATACAATTGTTGGGACTTTTTCTGTTTGTGAAATCCGAAAATTGCTTCCATTTGTTTCTATCACCTACATATTTCTTGAAATACAGGGTGATTCATTAACCACTTTTTAAACTTTCTCAATAAAAAGTAGATTTAATTTTATGAAGAAATGTTCATGTAAGTGCAGGTCTTATTTTTCTTTGTTCAGAAGTTTTAAAAATCTTCTAAAATGTTTATGTTGAAAAAAACATAGTAGTCATAATTTAGGACAGTAAAAGTTGTTTTTAAAATCATTTGACATAATCACCTGTCAAAAATTGTTTGGTTATGTTAATGCTTTCTGTCACTATTTGTTGTTTACTTCCAATTAGTAATGAATACATTTTCTAATGAAGAAAATTTACTATGTATGTACTTTGTGATTGGAACTCACGTAATGCAGTCAGATTTTGATTTCTGTTTTTTACAATAAATGTTTTTGATTTCTTAAAGCTATGATTAACTATTGGTGTTCAAACGAAGAATATTTTAAATGTGCCATACAAAAAACAACCTTTATTGGCATAAAATATTTACATACAAAATAAAACTTTTATATATCATATGTTCAATAAAAAAAACCTCTAGTGCGCTATGATTTTAACTATTTTTAAATGTACGTTGGCTACACGCTTTGAGAATTGTCATATAAAACGTCAGAAATAATAATTATAATGTATAATTTCACAATTGTCATAGCACTGTAGAGGTTTTATTTTATTGAACATTCATTATATTCTAATGGTCCTTTCGTTTTATCTCCCTCTGCCAACCCAGTCTCGCTACAATCCTTAGACCAGCTCCAACCTCCCTCATCCATTTATGTTTCCCCCCAACCTCTCCTCACATATCCCCTTTACACTCATGTGCCAGATGGCTCCATGTATCCATTCCACTTACGCACAGCGTACATCTACCATATCTTTCTCCCATCTAAACCTTTTTTCCTCTCTTCATCTAGCTCCTGCCAGGGTGATCTTGTCCTCCTTTGACAAGTTACTACTAGTCAGGTACCCTGGCACGCTCCCATGCACTTGCCACCTTTCATACATCGGATTGTATCCGCTTCTCCGATACACCCTTGCCTCTCCTGCATCTCCACCTCCTTCCACCTCTCTTTTATCCATGCAGCCACATTTACTCCATTCTCTACCCACTCATTCACAATATTCTCTGACTCTTCTGCCCTTTTATACATTTTTTTGCGGTCCATCCTCCACTTGCTCATCCCTCTTCCCCTGCACGTTCTCCACACCTGTTTAACCATTCTTTCACTTTCCAATTTACACAACTTCATCTCACATTTCACCGCTCTCTCCATTGCCTCACCATGCACACTCATTCTACTTGTTTCCTGAAGCAGAATCTACCCAGGGGTTGATCTTTTCACCCCCAAAATCTGCTTCAGGAACTACCGTTGCTCTTTCTCAATACATTTATACTCCTTTACCCTCCATATTTCTACCTCATACAACACATCCCACAACTTGCACGCCAATTGAAAGTTGTCCTCAAACCATTTCCCCCACCTGTTCCTTACCATGCCCCATGCTTTCCTTGATATCCCTTTAACCCGTTTGGCGTGCTTCCCGTATCCACCCGTACCTTTAAGTATGAAGCCTAAGTATTTAAATTCCTTCACCCTCTCAATGACCTCTCCCGTCCATTTCAATTCACCCACTCTTCCATTTCTTCCTTTATTCCTAAATCTCATCCACTTTGTTTTCCTTGCATTTACTCGCAGACCTGTCTTATCCATATATCTCTCTACCCTCTGCATCACCTCCTTCATATCTCCCCAGTCCATTACCAAAAGCACCATATCATTCGCATAACCTAGCATCCATACCTTCCTTTTTCCGATCACTACCCTGCCCGTTTGCCCATTTCTCAAAACCTCTTCCAATTCGCTAATATATAGATTAAACAACAACGGGCTCAGCGAGCATCCGTGTCTCACCCCTGTCCAAATTCTAAATCTTTCAGATACATTTTCTCCAACGTTCGCCCTTACCCACGTGTCCTTCTACACCCTTCTAATGCACTCCACCGTTACTTCGCTCACTCCGCTCCTTCTCAGACACTAGCCTTTCTCTCGGTACAGTGTCATACGCTGCTTTCAAATCCAGAAAAACAGCGTACATACTCCCTCTCTCTTCCAACACTCCATCATCCTTGCCAGCGTAAATATTTGTCGCTTGTTAACCTTGCTTTTCCAAAACCCCCTTGCGTCTCCGGCAGCATTCTGTTGGTTTCCACCTCCTTCTCCAATCTCTTCTTTACCATCGTCATTGCAATTTTGTACCCGATGCACGTAATCGATAGCCCTCTGTAATTCTCTACATTTAATGTATCTCCTCCTTTGTGTACCGGGCATACAACCCCCACACGCCACGCCTTTGATAAGTTAGATTCTCCTTCCCACATTTGGGTCGGCAACTCTCCAAACTTCTGCTTTCCCTCCTTTCCTATCTTCTTCCACATTTCTGCCTTTAACCCGTTCAGCCTAACGGTTTTTCCAGTCTTCACCTCATTAAACGCTTTTTCTATTTAATCCTTCGTAAACTCTTGTTCCCCTACCCCACCAGGCTCTCCAGTCATTTTACTATATTTCTGTGTCCATTCTTGTAAAGACTATGTGCTCTTTCATTTCACCTCTTTTTAAAATACTCCATATCTCCCTTTCATTTCTAGATAATCTTATTTCATCGGTAGTTCTTGCCAAGGCCTGCATCTTTTTTTTTCGCATAGTTTGGCGTACCTAGCCCTCTCTGCCACCACCCCCTTCTCTTCTCCCCTACCCAAGCTCCACTTTCTCATTGCCTTCCTCACTTTTCTCTTTGCGTCACGACACTCCTCATCCCACCATGGGCATCACCTTCCATCCCCCCTTTTTACTTTTCTTCCGCATTCCGCGATGATCTCTTCCATCCCTTCCATCGTTTTCACTTCGTTCCAGACAATCTTTTCTAAGCGCTTTCCCATACTCTGAATAGCCCTTGCACTATTCTCTATCTTCCACACTTCCTGTTCTTGATCATTTTCGTCAATTTTACCCATCCGTATCTCTACCTTTATTGGCAATTGGTCAGACCCCAGGACTTCGTCCACCTCCATTCTTCCAACTTCTCCCTTATTTAACCTCTTTATTACGACATAATCAATGACTGACGATTCTTGTTGTCCCACATATGTTTTCTTCCCTTCCCAATCACCTTCAGCGCATCCGTTTAACATCTCCCATCCCTCTTCTATTAACCGATCCCCCATCCTCCTACCATCCCTGTTTATTAATTTATACTGCGACGTCCTTACTATTAATTTACCCTGCCCACTTACTCCTCCACCTATCTCCTTCATTCTGGCATTAAAATCTTCCCCCACAACACATCTCCCTCCTCCATTGCCTTTCTCATCTAACGCTCTCCGCGCTTCAGCCCAGTTTTTATTAATGTACATTTAACCTACGCCACACCGTCTACCTCTTCTATAAACTTCACTTCCTCAGTTTTCAGGGACCACTTCGTTCCCACCATCATACCTCCCTTCGCCCTCCTTTACGTTGCCTATTGTGCCGATTACCTAAATCCCCTTGGAAGTAAATCTCTAACCTTTTCCCACTTCTCCTTTATCATCCACGTTTTCACTAATCCCACTACATCTTTTCCTGCCACCCACTTCACAAAGTCTTTTTGAAACCACGTTCCAAAACCTTATCCTTAAGCTCCCCTCTCTAAATTTAACTATTTTCTTTTTGTTTCTGTTTGTTTTTGTTATACAAAAATCCATTTTATTGTTTTTCATTATGATATGTTTTTCCTATTTGTTTAGCTGTACTTTCTAAGATAGTGTCCTTCTTCGTTGTTTCAGTGCAGATCGTATTTTCCTTTTTTCTCTTATGATCTTAATTTTCGCAGGTCGTAATGCGCTAATACTTCTTAGTAATGAAAGATAAGACATGAGTTTATATGGACATTTCTTCATGAAATTAAATCTTCTTTTTATTGCCAAAGTTTGAACAGAGGCTAATAAATTACCCTGTATATGAAGTTAGGTTTAAAATAAACCAGTTACAAAAAAAGCAGGTATCATGTTAAGGCCCAGTTGCACCAAGCACGTTGAACTGGTTTAACTTTTAACTTGAGTTCAAAGTGACATTAGAACAATTGGAACTGTCATCTTGAACTCAAGTTCAGCTTGAACTCGAGTTTAACGTTTTTGGCGCAACTGGGCATAACACTTATTTTTATCACCATACAAATTAAATTGCAGTGTTCTTAGTGAGAGGTAAACGTGGCAATAAAAGTATTAACCCTACCATAAATAACCAAATATTGGATTTTCTTATAATATGCACTTTGTAGAAAAGATAAAAAAAATATATTTCAAGGTACGAATTCTTCTTGGATTGTATGTTATTGAAAGGAACGTATCCAATTAACGAAGAATGGATGGATAAAATAGATGTTTTAGTAAATCGTGGGAAATCTACCAGATTGAGCTTGATAGAACCGCTGAGTTTTGTATGAGTTTTAATTACTGCATAACAGCATTTTTATAAACGGTTAAAACATTTTAGTTGAAAGAAGAAATTCAGTTGAATCACATGCGCGCCTTGGGGGAACTTCAGTTTAGATATAGCATTACCATGAAACCCGATATGTACAAATTTATCCAAGTTCCTCCAAGACAAGTCGTTGAGGTTGTCAAAAAGAACGGTAAGAAATAACAAAAAAATTAAAACGAGAATTTTGTAGGAACATACAAAAACAATTAAAAAGCTTAAGATAATAGTGGCATCATCATCTTAGCATCTTGATCGGCTTAGGCTGTATAATTGTGACGGACAGACCTTTTCAAAAATGGTCTTAATCAACTCACTAACATTTTTAATTTGAAAATGTTCGCGAAAACTATACATATGAAAGTAAAAATCGATATAATAACCCACTGAACAAACACATTTAAGTAATGTTTCATCAACATTAAAACAACGTTTAATGTTGTTACAATGTTGATAAAACGTTATTTGTTTGTTTTTTGCTCGGTGGGAATGGATTATTATATATATTATTAAAATACCTCGATTATTTCTATCCAGTATAGCCACATTTTAAGAAATGTCTTCAATACGAAGAATTTTAGGCATAAAAAATTACCAACCAAGAATAGAAAAAATAATCTTCTATTCTTGGTAATTAAATTAAATGAAATAATTTAATTAAAGGGTCGTATTATTATATATTTAAAAACTAACTTGAATTTTAATACAGGGATAATTTTTTTAGTAGGTATACATATACATAGTACACATAATTTGTATATATTTTACTTCGCAGTATTTCAGTGTTGTAGACGCGTGGCGCATGAAGTAAAATTTCGAGTTTAGAAAAGCCTGAAAATTTGGTTTGGCCGCTCCGCTTCGCGGAGCGACCAAATCAAATTTTAAGGCTTTTCTAAACTCGAAATTTTACTTCATGCTTAATCTGGGAGTGAAAACACTCGTTAGTAACTTTAAATTGAACTTAAAAAAAACATCAAATGTCTGAAATTTTACAGCGTGTACACCGTGATATGCATACTTAAAAGAAAAATTCCCCGAGTAAATAGAAATTAATAATGTTGATTTCTAGAAGTTCTGGAAAAGAAGCATTTAAAAAATGTTACATACTGTTTAAATAAGATTGTAATTTTCATTTTAATTTAATTTGTCTTTAATTTGAATGGTTTTTGACTAAAGAAAGAAATTGGACATTTTTTGTATTTATACAAGGCTTCATTATTATTATAGCATTTTTCTACTTAGATAGTAATATATCTACATATTCATAGTCAGATTTTTTTTAGTATAGAAAATTATCAATTATTTAAATAATGCTACATTACCTTTGCTTACCTTAATTATTAACATACCTACAATGTTTCTCATTACTCAATTGTTAGCCAAATTGAAAATTCGATTTGGATCCAAATTTTCTATATTTAAATCATATTTGATTTGTTACAGCAAATTTCTTCCATTCTGCGTTATTAATAATATTAAGTGTTTGATGTAACTCGGTATTCATTTTATTATTTATACTCAAACTTTTCATTATCTTGAGATGATTTCTGTTTTTTCTTTTTCCTAAAATTAAATTTTTCCTGAAATGCAAATGTTCTTCTTTCTGTTATAATAATAATATAAATTCTAAGATTTAACTCAGTATTTCTTATCTTACTTATATTCAACACTCTGAGGTTTAAACTTTTCATTATCTAAAGATGATTTCATTTTTTTCCCTGAAATTAAATTTTTAATAATTTTCAATAATTTGTATGGTTAAAATTCTTCGGTTTGAAGAATGTTTGTGTTATTGTTAAGATGAGTAAAGTAAACACTAAATCAAGGTTTAATACACCTGGCATATATAGTAAATATTTCAGGTTTAGAGAAGCCTGAAATATTTACTTCATCCCTAATTGCAGACTTAAATAAATATGAAAATATAAAATCAAACTAAACACTTATTACTTCTAAATATTTACTCTGATTTCATACTTTCACATCTTCATATTTATTTATACAGGGTGGTGCATTTTGGAGGTGCCACATATGGAAAACTTTTTTATTTGAAGAGATATTGAAAAACCGTTTTCGCGAGCCAGAGTCTCTTTTTCTTGTTTTAATCAATTACAGAAGGAAAATAGATATCCTAAGATTGTAATACAAACTTAAATTTAAAGTTTGATTTCAATATTTTTAGCGGTATTTGCTGTACAGTACAAACAGAGACAGGCGGACAGACAGACATGAAGACAAACAGACAGACGCAGACAGAGAGACAGACGTTTTTCAAAAATTGAACCTAATTGAATCAGAGGACCACAAAACGAATATTTCCGATACAAATTTTGATTTGAACATACTTTTCTTTTGTATTACATACGAAGAAAGTAAAACATTTCCTGTATAGTAATGTGCAACTATATTTTTTTAGGAAGAGTTGATACAGACATGCAAAAATTCGAAGCAAAAAAAGAATATTTTCGCTGGTTCAGCATCTTCGTTCTACCTCAAGCTGTCGAGGCTCTTTCTCAGGTCGTGACTGAATGCATTAAAGTTACCCAATTGAATTTGTTCACCTCAAACTATGGAAAATTGGTCACGCTGGAAGAATTCGAATCGGCCCAGAACAAATTTATGGGTCAAGTAATTACATTCTTCAAACAGTCTTAATTTAAAGTATAAACGAAATTGCCAATATTTGGTGAAGAATACTTTAAATTATTAAAAGTGTGATTATTTTCGCAATCTACAATTAATTTGTCTCACAAAGACTAGTTGTAGATTGCGAAAAGAATCGCAATTTAATATTCTACAACCAAGAATTGGAAATTTAATTCATATTTTAAATTAGAAGTTTGTTTGAAATAGGTTCTGAAATTTCTGAAATACACATGGATAGATGCGACGACCTTCAACTTGAAGATGGCCATCGGCGATGTTGGTAAAGGATGGTTCAACATCAACGAAAAAAAATCCGAAATTTATGATATATCAAAATTGGTGCGATTGCTTGAATGTGTCAAATATAGGATGCAAGTAAGTCATAAGAACAAAGAAACCTACCGATCAAATAAGATGTAAATAAGGTTTGAGCAACAATATAACTTAACGTTGTTGCAATGCTGATCAAACATTCGTTAAATGTGTTTGCTCAGTGCAAAAGAATCTGAATTTTATTGAGTAAGCCGGTAGATGCTATACTTCTTTTACCTCGCTTTATCGGTTGAAATAATCGTGCTGATATTTAATGTCATATGATCTAAAAGTTTTATCCTCTAGAAATAACTTCATAGCCCTCTAGAGTCTAGAGGGCTATGAAATTATTTTAAGAAAATATTATGTTAGTAACAAATTATTGAAAACAATAATAATTCTAACTGCAATTTTCACTGCGTTATGAAATTATTTTTAAAAAATATTATGTTGGTAACAAATTATTAAAAACAATATTAATTCTCACTGCAATTTTCATTGTGTTATGTGATTTTTGCGTAATTTTTGAGTAAATAATGTAGTACATTATATTATATTAATTCAAAATATTATTGTTTACATTTATTGTCTCGGTCTCGCCGTGGTCATCGCGCACCGCGATCTTGTTCCTTTCCATCTGGCACTCGCGGCATAAACGCATCCAAATCAATTAGTCAAAACGCCATTTTTATCTTTGGAAATTAATTAAAACCGTTTTGGTTTCCTCTGGTTTAGAGAGATACATTTTCCGATAGATAATTCAGTAAAGTATTGGAAGAATAATTGAGTCGCAGTCTATGATAAGCGGTAGACCCTCCCTCCTGCAGTATTCAAGAAGTCCCTCCATTCCCCTTGTTGGGAGCGGAAGGGTGGAGCCTCCAGGCTTCCCTTCGCCCATTGCTCCACTAATTCTTATCACGGTGGTGTTGCCATCGGAAAGTTGTGCCAGGAAATGGGCTCCTATTTGCCTAGGTGCGTAGATGGCAGTCCTAGGTTTCGTGTTTGGACTGTAAAATAAATTACCGGTTAACTTCTCCATACCACAGATCCCAGATCTTACGATCCAGGGTTCCGGTATGAGGGCCACAGTGTCCTTAGTTGTATTGAGGCGGCGGCACAGTATTGCCGTAGCTGCTCTCGGATGACTCAGGTGACTGATCGGTCCAAATTCAGTCACCTTCTGACTCAACGAGTCAAGAAGGGAGGCGTCGGTCCTTTCTGAAGTTAGGGTGACTCTATCAACACATCCTCCAATCTCGGCTTTTCCCTAACCGGCGAGATTTGTAGCTGCTACGGAATGGATACAGCAGTCACGTGCTCAGCCTTGTGAGTGGCAATCTTTCTTAGAAGAAGTGAGTTAGATGCCTCAGGTGCGCTTTCAGTCTCCCTTTGACTTACAACACCCTCCTCCTCCTCTTCCTTTCTGGGATCCTTGCTGACCCTCAAGATCAGGGAGGCAAACCTATAACTTAGGCGATTTCCCCTGCCATTTAAATGTTGTGATCCTCCTTTCCTACTCCAAAAAAGAGTAGTTGCCCTAGCGGGTCTTCAGACACAGCCCGGTGAAGGATCGGCTATTCTCTGATTTAAGTTCAAGATTTTGTCCCGCAACCTTCGCATGACCTTAAGGAATCTCAAAATCCTCCCTAGGAATCCAAAGGATGAACTTCGCGATTTTCGGGAGGCGGTCTTCAGCTATGGCTAAAAATCGAGCCTCAGGCCACGGTTTGATCATCGCCACCGTCATTACAATTGCCCGGGTCTTCACAGTGAATTTTGACAAACTCGCCTGCATAGGACCAGGTGAACCTAACACCACTGAGTCAAGCTTCCTGAAAAGTGCCTGTTTTATTAAAGTGGCTCCCTTCAGGGAAAGCTTTCCAAAGGGGTTAGACCCATCCGTGATCACCAGTCTAAGGTGACTCCCTGCCGCATTCTTGTAGGGTACCTGAAGGTGCTTTCGCCCTCCTTCCGCCGCAGCCCCAACCCGTTGGCTTTGATGGCGTTTCGGGGTTGGTTCATAGGAGGTGGCGGAATGCAGCCTCTTGATACCCTAACCCTTAGCTGTAACCGCACCCTTCTGATTTGCGGCTTT
This sequence comes from Philonthus cognatus, assembly GCA_932526585.2. Lineage (NCBI taxonomy): Eukaryota > Metazoa > Arthropoda > Insecta > Coleoptera > Staphylinidae > Philonthus > Philonthus cognatus. The sequence goes on from OW052244.1 coordinate 74,068,198, forward strand.
TTTTTGTCTTGGGTCGGTCGACTCGGCCCAGGCTTCTCTTTTTGACGCGTTCTAGAGGCGGCTACTTTAGTCTCAACGACTTTGTTCGCATGAGCCTTTCACTTCTCCTCCTGTGAGCAGTGGTAAAACCTGCCAGGTCCTCCTGTGGTGATCCAAGGGGATCAGCCGCAGGTTGATCACTTGCAGGTTCACCTAAGGATTTGCCCATTTGAGGTTGTGGCGCGCCCGTTGGCCCAGCCACACCTCTAGTCGGGGTGCTATATGCCATCAGTTGTGGCGTATCAGAAAGCTTGTCCACTCTTAATTTGGTCTTGTTGGCTTCCATAGAGTGAAATCTCAACTTCATCTTTCCGGTTCCCACCCACCACGGCAGAGGGGAGTGTCCACTTGACACCCAGGATTGCCGGTCCGATATAGTCCCCAGGAAGCGGTATGCAGTATTAGAGGGGTCCCTGCAACAGACTCTCGGCTACCAACCGAGGGCCTACAGCACGGTCCTTCGTGCGCCTACCACAACCCAGGGTCTACGCTGTCGGCCCTCTAACGGGACGACGCAGCCGATTGATTATTTGGGTAGCTTCAACCTCCCGTCTAGACGAAATCCTGGCCAAAGTGGTGTGTTGATTCCATGCCCCCGTAGGTGAAGTGAAGCATCCATCGACACGGGTCGCCACGCACGGCACAAACACGTGGGGTTGGTATTTGACTTCGCCACCAGGAAGAGCGATATGGTACGCTGTCCCTGGAGGCGACCACGTCAAGGCCCCAATCATATTCGAGGGGGAATTTACTTCTCTACAAGCGGATCTAAAAACGTGCCATCCTCGATAACCTCACATCATCGAGAGGTTTTTTTACATCCGGGATACCTATTCGTTTTTGAATTTTTGGTTGCTGCAATATTCGTCTGGAAAATCAAGGATGAATACGGGTGAATACTTTTAGGAACATGGGTCAACGAAGGATTGGTTGTGTGCTGTTCTGATCCTAAGTCGTGTTGAAGACGTTTAATATTATCGCTTTAAACGTTTTAGGTTTAATTTTGTCATTTAATTTTATTCTAAACAAATAATAATTTACTTGAATCAAAATATAAAACTGTATTCTGTTAAAATTAGGAAGAAAAAAAAATAGGAAATATATCTAGATGTAATTCTGGATATTTAATTAAAACACTTGATTTGTTTCACTAATTTATCTAAAAAATTATAATATTACATTATTATAATTTTGTATGCACTTGAGTTGGGTTTAGTTTTTTTAATATATGTACAAGTACGATCTTGGTTCGTGATTTCCCTTATTGGTGTACTACTTTACCATCTGTAATCACGTGGCGCCCATTTTTTTAATCTATAATTTTGTTTAATCTCCGCTACTCCTCTGGGTTAGTCTGGCCAAACGGTAAGTTAATAGTAGTAAAAGTAGCGTCGCAACTCTTAATTTTTGCTATACAAAATACATACATACATAACCTTATCTACGCGCGTCAAATGTCGGACCGCGTCAGATCACGCGGGTTTGTTAGTGGTACCAACTCTCTTTTTTTTATTGTTTACTGGCATAGGTTTAACCATTCAGCCACTAACGCTTGTCCTCACATTTAAATGCAAAAGTCATGGCATGCTAGAGGATCAAACTTTTCGCTCGTATGGTATATTAACTCTCATTTGTTGACTAAGAAGTAACAAAAACTGTAAAAATGAAGTACATTGAAATGACTTCGGATATGACAGTTACATATAATATTTATTAACAAACAGCAGAGTTGGGACGAATCCCTCCCAAAAAACAGGATTTGAATCTCGAATCCGAATAACCTAATATCATTCAAACAATGAACACATTCACCAGATAAATTTACTCTCAACACGCGAAAAGTGGGTTGAATAATTTACAAACTTGAATATATTTTTAAATGAATATTCGAATACTTACCCACTGAGCAAATCCATTTAAGTAATGTTTTATCAATATTAAAACAACGTTTAATGTTGCTACAATGTTGATATAAAGTAATTTTTTTGTTTTTTGCTCAGTGGGTAAGTTTGAAACATTTCCAGCCTTAGTAATCTTAATACGTCGGTTTTCGACATTGTTTATCAGCTAAAGTGCGATTTTTAGCGTAAATAAGTATAATTTTGTTCTTGATTTTTTATTATTGTATATTTTGACATATTGAATTCCTAATATTTTTAGTATGCTCTTCGAGTTATGGTAGAAAACTCAGTCACGTTCTACACCAACCTAATCGAAGTCCCTTGTCAGCCAAGTCTTGGCTGTGACGAGAACTACGTTTGGAGCAGCGATTTCATCGACAGCCCTTTTGTCCCGAAAACCACGGCGATTTTCTCACTGGTGCTAAAAATGTCGGAAACCGCCGTCACATTCTCAACCGATCCTGAGGTTTTCGAGAAAACCCTTTTGAAGCTCTACGATTCCGGCTTAGCTGCAACTCACGCGATCAGACAAGTCCAACCTTCGCTATTACCCGAATTAAAATTCGCCACTGATTTATGCTTATCCTCGGTTGGATTACTTGATAAATATGTGTGCGAATGCAGAGAGAGATTTTTGAAGGGGTATAGACAGGCTGTGATACCGCTGAAAGCCTACGCGGCGAAATTCCTTGTTCATTTGGAATTGTTTAATTTAAACATTAATAATTATTTAAGGTATTTATAATTTTTTTTAACTCTTCTAGAAAGTAACACACAATTTTGTGTAGATTTCTTAATATTATCGCCGAAAAAATCGTCGTATAATGTAATCTTTGGAGTTCAGAATTTTCGACAATTGTTTCGACTAACATTATTAAAGAATAAATAACACAGATTTCTTAGTAGTATTTGTCAAAACAATTGTTGCAATTTGTGATATCAAAAAGATTAACAGCCTTATTCATTTAACAGAGTTCTATAAGGATATTAACATTTTTGTATAAATTCACATTTTTAGTAGGTTACTATTGTTAGTTTACAACAATTAATTTATTAACTAGGGGTACTAAGTTTAAGATTCTAGATTCGTAAAAATTATCTCAGTGCAGGAGCGGATCCAGCGAATAAAAATTATTATTAATAATAATAAAATAACATTCTACAAATGTTTACTATTTACTAATACAGGGTGCCAGTATTTCGACAAAATGTACAGGGATCTCATTTATTGAAAGAGATAGAGAGTCGGTTAAATTAGGGCAAAGTTGCGTATTTTAGGGTCTAACAGTAATCTGAAAACAATTTTGAAATGTCTTTCTTTGTTTTCGAGATATCAACAAAAAACCGATTTTTTGAAAAATCGTTTACATTTTTTAATTCAAAAACTACTGAATCTGGACATTCAGAACTTTGACAATATACAGGCACTTTTTAATGAGAAATCTAGTAGCATATTTTCTTTTAAGATACCTATAACATTTACCAGGGGACCATAGCCAACTTGTGCTTTTCTTATGGGCGCCATTTTGGATTTTCATATTTTTTAAAAGAATATTTTTTTATGAACTCACTGATGTACCACACTCATAATTTATTCTAGATTTGATATTTAAAATTATATTTTCTTTGTTGCAAAGAGAGCCTTAGAAAAAATTACGTCAATCATTGTTAGCACTCAAAATTAATTAATAACTGTCAGTTTTTTGTAATAATTATAATAAGTATTGATTATCGCACAAAAGTTGCACAAACTAAATTTATTCTACTTTTATTATTATTATTCCAAAACTATTCACAAAAAAAGTAATTGTTGCATTTTTTCGCTACATCTCGGTAAATATTGATCACCGTCACATCTAAGATTTATATATTTTTAACTTTACTGTAAATCAGTGGTTTGTACGCGTGGCGCATGAAGTAAAATTTCGAGTTTAGAAAAGCCCCGTGAAAATTTGTCTCGGGTCGCTGCGCGACCCTCGACAAATTTTCTACGCGGGGCTTTTCTAAACTCGAAATTTTACTTCATGCTTAGTCTGGGAGTGGAAGACACTCGTTAGTTTAAACACATCACAACTGTTAAATATGTATCGTCGGATGCCCGTCTTCAGGGGTGATATGTAAGCAAATTATGGGTACTAGGAGTTGCTAAATAAGTGAGTTACTCAACTGTTTCCAAGGCACTCTTTACAAAAACCAAAATATTAAAATGTAGAATAAACTATAAGTGTGGTACATCATTGAATTCAATAAAAAATATTCTTCCAAAACATCTGAAAATCCAAAATGGCGCCCATAAGAAATACAAAAGTTAGCTATGGTCCCTGGGTAAATGTTATAGTTATCTTAAAATAAAATATATTACTAGATTCATCGTTAAAAAATGCCCTTATAATGTCAACGTTAATTAAAAATTAAAACTAAATTTTTAAAAATTCGTTTTTTGACAAAATCTCAAAACCGAAAGAAGATATTTCAAATGTGTTTTTGGATTATTATTGGGCCCTAAATTACGCAACTTTGCCCCAATTGAACCGACTCTCTATCTCTTTAAATAACCGAGATCCCACGACCGACATCCTGTATACTTATACATTTTAAGAAATTATCCTTTTCATGTTTAATCGATTTATTTCAATAACGAAGAAATAGTATTATTTTATTATAAACAACCATTTTTTCGTTTTATTTTTTATCGTCTGACTATTTGTAACATAACCTCTAAATTTCTCCAAATTTAACTAGATTTAAGTTGGAACACATATTGAACGTGATGTTGCCACGTTTATTTTTATCAATAGTTCAAAACTAATCATTTAATAGAATGTAAAGGGTGATTCATTTTGGATTTCCACATTAAAAATAATAATAAAAAACACGTAGAAGTTGAAAAATATAAAAAAAATTATTTGCCCTTTAAGGTTAGTTCATTACAATTATGTGTGAAAGATGATATCATGTAAATGACCGCCGCGGCTCATGTGACATGACGTAATTCGTTTGTTAACATTTTCGACTACTCTGCGACACAAATCAGGTTCTATGCCGGCTATTTCGCGTCTGATCTCCTGTTTCAGCTCTGCAATGGTGTTCGGTTTATTCTTGTATACTCTGCTCTTCAGATACCCCCAAAGGAAAAAATCTGCGGGAGTTAAATCACACGATCGCGGCGGCCAATTGAAGTCACCGTTACGTAAAATAATGCGACCGGGAAACTTGCCGCGCAGTAATTGTATCGTTTCTCCTGCTGTGTGGCAGGTGGCACCGTCCTGTTGAAACCATAAATCTTCGATATCCATATCTTCCAACTGCTCCCAAAGAAAATCTGTTATCATATTCCGATAACGAACGCCATTAACCGTAACAGAGTTCTCCGCATGATCCTCGAAAAAAAATGGGCCGATTACGCCTCCGGACCAAAAGGCACACCAAACAGTGACCTTTTGAGGATGCATTTTCGGTTCAACAATCTCTCTTGGATTTTCCAATCCCCAAATACGACAATTGTGCTTATTTACGAAGCCATCAACGTGGAAATGTGTTTCATCGCTAAAGATAATTTTCATTGAAAAATTTACCCCTTGTTCTCTTATCCATTCAGCAAACACACGGCGCTGTTGATGGTCTCGAGGCTTCAATTCCTGTGTTATTTGGAGTTTGTACGGGTGTAACTTCAAATCTTTTGTTAAAATTCGCTGTGTAGTGGAATACGTAAGGCCCACTTGCTGCGATCGATGACGAATCGATGTGCTTGGATTTTCGGCCACGCTTTCGCGAACAATGGCAATATTTTGTTCCGAACGACCTCTACGAGCACGCTGAAGGGTTTTGATGTTAGCTACGGATCCAGTTTGTTCGAATTTTTGGACCACATTCCAAATTGTCCTCTCACAAAGTCGATTTTGCGCACCACAAACTCCACGTAAAGCACGAAATGCACTTTTCCTCGAACGGCAATTTCCATAATATGCTTGGATAATTTTAACACGTTGTTCTTGCGTATATTGCTCCATGACTACTTTTGTTTAACTTTTTAGGTTAGAAATCACACGCTGCCCTTGACAAATACAGTGGAGTGTCAAAAATATTTTAGATTGTAATGTGGAAATTCAAATTGAATCACCCTTTACGTACATAGCTAATGTTTATTTAATACGAAATGTTAGTATCCTGTTTGTCTGGGTCCAGTAGATTTTAATCAGCATTAAACTACAATGATATTAAAGATAATTCTATTAATAACTCTGTACAATTCTAAAAGTGTTACAATATGAATAATTTCAGGAATAAAATCCGTATCTATTTTACTTAGAGCGTAAAAATAATTATGATTTGTAGTGGCTATAAGGAAGAGCAACACACAGCGGTTGAAGTTAAAGATGAAGTGAATTATCATATAAAGCAACGGGATAATTTAGAAGAAACGTTACCTTCGGGAATAGTAATCGGGCCGTTTTTTATAAACACGGATAACGTTAAACAATTTCTGATACAGAAAAGGTTGGATATCGTGAAGAAATTACTGGATCAGTTTGCCGAGAGGATGAAAGCTACTTTTTTGGAGGTTTCTTTTGAATTATCGATGTGTTGATGTTTTGTTCCCCAACTCTCTTTTTGTTAGATAATCGATGAATATAAACTTCTTCAAATAAAACTGACCGAAAAACCAACATCCATAGAGAACATTTTCGATATCAAGGATTGGATGGAAACTGTGCCGATGAGTATTAAAACTTTAGAAGAAAACGTCAAAAGAATGGTTATGGTAAGTCCTAAAACTATATGTTTTAAAAAAAATGTGAGAGATATTCTTGCTACAGTATTTTATCTATAGTTTTGCACTTTGAACGTAATTTATGTACCATCGGTGGACATAAAATGTTGGGACAGATCGAAAATTGGGTAATATCAAATAAAACCAAATTTCTACCGTTTAAGTCAGGGTTTTTTAAAGAAAAGTTATAATATGGAGTGACAATAAAAAAATATGTAAATGAGAGGAAAAGAAATGGATTTCCAGTTTTGAAACATCAAATGACAATTATCTGACAAGTCCAAAGTTTGGCACACTCTAAACAAATTGTACGTGTCCCAACATTTCTTTTTTCTACCGATGGTACGAGGCGCGTTTTTTTAAGTTAGTCAATAAATAAATGTAGGATATATTTTTGCTATAATAACACTTTGAACGTAATTTAGGTACGAGGTGCGAAATATTGTCGTTATAGCACTGTGGTTACCCTTCCGCGCATGCGTGATGACTACCTGCATCTATTGGCTAACTACAGACATTATTAGAGAATCGTTTGGCCGTGTTTGCGGTTTTTTTTCGACTCTAGTCTCTCTTGTGGCGATCACTTGCCTAATACATCTGAGAACACTGCGAGTGTGCCCTTCTTTTAATTGAAAGACCTGTCGTACTCACCACGCATGCGCTGAACGGTGACCGCAGTACTACAGCGCTCACATTACAAAATCGTACTTACTTGCAAAACATGCCTCGTAATTTTATGATCTTTAAGTTAATGGATCGAATTTAAATTTATAGGAGTACGAAATTTTGGATTACTTCTGGTACAATTTGTTGCAAGAAGATTTCGACAATAAATGGGAAGCCGTCGGTTGGCCTTTAAAACTCATGAAACAAATCGACGATACTAATGAGTTTTTGCTCGAGGAAACTGAAAGGTTCTTGAAGATACAGCTCTACGATGAGTCTCAATTACAAGAGAAAATCGAAGCATTCACGGTTCAAGTCACGAACATGTATTTATTAAAAGATCCCTCAAAGGTATTTCTAACTTGTTTTCTTTTTTCTAAGATTTCCTTAAGAAAACTTCGAAAATTAACAAAATACTTTAGGCCTCTACAAAAATTGGGCTTTATGATTTTCCTTTCGTTAAGGCTTTCGTTAACTAAATAATTAATTAGAATGAGCTCAAACATGTCAAAATTGACATATATGTCGGAGCGAGCACAATAACCATTTAATTAACGGCTCGATATTATTATTATTATTTAACGTAAACCACCATGACCACATAAACAATAACAATAACAAATCACTCAACAATAACTAGACTGTCCCTATTCCAAAATTAGAAAACAAGGTAGTCCAAAACCGCCTCTCACAGAGTTCACTGCTCTCGAGACTCTTACGCAGTGTTGCCAACTCTAGACTGCCAGATGTCTGAATATTTCGTCTAAAAATCACCAGAAATCACCAGATTTTATGTTTTGTTATAACATAAATAAACCAAATACAAATTAACAGAACAACATTTTTTAACGTTAATGAATAAAAAACGTATAATAACTAAAGATGCATTATACTATAATTTTACTATTGTTATGATAGTATAATTATAATAGTATTATGTACAGGGTGTCCCATTAGTGCATTCTCGAAGGATATCTTGACTCACGTTAAAGAAGCAAAACACTGAGGTTGCTTAGTTTTAAGGGCTCTTTTAATAACTTCGAAACAGTATGACTTAGATCGAATGTTTTTATTGAAAGGACACTCAATTTTCATGAGGGATTCAGAAACCAAATAATATATAGGGTAATCCATTTAAAATAAGTAAGTTGCATCCCCTACTGTCTTTATGGCGCACCCTGTATACATCAAAATATTTTTAGGTTATGCAGTTCTTAAATCCAAGCAACTTTAGTGAAAACACTTTTTTTCTATCTTTAACGTGAGCCGATATATCCTCCAAGAACGCACTAATGGGACACCCTGTGTAGAACTCAATGTCTAAGACTCAACAGCTATGAACATTTAGTTATCTTTAACAAATCTGTATTGAAATTAGGTTGGATAGCATTTGTTTAGGTTAAATGACAATTTAGGTTGGGTTTGACAACATGTACTAAATTTGAGTGAAATACCAACAAGATTGTAGGATTCAAACCCAATTTTTCCTTAAAAAATGTACGTAAAACGAGCAAAAGGCATATTTTTACTGATATGCTTAAACCAGATTGAGATAGATAGATATTTAGATTATTTAGCATATATCTAACTCAACGTGATTTTTAATATTATCTAATCTAACATAATGATTAGAGTTAGGTTAAATAACAAATTATTTAACCTAACCCTTTATCTAATAATATCTAATCTGACAATGATAACAGTTGAGTTAGATAACAAATTAGGCTAGATATGATAATATGGTGCTTGTTATCATATCTAACCTAATCTAACTTGCTTTTTTACATAGTGAAAAGTTAGGTTAAATTGAATAACAGTTGCAAAAGTTAGGTTAGATTAAATAAAAGTTATATAAGTTGGGTTAACTAATACCTATCTAAGCTATTTTAACTTTCTTAGCAGTTTATAGAACTTTAGAGAAAGTTGTTTAGGTTATTTTAAGTAGCATTTACTTAGGATAGATTTGATAACATGTAACCACCAATGTTAGATTAAAAGTTAGGTTAACTTACGGCTTAGCTTTAGCAGCAATTCTAATCAAATAAATAATATACGTAGTTGGCATTTCAGCTACGGTTAGGTTAGAAGATAGATAGTGAAATTAGTTTAGGTTAGGTCAGGTTATTTATATAAGTTAGGTTAACTTACGGCTGAGCTTTTGTAGCAGTTCTAATTAAATAAATAAAGTAATTGGCGTTTAAGCTAGGGATAGATTAGATGATACATCGTGAAATTAGTTTAAGTTATGCGTAACTATTTTCAGGTTACGTTAGATTACCAATTTTTTAGGTTAAATTGGTCGTCAGTTATTGATTATTAATTTGATCTAACCTAATACTACCTTGATTGATAAGTTACGTTATGTCGTTTGTATCCGTTTTTAGGTTATGTTGGTTCTCAATTTGTCAGGTTAAGTTAGTGAAGAGTTACTTAGGTTAGATTATGAAGGCGTTCAAATAAAGCTTCTAACGAGTGTTTCCACTCCTAAATTAAGCATGAAGTAAAATTTCGAGTTTAGAAAAGCCTGAAAATTTTCTGACATCCGTTGTTTTTTAAAAGAGTTCCATTTGAAGCTTTAAACGAGTGTTTTCCACTCCCAGACTAAAATTTCGAGTTTAGAAAAGCCCCGTGAAAATTTGTCGAGGGTCGCGCAGCGACCCGAGACAAATTTTCTGGGCTTTTCTAAACTCGAAATTTTGCTTCATACGTCACGCGTACATAACACTGAATTGAAATGATGTTTAAAATATACTCCTTAGAAATGATTCATACAAAATTCATCGAAAATGATTTTCTTGCAATGTTCAACCATTTGGACATGGACAATTTTATGAATAATACGCTGAATATTTCCCAATTTTTGATAGTTTTAACAGTATTTTACCATGTTCGACTGTTTTAATTTTAATCATTTTCTGATGACAGTAAATCACTAGATTGTCACTGAAAACTTCCAACAAACACCAGAATTTAGCCACGTCTGAATCACAAACAATTTGTCTGAACCCGAAGATTAATTACAAATGGCGTGTCAACACAAAATTGGAGGCAGATGTAGAGACATCTAGTGTATTTTGGTTAAAGCATTCTTACAGTTTCCTATTATAATTTTCTAGTGGCGCTACCTGCGGTGCCGAAATTCTTGGGTAAACCATCGGTGGAATAGAGATATAGCCATTTTAATGTGTTAGACAAGGAAGACATTTTGGTTTCGCAATTCCATATGTTGTTGACACCCCATGTTAACGACTGTCTTTACCTTTAACGAAAGGGAAATCATACGGCCTATTAGGGTTAGATCATATCGATTACCTATCAGATTTATCGGATTGTTCGGATTGCAATTTCAATTAATTAACGGAATCACTTAAATGTTATTAGAAAATTTTGTTAATCCTACTGATTGATTAGGGTTAGTTTTTAGGTATTGCTAACGGTATCCGATTTAATTTTTATGCGCAATCTTTTTGATCGGATAGATTTTTTTAAGCGTTTGGTCCAAAGGGTCCGAATAAAGGCCAACACCAGAGTTGGGCATTGTTTAGTCGACTGATGACTAAGACTAATGATTAATTTTGCATTTGTTAGTCATAGCCAATCACTCTTTTTTAATCATTAGTCATGAGTTTATTTTGTTAATTGATGACTAATCAATCATAAATCAACTAGTGTTTAAAATAATCGTTAGTCATGACTAATTATTTGACTAAATATGTTGGCAGTGTCTTAAATGTGAGAAAGTGAGATATAAAATAAATGTATGTAATTAAAAAAGTATATATTTATTCTAAATGCCATAGAATTTAAATAATTCAAAACTTAACATGTCACTATTTTCATAAATTTATAGGCTTTATATGCATACACTGAATTTCCGATATTCGTTTTTTTTTCAAAGTTCAAATTGAAGCTTATAACCAAAGTTTTCCACTCCCAGATTAAGCACGAATAAACCAAAGAGGTCAGGCACTGTTGGAATACCTCATGGCCACGTCTCTAAACATTTTGAACCAAGGTAATGAACCGACGTTTATAAACGCAGCGAGACAGGAAGTGATTGACATCACACTGATATCACAAGACATAACTTACACCACGGTGAACTGAAGGGTGCACAAAGAGGCAACCATGTCAGACCACCGATGGATACCCTACACGATACAAATCGAAAAGTGTGAAACAATGGCCATATACAGAAACCCTCGAAGAACGAACAGGTCTAAGTATTGAGACCTTTTCGAAGTGGCATTTGGCCGCCTTCACGCTGAAGACACATACAAAAACACACAAGAAATCAAGGATGCAGCAGACAAACTAACTGCGGTTCTCATCGATTCCTACAATAAATCATCTCCCGTGAGTACACGTAAAATACGGGGGGAAACACCATAGTAGAATGCCCACCTCGAAGACATAAGGAAAAAAGCCAGGAAACTATTCAACAGGGCCAAAAACGACAAAACGAAAACGGATTGGGATGCGTATAAAGCATACCAACGCACCTACAAAAACGAGGTTCGCAATAGATAAAGACCAGCCTGGAGGAAGTACTGCGGAGACATAGTCACAGAGTACAGCCGCCAGACTCAAAAAATTGCTAGCCAAAGAGCCACACTACCTTAAAAGCATCAAAAAGGAAGTAGGAGAACTTACCTCAAATGGGTATGAAACGCTAGACATCATAGCGTCCGCAGATGATCCACAAGAAACAGTACCAAATAACAAAGGTAGAGAGCTAGCCATGGAATTGGTTACAGATAAAACCATAGCATGGGCAATCAAATCATTTTAGCCATATAAGTGCCAGGGGCAGGATGGTATCTATCCGGCCCTTCTTCAATGGGGACCACCTGCGCTTGTGGCGCTGTTCGGGGCCATATATCGTGGCTGCCTCATGCATCGCTACATCCCCAGGTCATGGAGAATGGTAAAGGTAGTACTTATTTCTAAGCCTTGCAGGAATGACTATACGTACGCAAAATCGTTCAGACCAATAAGCCTATCGTCGTTCATGTTAAAAACGCTGAAGAAACTATGTGATCGACACAGAGACAATGTTCTCAGATCTACGCCGATACACTAACACGCCTACACGCCAGGCAAAAACATCGAATCTGCACTGCATCTCGTAGTCTCAAGAATGGGGCGGGTCATAACGATCGAAATGAGCCTTTGATAAAGCATCCTTCCAAAATTTCTGGGAGCCACTCAACAAAACGGGAATTAACAACATGCTCTGCGGATGGTTACGGAATATGCTTCGCTGCAGACAAGTAATAGCATCTCCGGCAGATATTAAAATAACAGCCTCTGTCATCAGGGGCTGCCCGCAGGGTGGAGTCCTATCGACACTCCTGTGGAAACTCCTGGGATTCTATACAATAGGATATGCGGATGATATAGCAATACTCCTGAACGGAAAATATGAAAACTTCCTCTGCAACAGAATGCAAGAAGCACTTAAACTTGTGGAGAACTAGTGCATAACCAACTCGCTATCAGTAAACCCCACAAAGACAGAGGTAGTGGTTTTCACCCAGAAACACAAAGTAGAAACACACAAGCTACCAAAACTATTCGGGACTGAACTAAAACTATCAAAAGAAGTTAAATAGAGAGCAAACAAAATAGATCAGAAGATTCCCCAGTACATCTTCGAAAAGAAATACATCGTAAACCCAAACCAGCAGACACTATCGGAAGACTGTGCAGTGTTCACAGATGGTTCAAAGACAAAGGCTATGGAGCGGGTATATACTCCGAAGACCTGGCTATTCGGAAACGCATTCCGATAGTAGCACATGCCACAGCAGCACAGACCGAAATCTACACGATTTTAGAAAGCGCAAAAGTAATAATAGACAGGAAAATCAGTAAAACAAACATAACCATCGTCACTGACAGAAAAGCGGCATTAGCAACATTAGAAAAGTTCAAAATAACATCTGAACTTATACATAAATGCGTTGAAACGCTGAACGAGGCAGCAGCACTCAACTGCATAACATTGACGTGGACAGAAAGATACAGCAACAGCGAGGGCAACAACAACGCAGATGAACTAGCACGTGAAGCATCCAAAATTACTACAAATCACGCGAAGATAGGGCCAATCACATGCTAGAGTATAACACTGCGAAACACAGGGAAAGGTGGGAGAACCTTACAACATGCAGTCAAACGAAGACATACTTGTCGGCACCTGACTACCAAAAAACAAAGAAGATTCTAAAACTCACAAAATAGAAACGGGCTACATTACTGGACACTACAGCTTCCAGCATCATTCCGCCAAAATGGGAATCCCCACCGATGCCCTTTGTCGAGGATGCAATGAAGAAGAAGAAACAGCTAGAAACATACTTCACGAGTGTCCAGCGCTGTCAAATATAAGGAAGGTACTAAGAGAAGAAACCCCAAATCGTAAAGGACCCGGAGAGGAATGGTCACCCGCACAAATTTTGGTAATTGCCGACAGTGCGGAGTAAGTCTAACCATCAGGGGGGAAGGAACTACAATGGGCCCGACTGTGGCCTAAGTGGGTGCGGCTGACGCTGCCTTCCCGCCAAACAATCCTTAATCCTTAAGCATGAAGTAAAATTTTGAGTTTAGAAAATCTTGAACATTTGGTTTAGTCGCTCCGCTTCGCTAAGCGACCAAACTATATTTTCAGGCTTTTCTAAACTCGAAATTTCACTTTATGTTTAATCTGGGAGCGGAAAACATTATTTTATAGCTTCCAGTTATACTCTTTATAAAAACAACGAATATCTAAAGATTTAAGTATATACGCCGTAATTGGGACATGTATACCTAAAAGAAAAACACCCTGTATGCCGCATGACTTAATGATTTTAATTTTTAAAATTTAAATGCCATTAGGATCTCAAGTTGAAATGTTGTAGAAAGCTTTTAGTTTTGAAGAGCAACCAAGATTGAAGTTTTGTAAACACCTTTTAATATGAATTTTAATTACAAGAGAAAATCGAAGGTTTCACTCTTCAAGTCTCTAAATTGCAGTTGTTAAAAGATCCTTTAATGGCCATATTTTCTTAGGAAAGAATTAACCTTTTGAAAATTTACAAAATCATTTAGGTCATATTTGATTTTACAAACCACATTTTATCTTTTTCAAATAACAGTGTCATGAAATTGCACTTGAAATGAAGAGAGCATGGAAAGCGATGAAGGAAGCGCAGGAGCAAGGACAACTATTGAATTCTAGGCAAAAGCTCTTCCAAACTCCGGTTGTGCCTTTTGACTCTCTAAATAAGCTGATGAAGGAGTTTGAACCTTATAAAAATCTTTGGATCACTGCATCTGGTAAGTTTTCAAATATATTTCTATTCTTTCAATGCAATGTCGTAATCTTGAATAGCATATTCATAGGTATTTCAAAAATACAGTAATCTTGGACTAAACCTAACTAGATTAGACTGAAGTCAAGTAATTGATGGTTACGCAAGTAGTTGGCATTTAACTTGACCTATAAAATTGGTCTTAAGTTAGATTACTTACTTCAGTAATAAGCAATTAATATATCTTCAAAATCGTTAATCATGACCTAACCCAATTTTACGACATTTCTCCAGCTTAACTGCCAGCTAGTTAAGTCAGTAACCGTATACTTGGTTTGCTGAACACAAGGTTGAGCCGGTTCCCAGTTACTTCGTTCAGTTGTTCTTTAGGTTATAACTGGAAAATAACCCATTCTAAATAGCTTAAACTATGAAATTGCCAACTAGCCTATCTCGATATGCTATCTCATTTAAGTAATCGGTAACTGTAGTAAATAGCAAACAACCTAATTTTAGTAAGTCATTTAAGCTAGTATTGAAGTGGGTCGCTATAAATGTTGTTTCAAAAAAGTAGGTCGCAATATTTTAAAGTTTGGGAACCTCTTATCTAAAGTATATCAATGATAGTTTTAAAACTATATATTTTTAAGATTGGTTGAAATGGTATGATGTCTGGATGGACAATCCGCTGCAAAACATCGACGGTGAATCCATCGAGCGAAATGTTGTAGAGATGTACAAGACAATGCTCAAATCCATTAAAACATTCGCCGATTATCCCGGTATACAAGACGTCGCGATCGATATTCGAGACCAAATCGATGCGTTCAAGCCGTTGATACCTTTAGTACAGGCATTGAGGAATCTCGGGATGAGGCAACGGCATTGGGACGAGTTTAATAATATCACTGGTAACATTTCCAATTTAAATTAACTGAAAAATATTAATCCCCAGCGCCTTGATGTTTTCGATTTGCAGGAATTAGCATACCTTTCAGTGCGACTCTAACTTTTCAAGACTGCTTAAAACTTGGGATCGCTGATCATTTAGAAACTATGGCGAAGATTTCCGAACTCGCCACGAAGGAGTTCGCGATTGAGTTGACTTTAGATAAGATGTTCGGCGAATGGGATAACAACTATTTGGAACTGAATCCTTACAAAAATACTGGTACGTTTTTTTGTAATTTATAAATAGCTGCGATTTTTATACTTAAATATTTTATTCAGGAACGTTTATCATGAGAGTATCTGATGACATCCAGCAAATGCTCGATGACCACATTGTCCTCACCCAACAAATCTCCTTCAGTCCTTTCAAAGCTGCTTTAGCTGATAGAATTGATGAATGGGAGTTTATGCTGAGGACAGCTTCTGAAGTAATTGAAGAATGGATGGAAGTACAAAAGTAAAAAAAATATCACTTAAAATTCGCCAGGGATTTTCATGCGAATCTCCACAATGAATTAGAATTACTTTTGACGATTCGAATCACTTGTGAGGATTCGAATCCTTCTCTAAGTAATCGAATTCTTTTATAAGGATTCAAATTACCTACATTGCTCAAAAAAATTAGAGGAACACTTTTCGAAAAATCTGTAATGAGAGCTATAGATAAGTCAAATTAAATATGCTCCAAAAACATATATTTTAGTAACAAAATTGACAAAAACAATTTAAGTTTTGTATATTTTAGGTTAATTTACACTTATAAACGTAAAAGAAATACCAAAAATAATATGAACAAACTGTTCAAGCATGCTTTGAATCTGTGTTTAAAGATCGCATATAAATTCTGTTCTCAATATTTGTTAATTAGAAGTGAAATGGGACATCTTAGTGCTGTACAAGCCGCTCGTGCTGTAGCGTTTATTCAGAGTGGTCGCTCTATTCGTAATGTTAGCAGAGACCTCAATGCTGGTCCTTCCGTTATTCAACTCCTATGGAATCGTTTTCGGGAGACTGCACAATTTGCTAGACGAGTTAGGAACTGTCGAAAGCGAAAAACTACTCTAAATCAAGATCAAATGCTCGTCCTTTCCTGTCTACGTAGGCGTACTTCTACAGTAAGAGACTTGCTAAATGATCTCAGACGAGCACATGGAATAGAAATTTCTGACCAGACTGTTAGAAACAGGTTAAGAAAAAGCACATTTGATACCTAGAAGACATGTCCGGGCACCACTCCTTACGCAGCATCACAAAGAAGCGCTAATCAGATTTGCTCGAGATCACAGAGTTTGGCAACTTTGTCACTGGGTGCCTGTGCCGTTTACAAATGAGTCCAGATTTCAGTTAACTCGTGATGATGGTCGTGTACGTGTTTATAGATGTCCTGGTGAACGCTACTTAGCCAATACTATTCAGGAAGTGGATAGATTTGATGGTGGATCTGTGATGGCTTGGGCAGGAATCGCTGTAGATTACAGAACTGATCTTGTTGTATTTTCTGAAACCCTAAATGCTATTAATTACGTTGAGAATGTTTTGGAGGAGCATGTAGTACCTGCTGCATATGGTATCGGTCCCAATTTCATCCTGATACAGGGCCACATACAGTCGCTATTACCAAAAATTAAGTCCTGATCTGAATCCTATTGATCCAAGAACTAACAAGAGCTCTGATTGAGGAATAGAAAAGCATGCATCAAGAATATCTTCGCAGACTATTGCGAAGTATGACAAACAGATGCGAAGAATTTTTTTCATTGTCAGTCGTTTTTATTTAATTTGGTGCTATCATTTTGAATTTTCCATTGTAATTTAAAAGTAACTAATAATTGTATAATTGTTTTTGTCTATTGAATTACTAAAATATATGTTTTTGGAGCATACTCAATTTGACTTATCTAGATCACTTATTTAAGAAATTACAGATTTTCATAAAAGTGTTTCTCTAATTCTTTTGAGCAGTGTATATTTGGATTCAAACACGAATCCTTTTAAAAAACGAATGCTTTTTCACTGAAGTATTCGAAAACCTCTTTTGAATACTCTAAAAAGATTTGAATCCGGCCCAGTTCTGGTAATTTTAAATTTGTTGGTTGCATATTACTATATTAAGTTTGCTGAGACGTGTTTCGTCAATGACAACTTAATATCTAAGGAATTTCGAAAAATGTCTTTATTTTTCTAAAACCAATTTCAGACAATGGATGTATTTAGAACCCATCTTTAGCAGTGATGACATCAGCAAGCAATTACCGCACGAGACCAAGAAATACATGGCAATGGAAAGGACTTGGAAAAGAATCATGCGGTCGGCTTTTGAAAAACCAAAGGTTATCCTTTTCTACAAATGAAATTGTATGGTTAAGAGACGTATTTTTAATCGTAGATTATAGAATTTTGTGCTGATAAAAAGCTTTTGGAGAGTCTCAAGGACGCCAATCACATTTTGGAGGTTGTACAGAAAGGATTGGCTGATTATTTGGAGATGAAGAGATCAACATTCCCCCGCCTCTTCTTCCTCAGCGACGACGAGTTGTTGGAGATATTATCACAGGCTAGAAATCCTTTGGCCGTGCAGCCTCATCTCAGAAAGTGTTTCGAAAATATTGCAAGAGTAAGTTCCAACAGGATATATAGGGTGTTTCACCTAAAACTCTAATTTTGTTAAGTAAATTATAGAGATATTTACGCTGACAATATCTCTATAATTGAACTAACAAAATTATAGCTATTGTTTGCTTTCGGATATACACGGTGTCCGTTTTTTCGAGCGGCACTATAGGTTTCAAAATGATGTATATCTACATTTAATTGCTCTGCAATAGCTATAAACACTAGTGACAACTTGATTTTTACTATTGTCAACTTTGATTTCTGCAATGGCAACTTGAACTTGAAACTTCTATCAATCTATCAATTATAGCTTAACTTTGAAGAAGATCTTCACATCACGCAAATGTTTTCCGCTGAGGATGAATGCGTCGATCTGAATCCCACACTGTATCCCACGGGAAATGTGGAGTGTTGGTTGCTGGTTGTTGAAAACAGCATGAAGAACACCGGTACTAATCAGCAACCGTTAAACCGCAGAACACTATATAGTTTTGTTTGAATTTTCAGTGAGGTACATTTTTGGAGAGTCCCTGAAGGATATGGCAATTAAGGATAGAAAAGAGTGGGTGTTGAATTGGCCTGGACAAATTGTCATCGCCGGTTGTCAGACGTATTGGACCGCAGGTGTCGAAGATGGTCTGATGAACAATAAATTGGCGGAATTTTTCGACGTGCTTCTGTTTAATGTAAGCATTTCGTAATAATGTAAACTCTGGTTTGTTCTTAATATGTCCAAACTTAGAGTGTATTTACTGCGAACAGTTGCAGTCCTGCTTCAACAACAGGGTATTTTAAACATCAAATTTTGACATGTTGGTAAATGATTATCAATGTGAAATATAAATCATAATTTGTCCAATAAATTGTCACGATGCACACACTTTCATAAAAGAGAATGCTACAAATTGCAACTTTACATCACATACAGGGATTTTTTCTTTTAAGTATATTTTCACATATTCTATATAAACATTTAAAAAATTAATAAACATGTGATCAGAAGTTAGCAGTGTATTTTTAACTTCACTTTAAATCAGTGTTTTATACGCGTGGCGCATGAAGTAAAATTTAGAGTTTAGAAAGCTTGCTTTGGCTTGGTCGCTCCGCTGCGCTACGCGACCAAGCCAAATTTTCAAGCTTTTCTAAACTTGAAATTTTACTTCATGCTTAGTCTGGGAGTGGAAAACACTCGTTAGAGTTTTAAAATTGAAAGTTTTTAATAGGATCACTAATGTCTAAAAATATACATTGAAAAATCGTAACATATATACCTAAAAGAAAATTTCTTGTATTTAGAACTTTTTTAAAATTTGAACATATCAATGAGCCGATAATAAAGAAGACGGATATTCCTGAGCAAAGAATATTATCTGCTCCTCCTATCCTACCTGATCCTCAGAGACATTCTATTAAATTGGTAGTAGATACAAATGATTTGACACGGTGATAGGTTAGGTTAGGTTTCAATGGCAGCAGTTAGACTGCTCACTTAGGCCCAAAGGCCCCTTGTGATACCATAAGGGTGAACAGGAGTCAGATCTTCCCTGCCTCCTTATCTATACAAACCAATCAGACCACCTAATGAACCCGATCAGATTTCTCACATCTAGAGGTGTGAGGTCCGTTAGTCCAGTCGCGTAGTGCATACCAGGGTACTTGATGCTTTTCCTTTCAAGAGCAGGGCATTGTCCTAGATAGTGGAGTACCGTCTCTTCCTCCTCCACATCCAGGCATCCTCTGCAAAAGTCGTTGTGCTCAAGACCCATCTTTTGTGCATGTCTGCCTAGGAGGCAGTGGCTCGTGAAGATGCCTACCGCCTTCTTTATGTCGATTCTGGTAAGTGCAATTAATCTGTTGCTATTTATAGTATCCCATATAGGCCATAGCTGCCTTGTTATGAGACACGTATCTTCTTTTCTCCACCTATGGTTGACCGATGCTATCATTTGGTCCCTAAGTAGTCTCTTCCATTCCACAAGAGGAATGTGGGTGGAGAGTTCAGTAGACAGGTCCTTCATTCTTGCCCCCTTCCTTGCAAGGTCGTCAGCAATTGAATTCCCCCTGATATCACTGTGACTAGGTGCTAGATATGGAAAGGTCGAATCTTTTAGGTGAATCGAATCAACCGAATCATTTCTTAAAAGTGATTCATTCTTTATGAATCGTTCGTAAACGAATCACTTATAATAATAATAATGATAATAATAATAATAATAATATAGTTCGTTCCCGCCTTAATCTCCTGTTATAGTGATGATAGACACTTGTTTCATAAACCTGACCATTTACTTACCGTCAATTAACTAACTAACTAACGCGCAAAATTGAATAATAATACTAATATTATTAATAATAATAATGATAATAATATATGTTCGTTCCATACCGAACGGCGCCGAGATAGACGGCCGACCCAATAACATCTGTTAAAAGAACGAATACCGTGTTAAGGGAACTGACTTGAATTATTTAAGCAAAGATGATAGGTTTATTCGAAAGATATGTCTATAAAAAATAAATCAAATATACACCATTCCATTTGTTTCTGGATCTCGCCTAGCCATGCTTTCGTGTTGTTATGTTGCAGTATCAACATTTACATTTATTATTAGTTGCCACTCCTGATTCCTTATTTTAACAGTGTTGCAATAATTTATGATATCATAAGTAATTAAAATGTGTTAACGGGAAGACCCAAGCGAGAAATACAAATGGATGACGAAATAAGTTTGCAGAGCCGAATTCATTATATTTGTTATATACAATATTATTGCTGTGTTTGTATGTACAAAAACCAAGTAGTAAATTTTGTTAATCTTAAAACTGCATATTATTATCCTTTTATATCTGAAAATTTGTAAAACAGGCAACAGTGTAAGATCACAATAGTCAGAAATTATAACCTTAAAATCGAACATCTGACAGTGACATTTAAAAACCCTGATTTAAAACACAACCAGCCCTATACACCATTCCATTTGTTTCTGGATCTCGCCTAGCTATGGAAAAGTAACAGTTTAAGTATTGTAAATGGGGCTGGTTGTGTTTTAAATCAGGGTTTTTAAATGTCACTGTCAGATGTTCGATTTTAAGGTTATAATTTCTGACTATTGTGATCTTACACTGTTGCCTGTTTTACAAATTTTCAGATATAAAAGGATAATAATATGCAGTTTTAAGATTAACAAAATTTACTACTTGGTTTTTGTACATACAAACACAGCAATAATATTGTATATAACAAATATAATGAATTCGGTCCTGCAAACTTATTTCGTCATCCATTTGTATTTCTCGCTTGGGTCTTCCCGTTAACACATTTTGATCAACTCCATCCATCCACCTTAATTTTGGTCATTCTCTCTTCTGTTGGCCCTCAGTATTTTTTTTGTAGAATTGCAAATTTATTCCCACCCTCTTGTGATACTGATAATTTTCATGTCAAACAATTTTTAAGCCATCATTCCACTTTTATTATTTAGTCAAGAGAACCTGCATCTGAATCTTCTGATGTTTGTTTTGAGCCAGATTCCCCAAGCGAAATAATAAAAGGAGGAATGGTTTCAAAAGAAAGGTTCCCCATGTGTTTTGTCCAGTCATCCGAAATAAGTTTTTCACAATGATCACAGAAATTTTGCCACATATCGGATGTACATTTTGAGAGAGACTCAAGCCATAAATTCTGAACACGATTGTTGCTTAGAATTTATGTGCTTATCGTAGTAAGTCTTACAAAACCCCCATGCCATTTCAATTGGATTGTATTGACAATTGTATGGCGGTAATCTAAGAACTTCGTGCCCGTTCTTTCTCAAAATGTCATCAACTACGTAAATTTTGTCATTTGATCGAAAAGGTATAAATGAAGCCCATAGTTCCTTTTTGGTTAATTTTGGATTGAATTTTACATTGTGTTTAACCAACCACTCCTGCATTTCGCATTTCTTACAAGAAAATGAAGGAGTTTTGTCTAATTGCACAGAATGGTATGCAGCATTATTCATAATAACTACACATTTCCCTGAAAGCTTAGCCAAAGCAGGAATAAGTTGATTAACCACCAAATTTTGAAAAGTATTACCATCCATTGTGGCATGGTAATCTCGGTCATTGTTTTTCGAATGTAATAAAAAATCGCACCCATCCAAAAACCCACCCCTATACCCAGCATGTAGAATGGTAAAGCGTTTGCCTTCATTTTTGAATTTAGTTGGATTACTTTTTATATCCGTTTCATGTACCCAGCGTCGAACCACGGATCCATTCTGATATATCCATGTTTCATCCAGGTATACGAATTGGATATCTTCACTGGAATTTTGATACTGTAAAAATTTTCTAAGGAAAATAATTTTAGCTGCAACAACATGTTTTTGTTCACAGAGAATTTTGCGCCCATTAATTAATTTGAATTTATACCCCATACTTTTAACAACCCTATAAAGTGTTGTTCTACTCCCATGGAACTCATAATTTTCTTTCATATCATTCAAAAGATCTCTCAAAGTAAAATACTGATTTCTAGAGTTATATTGCCAAATTAGTTGTTGCAGATCTTTTCTAGCTAGGTGATTCCAAAAATGGCTGTTTTTAGATCGTTTGCCAGAAGTAGTAGATTTCAATTCGTCAGGTCTTTGTCGTAAAATTAATTGTAATGAAGATCTCCCTACCTGAAACGTAATTATCTTTAATTAAATATATATGATAATTAAAATACTAGACATACCCCAAAAATATCTATTAAAATCGTAATAATATTGTGATGCTGTAGATTTGGATTACTTTGCCTAAAATGTTTGTAGGATTTCAGAATTTGTAACCTTTTTGATTCAGAGATAATTTTTGGCATGTTAATATTTAATATGTGCCTGAAATTATTTTTCACTTTGACATTGACACAGCATTGCAACACTAGATTAATTTGATTTAATAATAAAATGCTCGAAGAAGCGACCGCGTGGCGAAATAATTGTTGCAAGATTACCAATAAACCTCTTGAAAATTAAAAAGAGGATTACTTATGATATCATAAATTATTGCAACACTGTTAAAATAAGGAATCAGGAGTGCCAATTAATAAAAAATATAAATGTTGATACTGCAACATAACAACACGAAAGCATGGCTAAGCGAGATCCAGAAACAAATGGAATATATTATATTTACAATACTTAAACTGTCACTTTTCCATAGCTAGGCGAGATCCAGAAACAAATGGAATGGACCATATATACAAATTTAATTATAATTCAAAATGTTTTGTAATATTTATTTTTATATTATCAAATAATTTTGCCTTTTCAGTAGTAAAGCTGTTCCAAATAAAACTTCGGAATACTGAACTCAAATACAATTTTGATATTTGTTTTCTGTGGTTACACAGAGTATAGCCCCGTGGACGAAACAGTGACCTATACATGCACTTGTGCATTCGTGTCATTGACGATGCCACTATGGAGCGTTAGATGGCGTTAGCTATCCAATTTACTTAAAACTTCGGTGGCTTGAATTCATCTTGTAGATATTCTGTGATTTGTCTCATAAGTAGAGAACAAACATACGCTGATAAAATTACGCGTCGAGTCGTAAAAAATACCAATAAAGGATAGCGCAGCGGGTTCGATTCTGCAAGTCGTGAAAAATCGTTTCGGGCGGATTCAGACCACATGTACAAAGCGAAATTGAAGTTGTGCGCGGATTCGAGCAAACGCATTAGTCATTCGATTCGGGCCGATTCAGATTCGGATCGAATGTACAAGTGGAGTTGATGTGCGCGGATTCGAGCAGACGCATTAATCATCCGATTCGGGCGGATTTAGATTCAGATCGAATGTACCAGCGGAGTTGATGTTGTACGCGGATTCGAGCAAACGCGTTAGTCATCCGATTGGGGCGGATTCAGATCGCATGTACCAAACGGAATTGAAGTTGTGCGCGGATTCGAACAAACGCATTAGTCATCCGATTCGGGCGGATTCAGATTCAGATCGAATGTACCAGCGGAGTTGATGTTGTGCGCGGATTCGAGCAAACGCATTAGTCGTCCGATTCGGGCGGATTCAGATTCAGATCGAATGTACTAGCGGAGTTGATATTGTGCGCGGATTCGAGCAAACGCATTAGTCATCCGATTTGGGCGGATTCAGATTCAGATCGCATGTACAGGGTGGTCTAATTTCGATGTTGCTTATGGGCCTCTCGGTAAATACAACAGTTAGAAAAAAACCGATGGCGCAATCGCGATTTTTTTTTTTGAGACTAGGACTAGGACCCTGCACAAAGCGGAGTTAAAGTTGCGCGCGGATTCGAGCAAACGAATTAGTCATCCGATTCATGCAGATTCAGACCGCATGTATAAATCCGAATCGGGAATACGATTCCGCTCGACCAAAATCGTTTGGTCGGTCGTCTCGTGTGAATGAATCATTAACGAATCAATTCTTCTTGAAATACGGAATCAGTTCATTCAAATCACCGTACAGAATCGTTCTTTTTGAACGAATCATTCACGAACGACCCATATCTACTAGGTACCCACATGAGTCCCACGTCACAGTTATTTGCAAGCCTATTTAGCGATTTTTTAGTCTCTGACCACCTTCGAGGTCCAGTACGGACTATTCAGTATCTTAATGGCGGCTTGGCTATCAATAATGAACCTGATGCGGTTCCCCTGAAGGTCATTTTTGTGGATCCAGTCCACTGCCACTCGGATAGCCATAACCTCTGCCTAAAGAATGTTACAGTGGTTTAGGAGTCTAAAAGACTTTTTGAGGTTGAAATCTTGTGAAAAGATTCCTCCACTATTCTGTTTTAGACTTGGATCATCCGTAAAGAGCCAGACGTCCTTGCCTTGCACTACTTATTTTAAAAATTAAGTTCTGGAGTGCAGCTGTCAGTCTTCAGGGGGATATCGACAAGGTCATTCAGGATCCTTTCATGGCTCTGTTTGCTTGTGCTCCATATCCCAACTGAGTTGATTCTGATCGCTGTGGTAGCTGCAGCATATCTGCAGTAGAGGGCGACTGGAGCTAGATTTAGTATTATATCTAGCGCTTTTTAGGGGGTGGACCTGACCGCCCCCGTTATGAGCAATTCGGCGGCTCTCTGAGCCTTGACCAGTGCAATTTGGTGGATCCTTTCGTCCAGGGCAGTCCACCAGACTGTGACCCCTTAGAACATAATGGGCCTTACCACGGCCGTGTACATCCAGTGAACAACGGTTGGTTTCAGACCCCATTCCTTGCCCATTGCTCTTTTACAGGAGTACAGCGCGACGAGCGCTTTCAGTGCTCTCTCCTGAATATTGGGCTTCCAACTAAGCTTCCTGTCAATTAGAATGCCTAAATATTTAGCTTGCTCTTTTACCACCAGTTCCGTGCCGTTTAGAGTAGGAACTTTGAAGTTCGGTACTTTATACATTCTGGTGAAGAGTACAAGCTCAGTTTTGAGGGGGTTTACCCCTAGTTCACACTTCTCACACCAGCGGGTTACCTTGCGGAGTGCCTGCTCTATAAGTTCGGATAGGATACTTAAGTGTTTGCCAGAGACCGTAAGGGTCACATCGTCAGCGTAAGCGATTGCCCGACACTCTACAGACTCTAGTTCTTTCAGTAGGTCATTTATGACTACGTTCCATAGTAGCGGAGAGAGGAGCCTTCCTTGAGGGGTACCCCTATTAATCTCTCTTCTTGAGTGTGAGAAACCCAGCGAGGAGACAACGTGCCTCCCCGTCAGCAGCTCCCCTATGAAGAGGCATATCGACTAGTCCATGTGCAGGTTTCTGAGAGCAGACAGAATTGCTTCTGGCTGCACAAAGTTGAAGGCTCCTTCGATATCCAGAAATACCGCCAACGTAAAGTTCTTATTGCACCTGGACTTCTCAACCTGGCTAATGAGGGCATGCAGCGTCGTGTCCACTGATCTGCCATTAGTATAAGCGTGTTGGCTAGTTGACCAAAGGTTTGGATTGATGCATCCCTTTATATACGCTTCAACTAGTCTCTCTAACGTCTTGAGTAAGGACGATAAGCTGATTGGCTTATAGTCCTTCGGTGTTGAGTAGGTTATTTTCCCTGCTTTGGGTATGAACATCATATTTGTCTCTTTCCATCTCTGAAGAATGTGCGATAGAGTTCGGCAGACTTCAAAAATTGCTTCCTACCAGGGGTTTATAATATCTGAGGCTATCTGTAATTCAGCAGGAATGATCCCGTCAGGGCCTGCAGCTTTAAAAGTCTTGAAGCTTTTCACACTCCAAGCCATCACTCAAGATATCATAAATGGGGAAGCTCCTTCTCGGTGCCGAGCGACCCCCTTTCCCGCCAGAGTCGGAGGGAAAGTGGGTATCCATCAGCGCCATTAGGGTTTTCTCGCATGAAGTGGTCCAGTTACCACCCTGCTTCATGAGAAAACTCGGCATAGTTGGGTTTCCCGATAGTATCTTTCTGAGCCGACTGGCCTCGGAGGTTTCCTCAATTTTGTTGCAAAAGGTTCTCCAAGAGGCCCTCTTTGCCTGTCTAACAGCCTTCTTAAAGGCTCTCACGCTGTCCTTATACAGAGACCATTCGCTGGTTTGTTTTGCCCTGTTGAACAGCCTATTGCATTTCTTCCTTAAGGAGAAAATCTCCTGGCTCCACCATAGAGGCTTCTTTTTTCCTCGGTACACTTTACCAGGACAAGTAGCTCCCATTGTCTTATTGCAGGCCTCTGTGAGGGTAGTTACCAGGCGATCCAGTTCCCCCTCAGTGTTGAGTCTACGTGGTATATCGCTAAGCAGAGCCCCAATGAGGATGGTCCTATAAGAGTCCCAGTCCGTTAGTCTTTTGTTGGTAATTATAGGGTTCACTGGAATGTGCATATTCACCTAAAACTCTATATACCTATGGTCGGAGAAGGAGTATTCGCCACTGACCTTCCTTTGTTGTGCGCCAGGTCCGAGACCAATGTTGACGCAGTGATAAGTAAATACATTTAATCGTAATCTTTGTGAGTAAATTGAATTCTTATATTAATGCCAGATTTCCTTTCACATAACCTACAAATTAAAAGTTGATTTACAATATAACATGTGATTAATCTTGTCCTAACCTAAAACACACAACCTGCTCTAAATTCTTTATATGTCAAATTTGATTGGTCATTAAAAACAAACATACAAAACAGCATGTATAATCTAAATGCTTCTTAGTAATGTAAATACTTCTTAATAATGTAAGTAAGTAATAAAGTAAGTAGGTTGTTATGTTTAAAA
Source organism: Philonthus cognatus (assembly GCA_932526585.2). NCBI lineage: Eukaryota > Metazoa > Arthropoda > Insecta > Coleoptera > Staphylinidae > Philonthus > Philonthus cognatus. The sequence continues at coordinate 74,095,690 of OW052244.1, forward strand.
CACTTTGTTTTAAGACAGTGTTTAAAAATAGCAGTCGTGTTTTAAATAGTTTTGTTTTGAACATGTTTTAAATGTTAAATTCGTTTAAAACAAGTTTTAAACGTTAATTTTGTTTAAAAAGTTTTTTTTATTGTTTTAAATTAGTTGAACAATATTTTATGTTACTTTATTGAACATTTTTTATTTACGTTTTCAAATTTAACTTAAATTGTTAAAGATATTTCGAATTAAATTATTAAAAATAAAATTTTATCACAATTATGTGTGGATAAATGTGATTTATAACGTGTTTTAAACATGTTCAGCCTTATCAATAGAAATGCCGTTAAAATCATTTTAGTTTACTGCTAATTAATCTCTACTAGACGCACACAAACACGATACTAACATTTCGTATTAATAGAGCAAAATCTTCATGTTATTAGTTAGTTTTGAAATAATAAAAGAATGCACGTAGCAACATTACATTTTCATGTGTTCTAACTTCATTGTAATCAAGTAATTTAGAAGGTATGTTACACTGTTTTCTTTATGTTTGTAAAAATGTATTTCTTCTGATATATTATTAGTTTGAAATTTACTTCTAATGAGTGTCTCCACTCCCAGACTAAGCATGAAGTAAAATTTCGAGTTTAGTAAAGCCTGAAAATTTGGTTTAGTCACGTAGCGCGTAGCGCAACGCGGCCAAACCAAATTTTCAAGCTTTTCTAAACTCGAAATTTTACTTCATGCGCCACGCGTATAAAACACTGATTTCAAGTGAAGTTCAAAATATACTGATAAGGTTTATACATTTATGATTTATTGCATTAAGAAATAAATTCTAAATAACCCTATTAATTAATCCTATTTTGTTATGACAGTTGAAGTTATGTATAAGACATAAACTAGAGCTATTAAATTATTAGTTGTAAACTAACAATAGTAATATACTAAAACGTTTTATTAATCCGAAAATGTCAATATCAATCTTAGAACTGTGTTAAAGCTGGAGGCTAAGGTCTATTAATAAGACTGGTTATGTTTAAAACACGTTTTGAACATGTTTTTAATTGTTAATGTTTTAAACACTGTTTCATTGAACAAACACGTTTTATAAAAAAGCTGTTTGTTTTAATTAAAATGAAAAAAAATACGTTTTTTAACAACCCTGAACGCAAGTACTTTTAATAATGTAACTACTGATATAATCATGAATGTAAGTTAACAATTCTCTGGTTTAAAGTTTTAGGTCCATTTGCAACCCGACCGATTAGCTTTAATCATTGAATTAACCTCCCATTAAGTCAAATTTCTAGTACATAAAAATGTTATAAATTTGTAAGATATCATAAACATGTCTCTTTCATTAATATGCAATTGTGTAAACAATTTGTAAATACAATTATTATATTTTTAAAAAGTACTAATCACTGATTAAGTTAATCGACTTGGGTGCAAAGGGGCATTAGGGTTCTACCTTGCTTTACAAATAAATTTAAAATAGAACCATCTGTAAAATATTTACAAAATTCGAACTCATACATTGTTTTGAAGTTGATTTAATGACTTTTAAACTTTCTTAATCTCTTATTTAGATCCAGTTGCACCAGATACGTTGAACTGGTTTAACTCTGAACTTGAGTTCAAAGTGACATTAGAACAATACGAACTGTCATCTTGAACTCAAGTTCAGCTTGAACTCGAGTTTTGTGTTTTTGGTGCAATTGGGCTTTACAATCTTCCATTAACAATATTTTTCTTTTAACGTAAAGCTTGATGCATTGCGAAGTTTAGTAAAAGGCAGCTTAACATTCCTTCAGCGCGAAGTACTCTCAGCTCTGATCGTCATCGAAGTGCACGCACGCGACGTCTCCCAAATACTTGTTGATAACAACGTTCAGAACGTTAACGATTTCGATTGGATCAGTCAATTGCGGTGGGTTTTCGATACCTACGTCGAACCTAATTTACTAAACTTTATGATAATTGATTTAGGTACTATTGGGTAAATGAACAACTTAAAGTGCGCGCTGTCAACGCAGAATTTCAATACGGATACGAATACTTGGGGAACAGTGGACGTTTGGTCATCACTCCTTTAACCGATAGGTGTTATTTAACTTTAACCGGTGCTTTGCATTTGAAATTTGGTGGGGCGCCTTCAGGACCTGCAGGGACAGGAAAAACGGAAACCACAAAAGATTTGGGAAAAGCCATGGCCATTCAATGTGTTGTCTTCAACTGTTCGGATCAACTGGATTTTATGGCCATGGGAAAATTCTTCAAAGGTCTTGCAAGGTAAGAAATTATATTCAATATAATCCCTTTATTCACAGAGTGTGGGAGTAATGTACAAAGATACACAAAAAATAACCATTGTGAGTATCGGGTACAAGTTTGCGATGACGATAGTGAAGAACCGGCTAGAAAAGGAAGTAGAAGAAAAGGGGTTGTTGCCGGAATCGCAAGTGGGTTCAGAAAAGGAAGGGGAACCAGATATCAAATTTTTACGCTAGCGAAAGTAGTTGAGAGAGTGTTAGAGGAAAAGAAAAGTGTGTATGCAGTGTTTCTGAATTTGAAAGAAGCGTATGATTCGGTTCCGAGAGAAAGGTTGATGGAGTGTTTGAAGAGAAGAGTGGCGAAGTGATCGAAAGAGTTTAAATATTTGGGTTTTGTGTTTAGATGGTGTTGGGGGGTGGGGGGTACAGGGAGCACGTCAGATGGGTCCAACTGAAGGCAAGGAAAGCATGGTATGTGGTGAATGAGAAGTGAGGAAAGTGGCTGGAGGGGCATTTTCAAATGGTGTGCAAACTGTGGGATGCATGCGTTAAGCCAATTTTAATGTATGGGGTGAAGGTATGGGGAATTCGAGCGTATGAAGGTATCGTGAGAGAGCAGGTGACGTTCCTGAAGCAGCTACTAGCGGTGGAAAAATCAACGCCTAGCTGCATTCTGCTTCACGAAACGAACAGAGCATGTATGCATGGAGTGACAATGGAAAGAGTGTCAAGATAGATGAAATTGATTGGATTGGGTAGTGAAAGGCTGGTGAAAAAGGTGCGGAGAACATGTGTGGGAGTAGGAGAGAGTGATTGGAGAATGGAGAGGAGAACAATGTATGAAAGAGCAGGGGGGTCTGAAATTTTGGTAAATGAGTGGTTGGAAAAAGGGGTGAATGTGGCGGCGTGGATGAAGGGAAAATGGGAGGAAGGGAAAAGGCAGGAGCGTGAAGGGTTTATTGGGAGGTGGGGTACAACCCTCTATATAAAAGGTGGCAGGTACACGGAAACTGTCAGGCTACCCCATCAATAGTACACTAAGTATAGGGAGGAGAAAGCATTGGCTAGGGCTAGGTGTGGGTCGAAGGAGAGAGGAAGAAAGGTATGGATGGGTGAAGAGTATGGTAGGTGTGTATTGTGCGGGAGTGGAAGGGATACATGGAAACATTTAGCGAATGAGTGTAAGGAGATAAGTGAGGAATGGACGAGGAAGTAAAAGGATAGAGGAGTGGATGCGAGAGGACGGGGCAGGCGTCAAAAATTGTGATAAGATTAGGGTGGAAGAGGAAGAGGATAAGAAGGATGTAAGAAAAGGGGTAGTAGACATAAATTTACTTTGTATTGTATTTATTTAGAGATGTGTTTTAGTTTTGATGCCAACAAAGGTTTTTTTTATTCACAGAGTGAGGAAAACATTTTTTCCTCTGTGCTTTATTATAGACATTCGTGTGCTTAATAAGTACTTACCTGTTTTTTTTTTTATCTTAAGTTCTGGTGCATGGGCTTGTTTTGATGAATTCAACCGAATCGACATCGAAGTTTTATCCGTAATAGCCCAGCAAATCATGACCATACAAAAAGCCCAACAAGCGCGCCAAGATCGGCTGCTTTTTGAAGGATGCGACATCGCCCTAAAAGAATCCTGCTCCGTTTTCATCACCATGAATCCAGGCTACGCCGGCCGTACCGAGCTTCCTGATAATCTAAAAGCTCTATTCCGTCCCGTTGCAATGATGGTACCCAATTACACTCTGATCGCGGAAATATCGTTGTTTTCCTTCGGGTTCGGCAACGCCAAACAGTTGGCTAATAAAATTACGACCACGTTCAAGTTGAGTTCGGAACAATTGAGTAGTCAGGACCATTATGATTTTGGCATGAGGGCCGTTAAGACAGTGATTGCAGTGGCCGGGAATTTGAAAAGGGAGAAGCCTGTTATGGATGAGCGGCAGATTGTCTTAAGGGCTTTGAGGGATGTTAACGTTCCGAAATTTTTGAAAGATGATTTGAAATTATTCAATGGTAATCTTCAACGAATCTCTCTTCTTCCTGTTTGACTCAAGTTATTTTTTTGAATGTAGGTATTGTAGCTGATTTGTTTCCAAGGATGGTTGAAGAAGCCATTGATTACGGTGCTTTGGAGCAAGCCATCAGAACTTGTTGCTTAAAGCAAGGATTGGAAGATGTTGATGGTTAGTTTAAGGAACTATTAATTAAATTAAAGAATTTAATACATAAAACACTATTAAGGCAATAGCGGCACTATAAGTGTAGGCCATAACCAGACCGTAAGTGTAGGTCGGGCTAAATATATGTTAGTCCTTCTAATAAATAGAATTTTGGCATACTTTATGCAAAAACAACATTTTGAAATAGGGTAGGGTGGGCTACCACGAGACGTGATCCACGATAAGACACTATAATATTTTCGCTTAGATAAGACATGGACATCTATCGGTTTAGTATTAAACTAAGCTTTACATGCTGGTTTGAAGATAAAATTCTTGGTGCCGTATGATCAGTTGCACTTAAGATTCTGATGAAAGTGCGTGTTTGTATGACCTTTCTTTTTTGCGCCAATTTTTATTGTTAGTTCTGTGGCAAATGCTGAAGATAAAGGTAAGTTTCTTACATCCATACTAGGGCTGATTAGTAGGCTTTCTTTTGTACATAACGCTTTTATAAAAACTTATACTATATAAATAATACAGTTTTTACAATAACACTCAGATGGGCTACAATGAGACATAATCGCCGGGCACCCTTGAGACACTGTCTCACGGTGGCCCACAGCAATGACTTATTTTGAATGCAAGTATGTTGTACTGCTCAGATGTCCAGAGACCGCAGGAGGAAAAGCCAAAAAGGCACTTTTTCAAAAGAAAATATGAGAAGGGCCGTACGGCAAATTGTAGTCGGGAAAGGCGAACTGAAATTGTCACTTTGAAAAGCAGCAGAGCAAAATTATTTATCCATTCAAACCTCACAGAGATATGTCAAAAAGGAGAAGAACAGGGCAGACCCTGAGGATCAAATAGCTATGAAAACCAGTTGGTTCATTATGTTATTAAATGCTCCAAACTGTGGTATGGGCAAACAACAGAAGACATCCGTGTTGGCCTATAAAATGGCAAAAATTATTTTAAAATGCATTCCAGCAAGTTGGGAAAATAATAAAATGGCGGGTATTGATTGGCTGCAGGGATTTTTAAAAAGACACAGTAAGGAGTTAAGTATACGACAAGGTGCAGCATCTTTTAACGAACATAATGTGAACATATTTTTTGACAATTTGACAATAGTGTTTCCTAGAAAAAAATCAATAACCATACCTCAGGGTGGATGAATAGAGAGCTATTTCCATCAATGATGCATTTTATCCAACACAGTGGTTTCTTTAAATAAAATCCGACAATTTCGGTATTTGATAACCATGACAGTCATCCCACTATTGAAACACTCAACCTAGCAAAAGAAAATGGAGTTTTAATAGTCACCTTGCCTCCACATTGCAGTTACAAGCTGTAGCTACTGGATACCTCGGTCTTCGCCTCGTTCAAAGCGCATTACAATGCAACTGTTGATGCATGAGTCTTACATCACCCAGGAATGCCTTTATCAATTTATAATGTCGCTGGTTGCGTGGGTGTAACATTTGAACGTTCTATGACCCCATCAAATATTAAATCAGGGTTTAGAAAAACAGAAATATACGAGACATTTTCACGCCAGATGATTTCCTAAGTAGTTCGGTCACGGATCAGGATTTAAATACATCATTATTACTTTCATCCCATGGCGATAACCCAACCCCATCAACGTCATCAATTCCCCCTGAAGTTGATTCGCCGAAAATCTTTGTAAGTCCAGAAGTCTTTATAGAATATCCAAAAACAGGAGAAACTTAAAGGCAGTCAACGTAAAAAAGCTACCAGTTGTATTCCTACTGATACCCCAGAGAAAGAAAAAATTGAAGTGAAGTATATGGAGAAGAAAGAAAAAGAAAGCAAAAAAGTAGACGGGGCTAAAAAACAAACAGAGCAATGAATTTTTTATTGAAAAATTAGAAAAAATTAGAAATAAATACATGTTCCGGAAGGAATTGTATATTCTGACGAAGAAGACGAAGAAATATCGCTTCATGATTCCGATGATAATAAAGCAGACTCCATTCCTGAACCTCAACCTTCGGCATTTGAAAAGCTAGACAAAGATCCAGAACCTGGGAATTTTGTATTGGTAGAATTTCAAGCTAACAATAACATATTTTACTTAGGAAAAGAAGTAAATTTAAAAATATCGATAAATGACATTAAAGTGAATTTTCTAAAAAAATCTGCAAAAATTGAAGATAATTTTTACTTGACGATGTGAAATTGATTTTACACCCACCAGTTCTGTTGAGAAAACCAAAAAGGCTGCAAGAATATCCCTGATTTGAAATTAACTTCAATAATTTAAACATGCGTTAATACAATATTTAAATGAATTTTCTTCATTTTTTGTTGAGTTAATATCAAACATTACTATTAAATTTAGGTTTATATGTTACTTTGTCGAAGATTTGTGTTAAATAAATTTGTTTTCTTAGAAATCTGGTTTATATTACAAAATTTAATCATGTCTCAAGGTAGCCTGTACTAAGGACCACTATGAGACAACACAAAAAAAATAAAAATTTGTATAATTCCTTCAAGTTCACTTTTTTCGCAGTTGTCCATGTTTTTAAATTAATTTATAATAAACTATAATAGAAAAATGGTTCGATCCATTATTTTTGAAAAACTAACGCGATTTTAAGAAACTAAACTTTTTCAGTCTCATAGTGGCCCACCCTGCCCTATTATCAATATTTCGCAAACTAAACGTTTTTGTTTTTCTTACAATTACTTTTTCTATACGAGAAAATAAAAATATCATTTTTGAACTTTAGTGTGTGAAATTCGATCAATTACTTTCTATAACATTTTATTCCTTAGAATACGTCAGGAAGGTAATTCAACTTTATGAAACAACTGTTGTAAGGCATGGTTTGATGCTGGTTGGTCCAACAGGTTCTGGGAAAACTAGGGTGAGCAACAATTTCTTAGATAACCTTACTTTCAATACGTATAAAATAAATGTTTTCTTTTAAATATGAACATACATGGAATTTTTCTCTTAAGCATACATATCCCAATTACTGCGAATATGCTGTAAATCTTTAGATATTCGTAGTTTTAAAAAAATAATAATTTGAGGCTTAAATGAGTGTTTTTCACTCCCAGATTAAGCATGTAGTAAAATTTCCTGTTTAGAAAAGCCTGAAAATTTGGTTTAGTGGCGTAGCGAAGCGGAGCGACCAAACCAAATTTTTAGGCTTTTCTAAACTCGAAATTTTACTTCATGCTTAATCTGGAAGTGGAAAACACTCGTTTAAAACTTCAAATTGAACTCTTTTAAAAAACAACGAATGCAGAAAAATTTACAACGTATGTATACTTAAAATAAATAATCCCTGTATTTCTTATATTCTCTAAACGTTCAAAATATTTGCTTTATTGCTGGAATATTCACAGAATAATGTTTGCGCAGTGTTTGAATTGTGTTGTACGTGACTAAAAAAAAATTTGCATTCATCTTCTGAATTATGTCAGGTGGAAAAATTCCCGGTCGTTTTTTCCGGTCGATAAATAATCGCGAATGTTTTCCCGAGGAGGGGGACATAATCGTAAATTGCGAGCAGAACGTGGGCGCGGCCATCGTAATTATTTTCAAATGGAAAACTACCTGACCCCGTGGTTCTCAATAAAAAAAGAAGGAAAATGACAGGACGCGAAGCTCAAACATCGTCCGGCAAAGGCTCCCCTCTAATCCACCCCATAATGCAATAATACTTATCGTTATGAAGGTTCCAACGCATTTACTTAATCATATCACAAATAATTTGAGTGTTTGAAATTTATATACAGAGAATATTTCTTATAAGTTTATCGCTGGGTTAATGCAGAACTATGTTATGTCATATTCGGCAATTTTTACTGGAGAGTATAAAAACTGAATGTATCTGTTAGTTTCATGGATTTTACCTTCCAAGTTGTTTAATCTTTTTTCAAGTGATTGCACTTGAAAAAAGATTAAACAAATTGCAAGATAAAATCCATGAAACTAACAGATACATTCAGTTTTTATGCTCTCCTGTAAAATCTGCTGAATGTGACATAACATAGTTCTGCATTAACCCAACGATATACAGTGTGTCCTATTAGTGGGTGCTCAGCTCTCAAATAGCTTTGCCAATTTACCAAAATACTGGTTAAAAATCGGCAAATACCGGTTCATTTTGGAGAACATTTTTTCGATTTAAAATCGCTAATGATAATTGTGTTTCTTGGGAAAATTAAATTTGTTAAATAAAGGCAAATTATATCACAGACACATTTATCCGAAATACATACAATTTTTCTTATAAATAATTTTATATTGATATGATGTAACAAAAAATATTTGTTGAACATGTATTTTAAGTATCAAATAATAACTAAATGTACATCAGAGTTACAAAATGGCCATCGATACATTTTCTTTACCCTCTTTATATAAATTTTCGTTTTACGGTAACAGCGAATCTCGTGATTTGTTGTAACTTGGCGTGAAGAACTAGAATTAACGCTTTTCTGAACGTGGCCGCGCACATCGAGTACAAAAGGAAATTTATGCTGTAGTTCATGTAGAATAAAGTCATGGCGAGCTGTTGGAGGCACCAAAGAGTTGTGGGTGTGGGCATGTCCAATACAGAGTTGAGGGTGAATGTGTAAAAACGTAGTACATAGCTGAAATAATTAAAACGAACAGCAATTATTGTTATATATAAAGCATTGCTGATTTAAGAAAGGTAAAGTGCTTATTATACAGGGGTGTAAAGGTGTAAACTCTGATCAAATGTTATTCTCATAGCAGTAGGCTTTGTTAGGGTAACATTGGGCGCATTTATCAGACAAAACTGTTGGGAGCTTAATACCAACAGTTCGGGAATTTTCTGATGAATGCACTGTCAACAGCAAACACGTTCGTTATTTTTGCAAGCATACAAAATAGAATTGGCAGAGTAGCGTTCACTGGATATCAACGTAAAGCGTAAAATAAAACCTAAACATGTTGAGTATATATTTTTCTGAATGCGGCATTTTTTGTTGGTAGTAAAAAAAGTTATTAACAATTTATGTCATTGTAATTTTTTTAGATATTTATAGTGTAATGTTGCATTTTATAATATCCCTCATTCACATGTAAAAATATTACTTTTGGCATTTTGCCACTATGCGTGGCAACGTTTTATTGAAATAATTATAATTATTTTCTAAAAATAATTGATAGTAAGAGGCAATTTGTTTTTGGTCTCTGGTAAATGTGTACGTGTGATTTAACCGGTATTCCAAATAATCTGCCTGTTTTTAAGGCGCGTCCATACCAAACGAACAAGGCGTTCGCCAAACGTCTACAAACACGATTATTTTTTTGTGTAAACGGAAACAGAAATGAAAGTTTGCTTTCCTGATATTCCACGCGAATAAATGTTGCCTATTTCCAAAAACCTCTAAATCCGTTGTTTTCTAATGGATTAGATTCGCAGCGGCGAGTGCAGTATTCCGCGAGTATGTAATTGCCATACCACTCGAAAAACGTACGATACTTTACCTACGATGAAAAAACAACTTATTTATTGTAATAATTTTTAATAGTACCATGACAATAATGAAAACTAAATTACTACTTGATCAATATAGGGGGAATTTTTCTTTTAGGTAACATTCGTTGTTTTTTAAAAGAATTCAGTTTGAAGCTTTAAACGAGTGTTTTCCACTTCCAGACTAAGCATGAAGTAAAATTTCGAATTTAGAAAAGCCCCGTGAAAATTTGTCTCGGGTCGCTGCGCGACCCTCGACAAATTTTCACGGGGCTTTTCTAAACTCGAAATTTTACTTCATGCTTAGTCTGGGAGTGGAAAACACTCGTTTAAAGCTTCAAATTGAACTCTTTTAAAAATCAACGAATGTCAGAAAATTTACAGCTAAAATAATTAAGAAAAAGTAATGAGATTTTATAAAAATAATGACATACCATGGAATTGATATAACAATTGCGGATATTCCCTGTTTTTTTTTTGTAAAGTTCAATTTAAAGCTTTAAACAATTTTTTTTCTAAACTCAAAATTTTACTTCATGCGCCACGCGTATAAAACACTATAATATTGTCAAATTTATGTATATTCGAACTTCACTTAAAATCTGTATTTTATACGGGTGGCGCATGAAGTTAAATTTCGAGTTTAGAAAAGCCCAGAAAATTTGTCTCGGGTCGCCGCGCGACCCTCGACAAATTTTCACGGGGCTTTTCTAAACTCGAAATTTTACTTCATGCTTAGTCTGGGAGTGGAAAACACTCGATTAAAACTTCAAATTCAACTCTTTTAAAAATCAAGGAATTTCAGAAAATTTACAGCTAATATAATTAAGAAAAAGTAATGAAATTTTATAAAAATAATGACATACCATAGAATTGATGCAACAATTGCGGATATTCCATTAGAAAACAATGGATTTAGAGGTTTTTGGAAATAGGCGACATTTATTCGCGTGGAATATCAGGAAAGCAAACTTTCATTTCTGTTTGCAGTTTCCGTTTACACAAAATAATAATCCTGTTTGTAGACGTTTGTCGAACGCCTTGTTCGTTTGGTATGGACGCGCCCTAAAAACAGGCAGATTATCTGGAATGCCGGTTAAATACACACGTATACATTTACCAGAGACCAAAAACAAATTGCCTATTACCATCAATTATTTCTAGAAAATAATTACGGGCTATCTACAATTTCAATAAAACGTTGCCAAGCATTGTGGCTAAATGCCGACAGTAATATTTTTACATGTGAATGAGGGATATTATAAAATGCAACATTTTTACTTCATGCTTAGTCTGGGAGTGGCAAATACTTGTTTAAAGCTTTAAATTGAACTTTACAAAAAAAAAACTGGGAATATCCGCAATTGTTATATCAATTCCATGGTATGTCATTATTTTTATAAAATCTCATTACTTTTTCTTAATTATTTTAGCTGTAAATTTTCTTACATTAGTTGATTTTTAAAAGAGTTCAATTTGAAGCTTTAAACGAGTGTTTTCCACTCCCAGACTAAACATGAAGTAAAATTTCGAGCTTAGAAAAGCTTAAAAATTTGTCTCGGATCGCTGCGCGACCCTCGACAAATTTTCACGGGGCTTTTCTAAACTCGAAATTTTACTTCATGCTTAGTCTGATAGTGGAAAACGCTTGTTTAAAGCTTTAAATTGAACTTAATAAAAAAAACAGGAAAAATCCGCAATTGTTGTATTAATTCCATGGTATATCATTATTTTTTAAAAATCTCATTACTTTTTCTTAATTATTTTAATTTAGAGAAATATTAAGTGTTAAGTGTGAACATTCATAAATTTAGAATTTTTCCCTCTACAAAGAAAATACATTTTCTCTCTAAAATAAATAGGGAAGCCAATATTGAAACACTTTAAAATTAACATGCGATTTCCTATGTTGCGTCCGCCAAGTCAATCAAAACAGTCACAGAGCCATTTTTCCTTAAAGCTGCCAAGCCACCGGTGAAAATAAAAGATGTTCGAATGTTGAAAATTAAAAAAAGAACACCGTTAATTTTTCTGCGAGTTTTTTACCACGGCTCCTGGAGATCCAGCATTGTACGCAACAAGTTGCGTATTCCTATCTGATTAGAACTGAAACTTGTATAACGGGTGGGCCATCTAGTGGTTTCTTTTTAAAAATGCAATAAAATGAACAAAATTATTTTTTTCCATGTATTATGGCTTTATTAGTAAGAGCAAACATTCCCATTAATTATGGAACACAACTTCGTTCAAGTGGCTGCGGTTTCGAGCTGTAGCTCACGGATTGCTTGGATGATATTGGCCTGAAGTGCTTGAATCGTTTCTGGATTGTTGGCATAACATCGGTCCTTCACGGTTCTCCACAAAAAAAATCCAAAGGGGTTAAATCGCAGCTCCGAGGTGGCCAGTTGCATCGCCAAGACGGCTGATAACACGATTTGGGAATTTGGTGCGCAAAAGATCGATTGTGGCATGGGCTGTGTGGCATGGCGCATCCTGCATGAGCCAGAGGTCGTCCAAATCCACGTCTTCAATTTCATTAAAAAAAAGTCGGATAACATGGCTCTGTAACGCTCACCGTTGACCGAAACGTGTTTCCAGCCTCATTTTCGAAGAAAAATGGTTCAATGATGCCACCACTCCACAATCCGCACCAAACTGTCACTCTCCGGGGATGCATTGGCTTCTCGACAATAACGTGCGGGTTTACCGAGCCCCAGATAAGGTAATTTTGTTTGTTAACATAGCCGCCAAGATGACAATGAGCCTCGTCAGAAAAGATGATTTTTCGCCCAAAATCGTTGTCCAATTCAAGCTGCTCTAAGGCCCAAACTGCGAAGCGATAACGAAGCGGATAGTCATGCGCCTTCAATTGCTAAGTTAATTGAACCTTGTAAGCAAATAATCCGAGATCTTTGTGCAGAATTCTCCTCAGGCTAGTGCGTGCAATGTTCAGCTGTTGAGATCGACGGCGAGTTGATGTGCATGGATTGAGTCTCACACTCTCGGTTACAGCAGCCACATTCTCGTCTGTGCGCACCGTACGAGAACGAGGACCATGCGTGTTGTCCACTAGCATGCCAGTCTCACGAACTTTTTGCACAAACTTGCGTACAGCAGGCGCGGTGGGTGATTAATTTCGGCCAAAACTTCTTTTCAACAAACGCACTGTTAGGGCTACACAGCACTCACTTTGGAAATAAGTTTGCAATATTTCCCAACGTTGTTCAAGCGTAAAGCAACTCATTTCGTACCGCGGAGGAATGATAAAATCTTTATGGGATTCCTCGAAAACCCAGAAAACAAGCAGTTTTATGGAACTTTTTTTTTTTGAAGCAATGAAGCACTGGATATGTACAGCCAGAAGTAGAGAACGAAAATAAAAGCAGCGGGTGTGAGGATTAGGCTTCATTTCAGTTTTTTTCTGAAAAATAGTGTATTTCTAAGAATTTATATTTTCATGTATTGATCATTATTTCATGTTAGTGTATTTCATAAAATAGACGAGTATATTGCAACGTTGTTCTTGTTTGTGTTAAAAACAACATGTCCAACTGTTTTTCCTTAATATAAATAAATTGACTACATGATTAGTCACTTAATACCATCAGTTATCTATGATAAGTAATAAAAATAGTTGTAGCCGGTACCAAGTAAAACAGTTTTTTTTTTCCTATTTCCTCAAAGCATAATTTTTGGACAAATGCTGTTTATAAAATTAACGCCTTAATTAATGAAACAGTGTTTGACATTTTCTAAAAAAAATTGTGCCTAGAAAAGCTAAATAAAATACTTCTCACCTGGGAACATGTAAAAATACAAAGACTGTAGAAATCAACAAGAGCATTTTCGTTATGCTTCTCTGGCTTTTGGCGGATAAGAGCTTCCTTTCGTAATGCACTGAAAATTAACAAGCGTAATCAGCACAGTTAATAATGCTTGAAAAAAAAAATGTGTTACCGATGTTAATGTTGCTGTTTTTATTAAAACTTCTTGCTGCGTATTCAAAATGATTTGAGTGTACACCTGTTGCTTCCTAAAATATTTTATTAGATAAGTAAAATGCACACTGCTCCAAGAAATTAACGCACGACCTTACAATTTCTTGAAAATGTTAACTTTTTAAGTTTAGATTTGTGTTTATTTCATTTCATTTTTTTGCAACCTGTCAAGTAAACATATGATTACGTTAATTCAAAGACGCTAACGTGAAATACACAAAAATAGTACACATTTCTAAACATTTCAAAAAATTGCAGGTGGGACACTTCTGTGCAATAAAGTTAAGCACAAGTCTTATAACTATTTTTCACAATATTTTAGTTGTATAATTTGAGTCTGTGTTAATTGCCAGCAGCAGTTTCAATAAATGATAAAACACCATAACTTAAAAATAACACCTCTATCATAAAAACAAAAATATGAAAAAACGCTCGTAATAAATACAACAAAGCCGAAATGGAAAAAAACATCTTCTATTTTAGTTAAAATTCAAATTTTTGAATTGTTGTCTAAATGACGTAGCATTTTGACATTAAGAGAATTGACATATTTACATATTTTTGTAACTAGGAAACTCATGTACGTTACCTTCTTGGAGCAGTGTATTTTACCTTGATGTAAGAGTGTAAGAAGTTTTTGATTTGTGTAATGAATTTTTCTTTCGAAATAAATTTGGCGATAGAGGATATTATATTTTTTATTAATTTGATTAAGAATTTGTATTACTCACTGATTCGAGAGATATCAGAACACTTATCTCCATAATCAACGTAAACTGAAAACCAATGTTAAAGAAAACTATTTGAAATATCAAATTTTTGTTTTCGCCCGATAAAAAATATTACGGTTAAACATATTCTATACTTAATAATGTTGCTGAAATATCGGTAAAACATTAAAATATTCAAAATCGCTCTAAGAGACAGATTCAATTAGTTATTTAAGAAAAGTGAAAACGGAAATCCTACTCGAGCTAGCTTGAGGATATTTCGTATACAGCGCGACCTACGTGATTTAAATTATTTTTCTCTATTTTTTTTTATTTCTCTCATACTCACACATACTTAAAGGTAATCACTGAACTAACATATTTTAGGTAATGTTAGGTAATGTAAAGCAATTGAAGCAAATTGCTATAGGTACTCGAGTTTTGACGACACTAAATTAAGTTAGATGTTATAAATATTTATAAAGTGTATTAGCGTTACATCAAAAATAAAATCAAGATGAGTCGGCTGTGAATAATAAACGTAAATTTTAAAGCAGTATATTTTTAAATTTCACTTGAAATCAGTGTTTTATACGCTTGGCGCATGGAGTAAAATTTCGAGTTTAGATAAGAACGAAAATTTGGTTTGATGGAACCAAATTTTTAGGCTCAAAATTTTACTTCGTGCTTAACCGAGGAGTAGGAACACTCGTTAGAAGTAAGCCTGGAAATTTGAATACTCGAATATTCCAATTTGAAACATATTCAAATATTTTAATAATTAAACTATTTTATTATTAAAATGAATTTAGATGAGTTACGTGAAGATGATAATAACTTGAAATAAAACACTTTTAACCTTTCTTTACAAATTTAATTTAAATTTGTGAAGAAAGTTTTTTATTTCAAGTTATTTTATTATTTAGTCTTGTAAAAATATAGATGACATTTTTGCTTTTAAAAATACATATGCATATGTAAATGCTGTATATTTTCTGACATTTGTTGTTTTTGAAATTGAAGTTAAAACAATGCGATCAAACCAAATTTTAAGGCTTTTATAAACTCGAAATTTTACTTCATGCTTAATATGGGAGTGGAAACACTCTTTCCGAACTTCAAATATTTTAAAATTTAGATAATTTGAATATGTTTTTGAATAATTATTGTAATACTTAATTTTTAAAATTCCCATCTTTAATTATGACCACACTGAAACGACATGATTCGAAATTTTGACAATATATCAGTGCAACGTTAATCAAAGATATACAGAAAAAAATATAAGTAATAAAAATATGTTTAACAAACTGTATCAGTGCTAACGGTGGACGCTGACACAGTAGACCCCTCATCAATAGTAGTTAAAAACAGCCTCTCCTTGAAGACAATCAGCGACCTGGCGATCATCACATTCAGCACCACGATGATCCCCAAAGGCAACACCAAAGCGAACACCGTGTCCACATAATTGATAATCCTCATGTGCCCCCTATACTCTGGCAACATTTCGCACTCGTTCTTCCCATCGTTGTCCTTAATAATCCCCGCAGTCCAAAAGATGTAAGACTGCGAAATCAACGCCAGGCACGTAATTCCCGCAGTGATCATTTTCGCCCTCCTCGTAGTGCACACCTGCGGACACCTAAAGGGATACTTGACCGCAATAAATCGTTCCGAAGTGAAAGCGACAATCAGCCAGACGCTTAAATTACTACAAACCGTGCTCAAGAAAACAAAAATCTGACAGAGGAAGTTTATGTTGTACAAATCTACTATATTCGCGTAACTTAAATTTGCAACCAATAGTACGGCGAGGAAGCCGAAATCCGCGATGGAGAGGACCCCCAGGTAAACGCTCGAACTCCGGCTTTTAAGTTTCGTCGTCAGGAATATGGTTGCGGCCAATAAATTTCCGATTAGGCCGAACAGCACGATTATTGGGATTAAATAGCTGTGGATGATGTGGATCATGAAGTAGTAACTCTCGCAGCCCTCTTCCGGGAGGGTGAAGTTGTGGACCGGGTCTTCGAAAGAGGAGTTTTCGGTGTCGTTGTCGTGGGGGTGCATTTTGCTGTCGCGATCCGGACATGGGGAAGGGTTGGTGCGGACTGAACCGAGGGGCGCGCTAAAAGAAATACGCGCATCGTTCGCGTAATGAACGTAATTGATATGGATAAGATGATAATAATTTTGTTTCTGAAGGAGGTGTTCAATATTAATAGAATTGCTTTTTCAATGTCAGACGTATTAATTTGACGGTCATGCTTTCGGATCATCTTTATTTCAGATTCAATAATTCTAAAACCCAACAGCTGAATAAAGTTAACCAGTGATAATTACTTCAAATCCGTGGTGAGCAAACATTTCCTATTTGTGACCCCCTATTTTGAGTCAAATTTTGTCGCGACCCACATTGGTCCCGATTCACCAAAACGTGACCAAAAGTTAAAAACGTAAATTCATCTTTCTAAAAATCTATACTCCGGAGTTATTGAGGTCGCTGATTTCGAATTTGATATTATTCTTTGTGAACACTATATATATTTGAAGACTTTAAAATTAATATGCGATTTCCTATGTTGCGTCCGTAAAGTCTTCAAATATTGGCTTCCCTATTTATTTTAGAGACATAATGTATTTTACTTTTTTGTAGAGCGAAAAAATCTAAATTTATGAATGTTCACACTTAACATTTTACGTTTCTCTAAGTTAAAATAATTGAGAAAAAGTAATGTGATTTTATAAAAATAATGACATACAATTGCGGATATGCCCTGTTTTCTTAAACTTCAATTTATAGCGTTAAACAATTGTTTTCCACTCCCAGACTAAGCATGAAGTAAAATTTCGAGTTTAGAAAAGCCCCGTGAAAATTTGTCGAGGGTCGCGCAGCGACCCGAGACAAATTTTCGGGGCTTTTCTAAACTCGAAATTTTACTTCATGCGCCACGCGTACTAAACAAAAATATTGTGAATTTATGTATATTTGAACCACACTTGAAATCAGTGTTTTATACGCGTGGCGCATGAAGTAAAATTTCGAGTTTAGAAAAGCCCCGAAAATTTGTCTCGGGTCGCTGCGCGACCCTCGACAAATTTTCACGGGGCTTTTCTAAACTCGAAATTTTACTTCATGCTTTGTCTGGGAGTGGAAAACACTCGTTTAAAGCTTCAAATTGACCTCTTTTAAAAATCAACGAATGTTAGAAAATTCGCAGCTAAAATAATTAAGAAAAAGTAACGTGTTTTTATAAAAATAATGACATACCATGGAATTGATACAACAATTACGGATATCCCCTGTTTTTTTAAAGTTCAATTTATAGCGTTAAACAAGTGTTTTCCACTCCCAGACTAAGCATGAAGTGAAATTTCGAATTTAGAAAAGCCCCGTGAAAATTTGTCGAGGGTCGCGCAGCGACCCGAGACAAATTTTCGGGGCTTTTCTAAACTCGAAATTTTACTTCATGCGCCACGCGTACTAAACAAAAATATTGTGAATTTATGTATATTTGAACCACACTTGAAATCAGTGTTTTATATGCGTGGCGCATGAAGTAAAATTTCGAGTTTAGAAAAGCCCCGAAAATTTGTCTCGGGTCGCTGCGCGACCCTCGACAAATTTTCACGGGGCTTTTCTAAACTCGAAATTTTACTTCATGCTTAGTCTGGGAGTAGAAAACACTCGTTTAAAGCTTCAAATTGAACTCTTTTAAAAATCAACGAATGTCAGAAAATTCACAGCTAAAATAATTAAGAAAAAGTAATGTGATTTTATAAAAATAATGACATACCATGGAATTGCGGTCTAGGACGTTTCATCGCCGCCGATTCATCGCCGCCGATTCATCGCCGCCGATTCATCCCCGCCGTTTCATCGCCGGGCCAGTTCATCGCCGGCCGTTTCATCGCCGGGCCAGTTCATCGCCAATATTTTTATAAAATAAATTTTGAAAGAAAGATCATATCTAATGATAAAATTTCAAATATTACCCAATTCTGGAAATTGTCCACTAATTTCGTATTAGACTTTATAAGCAAGTAATTGTTACTCAAATTTAATAAAAATCGAATGAGAATGATGTCATTTTTTGACATATGTCATTTGCAAGTATGAAAACACAAATTTTGACCAAAAGAGGGAAAGAAAAGTTTATCCACGGAGGACATATGTATATTTTTGAAAAAAACAGTAAGTCTGACCAATGTGTTAAATTTTGGCGGTGTGACCACTTAGGTCGTTGTAACGCCAGGATACACACAACAAATGGAAATGTTGTACATGAATTAAATGTACATTCGCATGATTCTTCAGCAATAAACGTGGAAGTAGCTGCCACTGTTACTGCTATAAAGCGACGTGCAAAATCAACAGTAGAAAACACTGCACAAGTAATAAATCAATGTATAACTGATTTAAGCCAGGCAGCTCAAGCTGCACTTCCCAACAATTGTGCATTGAGGAAAGTCATTCGTCGGCAAAGAAATACGAGTGGTGTTGTACGAGCAGATCCAAAGTGTTAACAATTCCACAATGTTATACGGTATACCATACTGAACAAGGAAGAGATGAATTATTTTTATTGTACGATAGTGGACAAAATGAGAGCGATCGAATTTTAATTTTTGGTCGGGAAACTTGGCTGCAATGTCTAAAAACATCCGATATATGGTATGCTGATGGCACATTTTCAATTGCGCCTCGATTATTTCAACAGGTGTATGTCATAATGGTAAAAAATATGGAGGGGTGCATCCAATATTATATGCTCTTTTGCCGAATAAAATGAAAAAAACCTATGTAAAACTATTCGAAGCAATTAAAAGAGTAGCGCCAAATTTAAAGCCTGTATCTATTAATTGCGATTTTGAACATGCAGCATTTTCTGCAATGGTCGAATGTTTTCCTGGTGTTAGAATAAAAGGTTGTTTTTTTCATTTAGCTAAAAACGTGAAAAAGCATTTAGCTGAAATGGGATTCACATCACGTTACAACAATGATGCAGAATTTTCATTAAAAACAAAAATGGTGATTGCGTTAGCTTTTGTTCGCGTTAAGGATATTGACGATTATTTGGATGCCTTAGCATCAGAAATTCCTCCAGAGTTACAACCACTGTTAAATTGGTTTGAAGATATATATATTGGACGTCAAAATAGACGCACTAAAGGAAGACAGCCTGCAATGTTTCCACTTGAAATATGGAATCTTTATGAGCGTGTATTGCACGAAGAAGACCAAACAAATAATCATGCTGAAGCTGCGCATCGGCGACTGCAAGTTGAATTAGGAGTTCATCATCCTACAATTTGGAAATTTATTGACGCATTACGGAAAATACAAAAAGGTCGAGACACCTACTACGAACAATTAGTTGCAGGGAATGATCCACCTGTTAAACTCCGCAAATATCGTCAGGCTGATGAAAAAATAAAAAAAAAATGTGTCGGATTATGATAATAGGGAGCGTATAGAATATCTTCGTGGAGATAATAATAAATGTTTTCTAGTGTTGTATTTAATGGAAATATGTAGATTCTAAGTTTGTTATTCTCATATTAATCATAAATAATTTAAATGTCATATTTCCTAACCTATCCTAACCTATCATAACCTATCCTAACCTATCCTAACCTATCCTAACCTATCCTAACCTATCCTAACCTATCCTAACCTATCCTAACCTATCCTAACCTATCCTAACCTATCCTAACCTATCCTAACCTATCCTAACCTATCCTAACCTATCCTAACCTATCCTAACCTATCCAAACCTATCCTAACCTATCCTAACCTATCCTAACCTATCCTAACCTATCCTAACCTATCCTAACCCATCCTAACCTATCCTAACCTATCCTAACCTATCCTAACCTATCCTAACCTATCCTAACCTATCCTAACCTATCCTAACCTATCCTAACCTATCCTAACCTATTCTAACTTATCCTAACCTATCCTAATCTATCCTAACGTATCATAACCTATCCTGACCCATCCAAACCTATCGTGACATATCCTATCGCAATTGGCCTAGCGATGAACTGGCCTGGCGATGAACTGGCCTGGCGATGAACTGGCCCGGCGATGAACTGGCCCGGCGATGAACTGGCCCGGCGATGAAACGTCCCATCCCCATGGAATTGATACAACAATTACGGATATCCCCTGTTTTTTTAAAGTTCAATTTATAGCTTTAAACAAGTGTTTTCCACTTCCAGACTATGCATGAAGTAAAATTTCGAGTTTAGAAAAGCTCCGTGAAAATTTTCGGGGCTTTTCTAAACTCGAAATTTTACTTCATGCGCCACGCGTACTAAACAAAAATATTGTGAATTTATGTATATTTGAACCACACTTGAAATCACTGTTTTATACGCGTGGCGCATGAAGTAAAATTTCGAGTTTAGAAAAGCCCCGAAAATTTGTCTCGGGTCGCTGCGCGACCCGAGACAAATTTTCACGGGGCTTTTCTAAACTCGAAATTTTACTTCATGCTTAGTCTAGAAGTGGAAAACACTCGTTTAAAGCTTCTAATTGAACTCTTTTAAAAATCAACGAATGTCAGAAAATTCACAGCTAAAATAATTAAGAAAAAGTAATGTGATTTTATAAAAATAATGACATACCATGGAATTGATACAACAATTACGGATATCCCCTGTTTTTTTAATGTCAATGTATAGCTTTAAAGAAGTGTTTTCCACTCCCAGACTAAGCATGAAGTGAAATTTCGAATTTAGAAAAGCCCCGTGAAAATTTGTCGAGGGTCGCGCAGCGACCCGAGACAAATTTTCGGGGCTTTTCTAAACTCGAAATTTTACTTCATGCGCCACGCGTACTAAACAAAAATATTGTGAATTTATGTATATTTGAACCACACTTGAAATCAGTGTTTTATACGCGTGGCGCATGAAGTAAAATTTCGAGTTTAGAAAAGCCCCGACCCGAGACAAATTTTCACGGGGCTTTTCTAAACTCGAAATTTTACTTCATGCTTAGTCTGGGAGTGGCAAACACTCGTTTAAAGCTTCAAATTGAACTCTTATAAAAATCAACGAATGTCAGAAAATTCACAGCTAAAATAATTAAGAAAAAGTAATGTGATTTTATAAAAATAATGACATACCATGGAATTGATACAACAATTACGGATATCCCCTGTTTTTTTAAAGTTCAATTTATAGCTTTAAACAAGTGTTTTCCACTTCCAGACTAAGCCTGAAGTAAAATTTCGAGTTTAGAAATGCCCCGTGAAAATTTGTCGAGGGTCGCGTAGCGACCCGAGACAAATTTTCGGGGCTTTTCTAAACTCGAAATTTTACTTCATGCGCCACGCGTACTAAACAAAAATATCGTGAATTTATGTATATTTGAACCACACTTGAAATCAGTGTTTTATACGCGTGGCGCATGAAGTAAAATTTCGAGTTTAGAAAAGCCCCGAAAATTTGTCTCGGGTCGCTACGCGACCCTCGACAAATTTTCATGCTTAGTCTAGGAGTGGAAAACACTCGTTTAAAGCTTAAAATTGAACTCTTTTAAAAATCAACGAATGTCAGAAAAATCACAGCTAAAATAATTAAGAAAAAGTAATGTGATTTTATAAAAATAATGACATACCATGGAATTGATACAACAATTACCGATATCCCCTGTTTTTTTAAAGTTCAATGTATAGCTTTAAACAAGTGTTTTCCACTCCCAGACTAAGCATGAAGTAAAATTTCGAGTTTAGAAAAGCCCCGTGAAAATTTGTCGAGGGTCGCGCAGCGACCCGAGACAAATTTTCTGGGCTTTTCTAAACTCAAAATTTTATTTCATGCGCCACGCGTATAAAACACTACAATAATGTCAAATTTATGTCTGTTCGAACTTTACCTAAAATTCACATTTTCACGGGGCTTTTCTAAACTCGAAATTTTACTTCATGCTTAGTCTGGGAGTGGAAAACACTCGTTTAAAGCTTCAAATCAAACTCTTTTAAATTTAACGAATGTCAGAAAATTTACAGCTAAAATAATTAAGAAAAAGTAATGTGAATTCATAAAAATAATGACAAACCATAGAATTGATACAACAATTGCGGATGCCAAAATAGCACAAGATATTGCTGTTACTTAATTAACGACAAAAAAACAACACAAACATTCGAAAACATTTACTTTAATCAAATGACTGCGATATCTTTTGCCATTTTGACATCCGCAATTGTTGTTTCAATTCCATGGCATGTCATTATTTTTATAAAATCACATTACTTTTTCTTAGTTATTATAACTTAGAGAAACGTAAAGTGATAAACGTTAACACGAATGAATTCAGAATTTTTCCCTCTACAAAAGAGGTAAATACATTTTGTTTCTAAAATAAATAGGGGAGCCAAAATTTGAACATTTCAAAATGTACATGAGATTTTCTATGTTGCGTCCGCCAAGTCAACACCCGGTATGTATTAGTCTATATCGCGTTTTTTGGTCAGAAAGCGTCTACTCGGATGCACTACTTTTAGGAGCGTTTTTGGAATAATGCGCATGCCCGGTTTTACCGCGCGGAGAAATTAAAACCGATCAGCTGTAAAATATATTTGTACTTTTCATGTTAATATAGGAATATAAGTTACTGAAACATAAAATCAAAACATCAATATTTCAAAACAGCATTAATCATTCAATTTTAGGCTCCAAACCGTCAAAAGACTAAAATGAATAATGATGTTTTTCTCAGTACTTGAATAACTTATTTTTCTGTAATTTCTGTTTTTGACTTTTTATCACCTTCAAGTAATTATTTTTATAAACAATTTATGTCTCTTTACCATGGTTTGATGTTGATTATTATTCATGATATTTTTCTATAAAATAACAGATGGGCGTAGCCAGGATTTTCACCAGTTAGGGGACAAGAAAAAATATAGAAATAAGATAATTAACATTGTTTGTATAACTGAGGATTTTATTGTGACTATAGTTTCGACAACGACAACGCAATGTGCTAACCTGAGTAAACATCTTCACGATCAATATATACAAAAAATTGAACTTAATATTAAGAATAACCCAAAAGCTTTTTGGAATTATGTTAAGGAAAACAGTAAATTAAATGGATTTCCGGGTCAAATGATGTACAATGACTTAATTAGTAATAATGGCAAGGAAACAGTTAATGTGTTTGCTAAATACTTTTCAACTGTATATTCCAGTGATACTTCACCCACTAACAAAGTTGATGGCTCAGGATCAGTTTATATTAAATCATTGTCAGTTAGTACTAGTGAGTTGTTTAATTGTATGAGTACTTTACATGATACTGTCACTATTGGACCAGATGGTATACCCCCATACCTTTTAAAAAGATGCGTTTTTACTCTCACCACACCCATTCATATTCTTTTTAATCGATCTTTGTGCTGTGGTATCGTTCCTGAGATATGGAAAGAATCGTTCATTAACCCTATACATAAGGATAGTGAGAGAGATAATATACAAAATTATAGAGGTATTACTATCCAGTCTACTATACCAAAGATTTTAGACGAGTTAGTTTCTAGACAGATCATGTGGGTATTTAAGCGCACAATTTGTGAGGAACAGCATGGTTTTCTTGAAGGAAAATCAACTGTTACAAATTTGCTAACATTCCAAAATTACTTATTAAATGCTCTAGAAAAGGGTTATCAAGTTGATGCGATATATACTGATCTATCCAAGGCGTTTGATCGCGTTAACCATAATATCCTACTTTCTAAACTCTCTAGTCTCGGATTTAATAATTTAGCGCTTACATGGCTTCAGAGTTTTTTATGTGGTCGAAAGCAATATATAAAAATTGATAATTTTGTATCTGGTGTAATAAATGTAGCCTCGGGTGTCCCCCAAGGTTCTCATTGTGGGCCCATTCTTTTTTTACTTTTTGTTAATGATGTAGGAAATTGCTTCAAACATTGTAAATTTCTTTTATTTGCAGATGATTTAAAATTATTTTCAATTATTAAAAACGAATATGATAATATAGCACTACAAAATGATTTGAATAATTTCACTACGTGGTGTTCTAATAACAAACTGAGCTTGAATATTAGCAATTGTGTTTCCATTTCTTTTACCAGGGTTAAATTGTTACACTATTCTTATTTTATAAGTGGAGTAAGTTTGAACAGTGCTAATGAAGTTAGGGATTGAGGTATAATTTTTGATTCGCGTTTGACGTTTTGCTCCCATATTGATAGAATCATATCCAAAGCGTTGAGGTCACTAGGAGCTATTGCACGGTTTCCATATGAGTTCGATGTATATACTGTAAAGTTATTATATATATATCGCTTGTACGCTCACATTTGGAGTATGGTTCAACAATATGGAGTCCATTCTACAAGAAGTCAATAAGTAAAATTGAAATGGTCCAGAGCAAATTTTTAAGATTAATTTCTTATAGGCTTGGTCATTCTCGCACTACATTTAGTCATTCAAATATGCTATTGCTCTTAAACATAAGCTCGCTTGAATGTCGGCGAATTATGCACGACTTGTGTTTTGCATTTAAATTAATTAACGGCTTAATTGACTCTTGTAATTTGCTCTCAATCCTTAACTTCAATTTTCTTATCTCTAAGCCCACTAGGACTATTTTTTTATTTCGTCTGCCGTTTCATTGTACCAACTATGGAATTCACAATCCCATGGTTAGGATGATGAAATATTGCAACATTTTAAATTCCGACTCAAATTTCCATATATTTTGCTCATCTTTTAATTTGTTTAAGCGTGGTCTGAGGGTTATTGACTTGTCTAGGTGTATTCTTTAGTTTAGTACTTTTGGTAGTGTTCATTTAAGTTGTATTTAATTTCTTTGTAATATATATTTTAATTGGTGTGTATAATACGTATTTTTAGTTAAAATTTATATACTTTTTGTAAACGAAATTAATGTATTATTGTTAAATAGGCGATGTCCGTAAATAAATAAATAAATAAAAAACTTTAACTTGTCACTATCAAACATAAAGTTGTCGAAACTATAGTCCCAATAAAATCCTCAGTTATACAAACAAAGTTAATTGTCTTATTTGTATAAATAATGATGTATAACGAAGTAGAAGCCTCTACAGTGAACAGTTTAAGAAAAAATATGTCATGTTAGCTAAACGCCAGAAATATAAAATAATAAATTTAACATTAAATATCTATTTATGCGTTTTGTCAATTTTTGAAGTTAACATCACAATAATATGTTTATCAAGGTAAACTTTTCTAGTTCGAAATTAGTCGTTCGAAATATTATGGTTAAGCTTCAATTATATACTGATAAGTGTAAGGCCTTAACCTAGGCACCATAAATGTCTCATTATTATAATTAGATAAGTTTATATTTTAATTTTTATATTGTCATGATTTAATTTAAAATAATATCTGAAAAGCAAGTGATTTTCATTTTTCTTAGATATCTCCCCACTGAGCAAACACAATTAAGTAAAGTTTCATCAACATTAAAACAACGTTTATTGTTGCTACAATGTTGAAATAACGTTATTTGTTTGTTTTTTGCTTAGTGGGCCAAAAATACAATTACACATAAGCTATCCGAGAGCAAGAGCGAAGGTAGAAAAAAAAATTGTGATGTGTCCATCATAGTACTTTCCCCCGTAAATTGCGTATTAAATCACTTTTAAAATATTTGTAGCATTATTATTTTCAAAATGTCTTCAACTTTTTGATAACTACAACTTTTATTTGAAACATTTTTCAATTGGATCAACACATACTGACACAAACCAATGACTAGATAAAAAACACTATTTATTGAATATCTGAAAAACTAAGAGTGCTATGACAAAAAGTGAAGATACAAAAAATCTTTAATATTTTATTACCTACAACTTTTATTTGAAACATTTTCCAATTGTATCAACACACACACTGACACAAATCAATGACTAGATAAAAAACACTATTTATTAAATATCTCAAAAACTAAGAGTGCTATGACAAAAAGTGAGTCCACAAAAAATCTTTAGTTTTTAATTTCCTATAACTTTTATTAGAAACATTTTTCAATTGTTTCGACACATACACTGTCACACATCAATAACTAGATAAAACAAACAACTTTTAAAATATCTCCAAAACTAAGAGTGCTATGACAAAAAGTAAATAAACAATATATCTTCATTTTGTTATTACCTACAACTTTTATTTGAAAGAATTTTTTGTTTGATGAACATTTATTGAAAAAATCTGAAAAAACTGAAAAACGCTAAGAGTAAAGTACCACTTCCGGTTTTCCGATTTTCACCAAAAGCTAACAGTTAGCTATTGATAATGGGTACTTAGTACCCGAAATGTACATCTAGCAAGAAAAATAAAAGCGAAGAAAGGAATATAACTGTGTTTAATTAAATCACATGTTTATTATTGAGCAATAATCGAAATATTAAAAGTGCGATTCTTTTCGCAATCTACAACAAGTTAGTCTTACAAATACTATATCAAACACTCATTGAAACAACTACTTCCCGGGCTAATACCCCGACGGACATTGAATTATACAACAAGTGTTTGCTGTTACATACAGTAACCTACTGCAAATGCAACAATTTGGGTCAAATTATTCAGGCCATCTATAGACGCGTTTCGAGATTTATCTCTCATCAGTATAGCTTTGCCATTCCCTCTAAACAATTTGACACCTTAGACTGGCGGTCACGTTACCGTTCAAACATAAGTATAAATGAAATTGCCAATTCTTGGTTGCAGAATACTTCAAACATTAAAAGTGCGATTCTTTTCGCAATCTACAAGTTAGTCTTACAAAGACCAAGAATTGGCAATTTCATTTATAATAATCGAAATACTAAAATAACAAAATATTTACATTTTCTCCACACATTCTCATATCAGCTCAAATCAAATTAAATTATTTAGCTATTTAATAGCAATAAATTAGTAATGTTGCGCTATTGCAATAATGGCGCCTAATGGATTTATTAAAATATGAAGATTTCAAATAAATCTAAGACAATATTTTGATTCTTCTGAAAACTTGTAAAAACATTATTGCTCAAATCTGTTCGCATGATTTTTTAAAGTTTAGGAGGGTACTCGGACAACCCCCTGCCCCCCATTGGCTACGCTTACGAAGTTATGGTGATGGTTTATAAAAGACAAAAACTGTGAAATTTAAAATATTCTTTTTAAAATGAAGTTTATTATGTTCTATGATTTTTTCTATTTTGGGAACAAAAAAATATATATAGAAGGCAGCCTGTTTTATATTTTTTCTAAAAATAAAACATTGCTACATAATTACACAAAATTAAACATAATTCTCTACTTCTATACTGAACAACCACATTCAAGTATAGTTTAATTAACATTACAACTGTTTATGTTCTTGTGATGTTCAAGAAATTTTATTTTTCTTTGCTCGATGGGATATACATTGACCATAATATCAAAATGTTACAGATTGTACATTCATTGGTGCTTGGTGTTGAGTTCGTCCTTGCGCAGTGTACGCGTTTCACGCTATTATTCTCTCTAACGGATCCCGTTTCTGGCCCATGCCATTAATAGGGAGTTAGTGGTATAGACTAATATACAGAGAGCTTTATGTAACACCGAACATTTTCATCCAATACAATTTGACACCTTTATTTTTTTAATTATGTGTAAATTGGGATGTCTATATGACCATTAAAAATTGTAGCCAATTAATCGCAATTAATGCCCTAACTTGCACACACAGGGAGTTTTTCTTTCAAGTAAACATGTCCCAATTACATTGTATATGTCGTAAATCTTTAGATACTCGTTGTTAAAAAAAATCTATTTGAAACTCTAAATGAGTGTGTTCCACTCCCAGACTAAGCATGAAGTAAAATTTCGAGTTTAGAAAAGCCTGAAAATTTGGTTTGGTCGCGTAGCGCGAAGCGCGGAGCGGCCAAACCAAATTTTCAGGCTTTTCTAAACTCGAAATTTTACTTCATGCGCCACCGGTACAAAACACTGACATATTACGAAGATTAAAACACACCGCTAAACTTTACATTGCATCAATGTTTTGTACCGGTGGCGCATGAAATAAAATTTCGAGTTTAGAAAAGCCTGAAAATTTGGTTAGGCCGCTCCGCGCTTCGCGCTACGCGACCAAACCAAATTTTCAGGCTTTTCTAAACTCGAAATTTTACTTCATGCTTAGCCTGGGAGTGGAAAATACCCGTTTAAAGCTTCAAATTAAATTCTTCTAATAAACCGAGCATCGGCAAATGTACAACGCATGCTTATGTATACTCATTAGGAAAATGTTCGGTTTTACATAAAACTCTCTGTATATGATGAACACAAAACAGCGAATCCAATATGACGGACCTATATGTAAAACATTATTTTTAAAAGTAATGAGTGTTTTTTTTTTAAATAAAAAATAAAGTGATAATCAACTATCATCAGCCTCAACAATTAAGTTTATATAGTCATATTCAAAAACTTTAGTAACTGTTTTTCTTTCTTTATTGTGGTGATTGTTTTTCTAGTTCTCAAAATTGTCTGAGATCTAAAAACAATGTCTACTTTTAATAACCACTATTTTTAGTGCTACGAAGTACTGAAAGCCGCAATGACCTCATTGAAAGGTAAACCTCAACCAAGCGGATATCCTTTCCAACCAGCCCACGCTTATGTCCTCAACCCAAAATCAATAACCATGGGTCAATTATACGGGGAATTCGATTTACAAACGCACGAATGGTAATTAATTAACCCTCGCAACATTTTAACAAATACCATTTCTAATTTCATTTTCTCGACAGGACCGATGGCATTCTTCCATCTTTAGTCCGTATCGGTGTAGCAGCCGAAGATAAAGACAAACGCTGGTATGTCTTCGACGGTCCAGTAGACGCCGTCTGGATTGAAAACATGAACACTGTCTTGGATGACAACAAGAAATTGTGCCTCAGCAGTGGAGAAATAATCAAGCTCAGAGATACGCAAACCATGATGTTTGAAGTGGCTGATTTAGCAGTTGCTTCACCTGCGACGGTGTCCAGATGCGGGATGGTTTATCTAGAACCTGGAGTCTTGGGGTTGCAGCCTTTTCTTAACTGTTGGATAAAACGTCTTCCTGAAGTAACAAAATGCAAATACAGAGTATTTCTTTTAAGTATACGTATGCCAATTATGTATTGTAAATGTTCATATATTCGTTGTTTTAATAGGGTTCAATTTTAAGCTTTAAAAGAGGTGTTTTCCACGCCCAGGTTAGGCATGAAGTAAAATTTTAAGTTTAGAAAAGCCTGAATATTTGGTTGGGTCGCGTTGCGAAGCGAAGCGAAGCGAAGCGAAGCGAAGCGAAGCGAAGCGACCAAACCAAATTTTCAGGCTTTTCTAAACTCGAAATTTTACTTCATGCGCCACACATATAAAACACTGACTTCAAGTGAAGTTTAATTGTTAACGACGTAACAGTGTTGTCAGTGTTTAATACGCGTGACGCATAAAGTAAAATTTTGCGTTTAGAAAAGCCTGAAAATTAGGTTTGGTTCGCGTTTGGAGCGACCAAACCAAATTTGAAGGCTTTTCTAAACTCGAAATTTTACTTCACGCTTAACCTGGGAGTGGAAAAGACTGGTTTAAAGCTATAAATGCATTGAACTTATTTAAGAAAAAGCGTATTATGCATATGTATACTTGAAAGAAAAATGCCCTGTATAACAATTTGCATTTGCAGAGAATAATTTCTTTTTGTTAGTTGGCAGTTGAGTTTGCGCCTCTTTTCTTGGACCTCTTCGAGATATACCTCTATCCAGCTTTGGAGCTACTAAGAGGGCATCTTCGGGAAATTTTGACCTCAATTGATTCTGCTATTGTGATGACTTTTCTGTACATGTTGGATTTTAGATTGGGACCATTGGCTGGTCGTGATAATAGACCTCCTCCTCCTGCAAATTTCTTAGCATTATTACGTATGTATAATTAGAGACAATGTCTCTGTTTTCTTTTTACATATATTTATACTTACTTTTGGATAATGCAGGAAGTTCCTCTTTTAATTATACATATCTCCATGTATACATTGTAATTGTTCAGGAAATCGTTATTTTTATAGGAAATAATACAATTATTTAACGAATGTTTCCACTTCTTGATTAATCATGAAGTAAAATTTCGAGTTTAGAAAAGCCTGAAAACTTGGATTTCGAAATATTTAGAAAAAAAGACCTTTATTGGCATTAATATTCTCTTTTACACTTTAACGTACACTTTTATAACCCTTTTCCTCCTTACAGCCCTATTTTTTCTTCCTTTCTCCCTTTCCCATTCCAATCTTTCCAAAATATTTACGCCTGCCCCGTCCTCCCTCATCCATTCCGTAACTCTATCCATTCTTCACCACCGTTATTGCTATCTTGTACCCGATACACATTATGGTTATTCCTCTATAGTTTCCCACATCTTTTTTTATTTCCCGTCTTGTGTATCGGGCATATTACTCCCACTCTCTACGAATCCGAAATTCCTTGTTTCCCCTCCACGTTTAGTTTAGCAGCTCTCTGAATCGTCGTTTTCCCTCTACTCCAATCCTCTTCCACATTTCCGCTTTTAGACCATCCATCCCCGGCTGCTTTCCCATTTTTCACTTTTTCAAAACCCTTCTCTACTTCCTCCTCCGTAAACTCTTCCACTTCTCCTATTTCCCCTCGACTTCCGACCCCTACTGGTTTCCCACAGTTCTCTACGCATTTATTTTTCCAGTCTTCCAGATTTACTTCTATTCTCCCTTTTACTTCTCCTCTCCTTAAAACATTCCACATTTCCCTTTCATATTGACACTCTCCCAATTCCGCTGCTATTTTGTTAATTGCCTGCTTTTGTTTATCTTCGCATACCTTGTTGTACTTTGTCCTCGCCGTTACCACGGGATAACGTTTTCGAAAAGTATGATTGCAAGCAGTTTTTTTCTTTCTTCTGGATCTAAGCTTACAAAAGAAAGTGCGTAAATATTCTCCAACAATTCTCCTCCACCAGTTTTAAAAAGGTCTCTTGTTTTCAGCAGCACTATTTCTCATTGCGTGTTTTAAGTTTATCCTCCTTAAATGTTTGTTTAATAAGCTCCCAATCTTCTTCTTTTTCGCGGTTAGTCGCCGCGTGTGTTTTTTATTTTCCACTATTTTGTAAAATTCACCCGTTTCCTTTGGCTTTTCGAGCTTTTCAATGACACTTAGGCCCGGCTTAAGCTGAGTTTTGACTTAAATACATTTCTGTGTTTTGCAATGGCTTAGTACTAAGCAGTGGCTTAAACTCGAGTTTTCGAAAGCGGCCGGCCACCAACGCTTAACGCACTAAACTCGAATTCATAACTTCAAACATCAAAAATAGTTGGCGTTTTTAATATGGTATGGACAATGAAGTGGATTTTTGGGCCGATTCAGTAAGCACAAATGTTAAATTTTGCGTGTATGTTATTTTTGTAATCTACTTTCTAAGTGGATGTGGTATGTGTTATGTGTACAATGCACACGATATAATATAATATCGTATGTTCAATTAAAAAAAAACCTCTACAGTGCCATAATTTAATCTTTTTTAAAATTTAAGTTGGCTACACGCTTTAGGAATTGACATATAAAACATCAGGCATAATATTTATAATGAATAATTTCAGAGTTACCAACCTACAATACTTTCCATGGTACTCTAGCGTTTTTTTTTTTCTATTGAACATACGATACTTGACCCACTGAGCAAACACATTAGGTTTTTTCGTTTGTACTGCACTAAGTTGAACTGAGTTCAAGTTTGTGACGTCACCAGTTCAGGTCAGTTCATATCAGTGTACATGAACTGAACTAAAAACAAACGAACACTTTTGGTGTAAAATATATAAAAAATAATAATTTCTGCAATACACTACAACACAATTTAAGGTAACACTAATAATAAAATGTTTCTACTGTATTTTATAAACAAATAATATTAAGCAAACTGAATGAAATCCGTGTTTCATAATTTAATAAATAAAATGTAGGGTTGTTGAATGACGATTTCAGAATGTTTGCTCGTTAATTCACACATTGCATAACCATGGATATGTCCTGTTCATCTTTGAAAATTGTATATCTCCCAACCTCTCCTTTTTCTAACCTGCACTAGTTACACCTACTCTGGACCAGGGGTAAAAAGTGCAGGTTCGGTGCAAGTGAACTGACGCAAACGAACACAGTTCAGTTCAACTTAGTGCATGTAACGAACGGTTTCGGTGCAAAAGGTGTAAAAAGTGCTGCACCAGTACATGTAACGAACAAACCTATTGAAATAATGTTTCATCACATTAATACAACGTTAAATGTTGTTACAATGTTGATATAACGTTATTTGTTTGTTTTTTGCCTAGTTGGTGATGAATAACGATTGTTATTTTTAATAATTTTCTTACGAAATCGGCTCGATTATTTCGATAATTTAATAGATTTATTCAGTAATTGGTTTCGAGTTATGTGAAGTTGTAAACTTAAATTAAAACACTTATTTGTTCCTTTCTTCACTTATTTTATTTTACTTGTTAGATGTACATTTCGAGTACTACGTACTCATTTTCAATAACAGAATGCCTTAAAACTAATTTACAATCGTTTATATATGGTTTGAGGATTAGTGGAAAAACCTTAATCTAATTATGTCGGTTACCTGTTTGGGGTGGATTGGTGTTAATGAGTGTCGGTGATTTACAATTTTCCGAAAGGAGGGTTAAAAGAGGATTATCTAAGGGACTCAGGTCAAAATTAAGTAGTTTGTTTTTGTTTTTATACATTTCTATTGATTCCAACATATTTAATCGATAACTGTTTGATTCTTTGAGTAATTTTACATTTTTTATTGGGAATTGATGGCCGGTTTCATAATTATGGTATGCTATCGCGGATTTTTCGGGGTTTCTATTTTTTATATGATACGTGTGTTCTTTGAATCTTTTTGATAAATTCCGTTGAGTCTGACCTATATAAACTTTTTCACAATTGTTACATTCTATCATGTAAATTCCTGATTTATTTAAATTATCCCTGTCTTGAAAAGACATTTGATTAAAAATACCACAAAGCTGAATACCTCAAAAGAAACCAGCGACATTAAGAATAACAAATTTGTTAAATTCATTTTCAACCCTCTAGTTCACCACCAAATCAACAAAATATTCAAAAAATTCAAATTAACAACTGCTAACTACAGCAACACAAAATTAAACATATTATTAAACAAAAAATCGAATAACAGGGATAATTTAAATAAATCAGGAATTTACATGATAGAATGTAACAATTGTGAAAAAGTTTATATAGGTCAGACTCAACGGAATTTATCAAAAAGATTCAAAGAACACACGTATCATATAAAAAATAGAAACCCCGAAAAATCCGCGATAGCATACCATAATTATGAAACCGGCCATCAATTCCCAATAAAAAATGTAAAATTACTCAAAGAATCAAACAGTTATCGATTAAATATGTTGGAATCAATAGAAATGTATAAAAACAAAAACAAACTACTTAATTTTGACCTGAGTCCCTTAGATAATCCTCTTTTAACCCTCCTTTCGGAAAATTGTAAATCACCGAGTGAAGAAAGGAACAAATAAGTGTTTTAATTTAAATTTAATAGATGTCGATAAATTATTACTGGTCGGATCGTTGACTTAGCTAAACATTTCAGATTTCTTTAATTTGGTTTTCATTGATCACTTGATGAAACATTTTAACTCGATATTTGAATTTGAATTAAAGGCACTTGGTTTGTTTGTTTTTGGATAACAAAGAAATTCGTGAAACAAACCAAGTGCCTTTAATTCAAATTCAAATATTTCAGATTTCCGTATCCTTTTGCATCTTTTTGATCACATAATTTTTAGATAAATCCTTAGATTGCTTTCTGGTTTACCTAATTCTACGTGTATTCTCCTTTTCCTATCCTAGTGTTATTGTTATCTTCTTGAATTTATTTTTTATCAGTATTTTGTTTGCCAAAATACGTAAACCAAGCCTGAGATAAATGACATGAGAATTGTCATAATTATGACGTTTGTTGCAACACGGTACATGAGATTGTCACGGAAATGCGACCTAGGTGCTACGGAACATTATGTGCATTTTATTTATAATTTAATAAGTTTATGTTTTACTTACCATCTTATAAACAAATAGATATAGTATATAGTGTATCGAGGGCCGAAAATAAGCTTTAGCAGCCCGCCGCTTTTAGCAGCTCGAGCGAGCGAGGGCTGCTAAAAGTGAAGGGCTGCTAAAGCATTTTGTCTCACTCGATATTTTTTCGCCTGCATTAAGTAAAAATAGTGTTGCAGGACATTTCATAGCAGTATTGAAGCATTAAAAAAAATACTGTACATTACCTTTAGCATCAAGAAGGACTCGTCAGGGGCTTCTTTTAAAAACTGAATACACTGCACATTGTCCAATGTTTTTTATTTTTTTGGTTGATAGTTGATAGAGTTTTTCTTTATTAATGCATATGCTTTGTTAAATAGTCCGATGTCGATGTTTTCTTTGATTTTGATAACTGATTTTAGCATTGAAAATTCTGACCATAAAGTTGCTTTATTTACTACCTTGCTTCTTTCCGGCAAATATGCCAGAATTACATTATCTGATGTGTTTTTTTCCTTTTTGCGTAGTTTCCACTTGAAAAATACGGCATAGATTTGTTCATATCGTTGCCTTGATTTATCCGGCAGTAGATTGTCGCTGACACTGGATGCGATGTTTTGTACAGGGTGGGGCAGAAAAACCTATCCGATTTCAAAACGTTATAAAATTAAAACCACTCAGCTTGACAACAATTTTTTTTTATTAACATATCGCAAATTTTATGCCATTTTTAAAAAAGTTTTGAAATGCACATCACTCAAATGTCGTCCTTGGGAGCGGATACACTGATTTAGGCGCTCGCGGTAGCTTTCAATGACTTTCACCGTCATTTCCACAGGAATTTCTTCAATTGCCCGAGCAATTTCCCCTCGTAAAGCAAGAAGGGTCCTTGGTCGATGCTGGAATACCTTCGATTTGAGGTAACCCCAAAGGAAGAAGTCACATGGAGTGAGATCCGGTGAGCGCGGCGGCCGGCCAATATCACCTCTCAGAGAAATGAGGCGTCCGGGAAACATTTCCCTGAGAATGTCCATTGATCGTCGCGATGTGTGGGCGGTTGCACCATCCTGTTGAAGCCACACATTTTCCACGCCAGTTTCTTCCATTTTGGGTTGAAGAAAATTTTCCAGCATGAAACAATAGCGCTTGCTGTTGACCGTTACGGTTTGCCCATTTTCTTCAAAAAAGTAAGGCCCCCAGACGCCTAGGCAGGAAAGAGCACACCACACAGTCACTTTTGGGCTATGGAGGGATTTCTGATGGATTTCCCGAGGATTTTCGTCACTCCAATATCGAAAATTCTGCCTGTTTACGGCGCCACAAAGGTGAAAATGGGCTTCGTCCGTGAAGAGCACAACATCGTCTATTGGGAGTTCTCGAAGATCGCGACACAGGTTCATACGGGTTTCAAAATCCCTTTCAATCAATTCCTGTGCAACAACCATTTTGTAGGGATGCATTTTGAGGTCCCGGTGTAAAATTCGCCGAATACTGCGGTTGGAAATCGCCAAAGCGAGCGAATGTTTTCGTGCCGAACGACGCGGGGAACGTTCAATCGCGGCTCTCACATTGGCCACGTTTTCAGGTCCTGTTGCTGTCCTGGGACGTCCAGGCGACTTCTTTTTCAATGCTGAACCCGTCTGTAGAAAATTTGACACCCACACTTTAATCGTAGCGTGATGTGGAACAGTATCATGACGCCCGAGTCCGAAATGAATTCGAAAAGCACGTTGTGTAGCAATTATCGAACCGCCGTTTTCGATAAACCGCTCAATAACAAAAGCACGATGTTCACCAGACCAAGGCATGTTGACTAATGACAAATGGCATAAAACCGGCTTTCTAACGGTTTTTACCCCACTACTCTACCTGTTCCCTCTTCTGAGAAAAAGGGATTTGAAATCGGATAGCTTTTTCTGCCCCTCCCTGTAGTTCTGGGGGAGTACACTCCATTAAATCATCGCAGTCGCTCTTTTCTGACATTCTACACGAATTGATTTCTCAATTCACTAATAACTTCTGCTACTAATTAATATTACATATGTTGCATTATTGAAATTGAAATGTCAAATCTTTAGATACTCGTTGTTAAAAAAAAATCAATTTGAAACTTGAAATGAGTGTGTTCCACTCCCAGAGTAAGCATGAAGTAAAATTTCGAGTTTAGAAAAGCCTGAAAATTTGGTTTGGTCGCGTAGCGCGAAGCGCGGAGCGGCCAAACCAAATTTTCAGGCTTTTCTAAACTCGAAATTTTACTTCATGCGCCACCGGTACGAAACACTGATGCAATGTAAAGTTTAGCGGTGTGTTTTAAACTTCGTAATATGTCAGTGTTTTGAATCGGTGGCGCATGAAGTAAAATTTCGAGTTTAGAAAAGCCTGAAAATTTGGTTTGGCCGCTCCGCGCTTCGCGCTACGCGACCAAACCAAATTTTCAGGCTTTTCTAAACTCGAAATTTTACTTCATGCTTAGCCTGGGAGTGGAAAACACTCGTTTAAAGCTTCAAATTAAATTATTTTAACAAACCGAGCGTCGGCAAATGTACAACGTATGCTTATGTACACTTCTTCTTCTCTGCTATCCCTTGTTGCCCCTTAGGGCGTCGGGTACTCGTTATCGAGCCATCTCCTCCATAACTGTTTATTCTGCTTATGTATACTTAAAAGAAAAATTCTCGTTATGAAAATGTTCGGTTTTACATAAAACTCTGTGTATGGTTTCGGTAGAGGCAGACGAAAAATTATTTATATTTACTACAACACATGTCCGTTAGTGTCACATGTACCATATTGGAACAGAGCATATATAATACCAACATAACTTAAGCGATGCTTAAATAAGCTTGGCTTAACATGTGATTCAGAAACACATAACGAACTAAAGCGCGGTTTATGTAAAACGGCAGCTTACGAAAACTGCAGCTTAAGCCACGATTCAACAACTGGCCCTAATAAATCGGCTACGTTGGATAACGGTTAGAAATAGATTTGACATTTGAAAACATGTCAAATTACATAAAAAAGGGACGTTGTCAAGCGTAAACAATTCTTATGTGAGATATGTATACATTTGTTTGGTGCAACAGAATACAAAATTAATAACTGCTTATAAATAAGAAGTACTTATATAAAACGGATTTTAATACTCTCTAAGACTTTGGAGAAACCGGGCGATATTTGATCAGAAACCAATCAAAATGATTGTAATTTAATTGAATACAAAAACACGCTGATAAAATAAATTTAACTAGGCGAAAAGTGCGAAAAACTCTGTGGAATTTATCCGTGTCCCTAATTAAGTGATTTGTGATTTGATAAGTGATGAAATTTCAATACCTTGATTTATTTTTGATAAATTAAAGAAATCGCTTCTTAGAACTTTAAATTGTACGTACACAAATGTATTCTAATTTCTCGCCCAGTTAAATGGAACGTTTTCTCCACTTAAAAGAAAAAAACTCTCTATGTTTCATCATGCGAATCTTTTTTCTAATTACTACAGCTAATCTGATTGTGCCATGGGTGATATTTTCCCTAATTTGGAGTGTGGGTTGCACTTGTGATAACGATGGTCGTCAGGTATTCTCGGAATTCGTCACAACCAAGATGAAGTCTTTGAAGCACAAGCCGTTTTTTCCAAACGATGGCGTAGTCTATGACTATAGGTACATTAATTTAAAAACACGTCAAGACAAATGAACATTTTAATTTCGTAGATTACACGATGGAGGGTTTACTGATCCCTCTGATGATCCCGCTCCTCCTACATGGCATAACTGGATGGAGAACGTTGACGACATAAAAATCACTGCTGAAATGAAGTATTCAGGTGAGTCTCATTAAATAAATCGACCTTGTACTCAAATGAATATTGTGTTCTTCATTATACAGTGCGATTGTTTAAAACATGATTTAGAGTAGACTTTGAGTTTTAAATTAGATTGGCACTACTGACTGTTAACACATAGTTTAACATAACCTCAAATTTATTCCATCATTTAATTAGCAGTCTGGGCAACCGCACAAAAAAATGCCGCCTACTCTAAATCATAATTTAAATTATCTCACTATTATATATTCCATTTGTTTCTGGATCTCGCCTAGCTATGGAAAAGTGACAGTTTAAGTATTGTAAATGGGGCTGGTTGTGTTTTAAATCAGGGTTTTTAAATGTCACTGTCGATTTTCGATTTTAAGGTTATAATTTCTGACTATTGTGATCTTACACTGTTGCCTGTTTTACAAATTTTCAGATATAAAAGGATAATAATATGCAGTTTTAAGATTAACAAAATTTACTACTTGGTTTTTGTACATACAAACACAGCAATAATATTGTATATAACAAATATAATGAATTCGGCTCTGCAAACTTATTTCGTCATCCATTTGTATTTCTCGCTTGGGTCTTCCCGTTAACACATTTTGATCAACTACATCCATCCACCTTAATTTTGGTCATTCTCTCTTCTGTTGGCCCTCAGTATTTTTTTGTAGAATTGCAAATTTATTCCCACCCTCTTGTGATACTGATAATTTTCATGTCAAACAATTTTTAAGCCCTCATTCCACTTTTATTATTTAGTCAAGAGAACCTGCATCTGAATCTTCTGATGTTTGTTCTGAGCCAGATTCCCCAAGCGAAATAATAAAAGGAGGAATGGTTTCAAAAGAAAGGTTCCCCATGTTGCAAGATTAACAATAAACCTCTTCAAAATTAAAAAGAGGATTACTTATGATATCATAAATTATTGCAACACTGTTAACATAAGGAACCAGGAGTGGCAACTAATAAAAAATGTAAATGTTGATACTGCAACATAACAACACGAAAGCATGGCTAGGCGAGATCCAGAAACAAATGGAATTGTGTATATATTTACATTACATGAATAAATATCTAGATATTGAAGTGCCGACAATTGATAACAAAAGAAATGCGGAATTAATAGGAATTATATTGTTAAATGAGAAGAACGTTTTGGCCGTTGGTCCAACAGGAACTGGTAAAACGTTAACAGTAATCGGAAAATTAGGCAGAAACATGCACAAGAAATTCATTTGTGACTTCATAAATTTCTCCGCAAGAACATCTTCTAATCAAACACAGGTTTGCTTTACACAATTTACTCAAGTTAAAATATCATTATTCTTGGAGACTTTTAAAAATACCTTTCTAAAATGATAAAAAATATACAGGGTGTCCCAGACCACCAGTATCATTTTTTTTTAAGAAAACGGCTAGTGATAGGTTGGTATATCTAAGAGTTTGCTTAAAAATGTCAATAACTCTAGATTATTAAATGGCAAGATAGGTCAAAGTGGTATCATTGAAACGGTCTTTAAAAAATAAGAAACATAATTTTGTTACTGTCATCGATTTTGAGTATTATCTAATTAAAGTTATTAAATTTCAATTTTTCATGGCTAACTTATTTTAAAAGATTGAGTTTCAAATGTCAGTTAAACCTTTTAGATACATTATAACCAAGGCCGCGGAGTCACTAAAGAAATATTCGACTCCAACTCTGTCTCCTCTATTTTTTTCGAAATCCCTACGCTAAATCCGACTGCTGCTTCGATCATGTGAACATTTTAAATCTTTACTTAAAAATGTAATTTTTTGCAATACAAATAAGTGTTTAATGGTTACTACATCTGCATAATTGCAATCTAAAGTTTTTTTTTTTTTTATCGAAATTTGGGTTTTCTCTCATATGCAAATTACATAAATACCCATTGTAATTGAAAACTCTATTTGTGTTCAAGTTTTAGAAAAAAAATTAAATATGTTTAGCACAATTATATTTAAATAATTGTATTGAAAATCGGAGTCGGAATTGTACGAAATTTTTAACTCCACGGCTCCGATTTCCTCATTATAAAAATACTTAATTTCCGACTCCACAGTTTTGACTCTAACTCCGACTCAGAGTTCACAGCACTGGTGCAAACTGTTTTCCAATTGGTTCTAAACACTGTTGAACTG
This sequence comes from Philonthus cognatus, assembly GCA_932526585.2. Classification (NCBI taxonomy): domain Eukaryota; kingdom Metazoa; phylum Arthropoda; class Insecta; order Coleoptera; family Staphylinidae; genus Philonthus; species Philonthus cognatus. Next base: position 74,136,473 of record OW052244.1, read on the forward strand.
TTCTGGTTCGAATACCAGTGGCCTTAAGTATCTACTTTTAAAATAAAGTAGCCATGAGATATTGATATTTGCTAACTTCAATCCAAAATTACCCAAAACAAACGCCAGTTACAAAAATATTTTTTATGTATAAGTTGTTTATTTTCAAAGACCTTTTCAATGATGCCACTTTTGACCTACCGTGCCATTTACAAATCTTGAGTTATAGACATTTTTAGGCTCAGGGATACCAAACTTTTTGCGAAAAAACAGTATTACGATTCTTTAATATGGCTTTTGTAATAATTTTTTTTGTCTAGGACCAACCGATTTCTTAAAAAAGCCTGATACGGGTGCTTTGGGACACCCTGTATAAGCAGATTATTGTTTAATTTGTTGAATATTACCTTTTTACATTGTGTTTATATATTTGTGAGTATGTCTCCACATAACTCAATTAAACAATTATTGACTAACTTTTCATTTAATTTCTGAAATACATACAAAGATTTTTCTAATTTAATAGTTGAGGCTGTTACTTGGTGAAATTCCATATCAACACTTTTAGTAAATAACACACTTGGTTACGATTTCACTGTTTAAACAGTGAAATCTTAACCAAGTGTGTTATTTACTAAAAGTGTTAAATATTTTTCATTTAAGTATACTTTCACATATTTTTTACAAATATAAAATTAATGTATATGTAATCAAAATTGAGCACTATATTTCAAGCTTCACTTTAAATCAGTGTTTTATGCGCGTGGCGCATGAAGTAAAATTTCGAGTTTAGAAAAGCCTGAAAATTTGGTTTGGTCGCGTAGCGCTACGCGCTACGCGACCAAACCAAATTTTCGGGCTTTTCTAAACTCGAAATTTTACTTCATGCTCAATCTGGGAGTGGAAAACACTCGTTTAAAGCTTCAAATTGAACGTTTTTAATAAAAGCGCGTATGTCTGAAGAATTACATCGAAAAATCGTTATACAGGGTCTTCATTTCAAAAGGAGTCACCCTGAATAACTCTGGATCTGACAAAGATAGGGTTTTAAGAAAAAAACGCGTCAATTTTGTTTTCAAGGGGGAACTTGAAAAATACTGTTTTCTCAATTTTAACTTTCGCCCCTTCACCCCCCAACCTTAACATTTAAAATGGCACCCCCACCGTGTGAAACCTCATTTTAAAGGGCATACAAATTACTATCCAGCAAACAAAAAATAATAGAAATTAGTTCACTTGTTTCACTATTTTTTTTGCCCTTTAAAATGAGGTATCACACGTGCCATTTAAAATTATAAAGTTGGGGGGCTGGGGGTGAGGTGGTGAAAGTTAAAATTTCAAAAACAATGTTTTTCAAGTTCCCCCTTGAAAACAAAATTGATGGTTTTTTTTTTTGTTAAAACCCTATCTACGTCAGGTCCAGAGTTATTCAGGGTGGCTCCTTTTGAAATGAAGACCCTGTATGTATACCTAAAAGAAACATTCTCAGTAAAATCTAATTCCATAGGATTTGATTGATTCTAAATTGGACAGACGTCGAAAAGGAGTTTTCGGTCCTCCAATTTTAAAACGCCAGGTGTTTTTCATTGATGATTTCAATATGCCCGCTTTGGAGGTTTACGGGGCCCAACCTCCCATTGAATTGATAAGACAGTGGATGGATTTCAAAGGCTGGTACGATAGGAGAAATATTGGAGAGTTTCGCACAATTATCGACGTTAATTTTGCCGCTGCAATGGGACCACCAGGTGGTGGCAGAAATCCCATTACAGCCAGACTTTTAAGACACTTTCATTACTTAACTTTCTTGGAAATGGAAGATGATTGCAAAGTACGTACATGGATTTTTTTTTCTTTTAAGTATACATACTTACCAGAGCTGGGTAGGATTCGAATTATTTAGGATTTGAATCGTGGATTCGAAATCTTTTAGAGGATTCAAAAGAGGTATACAGGGTGGGGCATTTAACGTGGTTGTCGCAAATATTTCGAAAACAAAGCATTTCACGCAGAAATGACCTGAGTGAAAAATAATCGTACAGAAGGGGGCCATAAATATGTAAAATTTGTTTTCTCACAGGTGGCGCTGTTGTCGTTAAAACACGGTTAACTTAATTTTTTTAATGGGAACCCCTGTATTCAAAATTGAATAATATACAGGGTGTTGCGTTTAAAATAAGAAAGTTGGTATTGGCCACTGTTACATGACAGACCATGTATAAAAAGTTTTTGTTGGAAAAAATGCGCAACCAAAATACCATCGACGTGTTTGAGCGTTTTTTCGAACACGCCCCTATTTATTTATTATCGAATTTGTTCCATTTGGCTGATGATACACACTGTATATTTTTTACGTTGAAATGCTCAGAAAAAATATATGATATTGTCGTAGTTTTTAATATTTATTTATTAATTAATTATAACATGATTTAAATCATAGTTTGCATATTTATAATTATAATTAGTGTTGCATTTAAATGTGTTACAATCTTGAAGTATCCCGGCATTAGTGAAGTTCAGGCGAAAAAGAAAAAGCAAGCACGATTTTTTTTTATTGACATGAATGTGTATGTATGTTTATATTAAACGTCCTTGACGAGATAACGCTACAGTGCGGAATCTGCCGCGAGCAGTGCCGATCGGATTCACATTCACCAAGCAGTTCATAAAGTCTCCACCATATACGCCGTGACAGCATTTCCCAGCCGATAAATATGGCTAGTGCGCGACGCTGAAAACCCTATCGGTTACCACTCTTTGTAATAATTACTCCATGGTGCTAATAATAAATAATTAGGTTTTGAACATTTTTGTTAAGGAAAACTTGTAGCGATATTAAAAATGGTAATGTTTGCAAATAAAATTGTAGAGCGTATTATCCTGATATCAATCAAAATCAGTATACTATATTAAAACTTTACATCAAATTAGTGTTTTATACGCGTGGCGCTTGAAATAAAATTTCGAGTTAAGAAAACCCTGAAAATTTATTTAAGTCGGGTATTTTCAAATTTTCGAAGTTGTACTTCATGCTTAATCAAGGAATGGACACACCCGATAGAAGTTTTTAACAGCGAACATTTAAACAGCGAATTCCTAAAAATTTACAGCGTGTACATCGGTATATTTATACTTAAAATAAATATTCCAAGTGTTTAATTAGATTCACATTTTTATAAACATATTTTTCAAAGAGAGCGTTTCAAAAATTTCAGCGTGGAATATTTGGAAGAATTCTAAGATTCTGGCTTGAACGCACTCCCGATATGATCAGTTTTTACGCCCCCTTGTTGGAAGCGTCCATAGTTGTCTACGCAACTATTCTAAAAGAATTACTGCCCACACCAGCTAAGACACATTACACATTCAACTTGCGTGATTTGAGCAAAGTATTTCAGGGAATTCTCATGTTGGAACCTGAATCAATCAAGGTAAATATTCGTAATTTCATCCGGACTGAAATGAATAAAAATCAAAATGTTATAATCGTTATTATTACTAAAGACCGTCGAGGAAATAGCAAGATTGTGGTATCATGAAAACTGTAGAGTGTTTCAAGATCGGCTGGTCAATGATGATGATAGAATTTGGTTTGGTACGTTGTTGAAGTCCAAGATAACTAACAATTTTAAAATGAAAATTGACAATTGCCTAACGACTGATGTGCTTTTGTACGGAGATTTTTTGGATCCTGTCAGCGATGTTAGACCTTACATATTCATAAATGATACTGAGAAGGTATTACATGAACGCGTTTTATTTTATTGGTGCCATTGCATATTTTTTTGTAGTTATCAAAAATTTTGAGTCATTATATGAATGAATACAACCAACAAACGACAAGACCTATGAATCTTGTTCTCTTTATGGATGCCATGTCGCATATTTGTAGAATTTCACGAATTATCAGACAGCCAATGGGAAATGCTTTGCTGTTAGGAATGGGGGGATCAGGTAAAATTGAGGACCATCAGGTGTAATGCAACATTAATGTTAAACTCCTTCAGGTCGACAAAGTTTGACCAGACTTGCAGCCCATATTGGCGAATATTTTTGTTTCTCAATTGAATTAACAAAAGCGTACAGCAATTACGATTGGAAAGAAGACGTGAAACAGCTTATGATCAATGCTGGTTTACTTGGGAGGGAAACGGTATTTTTATTCTCTGATACTCAGGTATGATATAGTAGTTCCTGTCGGAAGCATTATAATTTTCTTTGAACATATAATGAGGAAACTCGTATTTATTTACATTTATAGAGTTTTTCTAATACTTTTCACTATTAATCAAATAAGATTCACTAAATCCCAACTACCTTTCACCTTGTCGAATATAAGCCAAAATATTTCCCGATTAACGAAATGAGTTTCACTATATACCAAATGATTTTCCCTTTAATATTTTTGTTGCACATTTTGCAGTAATAATAACTTTCTTCTGAAAATATTTTATTTTTATACATAAACATTAACATTTATTCTCCGGATTACGAGTCCTCTTAGTTCATTGCTAACATGCATTTTTTGACGAACTGCAGCGATTTTGCTGACAAGTGAAATGTAATTGACAAACTGTGATAAGGTTTTGACATATAGGGAAATGTAATGGTGTATAGGGAAATGTATTTAATAATGAGAAATTTATTTGAGATAAAGGGATACATATTCGATGTAAAGTGAAATGCAACAGAAAAACTCTGTATATAATTTACTCTATTTGAAATTAGAAATGTTAAACTTCGAAAACCAATTTGTTCTTTAATTCAGATTAAAACTGAAACCTTCTTGGAAGATTTAAATAATATGCTCAATTCTGGAGATGTGCCGAATGTGTATCAACCGGATGAGTTGGACAAAATTTATCAGGGAATGAAAGGTGCTGTCACAGAAATGGGAATGGCAGCGACTAAATCTAATTTGTTTTCCGTTTATCAAAAACAAGTTCGATCGAATCTACATACGGTTATTTCAATGAGGTAAGTTTTATTTAAGCGTATACACGCATAGAACAAAAATTACATTATTCTTAGTCCAATTGGAGAAATATTCCGTGCCCGATTAAGACAATTTCCTGCGTTGGTCAATTGTTGCACTATTGATTGGTTTAGTGCTTGGCCTGATACTGCGTTGCAGGTAAGCAAAAGGGATTGAATGCACGTTTGGAAATGTACTATAGTCAACACATTACCCTATTACCGGGACGTCACAAAAAATATAAAGCGCCCCTAGTAGAAATTACATATTGAAACAATATTGGAACAATATAGAATTTCAATTCTACAGTCTTGTTTATAGAGGGAATCTTTTTTTAAGTATACATATTCCGATATCCACGCTGTATTTGTTTGTTCATTCGTTGTTTTTGTAAATCGTTGAACTTGAAGCTTTAAACGAGTGTTATCCACTCCCAGGTTGAGCATGAAGTAAAATTTCAATTTTAGAAAAGCCTAACAATTTGGTTTGATCGCTCCGCAAAGCGGAGCGGCCAAACCAAATTTTCAGGCTTTTCTAAACTTGAAATTTTACTTTATACTTAGCCTGGGCGTGGAAAACACTCGTTTATAACGATTTTCAAAAACAACGGATGCTTGAACAAATAAAGCGTGGATATCATGGTATGTATACATAAATGAAAAATTCCCTGTATAGTGGGATGTTAACACGACACTACTATCCTTTTCAAAAAGCGAGGCAATGCACATTTCTGTGCTGTATTTTAAAAATAAAAAAAATAAAAAAAACCACGAAAAGAAAATGATTCAAGTCTACATTCCTTAGAATGTTTTTTATATTTTTAGAAAAAATCCAATTCTTATCACAATTATTTATCGCGATATTAGATGAATACCCAAAATAGTATCAACATTTTCTTTTTTTTTACAAAGGTCAACTTCAACGTTTCGTACAAATATATTGACTAGATTCTGGTTCTGTGGTTCTTTGGGGAGTGCGCATATCTGCACTGCACTTAGGCCTCATTAGGCCTTTTGTGCTTCCTCGCGCCGACCACCCAGCCTCAGCTCGGCCAGCCTACCTGGTTCAGGTATCCCTATCCTGTATAGGTGTGCGTTTAGCCCGCAGTGACCAGTTAGGGCGGCAGTTATGCACCTAAGGTTTCCCCTGGTTAGCTGCAGATACTGTTTCGCTGATCTCTCTTTGGGATACAATAGTGTTTAGTTAGAGAGCTTGCAGCCCTCGATGTCATCCCAACGCTTCCTGAATTACTCCAATGCGTTGGTTTGTACTACAGTGACTTAATTAAACACATTGGCGACAACTCCCTGTCATCCGCCATGATGAGGCAATATTAATCGAGATCATAGGTTATTTTACAAACATCTAATATTCATGGGCAGAACTATTCCCTTAATTTTAAAATAGAAACATATGATGGTTAATATCTTAAATTAACGTGTTTGGGTAGATTCTATTTACCTTTGCAAATTTTTGAGATAAGATTTTGGGGTATGTGAAATAAAGCACAACCTTTAGACGGAATTGCTGTGACCAACTTTAGACCTCATAGCTACGCCACTGTTTCTCTGCCATTTTGGTTCAGAATTACTAACAACCAATCAAAAAGAATACCAAAGTTGTCGCCAATCAAAGCACTGTAGTTTGTACCATATTGCACAGGGACATAGGTGCAAGGTGCAGCTTATAGAGCCGATTTCGTAAAGAAAATGTTAAAAATAACAAGTATTGTACTACAAGTGAATGTTGTAAACATAACACATTAAATCCAATTAGAATGTGGATTTGAAGAATAACATACAAATTAAATTTAACATTTTTGCTTACTGAATCGACCTAAATATCGACACCATATTAAAAACGTCAACTATTTTTGATGTTTGAGGTTATGAATTCGAGTTTAGCGTGTTGAGCGGTGGTGGTCGGCCGCTTTTGAAAACTAGAGTTTCAATCCCTGCTTAAGTAGTAAGCCATGACTGAAAAACACCAAAATATATCTAAGCCTAGTTTAGGTCTAAACTCAGCTTAAGCCACAATTCAAAAACAGTACATCAAAATACGTTTTTGAGCTGGTTCGTTATATCGTGGCATTTAGAATTATTTTTTTAAGAGGCGACAAAGTGAGGCGACACGCTTCTCGTTATTAAAAGGTCGCGTGATCTAACCGTAAGACTTATCTGGCAACAGCCATGTTTTATGACGCAGCATGCGTTCAATAACAACATCTACACAAAGACAATTCTACCCCACTGTTTGCACTTTAGATCATTTGGCTCACCTGAAGTTGGACACGAGCCGCGCCTGATAAGTACTTACACAACACTTGTCAAAATAATTATTCAAGCTTTAATTTAAATATAAATTCTACCTCACTGTTTGCACTGTGGATCATTTGCCTCAAGCTTTTATTCAAATGTCGACATGGCAAAGAATTGATTTTTTTCTGTTTCAACGAACCTTCATTAATTAAACAAAGAAAAAAGTTCATGACGTCTGGGTAGAAAGGTAAAGTGTTGACTATATATAACATATTTATCTTATTTCCTCTTTTGGTTAGTCAGTAGCTTTACAATATCTAAATGATATACCCGAACTTCAAGTGAGCAATGAAGTCCTCCATGGAATAGTCATAATGTGCCAGCACATGCACGCCAGCGTCGTCAAAGCCAGCGAGCAGTTTTTACAAGAATTATCTAGGCACAATTACGTGACTCCCACATCGTACCTTCAACTTCTTTCAAGTTATACCGATTTAATGAGTAAAAATAAAGGTGCTTTAACTGAAGGCGTTGGAAGGCTAAAAACCGGTTTGGATAAACTGAAAAACACTTCCGAGGAAGTAAAAATTCTGCAAGTTAACTTGGAGGTCATGAAACCGGCTTTGCAAATAGCAGCCGCTGAAGCTGATATTATGATCACACAAATTGCGGCTGATACGGTTAGAGCTAATTATTAATTAAATTAACCTTTTTTAAAAAATAAGCTTCATAGACAGAGGTGGGCGGCACTTGAGTACAAGTACTAATAAACATCTGTATTCTGAGTACTTTTCATGTCCTCGGTACTCAGTCCACGAGTACCTTATTCTCTAAGTACTATCGGTGGAACAAAATGTTGGAACACTTAAAATTTGTTTAGTGTGTGTCAAAGTTTTTTTTTTCCTCTCATTTAAATATTATTATTGTCACTCCATATTATCACCTTTCTTTAAGAAACCTGACTTAACTATACCGGTTAAGTCAGGTTTTATAAAGAACGGTTATATATATTATGGAGTGATAATAAAAATATTTAAATGAGAGGAAAACAAAGGTCCAAACTTTGACACACACTAAACAAATTTTACGTGTCCCAATATTTTGTTTCCACCGATGGTACTTGGAGAATAAAGTACTCGTGGACTGAGTACCGAGGACATGAAAAGTACTCAGAATACAAATTTTAAATACTTTTGTCTTAGGCTATCTATAGACGCGTTTTAAGATTTATCTCTCTTCAGTAAAGCTTTGCTTATGACTTTTTTTAAATAAATATTTAGGAATCAAAATGGAATAAACTTACTTGGAAAAAATGCTGTGTATGGTATGAATAGGTACACACAAGAAATCCAAAATTAAGACTTTTTTAAACTCGAAATGTTACTTCATGCGCCACGCGTATATTACATTAAATTTAAGTGAAGTTTAAAACATATTATTGTGGTTGAGAATTTTCCAAATTAAAGTACTCAATAATTCATTCAAAACATATTCAAATTTTGGAATGTTCGAACATTTCAATATTCTTTCAAAAACTCTTAAATTTTCGAATCATTCCAATATTTATATATTCGAATATTCAAATGTTTGCATATTTGAATATTCAAGTATGTGAAAAGTTTAGTAGTTGAAATATGGATATTTGAATTTTCAAATATTAGTATTGTAATATCATTGACAACAGTAGTGTTTATTCATTATCATATCTCTTAGTTACTCAGTACTTTGTACTCATATAAGTACTCAAGTACTCATGGTTACGTACTTGTACTTGACACTTGAGGACATTTTGCGTAGAGTACTTGTACTCAATACTCGAGTACAAATGTACTTGTCCTCGGAACAGCTCTGTTCATAGGTAATTGCTGAGGAAACCAAAGCTATTGTGGAAAAAGAGGAGGAAGTGGCAATTAAGAAGAAAGTTGCTACACAATCGATCGCCGAGGACGCTGAAAGAGATTTAGGTAAAAACAGTAATATTTTGTTCGTGTTTTGTAAATAAATTAACGATTGGTCGTAGCTGCTGCTTTGCCTGCTTTGGAAGCTGCTGAAAAGAGTCTTCAGTCTCTCAACAAGAATGATATAACTGAAGTGAAGGCTATGAAAAAACCTCCGCAAGGTGTTATTTACGTCATTGAAGCTATCTGCATTGTTAAAGGTGTGAAGCCAGCAAAAGTACGTCAATGTTTTTAATCTTTGATCAAAAACTATTCATAACTCCCGCAGTTCCTGCTTTAGTGACAATGATATTAAAAATATTGAACATTTTAGATTCCCGGAAATAAGCCCGGAGAAAAAATTAACGATTACTGGGAACCGGGTCGCCAAATGCTGGCGGATCCTGGAGCTTTCCTCATGTCACTAATGAATTTCGACAAGGATTCCCTCACTGAAGACATTATTCAAAAATTGAAGAGTTATGTAAACGATCCCGTCTTTCAGCCTGAAAAGATCATCAAGGTTTCGAAAGCTTGCACTTCCTTGTGTATCTGGGTGCACGCCATGTACAAATTTTACTTTGTTAATTTGACAGTAGCACCTAAAAAGGCAGCTCTTGCTGAAGCGAAAGTTGAACTGGAGGCTACAGAAGCTGCATTAGCTAAGGCTAAAAGCAAGATGAAAGAAGTATTGGATGGCGTGGCTTTGTTGAATGAAAAGCTTGCGGCTAGGGTGGCTTTTAAGGAAGAGAAGGAACAGAGCATTAATTTGTGTGAGGAGAGGATGAATCGTGCTCATCGATTAATATCAGGTAAGATTTTTAATCACAGTTTTTTAAATTACGAAACAGGGTGTTTCTATTCGTATCTTCGATCTGCAAAATGCATATGTATTTGTAAATTAAGAATTGAGGCGATGAGAGCAAGAGTAGCCTAACTAACAAAAACATGAAAATGCCAATAAATGTAGATGCAGCATCCCAGTGCAGCAGAGCTAGGTAGCACTCTAGTACAAGTACTCAAAATTAGTACTCTGAGTACTTTTCGTGTACTCGGTACTCAATCCACGAGTACTTTATTTTCCAAGTAGTTGTACTTGTACTCGACGCATTTTTAGACCGTAAACTGACCTCGAGTACATACATTTTCTGTCTCAATTTTGACATTTGTGTGATAGTTGGCTAAATTCCATTTAAACAAATGAAAACTAGACTAAAATCTATACAAATTTCATGTTTGGATTACAACTTTAGGTTGACAGCCATGACATTTTTTTCACTAATAAAAACTACTAAATGCCGCATATTTTTACTTCCCCCCATATGTAATACAAAGGGAAAGTACCGTGCAATCATTTAAAACATGATTTAGAGTAGGCTTTGAGTTTACTTAAGTACTCATGGTTACGTACTAGTACTTAGCACTAAAGTACATTTTGCGTAGAGTACTTGTACTTAATACTCGAGTACATTTTACTTGTACTCGGAACAGTTGAATATTGGCATTTTCATGTTTTTGTGGGTTAGGCCACTGTTGCTCTCATCGACTCAATTTTAAATTGAAATTATTAGGATTAGCTGACGAAAGAGTTCGTTGGATAAAAACAATTGAAAACATTGAGGCTAGTGCAGTCAATGTTACTGGAAATATATTGATTTGTTCGGGATGTGTTGCCTACTTGACTCCATTCACTGACCGATATAGACTAAGACTATTTGAGGATTGGCTGGTAGTGATGAAAAGTTCGGGTGTGCCACATGCCGATAAGTGCGATCCAGTCACCATCCTGGGTGAACCAGTATTGATCAGATCTTGGCAGATCGATGGTTTGCCAAGAGATTTCCTTTCTACAGAAAACGCAGTTTTGGTTTCCTGTTCAAAAAGATGGCCATTGTTCATAGATCCTCAAGGGCAGGCAAATAAGTGGATCAAAAATATGGTAAGTCATTGCTACAAGTAATTTGCGATTATTAGAAATACAATATTCTACCAGGGGAAAGCAAGACAAATAGCAGTTTGCAAACTAGCAGATAAAGATCTCATCAGAACTATGGAACTGGCAATCAGATTTGGCAAACCCGTATTGATAGAAAATGTCGGAACTGAACTGGATCCATCCCTAGATCCAGTTCTATTACGTTCTGTGTACTATCAAGGAACTACGCTTATGTTGAAATTAGGTGACTCAATTGTCCCTTACAACGACGACTTCCAATTATACATCACCACCAAGCTTCCCAATCCCCATTACACTCCAGAAGTTTCTATTAAAGTACAGCTTGTTAACTTTACTCTTGTGCCGAGTGGTCTACAAGATCAATTATTGGCTCTGGTGGTGTTGCAAGAGCGTCCTGATTTGGAGGAGCAAAGAAGTCAAATAGTTATCAGCAGTGCACAGATGAAGCAAGAATTAAAAGAGATTGAAGATAGGATTTTGTACAAGCTGAGTACTTCAGAAGGTTCACCTTTGGATGATATTGAGTTTATTATAACTCTTGAATCGTCGAAGGTTAAAAGTGAAGAAATCAAGGTAAGAACCAATACATTAGTTGTATAAATTAGGATATTTCAAAATTGAGTCTGTTTTTCTTTTATTAAATTTTAGAGTAGTTTAGAGGCAGCGGAAATTACTCAAATCGACATTGACAATACTAGGATGGAATATATTCCTGTAGCTAATCGTGGCCAAATATTATTCTTTTGTTTAGCTGATTTATCTGGTGTTGATCCAATGTATCAATATTCACTCGAGTGGTTTATAGCAATTTTTGTTGGAAGCATGGCTGAAACGGAAAAAACTGGTACTTACGTATTAACCATAATCTGCCTTATTAATAGACGTTAGCATACAGCTTGAACACTGAACTGTGGACGATATTAACCTTTTCGTATTGATAAAACTTTTTTGTAGATTATTATTATTGACCCCGTTACACACACGACACTATAGTGCCAGTTGACAAAGTTATTGCCAGCTGACATTTAGTCCACAGAGTGATATCTAATCTAATCTTATTTGAGTGATATCAAACCTAACCAACCGAAATCTCACCTAACCTAAATAACGTAACTTAAAGTTTTATCATTTTTTAATGTACTGTTCACATTGTATTTCACATTTTGACAACCGAAATCTCACCTAACCTAAATAACGTAACTTAAAGTTATATCATTTTTTAATGTCTGTTCACATTGTATGTCACATTATGACAACCGAAATCTCACCTAACCTAAATAACGTAACTTAAAGTTTTATCATTTTTTAATGTACTCTTCACATTGTATGTCACATTTTGACAACCGAAATCTCAATTAACCTAAATAAAGTAACATAAAGTTTAATCATTTTTTAATGTTCTGTTCACATTGTATGTCACATTTTGACATTTTGAGAGGATCGCTGGTGTTTTGATAGTTAGGGCGAAATTTCAAAGGTAAACAGTGTGCAGAATTCGGTATAGTTTTTATTTGTTTTGACAATAATGACACTGCTGTCAACATAAAGTTGTAATCGCTAGTAGCTCGTTTGTTTCGACAGTTTAAGTGAAACTTTAAAGATTATTTGTATGGATTTCAGTGTAGTTTTCATTTTGCTAAAAATTGAGAGAGTTGTCAAAACAAAGATTTCGAGTGATGTAACTCGTTTTTTTTATTTACATTTATAGCAAAAAAAACTTAAGTAGATGCATCCAAATGTATTCGAGGTCATTTTGCGATTTAAATATGCATCGAGTACAAGTACAAGTACTTGGAAACTAAAGTACTCGTGAATTGAGTACCGAGTACATAAAAAGTACTCAGAGTACAAAATTTAAATACAGTACTCGAGTACCGCCCAGCTCTGAATAATATGTATATTTTGTTTTATTAATACGAAAAGTAAATACGGATTTCATAGAAATTAACTAGCATTTAACTATCGTATGTTCAATAAAAAATAAAACTATAGAGTGCCATGATTTATTCTATTTTTAAATTTAGGTTGGCTACACGCTCTAGGAATTGACATATAAAACGTCAGACATAATAATTGTAATATATTATTTCAGAGTTGCCAACCTGCAATATTTTCCATGGCACTCTATAGGTTTTTTTATTGAACATACGATATATTGTTATTAGCGACAATTCTATTAATATGGCTGGATATTTTTTAAATTGCAAGCTAAATACATAAACTTTTTAGAAAATCTTGCCGAACGCGTGGAAATCATCAACGACTACTTTACCTTCAGTTTGTACAGCAATGTTTGTCGAAGTCTTTTTTCAAAAGATAAGCTGCTTTTTGCATTTTTGTTATGTATCAGGATTATGATGGACTATAACAAAATATCTCCGGTAGAGTGGCATCATTTCTTAGCAGGTGGATCTCCTATTTCGGTAATAAGAGAAAATCATTGATTGATCTGTCTTTTATTACATCCTTTTCATTGTTGTGAAATTATAGGAAGCACCAAATCCTGCAAGTGATTGGTTATCAGATAAAGCTTGGAAAGAAATTTTAGCACTGGCTCATTTATCCTCGTTTAACATATTCATTGACACTTTTGAAAAGTATAAAAATCATTACAAACGAATTTTTGAATCGCAAGAACCTCACAGGTAAAATTTACTGCTTATTGACTTAGAATGTATTTGTCACTTCTTAAGGAAAACACTGCAACGCGTATAAGTGGCGTAGATAGCTTTTTGCGATGAGGAGGGGTCTATTTTTGCGCATCAAGCGGAGAGCGCCATCGAACATCCGAAATATCATAAATTTAAATCAGAAATGATAAATTATATAAGTGATCTATATTTTAAATTTCACGTTCAACCGGTGTTCTATACGCGTGGCGCATGAAGTAAAATTTCGAGTTTAGAAAAGCCTGAAAATTTGGATTTGTCGTGGCGGGACTCGCTTTGCTCGCGCGCCCCGTCAAATCCAAATTTTCAGGTTTTTCTAAACTCGAAATTTTACTTCATGCTTAATCTGGGAGTGGATAGTCAATTATTCGTGTTTGAATTGATATTTATTTCTTAAGAGTATAAGGAAACGTTACTCACACGGGCATAATTTCAAAATGGACGGACCTTTTGTCAAGAGTATACTGTTTTCTATTATTATAACACTATTATATTTTGTTTCTAACTGCCAAAAATGTCTAAAATGTATCATAATTGTCAAAAAATTGTTCAAAAGCGTTATAACTATTAAAATATATGATTACTGTCACGAAAAACGTAACGTTCAAAATATCACAATACTGTCAAAAAACGCTAATGCATATGTCGAATTTTATATTCCATTATTCGCAGATAATTAAGTTACTAACATAGATTGGTAATTTACAGAAAGTTTTACATATGCATACGTCGTACATTTTCCGATGCTCGGTTTGTCAAAATAATTTAGTTTATAGCTTTAAACGAGTGTTTCCACTCCCAGGCTAAGCATGAAGTAAAATTTCGAGTTTAGAAAAGCCTGAAAATTTGGTTTGGCCGCGTAGCGCGAAGCGCGGAGCGACCAAACCAAATTTTCAGGCTTTTCTAAACTCGAAATTTTACTTCATGCGCCACCGGTACACAACACTGATTCAATGTAAAGTTTTGCGGTGTGTTTTAAACTTCGTAATATGTCAGTGTTTTGTACCGGTGGCGCATGAAGTAAAATTTCGAGTTTAGAAAAGCCTGAAAATTTGGTTTGGCCGCTCCGCGCTTCGCGCTACGCGACCAAACCAAATTTTCAGGCTTTTCTAAACTCGAAATTTTACTTCATGCTTAGCCTGGGACTGGAAAACACTCGTTTGAAGCTTTAAACCGAACGTCGAAAAATGTACGACGTATACATATGTATATTTAAAAGAAAAATTATTTTCATGAAAAAGTTCGGTGTTACATAAAACTCTCTGTATATAAAAATTATAACAAAATAAATAGCTAACCAAAAAATAGCCTTTTAACTGTTAACGGTAGAGGCTTCTACTTCGTTATACATAATTATTCACAAATGAAACACGATTTTAACTTTGTTTTTATAACCGAGACTTGCTTAGTCTGGGAGTGGAAATGCTTGTTCAAAACTTCAAACTGAATGCTTCAATATGAACATTAAATGACTGAAAATGATTTTAAAGATAATCTAGTCTTCAAAGTTTTGTTTTGTTAAGTGACTATAGTTTCGACAACTTTAACTTGTCATTTTCAAACTCAAAGTGAAATAAACTAACAATTAAACAGGTATATATACTTAAAATTAAGGTCTTATAATTGCGTTAAAAATGGGGGTATATACTAAATCAAGCTGGTCGTTGATGACGGTGATATCCTGATTAGCTCGGGCTTTGTGAATTTCCAGAGACTTCCAAAGCATTTTTATTTCATAGATCCCCCCCTATCTACGCCACTGACGCGCATATTTCTTTCAGAGAACTTCTTCCTGATGAGATTCAGCAAAATCTAGATCAATTCCAAAGATTAGTCGTATTGAAATCGTTACGTGCTGACAAAATAACAAACGCAATGCAAGATTTCCTGGCGGTAAACATGGGACAAAGATTCATAGAACCCCAAACCTCTGACTTATCGGCCATGTATAAAGAATCCACACCGGTTGCTCCACTAATTTTCGTGTTGTCAACAGGAACTGATCCAGCTGCTGATTTATACAAATTCGCAGATCGAATGAAAATGACTAAAAGAATGCTATCAATTTCCTTAGGGCAAGGTCAAGGACCAAGAGCCGAGAAGATGATCCACGAATCTATCGAAATCGGCAGCTGGGTTTTCTTCCAAAACTGCCACTTGGCGCCCAGTTGGATGCCACGTTTAGAGCGAGTCATTGAGCAACTTTCTCCAGAACAAGCGCATAGAGAATTCAGAATTTGGTTAACATCAACACCGTCTCCACACTTTCCCGTTTCCATTTTACAAAACGGTAGTAAAATGACTGTGGAACCACCAAGAGGTTTAAAGGCCAATATGTTGCGGGCTTATACCAATCAAGTCTCTGATATGTCAGATTTTTTCCATTCTGATCATCCAAAAGTGGTTAATTTTAAGTGGCTTCTATTTTCCTTATGCATGTTTCATGGTTGTTTGCTGGAAAGGAAGAAATTTGGGCCATTGGGTTTCAATATACCATACGAGTTTACTGATGGAGATCTTAAAATTTGCATTTCACAGCTGTATATGTTTATAATGGAATACGCTGATGCACCGTTTAAAGTATTAGTGTATACGGCAGGGCATATTAATTATGGCGGAAGGGTTACTGATGATTGGGATAGAAGATGTTTAATGAGTATTCTATCGGATTATTATAGAAAGGAAGTTATGAGTCCAGTGTATATATTTGATCGCACAGGAGTGTACCATCAGGTAAGAACGTAATGTTTCTGTAAAAGTCAATAAAACATTATTTTCAACCCATTAACCGCCATTGATGCACAAACGCAATATTATTAATTTTTTTAGTTAAATTATTAAATAAGTTAATTTAATACAATGTATTAGTTGAGCTAACTTGAGAATGTGTGAAGAAAAATGTAAATATTTTCTTATTTAAATATTTCGATTATTACTCACGTAGGCCCAATTGTTGGATAGTGGCTTAGGCCGAGTTTAGAAATGTTGAATATTTTAATGGAATTTTGTTTGAAAATTTATAAAAAAATCAAATATTACTATAAAAGTTTCAAAAACTTTGCAATTTATGCAGAATTGATCAAAGTTTTAGATACAATGAACAGAAATTAAATTCTCCGATTCCACCCCACTTTTTCCAATCAATTTTTTCCACTGAGTTTTTTATCCACTTGTTCTTTTTTCCACTGAATGTTTTTTCCATTCATTCTTTTTCCATTAATTTTTTTCCAACGTTTGATTTAAAATATTTCGATGTCAAAGCCAACTTCATATCGCCTTGTCATAGCGTTTTGACATTTCGGCTGACAGTTTCGGTCGGGTTGTGAAAATTTCGGGTTGTGATTCTGATTGGACGTGGGATTCAAAATGTTTGTGGAATTAATTGTGGGTGTGACTAAAAATCCTACGCTACATATTGACGATTACCTGAACACAAAAACGGATGAAAAAAATGGAAGGGTCTTTTGGAAATCCTATCCGGAATGCAAAGCTCGAGCTGTTACGCGGTCGCAGTTGACTCACGGGCAGGTAAGAACAATTCTCAATTTAGAACAAGATTCTAATGTGGCGGGTTGAATACAGGTTGTTGAAGTTGTGAGAGGCCCAAACGAATCTCCACACGAAAATCATGCCCCTAACGTAGAGGCTGTGGAAGCTATGCGAATAAGGGGTACCATGAAGCGACGTGCCGAAGCTCATCCAGAAGCTCCCCCGGCTCAGCTGTTGCGGACCGAACTTCAACATATGCGTTCAGGCGTTCTTGCACAGCTTCCCGAGAGACAAAATCTGACGAAAGCTATCCAGCGGAGAAGGCTGAAAGACATGCCAACGAACCCCACCACTCTAGAGGAACTGGGCGACGTGCCAGCCACATATAAATCAACACTCGGTGGAGAGACGTTCCTCATCTACGACTCGCGGGATGATGCCGACGTGGATGAATCTGTTGGAAGAGTGATGATCTGGGCCACCAAGGAAAATTTGCGACGACTGGCCAGAAGCACAACGTGGTACGTCGACGGGACGTTCAAAGTCGTCCCAGCTATAATTTTCCAGCTCTTTGCTGTTCTCGGAAATTTTGTCCAAATTGTTAACGGAGTTGAGAAGAGGGTGGCTCTGCCTGTCGCGTACGCGCTCATGGAAAATAAGGCACAGATGGCATATGAGAAGGTCTAATAGTTAAACTTAAAGTTAACTTTAAGGTTGCATTTGTGAGTAATAACAAATATTTAACTAGGTTTTTGAAGTTATTCGAGACGAATGTGACAGGCATGGGTACGTCATATCTGCCACTGTTGTAATGACGGATTTTGAAATGGCTATCATCAACGCAGCCCAGACAATGCACGCCAATGCAACTGTGAAAGCTTGCTTTTTTCACCTGAAACAGTCAATATTCCGTCGCTTACAAGCAGAAGGACTGCAACAGGCTTACAACAATCCGGATGACCGATCGATCAAAGAGGCAGCGCAGATGATGTGTGCGACTAGTTTCGTTCCAGTTGAGGATGTTGGGGAGGCGTTCGACATATTTTCAGAATCGGCACCAGAAGAATTTTCTGAAATCATCGATTACTTCGAAAATAATTATGTAAGAGGCAAACCGGCCAGGGGGAGACGTCGTGCCACGCAGCCGAGGTATCCTCCAGCGCTCTGGAACGTGTATGAGGCTGTGATGACTAACTCATCACGAACAAATAACATGTCAGAAGGATGGCATCACAGATTTGCAGTTGTAGTCGGCAAAGACCATCCCAGTCTCTATGCGTTTCTCCTGGAGATACAGAAAGAACAGGGCGACACCGAAACAATGTTTCGCGAACTGGATTTGGGGCGTAAAATTAAAAGGTCGGAAAATTTGGCGCGAGTAAAGACAGAAGAGAGGATATGTAATATAGTTAGGGACTACGAAGTACGAAAGGAAGCTGATGAGATAGCAGAGTACCTCCGCGCAGTAGGGCACAACATTCAATTTTAATCCGTGTAAATCCTTGTAAATCCTTGTAAAATAAAATGTCGAAAAAGAAGTGAAATAATATATTTATAGTGGAATAATATATTAATGGATAAAATGATTGGTGGAATAATACATTAGTGGATAATATGATTGGTGGAAAAAAAGGAGTGGAATATTCGGATTGGAGAAAGTGGAGTGGAAAAAGTGTCCACATACCAAATTCTCCACCTAGACGTTCAATTATGGCTAATCAATTGAGAATTAAGTGTGAACTGTTGAATATTTCAATGATATTTTGTTTGAAAATTGCTAAAAAAAAATTAAATATTACTTAAAAACTTCAAAAACTTGGTAATTTATACAGATTTAATTAAAGTTTATGATACAATCAACAGAAATTAGATTCTTTACCTAGAAGTGGAGTTACTGCTACTTAAAATATACCGGGTGTTGACTTGGCGGACGCAACATAGGAAATCCCATGTAAATTTTGAAATGTTCAAATTTTGGCTCCCCTATTTATTTTAGAAACAAAATGCATTTACCTTTTTTGTAGAGGGAAAAATTGTGAATTCATTCATGTTAACGTTTATCACTTTACGTTTCTCTAAGTTAAAATAATTAAGAAAAAGTAATGTGATTTTATAAAAATAATGACATGCCATGGAGTTGAAACAACAATTGCAAATGTCAAAATGGCAAAAGATATCGCAGTCACTTGATTAAAGTAAATGTTTTCGAAATGATTTACACTTAAAAGAAAAAATCCTCCTAATAAAGTGGTATTATGCAGACCACAGTTATCACGATGTTTGCGTTATGTTTTTTGTCGTTAATTAAGTAAAAACAATATGTTGTATCAATTCCATGGTATGTCATTATTTTTATAAAATCACATTACTTTTTCTTAATTATTTTAGCTGTGAATTTTCTGACATTCGTTGATTTTTAAAAGAGTTCAGATTGCAGCTTTAAACGAGTGTTTTCCACTCCCAGACTAAGCATGAAGTAAAATTTCGAGTTTAGAAAAGCCCCGTGAAAATTTGTCGAGGGTCGCGTAGCGACCCTCGACAAATTTTCTGGGCTTTTCTAAACTCGAAATTTTACTTCATGCGCCACGCGTATAAAACACTGATTTCAAGTGTGGTTCAAATATATATAAATTCACAATATTTTTGTTTTGTAGGCGTGGCGCATGAAGTAAAATTTCGAGTTTAGAAAAGCCCAGAAAATTTGTCTCGGGTCGCTGCGCGACCCTCGACAAATTTTCACGGGGCTTTTCTAAACTCGAAATTTTACTTCATGCTTAGTCTGGGAGTGGAAAACACTTGTTTAAAGCTTTAAATAACTGCACTACGCGCACTCGCAAAATGCTTTGGTATTCGGCGTGCACTCGGGATATAATTGCTGAATATTCATGAAGTGAATACTCTGGCCGATTGTGTATTAAAAACGTCAACTATTTTTGAATTTTGAGGTTATAAATTCGAGTTTTAGGCGTTAAGCGGTGGTGGTCGGCAGCTTAGGAAAACTCGAGTTTAAACCACTGCTTGGCAATAAGCGATGACTGAAAAACACCGATATGTATCTAAGCTGAGTTTAAGTCTAAACTTGGCTTAAGCCACTATTCAACAACTGGTCCTTAATGTATTTCTAACTTCACAATAATTAAGTTTTATACCCGTGGCGCATGAAGTAAAATTTCTAGTTTAGAAAAGCCTAAATTTGGATTTGGACGCTTCGCCTCCAAATCCAAACGTTCAGGCTTTACTAAACTAAAAATTTTACTAAGTATACATTAGCATATGTTGTACATTTGCCGACGCAAGGTTTATTAAATTAATGTAATTTAAAGCTTTAAACGAGTGTTTTCCACTCCCAGGCTTAGCATGAAGTAAAATTTCGAGTTTAGAAAAGCCTGTAAATTTGGTTTGGTCGCGTAGCGCGAAGCGCGGAGTGGCCAAACCAAATTTTCAGGCTTTTCTAAACTCGAAATTATACTTCATGCGCCACCGGTACAAAACACTGATGCAATGTAAAGTTTTGCGGTGTGTTTTAAACTTCGTAATGTCAGTGTTTTGTACCGGTGGCGCATGAAGTAAAATGTTGAGTTTAGAAAAGCCTGAAAATTTGGTTTGGCCGCTCCGCGCTTCGCGCTACGCGACCAAACCAAATTTTCAGGCTTTTCTAAACTCGAAATTTTACTTCATGCTTAGTCTGGGAGTGGAACACACTCATTTTAAGTTTAAAATTAAACTCTTTTAAAAAAACGAGTATCTAAAGATTTATGGCATATACGCTGTAATTAGGACATGTATACTTGAAAGAAAAACTCCCTGTATGTACAAGTTGAGGCATTAATTGCGATTGATTGGCTACAATTTGTAATAGTCATATAGGCAACCAAATTTACACATTATTTTAAAATTAAAGGTGTCAAATTGTATGGGATGAAAATGTTCGGTGTTACATGAAACTCTCTGTGTAACAACTCTGCTATTAATGGGTTAATACGTTTTTAGGTTGACGGAGAAACAAACCTAGCAGACTACATCGATTACATAAAAACGTTTCCGTTGAACGATGATCCCGCACTTTTCGGCTTACACAACAATGCAGACATAAGTTGCGCTCAAGCACTCACTTACAAAACTTTATCAACTTTATTAATGCTTCAACCGAAGCAAGTTGGAGCTTCTTCGGCCAGTCAAGAAGATATTACGGCTAGAGTTGCTACATCTCTACTGAAACAAATCCCCGATGTTTTTGATGTGGATAACATCTTGGAATTGTATGCGGACAAAAACACATTTTATGATAGTTTAAATCACTTTGTGAATGTTAATTTAGGTATCCAGTGATGTACAGTGAGTCGCTGAACACTGTAATCGTCCAAGAAGCAATAAGATACAATAAGCTGTTGAAGACAATTACATCGTCTTTAAGGGATTTGTTAAAGGCCTTGAAAGGTTTAGTGGTGATGTCTGAAGCCTTAGAAAAAATGTCAGGCAGTCTTTTCAGCAATTTAGTTCCTGCGATGTGGGCTAGTAAAGCATATCCATCTTTGAAACCTTTGGGTAAGTTTTAATTCCCACTGAGCAAAAAACAAACAAATAACGTTATATCAAGATTGTAGCAACATTAAACGTTGTTTTAATGTTGATGAAACATTACTTAAATGGATTTGCTCAGTGGGTTCCCTTCTAAAAGTGTATAAATGTACATGCTAAATTGTTGAAAACGTATATTTCTATTTGCTTAGCTGCTTGGGTGGAAGATTTAAATGCGAGAGTTGATTTCCTAAACAAGTGGGTCGATGAAGGTATTCCACCGGCTTTTTGGATTTCAGGATTTTATTTCCCGCAAGCGTTTCTCACTGGAACTTTGCAGAATTACGCGAGGAAATATGTGGTTTCAATCGATACCATCAATTTTGCATTTAAGGTTTAGATTTTGAAATTTGAAAACCGTTACCTTTGTTCAAATAAAATGTATTATAGGTGCTCACTAAAATTCCGACTAAAAGACTAGAAGATGGATGTGTCATTTATGGTTTATATCTAGAAGGCTGTAGGTGGAATGCAACTAAGAAAGTTTTAGACGAATCTTACCCAAAAGAATTATATACAGGTATTTATAAATAATTGTAATATTTTGGGTTTAATATTGTACAGGGTGATTCACCATTAATGCAACTAGATTTGTCTTTAGATAATGGTGGTTCTCGCATGGCATAGTTGCTATAATTTATTGTTATTTTTTATTAAATCATTAATTTCTGTTTTGAATAATTTCATTTTTATTTTTGTTGAATGATGTGTCATCGCTTTTATTGTCAACTTTAAATTTTCGTTTTGTTGGCTATATCTCCCTAATCATTTGACATAACCTTATCAAACCCGATAGCTTTGTATTCCTAATTAAAATCTCTAACTGATTGTAAACTGAAAGCCCCTTATTTCAGTTTACAATCGGTTAGAGATTTTAATTTGGAATACAAAGCTATCGGGTTCGATAAGGTTATGTCAAATGATTAGGGAGATATAGCCGACAAAACGAAAATTTCTATTTAAAAAAATCGGGGACTACCCAATAATTAATTTATTTTTAACACCCTATATATTTGTATAGAGTGTATAATAAAATCTTGCTAAAAAAATTATTTCAAATGTTTTTCTGAAATCGGTTCAGAAATAACCAACTTATAGTGGAGAGAGGGGGCATTTATGGTGAATCGCCCTGTACCAGAAGAAAGCCTAGTTCGTCTAATAACTCTCAAAAAATATGTTCTTAAGCGTCTACATTTTCTATCCGATTTAGAAATGCCTGCAATTTGGTTAGTACCTGAAGAAAATCACAAGAAACCAGAATCAGGAGTTTATGAGTGCCCTGTATATAAAACATTACAAAGAGCAGGAACTTTATCAACTACGGGACATTCGACTAATTACGTTATTGCGGTTGAAGTACCAAGTGCCACGGCAGAAAAAAATTGGATCAAAAGTGGAGTGGCGCTGTTTTGTGCACTTGATTATTAAAAATAAAAAAATATTATAAACATTGCATTTAATTAATATTGAGAATCCTAATTTATTTAATCGATTTATTATTCAAAATATTTTCAAATAATATACATTAGAAATAAATAAATCGATACAAATTGGGGAAATAATTTAAAATATTGAATTAGTTGTCAAATGAGTGTTTTTACTCCCAGATTAAGTATGAAGTAGAATTAAGCTGTATATTTTCCGACAAATTTTCTGGGCTTTTCTAAACTCGAAATTTACCTTCATGCGCCACGCGTATAAAACACAGATTTCAAGTAAAGTTCGAATATGCATACATTTTACAATATTTTAGTGTTTTATACGCGTGGCGCATGAAGTAAAATTTCGAGTTTAGAAAAGCCAAGAAAATTTGTCTCGGGTCGCTGCGCGACCCTCGACAAATTTTCACGGGGCTTTTCTAAACTCGAAATTTTACTTCATGCTTAGTCTGGGAGTGAAAAACACTCGTTTAAAGCTTTAAATTGAACTTTATAAAAAACAGGGAATGTCTATAGATTTACAGAAAATAGGCTGAATTTGGAATACGTATACTTAAAAGAAAAACTCTCTGTATATAAATAATTATAACAAATGGCAGCACATCTTTTTTATTAAGATCAATTTAAAAGATTAACCATCTTTCTTCATCTTCTCTATGAGACTGTAACAGCAGCCAATTAAAGAAAATAAAAAGTTCCTATATTTCTCACAACCATCTTGATTTATATTCTCTATCAAAATCACAAAAGTGCTGCCACTACAATATCAACGAAAGAAACGTACATCTTAAATATATTTATCTATTAATCATCTCTAAAAGCACGTGAAGCAAAAGTGTGAATTCCATCGTCAAACACGCTAAATACAAGTTAAGTAATGGTTTACAAACGCAAAAAGATGCACTACGGTGACACCCACCTGAAAAGACGGTGGGCCACCAAACGTAGGAGGCGAGATCTGGATCAGGTAAACATAACCTCAAAAAAATATTTGCACCTTTAAGCTCTCTTCTCTTGCAGATCGACGAAGACATAAAGCCGGAGAACACCGAGAAGTTGATCAACCAGGAAGTGGATTTGGACAAGCCGGGCAGTGCGCAGTTTTATTGTGTACACTGCGCGAGGTATTTTATCGACAACCAGGCTTTGACGGAGCATTTCCGCACCAAGGTTCACAAGAGGAGGCTGAAGGCGCTTGAATTGGAGCCTTACACGATCGAGGATTCGGAGAGAGCGGCTGGGTTCGGCTCGTTTAAACAGCCTGTGAAGAGGAAGATTGAGACCCAGAAAAAAAAGGAAGAGGGGGAAGATTCTGAGAGTAAAAAGATGAAAACGGTTGAGACTTAAATTTACAACGAAGTTTATTAAATACCTGGTATTTATTGAACAAGTAAATTTAAATAAATACCTTCTACCTTCAAAAAATTCATCTGTATAATAAATTTTAGATTTATAATTTTTAAAATACAAATATACCTATTTTTATACCAACAAACAATAACAATGTTGACTAGATTAATAAGGTCTGCAAGTCGGCGTTGTTCCACCTCTGCATTATTTATAGCAGGGGATAAAGCTCATGAAAATTTTGCTGTTTTAAACCCACATGTTGATGTCGATGAGCGTTTGGCCGATAGAGATTCGTTACTTTTAAATTTAAAATCACGCGGTGTTAACATGGATTTGGAAAAATTTGAAACACGTTGGGCCTTTTATTTACATTTATTAGACAGGAAGCACATTCTAGGTCAAGCTAAATCAGAAATTGGGAAGGAAATAGGGAGGTTGGTTCAAGATGGTGAGGAAAAAAATCGTGAGGAAATTGAGAAGTACAGAGGACATTTGAAAGTGGTTAAGGATGAGTATTGGGTTTTGAAACATTACATGTATGGTGTTGAAGAATCGGCTGTTTTATCAGCTTTAGGTTTGCCCAATATTTTGCATAGGAAAACTCCTTTAGAGGATGAAGAGGTTATTTTAATAAACGGGGAGAAAACCGATCATGTTTCGAAATCACATGTTGAAATTGGGGTTGAGAAAAACTTGATGCAGACATGTAATACTGGTGTTTATTTGAAAAACGAAGCTGCTTTGTTTGAACAAGCGGTTTTGAATTATTTTCACGATTCTTTCTTAAATTTGGATTTTACAATGTTCTCGAACGCCGATTTTACTAAAAGTGTTGTGGTTGAAGGATGCGGGACGGATTTCGCTAATGAAGAGCAAGTCCTTACTTTAAACACAGGAGATCATTCAATTAACCGCCTGCATCTAACAGGAGGTGCTAGTTATTACTCGTTTCTTGCGTATTTAACGAAACTCTCCGTAACACCCTCTCATTTTCCGTTAAAGCTATTCGCATCAGGGCGAAAATACACCCCTGAAACGTTACAACAATCGGCTGTTGAAATTTGTGTTCTCACTGGAAGCGATAAGGAAATGGATGAAAATTTTGATTACATAAGCAATCAAATTGCAGAAATTTACAAACCCCTGGGGCATTTTCGTGCAGTCTATCTTCCACCCAAAAAATTGTTGAATTATGAAAGTTTAAGGCTTTCTGTACAAATGTATTCTAATCATCTGAAGGATTATATTGAGGTCGGTTGCGTGTCGATCTGTGATGATTATTTGAGCAAACGGCTTTTGGTGACGTTTAATAAAGAAAGGGGAAGGCAGTTTGCTAAAATTATTGTCGGAAACGTGCTAAATGTTCAAAAAGTTTTGGGTTGCAAGTTAGAGAATGGCGATGATTTAATTTCTTCGGATGTTCTGAAGAAGTATTTGTGAACAACCTTTCGTTAATGACGCTGACTATTTTTTCGTTCCCTTTAGTTTAAGTTTAGTCTAGTCTTGTAAATTATTTGTTGAATTATAAATGTCAATAAAACATAAAATGAAGTTTTATTCTCCTTCGCAGTTTAAAAGAAGAATGTTTTATCTGGTTCCATTGTTTTTAAGTTTTAACTGTAGTCATCAAATTTTGTTTCGATAAAAAATTATTGTCATTGGAAAAATTAGTGTAGAAAAATATAAATATTTTGATTATTACTCATTTTAAAAAAGTGATTTTATGTGTATTTCTAACTTCATAAAAGCCTAAAAATTTAGTTTGGCCGCTCCGCTTTGCGAAGCGACTAAACCAAATTTTGAGGCTTTTCTAAACTTAAAATTTTACTTCATGCTTAGTCTGGGAGTGGAAGCACTTGTTCGAAACTTTGAATTGAACGCTTTAAAAAAAATTGACGAATGTCTGAAAATTTACAGCGTATATTTGTCTAATAGCTGTTATACACAACGCATTTTGTCTAGATATTGTGCGAAATTTAGTAGCAATTAGTATGGTGTCCACAACATATACATCGAAATACTACAATTTAGTTAGCTTGGGGGGGGGGGCTTAAGCCCGCGAGCCAAACCAATTTTGACACAATTTAATATTTGTGTGATATTTGTTTACCTTTCTTGTATTAATGTTCGCCGTAATCGAAACAAATGGTACGTTGTAAACTAAGTTGCTTATATTTAAGCGCTACCCACTGAGCAAACACATTTAAGTAAAATTTCATCAACATTAAAATAACGTCTAATGTTAATAAAATGTTATTTGTTTGTTTTTTGTTCAGTGGGTACTTAAACATTTTTGATAATCTCTACCCACTTTTTACTATACATTTATTAACAAAAAATGCTTGTTTTCATGTATACTTTAAGCCCAAGAAGATTGCTCCTGCAATTCATTAACACCCCCACTGAGTAAACACAATTAAATAATGTTTCATCAACATTAAAACAACGTTTAATGTTGCTACAATGTTGATATAACGTTATTTGTTTGTTTTTTGCTCAGTGCGCCCTGTATATAATTGGAAACCTATACACCATTCCATTTGTTTCTGGATCTCGCCTAGCCATGCTTTCGTGTTGTTATGTTGCAGTATCAACATTTACATTTTTTATTAGTTGCCACTCCTGATTCCTTATTTTAACAGGGTTGCAATAATTTATGATATCATAAGTAATCCTCTTTTTAATTTTCAAGAGGTTTATTGTTAATCTTGCAACAATTATTTCGCCACGCGGTCGCTTCTTCGAGCATTTTATTATTAAATCAAATTAATCTAGTGTTGCAATGCTGTGTCAATGTCAAAGTGAAAAATAATTTCAGGCACATATTAAATATTAACATGCCAAAGATTATCTCTGAATCAAAAAGGTAACAAATTCTGAAATCCTACAAACATTTTAGGCAAAGTAATCCAAATCTACAGCATCACAATATTATTACGATTTTAATAGATATTTTTGGGGTATGTCTAGTATTTTAATTATCATATATATTTAATTAAAGATAATCACGTTTCAGGTAGGGAGATCTTCATTACAATTAATTTTACGACAAAGACCTGACGAATTGAAATCTACTACTTCTGGCAAACAATCTAAAAACAGCCATTTTTGAAATCACCTAGCTAGAAAAGATCTGCAACAACTAATTTGGCAATATAACTCTAGAAATCAGTATTTTACTTTGAGAGATCTTTTGAATGATATGAAAGTAAATTATGAGTAGAACAACACTTTATAGGGTTGTTAAAAGTATGGGGTATAAATTCAAATTAATTAATGGGCGCAAAATTCTCTGTGAACAAAAACATGTTGTTGCAGCTAAAATTATTTTCCTTAGAAAATTTTTACAGTATCAAAATTCCAGTGAAGATATCCAATTCGTATACCTGGATGAAACATGGATATATCAGAATGGATCCGTGGTTCGACGCTGGGTACATGAAACGGATATAAAAAGTAATCCAACTAAATTCAAAAATGAAGGCAAACGCTTCACCATTCTACATGCTGGGTATAGGGGTGGGTTTTTGGATGGGTGCGATTTTTTATTACATTCGAAAAACAATGACCGAGATTACCATGCCACAATGGATGGTAATACTTTTCAAAATTGGGTGGTTAATCAACTTATTCCTGCTTTGGCTAAGCTTTCAGGGAAATGTGTAGTTATTATGGATAATGCTGCATACCATTCTGTGCAATTAGACAAAACTCCTTCATTTTCTTGTAAGAAATGCGAAATGCAGGAGTGGTTGGTTAAACACAATGTAAAATTCAATCCAAAATTACCCAAAAAGGAACTATGGGCTTTATTTATACCTTTTCGATCAAATGACAAAATTTACGTAGTTGATGACATTTTGAGAAAGAACGGGCACGAAGTTCTTAGATTACCGCCATACCATTGTCAATACAATCCAATTGAAATGGCATGGGGGTTTTGTAAGACTTACTACAATAAGCACATAAATTCTAAGCAACCATCTAAGGATCGTGTTCAGAATTTATGGCTTGAGTCTCTCTCAAAATGTACATCCGATATGTGGCAAAATTTCTGTGATCATTGTGAAAAACTTATTTCGGATGACTGGACAAAACACATGGGGAACCTTTCTTTTGAAACCATTCCTCCTTTTATTATTTCGCTTGGGGAATCTGGCTCAGACCAAACATCAGAAGACTCAGATGCAGGTTCTCTTGACTAAATAATAAAAGTGGAATGAGGGCTTAAAAATTGTTTGACATGAAAATTATCAGTATCACAAGAGGGTGGGAATAAATTTGCAATTCTACAAAAAAATACTGAGGGCCAACAGAAGAGAGAATGACCAAAATTAAGGTGGATGGATGGAGTTGATCAAAATGTGTTAACGGGAAGACCCAAGCGAGAAATACAAATGGATGACGAAATAAGTTTGCAGAGCCGAATTCATTATATTTGTTATATACAATATTATTGCTGTGTTTGTATGTACAAAAACCAAGTAGTAAATTTTGTTAATCTTAAAACTGCATATTATTATCCTCTTATATCTGAAAATTTGTAAAACGGGCAACAGTGTAAGATCACAATAGTCAGAAATTATAACCTTAAAATCGAACATCTGACAGTGACATTTAAAAACCCTGATTTAAAACACAACCAGCCCCATTTACAATACTTAAACTGTCACTTTTCCATAGCTAGGCGAGATCCAGAAGCAAATGGAATCGTGTATATCTCCACCTATTATTCTTTCAATAGAATATTTGAAAATGTTTTTGAATTAATATTAGAATACTTAAATTTTAAAATTTCCTTAAATAATGAATTCCTTTTAAAATGTCAATTTATTAAAAGATATCAATTTTCTATGTGTTTAATTGATTTTTCTTAAATATATCAAGATTTGTAAGATTTATTTTTTTTACCTTTCTTTAACACTACAAAAATATATTGCACCTCCACAGTTTTTCCTTTCACTTTAAGTAATTGCTTTTTAACTTCATTATTTATTCATTAAATTGGAGATTGAAAATAAATTCATGGACATGTTGAATTTTATAACTCGTCTTCCTAGAACATTAATTCATAAACAAACAAATTTATATGTGTGGTCAAATACTACTGAATATTTCCATATTGATCAAAGACGAAATCATCGAATTCATTCCGCAAACGGTATTGAAGCTGCGTCCTTGTCCATGAGTCGTGACTGGACAGTTATAATGCGAGAGATTTCATTGTGAGATTAAACAAATCGTCCGTTTGCATAATTTTATTACCTTTACAAATCGAACAATGAGACGATTTGTAAAAATTTGCATCGCGATTTTTAAACGACGTAGCATTTAAAAAGTGAAAACTAACTGTTCGTGTCTATTAAATTAACATTTAATATAATATCGCAGTCGTATTAGGGATTCTAATACAGGTAAAAATGTTAGCGATCCCAGCAAAACAAATCATGATATTTACATAATATTAATGTAATATCTTTAAAATATTATACAGGGTTGGGTAAAATTATGGGAATACCGGATTTCTGGCTAAACTATAGGTACGGTGAAAAAATACTCTTAATTTAAGTTTTTTTAATCGTTTTCATCTATTTAATGAAGTAATGTGATTTCCAACAGATATAGTCAACACATTACCTTTCTACCTCGACGTTATTAACTTCTATCTGCTTTCAATCAATGGGTTCTAGTTGAAACGGAACACCTTTAATTGATCGGCATGTCGAATGTTAAGTTTGTTTTATTATTATGTCATTCATAAAACATGTCAAAATACTTTAATTGCGCCGAAATGACGAAACTACTCAAAATCCAATCAATCTTCATTACAACTGGTTCAAAACTATTTAAAGAAGAAAAATATCTGGTTTCCAATAGCGGGCAATAAGTTAACATTAAAAGTAAGTGAAACTATAATTTGAAATAATAGAAATAACGACGACCCACAGAGATTGAGCACTTACAATTTGTCGCAGATCCAACAGAAAATTATTGTCACATAAAACGTATATTTTCTTAAATATTGTGACTAATCCAATGTGCTAATATCCAATTTAACTGAGGGTTATTGTTCTAGGGGTTTCCTAAATAATTTGTTTGCTCACTAACAGGTTTGTCAAATAAATTAAGTAATAAAATCAAACAAGAAGGTAGACATGCGTTTGTGATACTGTGTTTTGTTTTTTGTGACGTCAGGGTAAAACGATCACTTTATCCTATTTCTCGAGGTTTGACGTCATCGGCGTTTTTTTTTTTAAATGGAACACCCTGTGTATTTTAAACTTTTTGGATAAACACTTATTAAACAATTACAATGATGTCAAGTTTATTGTGGGTGTGCGACTTGTGGTTTTTACATTAATAAATAAAATAATAAAAGGAAAAGATAGCCCACTAAGCAAAAAAACAAACAAATAACGTTATATCAACATTGTAACAACATTAAACTTTGTATTAATGTTGATGAAACATTACTTCAATGTGTTTGCTCAGGTTAATGTTGTCTGATTCGCGTTTAAAACGTTTCTTGGAAAGATTGGACCGATAATGAGTCCTCGAATTATCTGATCTAAACAAGTGCAATAACAACAGCGAAAGTTACTTTTAGATTTACATTTGTTTGTAAAACGAGATTTTTATGAAATTTGGTAAGAAACTTAAACTATCCTGTCACCTTTCTGATATTTATAAATTTACTAACACTTTTGTGAAGTAAAAACTCAATCAACCAATAACTCAAAAGTTGTCTGTGAATTTTCATATCCCTTTTTCTAACCCCTTGACTTTTAAGTATACTTTTACAGATTTGTATTTGTTTGTAAGACGAGCCAAACAACAGTAAACAAAAAACCATAAAGTCGCACACCCACCAAATTCGACATCATTGTAATTCTTTAATAAGTGTTTATCCAAAAAGTTTAAAATATACAGGGTGTTCCATTAAAAAAAACACGCATGACTTCATACCCCGAGAAATATAATAGCTGTTGGAAAGCACATTACGTCCTTGAATAGATGAAAACGACTACAAGAACTTATTTTTAGAGTATTTTTTTAACGCACTTATAGTTTATTTAGAAGTCCGGTGTTCCCATACTTTTGCCCAACACTGCATAATATCTGAGGAAAATCGAGAGCAAATATATAGATAAATGTCCGCTACTTTTAGGAATACAAATTTACATATAAATTATATAAAAAAAACTGTATATATATATATATATATAAATCTTTTTTATACATTTATTGGATATTCGTTTTAAACCATTCCAATATTTCACCTTTGTACAGGGTGGCCCAAATTGGATGTTACTATAGAGAATCTCGGTTATTAGAAGAAATAGAAAAAATCGATGGCGCATCCTCATTTTTCGAGGAAAACTCAATGTCGAAAACAGAAATTAGCTATCGTCATTTGTTTTCTAGTTATAGAAAAAAATTCAATATTCAGTGTAGAGCTTCTTAAAATTATAAATAACCTGGTGCATTGGCTGGAGGAACGAAGTAGGAGGCAGAAACTGGATTTTGATGAAATTGTATTCTTCACGGAAGTCATTTTCTAGGCCTGGAGGATAGGCAGGTGCGTTATCCATAACAAGCAAGACATGGAGTGACAGATTCATCTCAAGCAAATATTTTTTCACAGAAGGGCCAAACACTTCATTGACCCAATCAGTAAAAATGTCGCGTGTCACCCAAGCCTTCTTATTGGATCTCCACATCACGTTTAGCTTGCTGTTCTGAACTTAACACTTCTTGAATGCTCGTGGAGTTTCTGAATGGTAAAGAAGCAGCGGCTTAATTTTCAAACCACCGCTTGCATTGGCAAAAAATAGCAGCTTAAGACGGTCTTTCATTGGCTTGTGCCCGGGCAATGCATTTTCTTCTGCTGTTATATAGGTTAGTTTCGGCATTTTTTTTTCCAGAAGAGACCCGTCTCGTCACAACTGAAAACTTGTTGCAGCAGGTAACCCTCAGAATCTACGAGCTCCTTGGAGTCAGCGATGAAGTTCTCTGCTGCCTTTGTATCGGAGCTTGCTGCTTCACCGTGCCCAACAATGCTGTGGATGCCTGTTCTTGTCTTAAACTTCTCAAACCACCCACGACTTGCCTTAAATTGTACTTCTTTTCTGGCTGTTGATAATCCTGGCGTCTTCTTAAGGAGGTCGGCAAAAATTAATTTCGCCTTCTCACAGATGATGCTTTCGTTAATAGTGTCGCCTTGCAATTGCTTTTCATTTATACATATGAGCAGCAACCTTTCAACATCGTCGAGAACCGTTGCGTAGATATTCTTGTCACTCCCTTTGAAGTATCTACCTTCTTAATCTTGTCCTTGTTCTTGAGGATAGTGCAAATGGTTGATGTAGACCGCTTGTATGTGCGTGCTAAATCAGCTACGCTCACACCTCGTTCTCGCTTTTCAATGATTTCAAGTTTCATTTTAAAGATTATTTTTAGTTTCTTATAGCTACGCTTTTGCGGCTTTTTCTTCGGCGACATTTTTACAAGGGTGTGTGATCACACGCGACACTAAGAATGCTAGCGCAACGAGTTCTAAACATAACTGATGTAGCAATGGCACAAAAAGTTTCATC
The DNA here is from genome assembly GCA_932526585.2 of Philonthus cognatus. Taxonomy (NCBI): domain Eukaryota; kingdom Metazoa; phylum Arthropoda; class Insecta; order Coleoptera; family Staphylinidae; genus Philonthus; species Philonthus cognatus. The sequence goes on from OW052244.1 coordinate 74,169,701, forward strand.
GCACAATTCGAGGATTCCCCTATCCACGTCACTCGTTATGTGAAACGTCGCTCGTTATGCGAGTCTTTTTTTACAATTTATTTTGCTCGTTATCCAATTACTAGTTTTGCGAGGTGCTCGTTAAGCGAGGTTATTAGTATATTACGTAACGAGAGTGGTATGCAGCATATTACATATGAGCGGACATGTTGCGCACGAGCCGCGCAGCGGCGAGTGCATTATTTCGCGAGTATGTAATTGCCATACCACTCGAGAAACGTACGATACTTTACCTACGCCTTATCAAAATAAGCAATGAGCATGAAAGAACAACATATTTATTGTAATAATTTATTAGTACCATGACAATGATGAAAACTAAATTACTACTTGATCATTATACAAGGAACATTTTCCGACATTCGTTGTTTTTTAAAAGAGTTTAATTTGAAGCTTTAAACGAGTGTTTTCCACTCCCAGACTAAGGATGAAGTAAAATTTCGAGTTTAGAAAAGCCCTGTGAAAATTTGTCGAGGGTCGCGCAGCGACCCGAGACAAATTTTCTGGGCTTTTCTAAACTCGAAATTTTACTTCATGCGCGACGCATATAAAACACTGATTTCAAGTGAGGTTCAAATATACATAGAGTTTACAATATTTTAGGTTTTTTAGCTATCGACCATTGGTCTTCTGCCCTTTTGTCAAATGATTAAAAGATGTGTAGAAAATTATGCTAACTGTCGAGATGATGCGATGCGAACTAATTAATTGATGTAAGGTTATTGTCGGATATTTAAATTTGAAATTTCTAGGTTATTTCTAGGTTACGAGAGATACAATACTTGTGGAGGATGGAAGTGTAGGATTTTTGGAGAATTTTCCGCTTATGTCAAATGTACGTTGCGTGGTTAATGGGTTATTTTGGTTAGTTCATATAATAGTTCATTTGATGGATTGTGAAGAGGATTGTTAGGATAACGGATTGTTAGTGTGACGGAGTGATGGTTCGAAGGGCGGATCTTTCCACTACTAGGAAGTGGTATAGTGTGGAAGGGCGACATTGGGTAAAAAGGATTAAGCGATAGTCTAACAAGGGACGGCATATTGACTTGTAAATGTTTACAGCAGTTTTCGTAGATATGCCTTGGTTTTTGAAAGTTAAGAAACGAAAATGACGGGCCCTTGTTTTGACTTTGCTTTTGATTAATAGGGCGTACGGTTTGAAGGAGAGTTTGGAATCAAAAAAGATACCTAGGTATTTACAGGTATGATTCGAGGTGATGTGGGAGTTATAGATTTTTATGTTAGGAGAATTTGGGGTATTTTTGTGGTATGGGATAAAGAGTTTTGACTTGGACGTATTAATTTCAATGCGCCATTTGGCAAACCAGGTTTGTAGGAACTCGATGAAGTTTTGAAAGGCTTTTAGAGATGACTTCAAATTGAATGCGTGGGAGATTAGGGAATGATGGATCGGGGTGATAAATGTCATAACAGTGTATATTATATAGTAGCAGAGATAGAGGGGATCCTAAGGGAATACCTTGTTCTAGGTTTAATGGAGAGGATATGGATTGGCAGAATCTAACTTGACAGGATCGATTATTTAAAAATTGTTGGTTTAGGTAAATTAGGTGTGGTGGGATGTTGAGAAGGAACGATTTATAGAGGAGACCTTGATGCCAAATCGAGTTGAAAGCATTTTTTATATCGAGAAAGACAACAGCCGACGACTGGCCTTCAAGATTTTTGGTTTGCAGGTTGGATGTGACGATGGTAGTAGGTAACGTAGTTGATTTTTTGGATATAAAGCCGAATTGATAATCAGGGATTGAGGCTTGTACAGAACTTAGGAGTTTTTGTTTAAGAAGGGATTCAAATAGTTTTGCGATAACTGGGAGTAGAGTGATAAGACGGTAGTTTGTGATGTATTGGGAATCGTTGTGAGGTTTAGGTATACATACTACAATACCTTTTTTCAATTCGGAATGGATGTATTGATTTCTATAGCAAAAATTAACTGAAAATAACTCAAAAACTATTAATAGGGTATATTTTGATTTTTACATATTTTAGAAGAGCAATATTTGATTAATATTCACACACAATTTTATAAAAATATCTCGAAATGTTTTCAAATTGAGGTCATTTAAAATTTGAATACCATTCAAATTTATTAAAATTGACTCAAGTTTGCTGTTCAAGTTAATGGGCTATAAAACTGCAGACATTCATGGCTTTTTTTAAAAGCGGTCTAACGAGTGTTTTTACTCCTTGGTTGAATATGAAGTAAAATGTCAAGTTTAAAAAAAGCTTAAAAATTTGGGCTGGCCGGGGCACGACTCGCTTCACTCGCGCGCCCTGGCGAATCCAAATTTTCAAGCTTTACTAAATTCAAAATATTTACTTCCCGCGCCACGCGTATAAAACACTGATTTAGTGTAAACTTAAAAAACACACACCATCTATCTATCCATCATCTATCCACACATCCTCTTTGTAACCTTATTTTAACTGCCCCAATTTTTGTTAAATGTTAATTGTTTCTGCATATGTATGTTTGTGATTATGTTTATTTACTACGTTTTAATATTTTGCTATACATTTGTATAACTATGAAATACTAAACTAAAGTTGACTCATCCATAAATGTATCATTCTATTTGGTAATAATTAAATTGAATTTAATATACCTGAATAAAACGCGAGTGAAACTAAGGTGGCCTGATTTTTTCAAGACATTTAATTTATGAGTTAATTACCCTAATCCTGACTCGTTCTTTTGTTATCTCGAGTTTTAAGCCCGCATTGTCCCATTCGAAAAACAGTAATGTGAGAGCCTAAAAATATTAAGTGCATGCAAAAAAAGCTTCGAAATCCAGCGTCCACAATATGCAGTTAAGCCACACGATCATTTGCACGTGGCTTGACTGCATATTGTAAACACCAGATTACGTTGACTTTTTTAAGGAACTACTTGTATTTGTGCTTGAAAATTACGAATCTAAAATCCGTTTTTTTTTTATCGGAAACCTAGTTTAATCACAATTTGTATTCAAAGTTGATTTTGTTGTAGGTTTCATCTTTTTTTTTCACGAGTTTATGCACACATTCAATATAAAGTGAAATTGAGTTTGCTAATTGTTTGCAGAATACATCAATGGGCAAGTTTATCAAAATGTTCAACATTCAACATGTTTGGATCTGTTTGCGATGTGTGTTGATATCTAATGAACGGTACTACAGCCGGTCTATTTTGTACGATTGCAAAAATCCCAAACACGTTCACGATTAACAATCCGATCATCAGAGAATTCCCTAACAGCTGGCAGTAAACTCCTAACTGTTGTCTCTGATGAACGGGCCCAATGTTACATATACAGAGAGTTTTATGTAACACCGAACATTTTCATCCAGTACAATTAGACACCTTTAATTTTTAAGTTTTGTGTAAATTGGGTTGCCTGTATGGCCATTATACATTGTAGCCAATCAATCGCAATTAATGCCTCAACTTGTACATACAGGGAGTTTTTCTTTCAAGTATACATGTCCGAATTACAGCGTATATTCCGTAAATCTTTAGATATACACGATTCCATTAGTTTCTGGATCTCGCCTAGCTATGGAAAAGTGACAGTTTAAGTATTGTAAATGGGGCTGGTTGTGTTTTAAATCAGGGTTTTTAAATGTCACTGTCAGATGTTCGATTTTAAGGTTATAATTTCTGACTATTGTGATCTTACACTGTTGCCTGTTTTACAAATTTTCAGATATAAAAGGATAATAATATGCAGTTTTAAGATTAACAAAATTTACTACTTGGTTTTTGTACATACAAACACAGCAATAATATTGTATATAACAAATATAATGAATTCGGCTCTGCAAACTTATTTCGTCATCCATTTGTATTTCTCGCTTGGGTCTTCCCGTTAACACATTTTGATCAACTCCATCCATCCACCTTAATTTTGGTCATTCTCTCTTCTGTTGGCCCTTAGTATTTTTTTGTAGAATTGCAAATTTATTCCGACCCTCTTGTGATACTGATAATTTTCATGTCAAATAATTTTTAAGCCCTCATTCCACTTTTATTATTTAGTCAAGAGAACCTGCATCTGAATCTTCTGATGTTTGTTCTGAGCCAGATTCCCCAAGCGAAATAATAAAAGGAGGAATGGTTTCAAAAGAAAGGTTCCCCATGTGTTTTGTCCAGTCATCCGAAATAAGTTTTTCACAATGATCACAGAAATTTTGCCACATTTCGGATGTACATTTTGAGAGAGACTCAAGCCATAAATTCTGAACACGATCCTTAGATGGTTGCTTAGAATTTATGTGCTTATTGTAGTAAGTCTTACAAAACCCCCATGCCATTTCAATTGGATTGTATTGACAATGGTATGGCGGTAATCTAAGAACTTCGTGCCCGTTCTTTCTCAAAATGTTATCAACTACGTAAATTTTGTCATTTGATCGAAAAGGTATAAATAAAGCCCATAGTTCCTTTGATTTAATAATAAAATGCTCGAAGAAGCGACCGCGTGGCGAAATAATTGTTGCAAGATTAACAATAAACCTCTTGAAAATTAAAAAGAGGATTACTTATGATATCATAAATTATTGCAACACTGTCAAAATAAGGAATCAGGAGTGCCAATTAATAAAAAAATGTAAATGTTGATACTGCAACATAACAACACGAAAGCATGGCTAGGCGAGATCCAGAAACAAATGGAATATATTATAACCGTTGTTTTTTTTTAAATAAGTTCAATTTGAAACTTGAAATGAGTGTGTTCCACTCCCAGACTAAGCATGAAGTAAAATTTCGAGTTTAGAAAAGCCTGAAAATTTGGTTTGGTCGCGTAGCGGCCAAACCAAATTTTCAGGCTCTTCTAAACTCGAAATTTTACTTCATGCGCCACCGGTACAATACACTAACATATTACGAAGTTATAAACACACCGCTAAACTTTACATTGCATCAGTGTTTCGTACCGGTGGCGCATGAAGTAAAATTTCGAGTTTAGAAAAGCCTGAAAATTTGGTTTGGCCGCTTCGCGCTACGCGACCAAACCAAATTTTCAGGCTTTTCTAAACTCGAAATTTGACTTCATGCTTAGCCTGGGAGTGGAAAACACTCGTTTAAAGCTTCAAATTAAATTCATTTAATAAACCGAGGGTCGGCAAATGTACAAATGTATACTTAAAAGAAAAATGCTCGTTATGAACATGTTCGGTGTTACATAAAACTCTCTGTATGTGTTGACTAGGATGTAACGTTACACCTAAAACACCCCTTTATTTTCGTATATACAACCATGAATTGGCGAATAATGTTGATAAAACAAAACGGTTTTTATGCAAAAAAAAAAACACCAATATACGTTGTACGATTCACAAAAATGAATATTTAATGGAAAACTTGAATATTCAATTAAGCGAAATGTCAAATCAGTTGTCGGTGGTGCAATTAACGACCTATTCACATTTAAAATCCATTACGCAAGGAGACGCTCCGGCGTCCGCCGTTGTTTGGCATTTTCGAAAAAAAACGACGCATTTTCGAAAAAAGATTTTCGAAGACCAACAAAATGCCGACGGCTCTTCCTTTCACCGTGCACAAGGCAATTACCCAAGAATTTCTTCAGGAATGCGCACCTATTATACGCTTAGAGAACGTCTTCAATACGCGCACACAAAACACTTCCGTTTTCGTTAATTTCGTATGCAGAAAATCGACAATTAAAATAAAACTAAAATATTCCGATTATTAATTGCTTTTATGTTATACACGTAATCGTTAAATAACCATTAATTGTTAAAAAAGAACATATTTATCCACGAATATTTCATAGCAAATAATTGGAAACATTTGTTTTTGATGTATTTGGTCATAATTAACCTATAGATCCGTTGTACTATACTTAGTGATGTTAGCGGTAATTAACACGATAATTACCAGTGCTAATTTACCGTAAAATATGGTATATTGGTAACTTCCAATTACGGTCGCAATATAAAATAACTTGTGTATAAAAATGATGCGTTTTTCCGATTTGCCAGATTATCTATAAATTATTTTATACAGTGGGATAAAATTGACTATTTTGATCGTAAATTTAAAAAAATAGCCAGAATGAGGGTGTTACTGATATCCGGTTTGAGGCTATGTTTTTAAATGTACGTAGTTTGTAATCGATAACCCTGTGTATTATCGATTACAAACTATGTAAATTTAAAAACATAGCCTCAAACGGGATATCAGTAACACCCTTATTCTGGCTATTTTTCTTTAAACTATACATATCCTAATCACAGCTGTAAACCTTCAGATATTCTGAAGGTTTACAGCTGTGATTAGGATATGTATAGTTTAAAGAAAAATAGCCAGAATAAGGGTGTTACTGATATCCCGTTTGAGGCTATGTTTTTAAATTTACATAGTTTGTAATCGATAATACACAGGGTTATCAATTACAAACTACGTACATTTAAAAACATAGCCTCAAACCGGATATCAGTAACACCCTCATTCTGACTATTTTTTTAAATTTACGATCAAAATAGTCAATTTTATCCCACTGTATAAAATAATTTATAGATAATCTGGCAAATCGGAAAAACGCATCATTTTTATACACAAGTTATTTTATATTGCGACCGTAATTGGAAGTTACCAATATACCATATTTTACGGTAAATTAGCACTGGTAATTATCGTGTTAATTACCGCTAACATCAGTAAGTATAGTACAACGGATCTATAGGTTAATTATGACCAAATACATCAAAAACAAATGTTTCCAATTATTTGCTATGAAATATTCGTTTTTATAAATTCAATTTTTAGCTTTAAAGTAGTGTTTCATTGACTATTTTTATTTAAAAAAAAATATCTCAAAGGGCCGCATGCGTGGAATGCTTATCACTACTTTCCTGTAATAAAGTATTTTTAAGAAAAAAAGTAATTAAACTTGTTTTAAAATGTTGCGATGGTCAAAAACATCTATTGGACAAAATTGTAGGAGGGTAGATAGAAAAGCACCAAATCGATAACCGATGCGATTAGTTAGTTTCCTTGACCTAGTGGATAGCATTCGTCCGTGTGCGCGCTGAAGAAAGTGGCCGGTGGTAAAGGCAAAGAAGTGGCGAGGAAAGTGCGCAGTGACTGCCTGCTGCCTGACCAACGTCCTACCGTCCTCGCAGTCTGTTCGTGAGGTGAAGAGACATGGCGGTGTTCGCAAAGAAGATACACGGCCTTTTGTTATTAGTGACCATCCTTACCATCAACTATCAATATTGTAAGTACCCTAAACAAATTAAACCCAATTAGCATTCAAAAACTTTTACTTTTCAACCGTGTCAAAGCCTGGCAAACACTTTCTATTAAACTATTGCATCAACGCGATAATTACCGAGAATTTCCACAAGGAATAAATACAATCCGCTGGATGTTACCAAGGTTGGACATTCTTGCATCCGCGGACCAGTTCTGATCCGGTTTTCCGCGTTTTTCCACGCCGATTATCCAACTTGTACTCATCCTCAAATTCGCTTCGACCGCATTTTTATTCTTTCTTTGGATGGTACGCATAGAGAAAATAGAAGTAGAAAGTACGCGAGCGTGCTCGTAAAAAAAAGATTTCTCGATGCGTCCGCTTCCAAATCTTTATTTGTTCTTCGAAAGTAACCAACTACAATCCACATGACGTGCGTTTTGATGAAATGCTTGAAATGTCAGGGTGCAGCGGCTTCGCTTGAGTGCTTTCCATGAATAATTTTAATTTCAGCCTTGGCGCCGATTTTTTCGCATCCTTGGCGAGGATTTTTATCTAATGCGTTTTTTTTATTCGCCTTTCTTGTAAAATTATTAAATTGAGATAGTGATGACCTCCAAAAAATGGTATGGGTACTGTAAAGAGAATTCCTGATAGCCTTGCATTTCACTTGTCACATATCGTTCATGTAACGTTTGAATAAATTTGGATTTCTGAAGAATGCAGAATTTTTCCTTGAAATTAATATCGAACATTCACATCATTGATTACTGATAATTTCTATAATTCTTAGAACCCACAGAAGAACAGGATGTGACATAATAAAGTTTGATGCTAATTAAAAATACAAGTTTGCGCCCAATTGTAATTATGTATACTGGTTTTGTTTTAAGACGAAATACCGTGCGATCATTTTAAACATGATTTAGAGTAGGCTTTGAATTTTAAATTAGATTGGCACTACTGACTGTTAACACATAGTTTACCATAACCTCAAATTTATTCCATTATTAAATTAGCATTCTGGGCAACCGCACAAAAAAATGCCGCCTACTCTAAATCATAATTTAAACCAGTGGTCTCCAAACTACGGCCCGCGGGCCAAATCCGGCCTGCGACTTGCATGAATCCGGCCCGCGATTGTTTGTAATTTTTTTTGTAAATGTCATATTTTGAAATATTGTAACAATTGTTCCTTAAATTTTTCATAATTTTATAAAATTAATCGGATCTTGGCCGACTTTATTATGTAGAATTGTATTTGTGGTCCGCGAAGAAGATAGTTTGGAGGATTTAAACGATCGCACGGTACTATCCTTGATAATGCTATTTTTTATCTAAATTAGTATTTTCGTACTGAGGAATGAAATCCTATTCAGAACTATTAAAAAGTTACCTATTTCTCTAAAGAGAAGCAAAATGTTGAATCCGTGCTTGATAATTTAAAAAAATTGGAAACATTCCGAGTTTAGTAAATCCTGAACATATGGATTGGCATCAAAACAGTACATTTTGAACTTTACAATATGTCAAAATTTCTTTTTTTGATCGTTCCGTTTCGCTACGCAACCAAGCCAAATTTGCAGCCTTTTCTAAACTTGGAATTTTACCTTATGCTTAATCAAGGAGTTCAAATAAATTACTTGAAATGAAATAGGAATATTGCGTGTACAAGGTGGCGCAAAAGTTGTCACTCGATGTTCTTTGGCTGTAATTTTTTTTAGGAATGAAAAACTTTGGTTCTGCTTTTGGATTGTGTTTATTTAATGTCTTAATTTTGTTTCCATTAAGTCGAGAAAACGATAATGACGAAGTGGCTGCCGGCCGAAATGATGATCATACGGGCCCGATTTATGGCATTTTCCATCACTCTTGCCAATATTTCCGGCGATAGGTTCTCGCATTCTTGACGCATATTCTATTTGAGGGCTTCGAGAGTGTAAGGCTGCTTGTTGACATAGACTCGTGACTTCAAGAAACCCCCCAAAAAGAAGTCTGGAACGGTTAAATCGGGCGATCTTGCCGGCCAGTGCAAATCACCAAAACGAGAGACAGGCGACCCGAAAATGCAGCCCTCACAATTATTCCGCGTTCTTGAGGAGTATAGCGATTCATGACTTGTTGACGTGTATCTGTTTACTTTACAAATGTCAAAGCAGAACTGACATTTGCCACCATTTGCAAAAATTATAGCATCTTCCGATAGGGTGATGACTTTTGCGCCACCTAGTACATACAGTTTAACGTCAGGAAAAAAATGGCCTGAATGATCAAAAATCGATCTTTCCTTCGAGTAGTTACACTTTCCGATCTACTACCAGGTCTTCTTAAAGCTGTTTCTGTTTGCCTAAAGCAATTAATTCTTCTTGAGATCACACTTTGAGATATATTAAAAAGTGCCGCGAATTCAACTTGCCGGACGCCTCGTTGGTGCATTTTTACCACTAAATCAGTTTCCTCGTGTCTTAAATTAACTCTCTGCATTTTGTGGAGGGAATACAATCACAAAAATCAACCAAGATGCAGCGAAAATATTTTTTTTTTTATTTCTCACGCCGCTACTACTTTTTTAATAATATGTGACAGCAGCCTACTGTGATATTTTTTTAGCTAACTTGGTTTTAGTACTAATTGCCTTTGATATAAAAAATGCAAATATCTTTTTTTAAGTGGTACGGTGCGATCGTTTAAATAATGATTTAGAGTAGGCAGAATTTTTTTTGTGCGGTTGTCCAGAATGCTAATTGAATGATGATGAATATATTTGAGGTTATGGTAAACTATGTATTAACAGTCAGTAGTGCCAATCTAATTTAAAGTTTAAAGCCTACTCTAAATCATGTTTTAAACGATCGCACTGTATAGTTGCGAGAGAAAGAAACTAGTACAGCAAAATATTTGGCTTTTGGTGAACTGAAGTCACTGTGATTTTTTAAATTGTCAATCAAATCAGAAATGTCGAACAAAATTTAATTAACGTCGACATGCCTCAACTGACTGAAACGCAAAAAGCGATAAAAACGACTCGTTTAGATGTTTAGCATTAAAGACATTGCTAATGAAGTGCATGTCAACAAAAGCACCGTCTTGTTGGCCAAGAAAAGAATGTTGATAACCTGTACATGACAAGTTCGTTTTACAAGAAATAAAATACGATATTTTAGAAGTGGCTGAAGCTCCCTGCTGTACTAGTTTTTTTCTCTCGCAACTGTACATGCTAGGTCAATATCTCTATTCAATTTTGAGTAGTTTACTTGTTAGAAATAATATAAATACCACAATGGCTTGCTTTGGTTGTTAACACTCGGTATATTTTCCAAACCATATGTTTGCCCGACCTAGACTTATGGTCTGACTACGGTCCAGGCTTATAAACATTTCTGGTGTAATTGTGCGTAAGATATTTATTTACGTTACGTTGCACGTGTCCGAAAATGTGTTTTCTCGACGCTGGTTAATATATTTATCGAAACGAGTTTTGAAATCAATCGAGCGCAATAAAACACAGATGAATATTAATTAATATATAAATTGAAACTCGTTTTGCAGCGGACGCGCAGCAGCAGCCCCCCCAACAAAATGAGAGGAGGCCCGCTCCCAAAGAAGAGAAAAAGGACATTGATTTCACCTGTCCTCCAGAAACGGGAAACGGAAACTTTGCTGATCCCGCCACGTGCCGAAGATTCTATCAAGTAAATATACAGTACAGTACAGGATCTTTCGTTTGATTTTCACAAAGTAACAAATGAAATTCCCTCTTTATTAAATGATAATCTCACATGTCAGTTTTTTATCAACACATTTCACGATTTGTCAAATTACTTTCCTTGTTTATCGTATGAAATTCTCGTTTTATTAAAAATAATTAAATAAAAGTGTGCACGTTAAATACAGGGAATTTTTCTTCTAATTGTTTCGAACGAGTGTTTCCACTCCCAGATGAAGCATGAAGTAAAATTTAACTCGAAAGTCATACCCACCCGGATGAAACACTGACACTGAAACATTGTGAAATAAAGATATTAAAGCAGGATTCAAAATATACTGCAAAACAAGAACATTTTGAATTGCACAAATAAATTTATATATTTTAATATACAGGGCATTACTAATTTCTAGTTTAGAAAAGAAAGGGTGAAAAAAGTCCTCAAAAGTTTCAAATTGAACGATTTTCAAAAACAATTGCCTGAAAATGTATTGAGATATACATAGTCCTCAAAAGTTTCAAATTGAACGATTTTCAAAAACAATTGCCTAAAAATGTATTGAGATATACAGAGAGTTTTATGTAACACCGAACATTTTCTCCAATACAATTTGAAACCTTTAATTTTTAAATTATGTGTAAATTGGGTTGCCTACATAACTATTAAAAATTGTAGCTAATCAATCGCAATTAATGCCTCAACTTGTACATACAGGGAGTTTTTTTTTCAAGTATACATGACAGCGTATATGCCGTAAATCTTTAGATACTCGTGGTTTTTTAAAAGAGTTCAATTTTAAACTTGAAATACGTTGTATATTTGCCGACTCACGGTTTATTAATAGAATTTAATTTGAAGCTTAAAACGAGTTTGTTCCACTCCCAGATTAAGCATGAAGTAAAATTTCGAGTTTAGAAAAGCCTGAAAATTTGGTTTGGTCGCGTAGCGCGAAGCGCGGAGCGGCCAAACCAAATTTTCAGGCTTTTCTAAACTCGAAATTTTACTTCATGCGCCACCGGTACAAAACACTGACATTACGAAGTTTAAAACCCACCGCTAAACTTTACATTGCATCAGTGTTTTGTACCGGTGGCGCATGAAGTAAAATTTCGAGTTTAGAAAAGCCTGAAAATTTGGTTTGGCCGCTCCGCGCTTCGCGCTACGCGACCAAACCAAATTTTCAGGCTTTTCTAAACTCGAAATTTTACTTCATGCTTAGTCTGGGAGTGGAACACACTCGTTTTAAACTTCAAATTAAATTCTATTAATAAACCGAGAGTCGGAAAACCAAATTTTCAGGCTTTTCTAAACTCGAAATTTTACTTCATGCGCCACTGGTACAAAACACTGACATTACGAAGTTTAAAACCCACCACTAAACTTTACATTGCATCAGTGTTTTGTACTGGTGGCGCATGAAGTAAAATTTCGAGTTTAGAAAAGCCTGAAAATTTGGTTTGGCCGCTCCGCGCTTCACGCTACGCGACCAAACCAAATTTTCAGGCTTTTCTAAACTCGAAATTTTACTTCATGCTTAGCCCGGGAGTGGAAAACACTCGTTTAAAGCTTCAAATTACATTCTTTTAATAAACCGAGCGTCACCAAATGTACAAGGTATGCTAATGTATACTTAAAAGAACAATTCTCGTTATGAAAATGTTCGGTGTTACATACAACTCTCTGTATATACCATTCATTATACCATTTAGTTTTTTATTATGTTTTGTAATTTCTTAGCAATCTCTGTTAACTTAACAATTATCGTACGTTTCTTAATCTTGTGCAGGGGTCGAAAATAAACACATTTTTTGTCGAGTTGAGAAAAACCCGAAGAATTTGGATTTGGACGCACAAGAATTTGGATTTGGACGCGCAACTCGAAATTTTACTTCATGCGCCACGCGCGTAAAAACACTGATTAATTGTTAAGTTCAAAATATTTGAAGCATTTTATAACAGATTCTACTTCAAAATGTTGTTAAATTTCAATATTTCTTGACATTTCATTACGTTTTGACATTGTGTCAAGATTTTCTAAAATTTATACATTTGATTAAAGATGTATTTGTGTGCTTCTGAACTTTACTTCAAATCAGTGTTTTGTACGCGTGGCGCATGAAGTAAAATTTCGAGTTTAGAAAAGCCCGAAAATTTGTCTCGGGTCGCTGCGCGACCCTCGACAAATTTTCACGGGGCTTTTCTAAACTCGAAATTTTACTTCATGCTTAGCCTGGGAGTGGAAGCACCCGTTCTAAACTTTCGATTTTTTAAACTGTACACTGTGGAGGCTTCTACTTCGTTATACATCATTATTTACACAAATAAGACAATTAACTTTGTTTGTATAACTGAGGATTTTATTGTGACTATAGTTTCGACAACTTTAACTTGTCATTATCAAACATAAAGTAATTTAAAGCAAACAATTCGTCAGGTATATATACGAAAAAATTACGGTTACAAAACGGCTTTAAAAATGGGGGTGTATATTAGGTCAAGCTGGTCGTTTATTACGGGAATTTCCGTTGTTTGTCCATCAATTTTTAGAATTTTGACAATTTTCATGAATGTCTATGATTTCTAAAATCTTGTCAATTTTAATGAGATTTTCAATATTTCAAGATTTGCGTAAGATTTTCGATATTTCGAGATTTTCATTAATTCATAAAATGTTCATCAGATTTCTGATATTTTAAAAATCTTCTCGATCATGATTTTTTCTTTTCCATGAATGTTCATAAATTTTTCAAATTTTGATAATTTTCATAAATTTCTGTACTTTCTAAAATCTTGGCAATTTTAATGAGATTTGCGTAAGATTTTCGATATTTCGAGATTTTCGTCAATTCACAAAAGGTTCATCAGATTTGTAATATTTCAAACATTTTCTCGTTCATGATTTTTTTGTCCATGAATTTTTATCAATTTTTAAAATTTTCATGAATATCTATGATTTCTAAAATCTTGATACTATTCAACAGTCAAATTTGAAAATTCTGACGGATTTCCGTTAATTTTTGAATAGTTAATACTTTTCATGAATTTTCAAATGATATTCCTCAATTTTTAATGAATTTCTTAGATTATCGTTAATTTTAAAAATATCAATACTTTTGGCGAATTTCCAAGATTTAGATTAATTAATCTTTCTATTTATAATCTTGACGCTATACCTGAATATCCAAGATTTCGTTAAATTTTCAAGATTTCTTATGAATTTTTAAATTCTTGATACTATTGATCCGTTAATATTGAAAATTCTGACGGATTTCTTCAATTTCTTAAATGTTGGAATTTTTAATAAGTTTTTTAGATTTTTGTAAATTTTTAGACAAATGTTGACACTTTTCGTAAACTTGCAAGGTTTTAATTTCAATTACTCTTAAAAATGTTGACAATTTCGGTTAATCTTCGAAAATGTTGACTCCTTTCGTAAATTTTAAGGATAACATATTTACGTAAAAGTTTTATTAATTTTCTAAGATTTTCGTAAAATTAAATTTTTTTTTATTCACTAAAAAATTTTTAACTTTCGTTAATTTTCAAATTCTCGACGTTTTCGTGAAATCGCAAGATTTTCGTCACTTTTGAAAGTATCGACTCTTTTCGTAAATGTCCAATCTTTTCATCGATTGTTGTAAAATTTGATGATTTCCATTTTAAATAAAAAAAGTCATAATTTTTTTGTTCGGTTTTAACAAATTTTATTTGTTTTCTTAATTTAATATTTAATATACAATATACTTCAGACTTAATTTGGGATTATAAAACGCTCGTTAGAATTTTTTAAGGACTTGAATTTAATAGATAATTAATCACAAATAAATAACTGAATAATAATCCTAATTATATTTTATAATCATACTTAAGGTCATAGCGAATAAAAATTTCGGGAGGGGGGGGGGGGTTTCTGGTAACAATATTGTTTTTGCTCTTTTAGGGCCGCATTTACATACAAAAATGTAACATTTTGAAAATATCGGGGGTCTAAGCCCCCCTAGCCCCCTGGCTACATCCTTGATCATACTAAACTCAAAACTGTTGACATTTCATCATAATCACGACAAACTTAAAAACTTGAAATTTACCGAAAATCTAAAAGAATTGTGAAAGCGAATATTTTTAAATGTAACGGAACTTTAGAATTCACAAAAATAGTCATGAATTTAAAAAATTATGAAAAGATTCAAAATTTTTTTATATTTAACGAAAATCTAGTAAATTTAGGAAAACCATCAACATTTTTAAAAATTAACGGAAATCTTGGATATTTACGAAAAGCGTCAAGATTTGAAAAATGAACTAAAAACTACGAAATTCACGAAAAGATGCTAAGTATCTGAATATCAATCAAAATCGTGAAATTTAATAAAAAGCGAAAAACATTTTAAATTTAACAAACATATAGGATATTTACGAAAACTGCCAAGAATTTAAAAATTGACAGTCATGCGTCCACATTTTTAAAATTAACAAAAGTCTACGAAATTTAGGGTAACCGTCGGAATTTATTTTTTATTATTATCATTTATTTATATACGGATAACCCCTTTTACAAAAACTTTTGTTTTTCAAATTACGACAAAACCATTTTATAAACAAAACAACATAAATATTACAAATAACAACCGAAATTTAATAGCTGAGGCCATTACTTGGTGAAATTATATATCAACACTTTTAGTAAATAACACACTTGGTTAAGATGTCACTGTTTATTAGTTAACACTGGAACAATTGTTGCAGTGTCAACTAATAAACAGTGAAATCTTAACCAAGTATGTTAAACAACCGAAGTCTTTGAATTTTAGGAAAAACCTCGGAATTTTTAAAATTAACGTATATTTAGGAGATACACGAAAATCTTGAAAACTCATGAAAAGTATCAAGTTTTTTTAGTCTTGGAAATTTATAAAAATCGTCTACATTTCGAATTTAAATAAAAATTTAGAAAATTTACGAAAAGCGTCAAGATTTTTAAAATAAATTAAAAACCTCGTGTATTTTGAGTTTCTGCAATTTCCGTTAATTTTGAAAATTCTGACAAAATCCTGAAAGTTCTGGAAATTCACAAAAACTGCCAGGGTTTTAAGAATTAACCAATCTTAAAATTTCCATGATTTTCAGGATTTTTAATATCTTGACGATTCTCATAAAATTTATAGATTCTCATCAAAATCATTAATCTCGAAAATTATTAACATTTTTAAAATTAACAAATATTTAGGAAATTCACGAGCATTGCTAAGAATTTCAAAATTTTTGTAAATTTTATAAATATCCTTTAATGTTGATCATTTTCGATTTTCAACATTTTTAAAATTAACACATATTTAGCACATTTACGAGCATTACTAAGAATTTGAAAAGGTCTTAGTAATTCTTGTAAATTTCCTAAATATTCGTTAATATTGATAATTTTTTGAGATTTTCGAGCATTGCTAAGAATTTCAAAATGTTTGTAAATTTCATAAATATCCGTTATTAGCGCGTGCTCTGTGAATTTCCAGAGACTCCAGGAGGTCCATCTTACGACCCTTTTTGGCTAAATGTATTATTGACAGTACCTCCTCGCCAAAAGTATGATTGTTTTCAATCATATGTCTAGCGAATGACGACTTATCAATCAAATTACCTACTTTGGTGACATCTCATTACAAATTAAAAGCATTTTATCTAAACATAACATTTCAATAGCCTTTAAACCTTTTACAAAAATTAGATACAGTATTTTTAATCCGAAAACAAAAATACCCAGTGCTCACAGATCAGGGATATATAAACTAACTTGTAGCGATTGTAAAGGAGTGTATATTGGTCAATCTGGTCGTAATTTTAAAATCAGACTCAAGGAGCATCTTAGCTATTTTCAGCTTAATTTAATTGATAAGTCGTCATTCGCTAGACATATGATTGAAAACAATCATACTTTTGGTAAGGATGTACTGTCAATAATACATTTAGCCGAAAAGGGTCGTAAGATGGACCTCCTGGAGTCTCTGGAAATTCACAGAGCACGCGCTAATCCGGAAATTCCCGTAATAAACGACCAGCTTGACCTAATATACACCCCCATTTTTAAAGCCGTTTTGTAACCGTAATTTTTTCGTATATATACCTGACGAATTGTTTGTTTTAAATTACTTTATGTTTGATAATGACAAGTTAAAGTTGTCGAAACAATAGTCACAATAAAATCCTTAGTTATACAAACAAAGTTAATTGTCTTATTTGTGTTTCGATTTTTTTCAAATATCTGGCAAGTTTCAACACTTTCAATTTGACATTTCATCACTTTTCCATTGTTTGTGCGTCACTGACAAAGCATAAAACTTCTAGATAAAAACAATAAACTGTATTATTATTATATTTTGCCCACCCCCTTGTAAAACATTCTGGGGCTCCATGTGTATATCTAAAAGCAAAATTTCCTCTATACAAAACCAATTCAATTTTTTTAACAAAAACACTCATGATTTTTTTCTAGTGCGTAGATGGATATCCATACGTGAACCGTTGTCCTTCAGGACTCTACTTTGATGACATCAGCAAGTACTGTACGTTCAAAGATGAAGCCAGATGCGGTCCATTGGCTGCGAGTAAGTTAATATTAAGGTGAAAATCGTGCGATGAATCGATTACGATCTAAATTATTCCAGCACCAGCACCAAGTACTGAATCTCCAGAAAACTTGGCCTCAAAATGCGACCTAGCCAATTGCGAACTGCCATATTGCTTCTGTTCCAAGGATGGTACCTTGATTCCAGGTGATTTGGATCCAGATGACGTAAGTTACATTTTAGGTATTTAAAGGAAATTATGTATAAATTATACCAAAATAAAAAATCTGAGAAGCGTGCGCAATTTTACGTAACTATTGTTTAATAGTGCCTGAAGGAAAAGAAAACAAATACAATAATTGTTTACGCAACATTTGTTCCGGTATTTTTCCACGGTTTGCAACGAAGACAAATTAAATTAAACTATTTACTATTGGTTAAATTCGAACATTTCTTCAACTGTTGTTAATCATGGTGGCGACCAATTTGAAATGTTAAATTTCCCTGAGTTTTCTCTGAATCCAGATTTTTTTCCCTGACCACTTAAAATAGTTTCATGTAACCAAACCAAATATAGGGAAGAAAAAGATTATTCACGAAGCAGTTTTTAAGTACCTGCCGCTCAAATACCTGAATTCTAAATTTTAGATATTTGAACAAACATTCGTAGTTGCAGTGACGGATAATTCAAGAGGTGAAAAGAAAACATATTATTAAGCACGAATTTAAAAATCGCAAGATTTGATGATACTTTCCTAAAATTTATTAACGCGAAATCAAACTTAAGGGGTTAGGCCACTCTAGACTAGGAAAAAAAAGGCATCTCCTAGATTTTTTTAAACAAAATCTAAAAGTGCTACTTAAAAACTGTTTTTATATGTTTATTGTATGCACAATAATAATAATAATATCTTTATTGACAGTAAAGTGATTACAGTATATTTACAAGTATATTTACAAAACAATTTTATTATTTAAAATGGAAGAGTGGTGCGAACTGTCACTGTCACTGTCAATGTATGCACATTAACCTTTATTTCCAATTTTTTTCAAAAGAAAATAAAAAAAATTACGTCACAAAATAAAGAAAATGGAGGTCCCTCTCGGAGCGTAGGGCAAAACAGGCGAAAGGATCCTGAAAACAGCAATGGACCTGGAACAAAAAAGTAAATGTTTTCTGAATCTCTGATGTATACTCTAAAAAAATACGGGCCGGATTTTGAAAGTTTTAATTCGAAACAAAATGGTGCACGTTTAAAAAAAAGTTCATTTTTCAGGCTTAAAGTTTCATATAAAAACGTTCATAAAAAACGAATGAAGCACTTAAAAAAAAGTCCTCATATGTTTCTAGTATTTTTTATGTAGATTAAGAAATAAACAGATTCAGGCTGATCGATTAATTAGTATTTGAGATTTATTTTCGCCCGATTTTAAAAACATGGTTTCGAGAAAAACGCAATTAAAGTTTTGACTCTTAGTTTTTCAAATATTGTATTTACCTCTAGTCTGCAATGCCTGCGCTACAAAATTGACCTTCCAGATACATTTCCTTATCGTCCTGATCCTTTCTTGTTGATTTCTGCGCCATTCGAGCCTTTTTTGCAGCATTAGCCAGTGCGAACTTTTTTTTCTCAAACGTACACCATTTTGTTTAGAATCAAAATTTTCAAAATCCGGCCCATATTTTTTTAGAGTATACATCAGAGATTCAGAAAACATTTACTTTTTTGTCCCAGGTCCATTGCTGTTTCCAGAATCTTGTCGCCCGTTTTGCCCTACGTTCCGAAAGGGACCTCCATTTTTTTTATTTTGTGACGTCATTTTTTTAATTTTTTTTTGAAAACATTTGGAAATAAAGTTCAATGTGCATACAATAAAGATATAGAAACAATTTTTAAGTAGCACTTCTAGATTTTGTTTAAAATAATCTAGAAAATGACCTTTTTTTTCCTAGTCTATTGCTGTTTCCAGAATCTTGTCGCCCGTTTTGCCCTACGTTCCGAGAGGGACCTCCATTTTTTTTATTTTGTGACGTCATTTTTTAAAATTTTCTTTTGAAAAAATTTGGAAATAAAGTTTAATGTGCATACAATAAAGATATAGAAACAGTTTTTAAGTAGCACTTCTAGATTTTGTTTAAAATTATCTAGAAAATGACCTTTTTTTTCCTAGTCTAGAGTGGCCTAACCCCTTAAGCAGTATACTTTGAACTTCACAATATTGTCAATATTATCTATTCCTATTCTAGATGTCAAAAATTGAGAAATGTTAAAAATTTCTATTCAAGGTTACAATAAAAGTTCTTAAAAGAATATTTATTAATATGTTATACGCGTGGCGCATGAAGTAAAATTTCGAGTTTAACAAAACCTGAATTTGTATTTTGTAAGCTACGCGTCGAATCCAAACGTTTAGGCTTTTCTAAACTCGAAATTTTACTTCATACTTAGTCTGGGAGCGGAAAACAGTCGTTACAAATTTCAAATTGAACTTTTTCATAAAATCAACGAATGCTTGAAAAATTACACGGTGTATAACGGGATATGCATAAGTACTTAAAAAAAATCGTTTCTATATTATCTATTCCTATTCTAAATGTCAGAAATTGAGAAATGTTAAACATTTCTATTCAACGTTACAATAAAAGTTCTTAAAAGAATATTTATTAATATGTTATACGCGTGGCCCATGAAGTAAAATTTCGAGTTTAGCAAAACCTGAATTTGTATTTTGTAAGCTACGCGTCGAATCCAAACGTTTAGGCTTTTCTAAACTCGAAATTTTACTTCATACTTAGTCTGGGAGCGGAAAACAGTCGTTACAAATTTCAAATTGAACTTTTTTATAAAATCAACGAATGCTTGAAAAATTACACGGTGTATAACCGGATATGCATAAGCACTTAAAAAAATCGTTTCTATATTATCTATTCCTATTCTAAATGTCAGAAATTGAGAAATGTTAAAAATTTCTATTCAACGTTACAATAAAAGTTGTTAAAAGAATATTTATTAATACGGGTAATTTTATTATTAAAATTGGTTCTGTGACGGTTCATTTATTAAGCTTTATTTTAAATAATTTCGGTATAGTTTAAGCTTTTTCAATTTGTTCGTAAAAGTTTAGTAACACATAAATAATACACACGAATTTGTTTTTGTTCTAAACCTGAACTAAAAAGTAACATCAACTCTATTTATTTTATGTCATAAATTTGACAATATGGTAAATTAAAATGCGCAATAAGTTTCTGATTGATCGTCTAACGAGGGTTTCCACTCCCAGGTTAAGCATGAAGTAAAATTTCGAGTTTAGAAAAGCCTGAAAATTTGGATTTGCTGGGGCGCGCGAGCGAAGCGAGTCGCGCCCCAGCAAATCCAAATTTTCAGGCTTTTCTAAACTCGAAATTTTACTTCATGCGCCACGCGTATAGATCACTAACTTCAAGTGAACTCTTTAACTAATTGGTTAGAATGAAATACATCTAGTATGTCAATTATCAATTGTTCAAATTACGAGCAAAGTACTATGATGGACACTTCACCATTTTTTTCAATTTTCTTTAATATTATTTAACGTGTTAAATTCGTGCTCCGAACAGAACTAACAATTTGTCAATTCTTTAATCGTATTATTTATATATTTATTATTATTATTTATTTAAAAATTCCCTGTGTTTTCACTGAAAACGCCAAATTTCCCTGACTTTTAAAAGACTTTTCCCGATAAATAAAATTACCTGACTTTCCCGGTTGATCGCCACCCTGCATTACTATTAGACTCCCTAAATTATTCCACTACCCACTTAGCAAATCCATTTAAGTAATGTTTCATCAACATTAAAACAACGTTTAATGTTGCTACAATGTTGATATAACGTTATTTGTTTGTTTTGTGCTCAGTGGGAAACCTTCGACGGCGCCGTCAATCTACCCATATTGTAGAATAGGTCAAAACGTATTTGATAGTATTCAAAACTTTAACAAATTTATTATATAGAATGTTCAATAAAAAAACCTCTAGAGTGCCATGAAAAATATTGTAGGTTGGCAACACTGAAATTTTACATTATAATTATTATACCTGACGTTTATGTCAATTCCTAAAGCGTGTAGCCGACTGAAATTTTAAAAAAGATTAAATCATGGCACTCTAGAGGTTTTTTTTAATTGAACATTCGATATTATTCTAGCACTTGGTTTGTTTCACTGATTTATATTTTCTCCGACTATTTCAACCATTGGTCATCTTCAAGGAGGAATAGTCGAAACTAGTCGGAGAAAATATAAATCAGTGAAACAAACACTAGGTTTGTTTCACTGATTTATATTTTTTTTTTAATTAAATATCCAGAATTAGATTCAAAAATGTTTCACCACGGGTTAAGTGAGAAATTAATTAAACATATTGTTATATAATTACTATTAGACTCCGCAAATGATTCTACTAACCTTCGACGGCGCCATCAATCTAAACAACTTCGACCATTACAAGAAAGTCTTCAACAAGAAAAGGAAGAACCCCAACGGTTGCGACATCAAGGGAACATTCTTCATTTCTCACGAATACAGCAACTACCACATGATCCAACAATTTGCTGCTGATGGGCATGAAATGGCCACGGAAACAATTTCGTAAGTCGAAGCAAGTCTACCCAAACAATGAATAATTTAAGACATTTTTGTTGTTCAACGATCCCAGAATTGAAAAACAATAACAAAATTCGCGATTGATTCGCTTTATGAATACTAATGAGCAGAGGATTTAAAAACTTTTGATTTCTTTGAGGATGTTGCTATAAAGTGAAACTGCTCTAGAATTTCAATTCGTTTTCAATAGAAATCTGCTTTTAATTTATTTGTAATCAATACTTTTAGTAAATAACACACTTTGTTACGATTTTAAATTATTTGTAATCTATTGATTAATTCCTAAATTGCGGTTCTTTTATGCAATCTAAACTGAATGTTTTTATTAACAACAGGTTACAACAAGGATTGCAAGATAAGGGTTATGAAGAATGGGTTGGTGAAATGATTGGAATGAGGGAGATTTTGAAGCACTTCTCCAACATTTCCAAGAGCGAAGTCGTGGGCATGAGGGCGCCTTTCTTGAAACCGGGACGTAACACGCAATACAAGGTTATGGAAGATTTCGGATTTATTTACGACAGTTCCATTGGAGTTCCGCCATCCACTATTCCAATTTGGCCTTATACATTGGACTACAAAATCCCGCATGAATGCAAAGCCGGATCTTGCCCAACCAAATCCTTCCCAGGTAAGTTTTACCACAGTTCATATATGTCCAGTTAGCCAGTCCCCATATACATTTTGGGTACACGCGAATGGGAGCAGAGCGCTGGATGCCAAATTGGTGTATATGGCTGCCTATATACACCAGTCTGGCTTCCTGCGGTTGGTCGGTTACGACTATTTTACTCCAGATGTCGCGAAATCAAGTCTCAGAGAGAGAGTGAGAGAGAGACAATTTCTTTCTCCCTCTATTCCGCGCTCCTCGTTGTATCATATTCCAGATGTTGATTTTTAAATCTTGAAAACACGTTTTTTTTTCTTTTAGAGCTAAGGATGCGTGTTACATTCATTTATGCGTTTCCTTCTACAATTTTATTTTCTGCGTTATTAGAGAATAAATTTTATGAAATTATATGTGAACGTTGTAAAATTCATTAAGTATTATTTATTTTGTACAAAAAACTTAAAATACTAAACTATTTAACTTTTGATAAAAAGTAAAACAAATACATCAACTTATCATTTTATTAACTAATCAGATCAATCCTATTGATCAGATCAAATCTACTGATCGATAAGGGTTTCTTTTTTAAAGGGGTCAGTGCAAAATGCAGTTGTCATTTTTTTTTTAGTTTTTGAATTATTACCGTTTGAAGTTTTTAACCCATTAAGCGCCGTTGATGCATACACGCAACATTATTATTTTTTGATAATTAAGTTACTAAATAAGTTTATTTGATATATTATATTATTTGACCTGAATTGAAAATGTACCAAGAAAAATTTAAATATTTTGTTATTTAAAGTGTATTATAAATACTTCACAATATTACAATGTTTTATACGCGTGGCGCATGAAGTAAAATTTCGAGTTTAGAAAAGCCTAATTTGGCTTCAGGCTTTTCTAAACTCGAAATTTTACTTCATGCTTAGTCTGGGAGTGGATACACTCATTCTTAACTTCATATTGCACGTTTTTATATAAAATCGACGAATGCCTGAACATTGACAGCGTATACATTGTTGAGGCACTAATTTTTTGAAAATCCACTATCACTTTAATATAATAATAATAATAAACTATTTATGATTTTTAACTTTTTATTAAATTCACGTATACATTATGTGTATTTAAAGAAAAAATTCACAGTATGTAATGCAATAAGTCATTCATAGAAATCATAAAAAAAAGTGTAGAATTTTAATTAAAATTAACTTTTAGACTTAAAATGGCTTGGCCGTTAATGGGTTAAAATAGTTTTAAATATACTATACTATTTAAAACTATTTTAACCCATTAACGGCCAAGCAATTTTTTAAAAGTGAATTTTAATTAAAATTCTACACTTTTTTTTATGATTTCTATGAATGACTTATTGCATTACATACTGTGATTTTTTTCTTTAAATACACATAATGTATACGTGAATTTAATAAAAAGTTAAAAATCATAAATAGTTTATTATTATTATTATATTAAAGTGATAATGGATTTTCAAAAAATTAGTGCCTCAACAATGTAATGTATACGCTGTCAATGTTCAGGCATTCGTCGATTTTATATAAAAACGTGCAATATGAAGTTAAGAACGAGTGTATCCACTCCCAGACTAAGCATGAAGTAAAATTTCGAGTTTAGAAAAGCCTGAAAATTTGGCTCGGGCGCGTAGCGAAGCGGAGCGACCGAGCCAAATTAGGCTTTTCTAAACTCGAAATTTTACTTCATGCGCCACGCGTATAAAACATTGTAATATTGTGAAGTATTTATAATACACTTTAAATAACAAAATATTTAAACTTTTCTTGGTACATTTTCAATTCAGGTCAAATAATATAATATATCAAATAAACTTATTTAGTAACTTAATTATCAAAAAATAATAATGTTGCGTGTATGCATCAACGGCGCTTAATGGGTTAAAAACTTCAAACGGTAATAATTCAAAAACTAAAAAAAAAATGACAAGGCGCATTGTATGTTTCATGTAAAGATTTTCAATGTAATTGGAATTTGAGTTTGTATCGCTTATTGAACCAAAACGATTACAATAAAATTAAAATCATTTGTTTACCTACTAGCAGTATTTTCGAGGTATTATTTTTGAGTTCTCCTCAGTTTCATTTGAAATATAGCTTGAAAATAGTGAACGATTATACGAAAATAAAATCGTCAAAACAGTAGTTGCTACGAAAAGTCAGTGTTTGGCATCAAATTTATTAAAACACAAAGCAATAATTCAATTCAACATGAGTGTTTATTCGCCAAAAGAAAAAAATCAAATCCCAAAATGGACTCAGTATATATTTTAATCACGATGCGTATTTTATTAAATGAACCATACTTTTAATAAATATTAACAGTTTTGGTTTTACTTGTAAAACATGCGTAAAATTTTATAGCAATCTTTCGTACTCCGCGAACTACTTGTACATATCAAGTTATTTGGCGATCGACGGGTTATAAACCTTATTCACACTTTATTCTCATAGTAGTAGGCTTGTTTTTTTCCTCCTTTTATTGTCATGTTGTATTTTTGATAGTAATGATTGCAGTATGTTGTTAACCTATAATTTCAATAAAACGTTGCCAAACATTGTGGCAAAATGCCAAAAGTGATTTAATAAGTGATAACTACCATATGAGCGAAAAGTTAGAACCTCTAACATGCCGTGACTTTTTTTTGTTTGCATTCAAATGTGCGTTGGTGCCACTGACAAATCCGCGTGATCTGAGGCGGCCCGACATTTGACCCGCGACGGTAACGTTATGTATCTATGTATTTGGTATACAAAATATTTGCAGTGACAATTGCAGTGAGAATTATAATTGGTTTCTATAATTTGTTACCAACATAATATTTTTTTCCTAACCTTCTAGAGCAGGGGTTCTCAACCTTTTTTAGGTGGCCCCCCTCCATAACTCCACGCCTCCCCTCCCTGATTTAATTTCGGTTTTTTTAGTTAAATGAAAACAGTATTATAGCCTTATTTCACTTTACCTACTCGTTAGGAAATCTGTAGCGCCCCCTTAATGTGGCATGCCCACCCGGTAAGAAACCCTGTTCTAGAGGATAAAACTTTTAGATCATATAGTGTGTGTCAAACTTTGGACCTTTCTTTTCCTCTCATTTAAATATTTTTATTGTGACTGCATATTATAACCTTTCTTTAAAAAACCTGACTTAACCGGTATAAATTTGTTTATATTTGACATTACCCAATTTTCGATTTGTCCTAACATTTTATCTCCACCAATGGTGCATAATAATCAGGTATTTTATAAAATGCAACATTGCACTACACGTAACCAAAAAAATGCAATGACATAACTAAATTGTTAGTAACTTTTTTTACTACCAACAAAAATGTCACTCTAACAAAGCCTACTGTCGTGAGAATAAAACGTGAACAGAGCTTAGGTAATACAAATAAAAATAGAGAAGGAATAAAAACAATTTAACTAGTTACTTTAACCTTCAACATACAAGGATTTTTTCTTTTAGGTATATCTTTACATATTCCATATAAACATTTGTAAAATTAACGAGCATGATTTCAAATCTAAGCAATATATTTTGAACGTCACTTTAAATCAGTGTTTTATACGCGTGGCACATGAAGTGAAATTTCGAATTTAGAAAAGCCTGAAAATTTGGATATGCTAGGGCACGACTCGCTTCGCTCGCGCGCTCCAGGGAATCCAAATTTTCAGGTTTTTCTAAACTCGAAATTTTACTTCATGCTTAATCTGGGAGTGGAAAACACTTATTAAAAGCTTCAAATTAAACGCTTTTATAAAGTCAACGAATGCCTGAACAATTACAGCGTATATTTACATTGCGACATGTATCCTTAAAGGAAAAGTTCCCTATATGTGTACATTGATAATTACCGAAATATATAAATATTTAGATAGTTACATTCATAGTTTCAATTAAATAAACTGTAAAGAAAATCAAATGTGAAATTTGACATGCCGTGACTTGGCAATACTTCCATTGTCAGGTTGGTATGATGACATAGCTAATCGCAAGCACTGACCTAAGTGATTCTGTGTAATTTTATTGCTTACTTTGTGTTTTATTTCAAAACAAAGATTCCGACAAATATGTCAGTTCAAAACAAGCTTTTTTTGAGCAATCTACTAGAAAAAAAACATTTTTTTCTATACATAACACATTTACAATTCGAAGAACCAATAGCTTCCAATTCTTTCCTGCTTATCCCTGTTGGTCATTCGTTGTTTTTTTAAGAGTTTAATTTGAAGCTTCTAACAAGTGATTCCACTCCCAGATTAAACATGAAGTAAAATTACGAATTTAGAAACGCCTGAATATTTGGTTTGGTCGCGTAATTTAAACATCTAAAGCAATTTGTTTTTGAAAATGTTAAAGTACACTTAAAAAGAAAAAATCCCCGTATGTTTCTTAAATGTAATATTAAATCATGAAGTTAACAAAGCAATAGTGACTGATACTAGTTTGTTAACTGACTTTGTAAATGTGTTTTTCCTACGACCGCTCCCAAAAACAGACTGTTGCAATACCTTCACATTGAAAGTTGTCATTTCTATATTTATCACTTTTTGACAAGTAATCTCATGCTTGAAAATTGAATTCTCAATACAGCCATTTTGAAAATGAAATCCTCAAACTTCAGTGTCAAAATTATAATTTAATTGACCCGGGTAAATTGGAAAAAAATTATGATTAAAACATGCATAAGAAAATGTTTCGTGATAGGAAAATCGGAGTGATAAAACACATTCTAAAAGCTACATTGCATGCTTGTGAACCTTACATTTACGAGCCCGCAGAGCGAGTAAATGCAAATTAGTACTCGCATGTAAAACGAAGCTTTCAAAACTTGCCAAACAATCTACTATTGTTGGGCAGAAAGTCCTTTCTTTAAACTCATTATCTATAATTTTTGTACCTGCAAAGATCAAAAATTTCGATCAATGTTGCTTTGTTTCAAAATAGCAACTGATAAATTGCTGATTAAATAGCAACATTTTTCGCCAATGATATAAAGTAAAAAAACTATTATTCTTCACAAAATCTAGTTAAAGGTTGACAAGGCCGTAGCCAGAGGGTTCAAACACCCCCGAAATTTTCAAAAATCTGAAAGAGCAAAAACCATATTTTTACCGGTAAAACCACCACCCTCCCGAAATTTTTAAATCCCCCCCGAAATGTTTTTCTAGCTACGGCCTTGGAGGTTGAAACCGGTTGATGATCGACTAAAAATGGTCCAACAACACCCCGGATTTATAACATATTGGATTACAAAATAGTATTTAATTTTCGCAAAACTGAACATTGTGAACTACCATTCGTTTCCGAAGCATCTTATAACGGCAAAATTTAATTAAAAAGAGTAATGACCAAAGTTCTTTAAATCAGAATATTTCGGTGTGAAAACTAAAATATTTTCTCAGAAATTGTTTGACGAAAGGTAATTAAAAAAATCTCACGATATCCCAGTGAATCTATTTGATTTTATCAGTTTAACGGTAAAAATCATTACTAAGAACTACGCATGACTCCATAAAAATGGCTGGACCTTGATTTTCAATTATTTTTCATTAAGGTATATGGGAAATACCATTGAATGCCCATCATGTAGAAGATTATGAAGGAGGCCACTGTCCATATTTGGACCAATGCGTGCTCCACAATCATGACGCACAGGAAGTATTCGAATGGCTCCAAGAAGATTTCTCCAGATACTACGAACAAAACAAAGCCCCGTACATGATGGCCTTCCACACCAACTGGTTCTCAATCAAAGAACTGGAACAAGGCCTCCAGAAATTCTTGGATTGGGCAGTGGAACAGTGAGTTTCAACAAATATATTACATCAAAAAACCTAATTAACCCCTCGTTATCTTTCAGAAACGACATTTGGTTCGTAACAGCGACACAAGCCCTCACTTGGATCACCGATCCGAAACCCCTCAAAGACCTCAACAACTACGAGGCCTGGAACTGCAAGAAAAAGGACAACCTGCCACCTCGAGGCTGCAACAACGCAAACAAATGCGCGCTGAACTACATAAACCCTAACCTCAATTACACAGACACGAGGTACATGGAAACATGTGTCGAATGCCCTAACCAATATCCTTGGTTAGGCGATGCTGGCGGTACTGGAATAGTATCAAAGGACAACTATGTTCCAGATAATGTAAGGAGAAAGTGATGCGCCCGTCTAGTTTCAAAACACAGAAAATTGTATTTATTACAATAAACCCCTCTTTTTGCTCAAACGTATCTTCCCGATCGACCGCTGCGTCGTCCCAGTTTATAGACTTCAAGAACGTTTTTTTTTAGATTGTATTTTGCATATACTTCAGCAGATATATCAAAAAAATAAAATGTAAGGTTTAATTATAAAGTTACTTGTTATAATGATGATACTGCGTGTATTTATTTTTATTATCGAATTGGTTAAATAAAATAATTTAGAGTTTTATTTCCTATTATTTTTACCAGTCTGCTATTTACAATTAAATTAACCTTAATTTAAAGGTTAATAGGTACTATCATTTTCATATATTCATATATATCTTGCATCTGATTCACCTAAATGTGCAAAAGTTTCCTTCAATTCCTTATATTTAGAACTATTTTTACGATCGATAGTTGCAGTTCTAGCAAAGTATTCCTTTGGTACTGTGCTTTCTAGTTTAAACCATTAGCAAATGGTCTTCTGATTTTACTATCAAATTACGAGACGTGTGACAACAAACCAAAATATAAATGGCGGAACTGGCAAAATTCATGAGCAGGGACGGTGGGCGCACACTTGTTCGGTTTCACACAGGTTTACCTCATGCTCCAAGCACGGGCTAGACTGACAGTAAGGTAACTCAGCTTTACTCCCAACAATGCTTTACCTCGCAATTGTAGAATCACCACTCAAGGTTTTATCCGTGGCTTGAGTTGCCGAAGGTATAACTATGGATTGTAGAAACGGCCCATAATTAGCTTTATGAATAGACGTTAGCAACAGCTTTAACATGGTTCTAAGGATAATACTAACATTTTCATGTTAATAAAACATTTTAGTTAATTACTATTGTTAGTTTTGGTCGCTTTGCTTTGTTAAACTTGAAATTTTACTTCACCCTTAATCAAGAAGTAGAATAGAAACACTTGTTTAAAATAAATTTCCTTTAAATAATTCAACAGAATTTCATTTCAAATATTTAAATACAGTGTTTGTCAAAATTATAACAACTAATAAATGCCTAAACAATTATTTACGGTAACACAGGTTAACATAATTTAATTAACCCTATGTTTAATTTATTATTTACTTATTGTAATATTCTATGGTAGACCACCGTTAAATAAATAAAATAAACTTAGCATATAATTGTAAATTGTAAATATTTTTTTATGAACGTAATATAATTAACAGCATAAAACGTTAATAAAAGCAAAATAACAATAAAACTAATTTATTTCTTTAAATATACACTAAGATTGGGGAAAGCGTGCTGAAAACTAGCGGATCGGGACCCAAGGGTCCAAGACTTGGGCATACTGTTTCCGTTCTGAAAATTATGATAAAAAAACATAAGTAAGTTTAATTAATCTTAATCCTTCAATACAGGGTGTAAAGTATAAACACTTACCAAAAGGTGGGAAGTCATCAGGATGTAATTCTACATAATGGCGCAAAACAGCATCTTTTTCTGCCAAATATTCTTTTCTGTAATTATCTACATACTGGCCCACTGCCACAGCTATTCCAGTAAGAGCTATATGCCTTTGAATGCCTAAAATGAATGAAAACAAACATTTTTAATCATGGAAAATAATGACAATAAATCACAAAATTCACGAGAAAAATATAATGTTTAAACTTGTTGTATCTATTATAAAGTGTAACTACAGTTTTAAGTAAAGATGCCAAGAGTTGTCAATTAGCCGGATATCAGATATTAGGCAAGAATTTAGGCTGGACAGCCAAATATCCGGCTGAAGCCTAAGTGATTATCATTTAAAATATACAAACATATTTTTGCTTTTTTCACAATCATACCATAAACTAGGGATCTTCTTATATTTGCGTAAATATGCTATTTGATTATAGTATTCAGCCTGTGCCGGATGCTAAATCAATATCCAGTAGTCGGCCACATAATATAAATATTGAACGGATATCCTGGATATCTGTTAAAACTTGAATACTAATTCAGAGACTAAAATTTGGGATGAAAGAAAAACTGTTTAGAGATCACAATTTCAGACAGAATATAGAATCTGTTGACATTCCAATATTTTAAGCAACTTAAAAGCCAGTTGCTTAAAATATTGGAATGTCAACAGATTCTAAATTATTTGAAATTGTGATGTGTAAACAGCTAAATGAAATGTAGAGTTTCTAAATAGAAATGATCTAGTTTAGGCACTAGATTGAATGAATCCAGAGGTAATTAATAAAATTATGTTATTGAATTACATAATTTTCTAGGTTATGCTACATACCACTGAAAATGGGACGTTTTGTGCCAAAATTGGCACAACAGACACCAAGAAAAGTGCACACCCCGAAAAGGCCACCAGCCCAATACTTGTTTAAAAAGGGCTCTTCCCTGCTCAAATCGGGAGTAAGAAGCTCCAGAGGAGCCACCGCAACTTTTGGCCCCGTCGCCATTTTTAAGCCAAAAACTGATAATTCAATTAAAGACGAACAAACTTGGAAAAAATCTAAAACAACTAGTCTATGATTGTGTCACAATAGCAATACCAACTTAAATGTACCAAAAATTTATGCCAAACTAATTAATTCTTGCTAATCTTTTATCAATGACTGTGCCACAAAAGTAATGCCAATATTAAGATTTATTAGTAGGCAGAACTTGGGGAGTACTCACAGATAATGTACCACAAAGACAAGAAACTATTTTTTTAAATGAAAATGTTAAAGTTTGTATTCATTTCCATGCAGTAACATAATCGATACAGATAAACAGTGATACCAATAAACTTATTAAATAAATTATTATTTATCAACAAAATGCTCACGGCTTTAAACAATAACCTCTTTCCTACGTGTTTAACATGCTTGAAATAATTTCCACCTGCGCTTAAACATAAATCTCTCATGGCCGATTAGCGTCAAGCGATTAAATTATTGGCAGCCCGTACGTACGCGACGTACGTCAACGTCAATTGGTTGATTACTGCAGTTTTCCGCTTTTCTCCAATTAGGATTAACGCCATAAATGGTGATAAGAGGGAAATAATGGTTCGAAATTGCAGTTTCTTGCTGCTATTCAGCCTCCTATGCTCGTTCCAGCATCAAACGAAAGCGTCTTCACCAGATAAAGGGCAATGGGATATCTTTCTAACTAAGGTTAGTAAAAAAATGTCCATGTTTCCATGAAGAAATATTGAAGTAATTTGTGTATTTACGTTTTAGGAGGATAATGATTTCTTCCTGCCGAAGAGCTTGTTTAAAGGAGCGAAGATTTTTATTGATTGTAATTATTTGCACTGAAATTTTTGTATAATGGTTTTACATGATATTTGTATTCACAGTGAATTGTGAATCTATTGGCACCACGGAGTCAACAAATGTTAGTATAAGCTGGGTGATTTTCCATTCACCTTGTTGGGATTATCACGATGCGGAGCCTTCGATCCAACATGTAAGTACTTACATCTGATTGTATTTCATTCTTTACAACATTTCAATTAAAGCCTGTTTTATTCAATCTTATTTGCATTAAAGAAATATAATAGAACATTTTATATACAAACAAATCATAATTTAAATGAAAGTATTTTTTTCTTAATAATGCTGTAATGTAATCTAACGAGTGTCAATAAACCGTCGGCATCTCGGTTGCTTTGAAAAACAAACTACATATCTTATACGAAATGGTGAATCTTGAAAACGTCAAATACATTTAATAATGTCATGGTAGTGTCACAGTGCTAAATTTAATTACGACGTATGTTTTTGAAGTCAGAACTTACTGGGATGCCGACAGTTTATAGACACCTGTTATTTATATATTAAAATTGTGACAATATTATTATATACCGTTCAAAACTGGAAAAAAACTTTAACACATTCTCAAGTAAGATTTTGATTGCTTTTGTCTTGAACTAATTAAATAAATAAATATAAATTTCCTTCCAATGTGAAACATTATATTATATAGGGTGTAATAAAAGTCTTATCGGATTTCAAGGGGCTGTAGAGATAATGTCTTTTAAAATTCATGAAAGGCTTATTACACCCTGTATATTGTTTAGATGACATCATAATTTTGATAAATGTAATATTGCCCAATAAATATTTTATTTTTTACAGTATTTAAATCCTACATACATGGTGAACATATCGGAAACGTTTCGCCGTTCGCTCGATAAGGTATACAAATGTCACAACCATATATTCCTCGAGGAACAGCACGACGAGGAATCAGGTTCCGTAAAAGGGCTGGTTTATGTCGTGCCGAAAGATGGGGTGTATGTTTTGGGTTTAATTGTTACTGGGGACAAATTTAAACTAGGCGTTCACGTCAAAATGAAAAACAAGGATGGTTACTTGTCAGCAGCAGATTGGCCTTTGCTGCCATTCTACGGTTTCATGTGTATTTTTTATGTGATCCTAGGCTTGATCTGGTTGACAATGTCTTTCTTGCAATGGAGGGATTTGCTGAGGGTGCAGTTTTGGATAGGAGGGGTTATTTTGTTGGGGATGATGGAAAAGGCGACCTTTTACGCAGAGTATCAGAGTATTAATAATACTGGGAATCGTGAGCAGGGGGCGATGATTTTAGCCGAGTGGATTTCATGTGCAAAACGCACGTTAGCTAGAATGTTAGTGGTGATTGTTAGTTTAGGCTTCGGGATAGTTAAGCCACGTTTAGGCGCGGCTTTGCACAGAGTTGTCGGAGTAGGGATGTTGTATTTCTTCTTAGCATCATCAGAAGCTTATTTGAGGGTGACCCGTCCGAGTAACGATGCTAAAGATGTTTTAGTTGCATCAGTCCCGTTGGCTGTATTAGATTCTGCCATTTGCTGGTGGATTTTCAGTGCTTTAGTAAATACCACTCGGACGCTGCGCTTGCGCAGGAATGAAATTAAATTGAATTTGTACCGCCATTTCACTAACACACTAATTTTCGCAGTCGCATCCTCAGTTATTTTCATGCTTTACTCCATAAAAACGCACAGAATCGTAATGTGCTTGATGGTCTGGAAAGATTTATGGTTGGAACAAGCCTACTGGCACATCCTCTTCTCATCCTTACTACTAGTCATTATGATACTTTGGAGACCCACAAACAACAATCAGCGGTACGCCTTTGTGCCACTCTTAGATACAGGAGACGAAGAAGAAGAAGAACACCTAGTAAATGATGCCTATGGAGTTAAGGTCAGAATCCACCACCAAAAAGACAACTCTCCAAAACAAAGCACAATCGAAGAGGATTTGAAGTGGTTGGAAGAAAACGTCACAATCGATCCGCCTTTACCTGTACTAGATTCCGATGAGGAACTTGTAAATACACGTTTCGAAGTGTCAAAAATGCAATAGAGAGAAGCCATAATTCCGTACAAATAAAGTGTGGCCCATTTACAAGTATTAGCCGTTTTTTAACTAAAGTACTTACCCGTTCCTTTCTTTTATTTAATAAAAAAGTTTAACCCCGAGCTTTGTGAGTAAAATTGTGATTCGTTTTCCAGGTTAAGAAAAACATTAATTTTAATCGTAGGTTTAAGTTATACGACGGCAAGTGTGCACAACTGTGTGTGCGTGTGTACATTTTTGTAAATATAAAATGTTAAAAAACAAACAAAAAAACTTGTTTTATTCATATCGTTTATTTATTAATCTACTATTTTATGGGTGACAAAAATTAAGCAAGTTTGGTGGGTTTAACAAAAGTACGCTTGCGCTTCAATTTCTTCCTGGTGATTTCTAATTTTTGTAGTTGCGATTGAATTTCAGCAAATATTTCGTTCTGTTCCTCTTCAGGAATTGTTCTCCTAAAAATGTCACCCAATGTCAAAATAATTATGTTCCATTTGCACCAAAAACGTTAAACTCAGTGTTGAAGTGGCCCCAAGATTATTTAACATTTAATTTTTTTTAAATGCACATTTTTTCATAAAAAAGTAATATTTAATTCTATGAATAATACAAATTTGTATAATTACTCGGTGCAGTTCTTTTTGCACATATAGCATAAAGAACTGTACCAAGTATTTTATATTGTGTATTGGTCCACTCCAAAGACCTGCTGACCTTGAAAATTAGATAGTTAAAATATGTCAAAAGAGATAAGCGGCCTACACCTATTACATCTCTTAACTTCAATTCAAAATGACATATTTTATTGTATTACATTAGTTTAAAACTTGTATGCAACTAATTCTAAATATTGCAGACCTTATAACGAGTGTGTATAAACTGTCGGCATCCCAGCAGGTTCTGACTTTAGAAACATACGTCGTGATGTGACACTACCAAATGACATATTAAATTTATTTGAAGTTTACGAGATTCACCAACTCGTATGCCTTAATCTAAGATATGTAATTTGTTTTTCAACGCACCCCAGATGCCGACAGTTTATAGACACTCGTTATAATTTGCTTAAATTATCCTGTTGCAAAAAAGTAACATCACTTACATGTATTCTTTCATTAAATCATATTTCTCGTAAGGCTTGGCCAATTCATTTGCTCTATCAAAGAATTTTTGTGGTAAGTCCAAACTTTCGATGCCTTTCAAGTCTTTCCTTTCCCATCTTTCTAGCCAAGGCCTAGGTTTCAGTTTAACTTTGAGAGGATTGATAGGTACTGGAGTTCCTTCCGGTAAAACCTCGGCTTCCATGTTAACATCAAAGGTGCTGTACTCGGAAAGAGCATCCCGTAAATATAACAAATCGTCATCTAATCGTTTTTCCAAACGTAATGTTTCAATTTTCTGAATAGTTGGATCGTAAAGTTCATACATCACTTCAACACCCTGTATCACATAAAGTTAATGTTTAATTGATTTATTTCTATTATATATATAATTTTACCTGTTGATCAATGACATTTCTTAATATAAAAGTCGCCCTTAATCCGGCACCTTCTCTTTTAATACAAATACCAACAAATTTTATAGGTTTGCCTGGTGTGTGTTTGTCAGATGATATTACTGCCATTATCGATCCTTACATATAAATGATTTTATTAGAAAACAAGAAAATTGCTTAAATCTGTATAAAATTACCGACGTAAAATTCGGGGATGTCAATTAAACTTCTCCTGGCGATCATGTCGTTTCTTTCCAGGCGTTCTCTGATTCTGTTCCTGAACTCGATTTTTGGATCAGGAAGAAATTCAGGATAAATGTGTCTGTATTCAGAGAAATTGTGCCTCGGAGCATCAGGGCTCTTTTTAATAGGAACTTTTGTTGATACATGTCGAATAACTAAAATTATATGCAAATTTAATAAATTTTTATTTTATGATCCTTATTTTTTTTTTTATAAGTATAAAGCAAGATCAAATTGTAAATTAGTGACCAGGGGGCTATTCACAACATTGATGCAATTTGCCAAACCATATAGAGTAAAATGCATTGGTGTTCTGAATGCGGGCCCAGAGTTTAATCTTTTATTAAGAGTCTGAAAACTAGCTACTAATATAAATAATATAATAATATAAATAAAATGTACTCACGTTTAGCTGTTGTAAAAATATCCCTTGATTTAATGCAAATACTTGGCAACATTTTTAATAATATAAGGACACAATTTTCGTGGTTATGTTTTCACCATAGAGAAGATAGAGAAAAGATAAGCAAGTGACCACAAATGACAGATATTAGAATAAATTGAGGGTTATTTGCTTTTATAGATAGTCGCTCTTGAAGATGGGCAACTATCATAGATTATTATTATATTATCATTAAATTGATTTGATCATTGATATGCACTGTTCAAGATGGGTAATAGAGTTTAGTTTTTCAACGAGAATGACATTTAATATGTACAACTACTCAAATTACTTTTAGCATGGAGTGTACAAAATTGTTTTCGCCAATTAATTTGAATTTAAATTTAATGTATTAATATCCAAAGAACAATTTGTTTCTGTATTATAAATTCAAAACATCATTATAACAAAAATTGGCAATTTAATTAATGCAAAAACAAATATCATGCAAAGAATGCATAGGTTATGCTCATTGAAAGCATTAACCTTGACCTCAGTAAATGTGACCTGTTTACCTGTCATCTTTAAATCTCTCTCAAATTGCTCGAATTCCATGCATTTCGCGGACAATGTTTTCGATTTTAACAGAAATCCGCATCTGGAGCACTCAGGAAGGCATAAATTTAAAACCAACTGACTACAATTGTTACAAGTAAGACAAATCCACACATTCAAAGTTCATAAAACTTAATTTGTTTTTTACATTTTAAAGGTACTACAATTCACCTAGAGATGCAGGAAACCATATTTTTTATAATAGCAAGAGGAAATATACAGAAGCCAGGGGGTTTAAGTGCGTTATCCCAAACAAGCGCCCGGAGAAATTAAGGGATAAGTTGAAAGAATTCGAGGATGCTTTAATTGGAAATAAAGTTGTTTGTGCTAATTGTGTTGAACAATCACTGTCATTACTCTTATCAAAAGGAATTTTAGTAAGTGTTAAAGTGGATAAAGGTGATGTTAGTGCTGTGAACATCGATCGGGGACTGTCCGGGCGTGTGCAACCCGATGTTATAAATGATGGTGTTATTTGCGGGACAAATCAAGTAGTCTGTGTGTGTAAAGACGGTAGGGTTTTAGGCTATGGTGGTGGGTGGAAAGATTGGGTTATTGAAAGTGGACAACGAAGGAATTTAAGTGTGCACGGTGAATTAATGGTGATTTGGGGCCGGACTGGAAGTGAACACCCACAACCGTGGACTCCTGTAAGTAAAGACCATCAACGGGCTAATTTACACTTGTATTGGATAGGTGCCCGTGGCCCAGACTTGCTTTCATACAGGAAAACAGATGGTGAGCCGATTAGAGTAGTTGTAAGTAAAATCAACCATCGGAGCGTAATTGTAGTAGAACAGAAAGTCTCACAACGCGGTTCAGTTTCGATAGAAGTGTGTCTGTTTGAGTTAATCGGGAATGCACTGAAACGAACGTCGATTACAGCAGTGCCTTTACAAACACAAGTCAGTTGCTCAGCTTTAAGCGAAAACGAGACTTATTTAACACTTTGTTGCATCGATGGCTCTTTAGCTGTATTGGACAGAAATCGAGGTTCGAGTCGGATTATAAAAGCTTCTTTCATTCCAAAACATGTTGCGTGGCATACTTCCGGAGCACTTTTTTCAATTTCAAACGAGAGGGGGCAGATACAATATTTTGACACAGCTTTAAACAACGTCAACATACAATTAATCAGTGAGGAAACGGCAAACACTCTCTTAGATGTATCCTCGTATTTCACAACGCAACAATCTGTGGATATTTTATTTTGGAACAACAAATATTTGTTTATGTGCATGGAACAAGGGCCTTTAATAATTTGCTCCCACATTCCTAATTCGTTAAGCTTCCAATCTTTAATTCGGATGTACGTACGAGAGAACAAATTAGAAAGGGCAATTCGTTTGTTACTCAGCTGGGATTTCAACGAGCAAGCGTTTGCTGCTTTACAAATAATTGTTGCACACATAATGAGGTCACCTTTAAAGGAATCAACCGCAAAATTACTGCAAGATGCTTTGGGAAGTTTTCATTGCCCATCAGTGCCCTTAAGCGCGGAGGTTCATCATAAATTTGGTGCTCAGGTTTGTGTACGTTTAGATGAAAAGTTTAGGGTTTTAAGAATGTTTTTTGTAGGTTAAATCTCTAACGAGGAAATTTTTTCATCAGCTAGTTAGATCGAAGATGTACGAGACTAGTTTCTTGCTGGCTGTCGATTTGGGGCATCACGATTTGTTCATGGATTTGCATTACGTTGCTGTGAAAATTGGTGAGACTGAAATGGCAGCGGCTGCCAGGGCTCAGGCTTCCGCATTAGTCAGCAGGTGCTCAAGTGAAGGTACGTTTCATATTGTTCATTAATGTAAACAAATAATTGGAAGAATAATATTATTAAGGTATCAGGGCCAGTATTCCCGAAATTGGTCATATGAAATCTGTCATTTAGATAGAAATTTAACATCTAAATTTGACAGTTAACGGGGGAGCGATCGTTTGATAAATTTCAGGAACACTAGTCCAAATCAATTTAATAGAGTATTGCCCAATATTTTTAGAAAGAACATTATATTACTTATGAAAGCTTTGAATCTGCAACCTAAGTTTATAGTCTTCAGTGGCTTTTTTCACTCATCTTTAATAATTGTTATTTTGATTAAAGTTAATAACAGTATTGCTCATTCTATGATTGTCAACATTTTCAGATATATCTATAAATATATACTCTTCTAATCTTGCATGACTGCTACGTTTTCAGGAAAATATAACTTTATCATCTTTATATTTACTCTTTGTGATTGTTCCTCTTTTGTTGCCAACGTTAATGCATGAAAGGCACAATCATTTAAATCATAGATAATTTTCATTCTCGTTCTTTTCTATACCTATATTGGCAAAACTTACTAAACTATTTTGTTGGTACTGAAGTAGATCAAAGATATTTGAAATAAGTTGGGTTAAATTCGTAACGTACCATCAAAAATGAATTTTACGAGTTTGAAAGATATAGCTCATAAAATAGATAATATCACGAAATCGTTCGAAGAGTTTGTCAAAGGAGGAAAAGGTGAAATTGATTATGATGCCATACGAGATTTGTTGAAAGAACTAAATAAAATCGAGGTGGAAACTGAGAAATCATTAATCGAGGCAAAAAGTGCATCAAGCGAAAGCAAACACAGGCAAATCTCAGAAACTTTCAAGGAATTGACCAACGCAGTTCAAAGTTTGAGAAGTGAGGACTTCTCAGTTGGGAATACTACAGAAGAGAAGTTAGATCATTTAATGAGGGAAGTCGAGGATGCGATGAATGAACCTCTTGTCAAATCAAAAGCAAGGGAGTCTGCCGAAGTCAGGAGTTTGTTAAAGCAAGTTGCTAATATTTTTAATGAGCCACCGTTGGTTAAGGCTGAAGTAGAGGTGGATGAGTGTGATAAGCTTATGGCTGCATTGGACACTTTAAATACTAAACTGGAAGTGAAATATGACAAGGATTTGATGATTTCTCCTAATACACTGTTGAGAGAATTTGAACCGTATTTAAGAAAATAAAATCATAATGCTACAGTTCTCGCAGTAAACTATTCTCTTCTGACTACAGCAGTTACTGATGATCGATGTTTAGCTTTCCTACCAGCCTAGGGTAGTTATAAGTTGCCATTATTACATATCAATTTAGAACATTGTAAACATTAAGACATTTTTTAAAATCTGCGTGGCTGTGAATGTGTTAAAATTAAGAAATTATAAAAGCCAATTTTCTATAATTTAATGAATGGGTATCAAAATTAATTCACTGGCTAAGTGGATTTATCGTCTAATTTTCATCTTGAAAACTTATATTTATTATTCTTCCAATTTTGTTTTGTCTGTTTTTTGTACAATTTAGAGAATTTTTAAGTCTTGTCTAATTTTTGTAGGATCAAATTGTTCGAGATCAATTTGCTCTCAATGTTCAGAATCAAGCAACGGTGAATCCAGTGAGGAATCATCGAAAGATGAATACCCTAGTGATAATTATCTAAGCACAAATTTTAATAATCCGATTCCTAAAACTTATAAACCAGGTTATATCCCGCCAATTCCAAGTATTGATTTACCTAAAATTAAATTATTCATCAAACCGCCAATTGTGCCTCCATTACCCTCAATGCCTTCATTACCTATATCAAGTATCAACAACATTGGAATTCCTCATAGCTCCCCACAAATGCCTCACGAAAGCCGGTTTATACCAATCCGAACAATGCCTAGAATACCAACAATTCCTACTTTATCAGTACCGTCAATTCCCACAGTGCACTCAATTCCTACAGTTCACTCAATTCCTACAGTTCACTCAATTCCTACAGTTCACTCAATTCCACCAGTTCATTCAATTCCCGCATTACATTCAATTTCAACGATTAACTCAGTCCCGACAATTCCTTCAATTCCAACAATTTCTGTGCCTCAATTCAAACCCTTACCCCCTCCTTTAGAGCCCGTTTTCACCCACCCGCAAGCTTCTACTTCCGTACCGGCTGGGCAGGTTAAGAAGCCTCAGGCAAAAGTGAAGTTTTCTGATACCGTTACGGCTTTCATCGTGCCAGAGGTTAAGAGGCCGGTGAGGTTGCCTCCGCCTGCTCACGTGACTGATCCGCAGAAGGAGCTGGCGGATAGTCTGCCGCTTTGTCACCCCAATGAGGATTATTTGAAGGATTTCACGCCGATTAGGAGGGGGAGCAGTGAGAGTCCGCCAGTACAGCCGAAGATTAAAGTGGTGCACTTTGGGGTTGTTTAAATTGTATGGATTAAGATGATGTATTTTTTGATGTATTTATATTTTGTATGATAGTATTTTAAATATATATTATATTTTTTGATATTTTTACTGAACGTTTTGTGGTTTTATTTACATACATAAATTTAATGGCAAAAACAATAATTTGTGAGTGAAAGGGATAATTAAGTATTTTGTTTGTAAAACTAAATTTGAGTACAACTAAGCTAATATAATGAGATCAAACTTTAAACTTTAGCATTTTATTACTATATAGAGGTTTTAAAAAGCTTTTGTTGAAAATGCGGAAACTAGAAGTGGTACTTTACTCTTGGCATTTTTTTCGATTTTATTTGATATTTTCTTGATTGATCATATTAAAAAAAAAACAACAATTCTATTAAAGTTTCATTTCAATTTGTTCGAAAATAAAAGGAATTGCTATTACATAATAACAAACTTGGTGATAAAGTTTGAGCTTGTGAATTCAGTCAATTGCTGACTGCATTCGAGTACACAACCATGAAAAAATGTGACACTCGTAGGATGTTGTTCAAGTTATTTTTGAAAGTGTCTGCCCCTGCTCACAGGTTACATTTGTTTGAAACATATACAGGGAGCTCTTTTTTTTAAGTATACTCATTCCAATTACAGCGTATATGCTTTCAATGTTCAGATATTTGTTGTTCTTTAAAAGAGATCAATTTGAAGCTTTAAGCGAGTGTTTTCCACTCCCAGATTAAGCATGAAGTAACATTTTTAGACTTTTCCAAACTTGAAATTTTATTTCATCCGTATAAATAACTGAAATAGTGTGAAATTCACAATATGCTACTAAAGCAGTGTGCTAAAGACGTATATTTTAAACTTTACTTAAAACCAGTGTTTTATACGCTTGGCACATGAAGTAAAATTTCGAGTTTAGAAAAGCCTAAAAATTTGGTTTCAAATTTTCAGGCTTCTCTAAACTCTAAATTTTACTTTATGCTTAATCTGAGAGTAGAAAACACTCGTT
Organism: Philonthus cognatus; assembly: GCA_932526585.2. Classification (NCBI taxonomy): domain Eukaryota; kingdom Metazoa; phylum Arthropoda; class Insecta; order Coleoptera; family Staphylinidae; genus Philonthus; species Philonthus cognatus. The sequence continues at coordinate 74,212,008 of OW052244.1, forward strand.
TATAGCTTCAAATTGAACTCTTTTAAAATACAGCGAATGCTTGGGAAATTTACAGCGTACGCATATACAGTGAAATTTTCTTTTGGGTAAACATGCATGAGCTGTAAACTTTCCGACATTCGTTGTTTTTTAAAAGAGTTCAATTTGAAGCTTGAAACGAGTGTTTTCCACTCTTAGACTAAGCATGAAGTAAAATTTAGAGTTTAGAAAAGCCCCGTATAAATTTGTCACAGCGACCCGAGACAAATTTTCTGGGCTTTTCTAAACTCGAAATTTTACTTCATGCGCCACGCGTATAAAACACAGATTTCAAGTGAAATTTTAATATACATAAATTTCGCAATATTTTAGTGTGTTATACGCGTGGTGCATGAAGTAAAATTTCGAGTTTAGAAAAGCTCAGAAAATTAATATTCACCGTGCTTTTCTAAACTGGAAATTTTACTTCATGCTTAATCTGGGAGTGGAAACACTCGTTTAAAGCTTCAAATTGAACTTTAAGAAAAACAAGGAATATCTAAAGATTTATAGAAAATAGGCTGAATTTGGAATACGTATACTAAAAAGAAAAACTGTATGTATAATAAGTATATGGTTTCAAGATCAGATGGTTAATCTCTTTGGATTTAAACAATGAGCATAGATTTAGTATACAGGGTGAGCAACAATGTTTGTAGACAAGTTAAATTTCCCGCCAAAAAAACCTGGGGAATTCGATCGCTCCAAGTTAATGCCAAAAAAATAATAATAAATTGTAACTAAATTTGACACTAGCAGCGTCGTGCGTCGTATCTTGCCATTGTGTTCAATAATTCTTCCAATTTAGTTATTTTACCATCTGTTTCATAGACATCAGTTCTTATCAGAATTACTTTGCGTAAATCTTTGTTTTGTGGTAAGTGAGTTGCTGTTTTTAAGGTTAGAAAATTATAAGATTTGTTTCATTCTAAATTTGCAGAGTTTAAGTGAAATCGCCTTTGTTCACCGTGATGTTTACACCGAAGCATGATGCTTTTATCCTAAAGACTCATTCTCAAAGTGGACCTATGAATGAAGATGGACATACTCGTTACAACCGTGTCTGAATCAATTTAATCAAGCCTTCTCTAATATCAACATTCCTTACAAAACATTTACCTTTAATTTTCAAATACACAAAACCTTAACCTACTTCAATTTACTTTGTATATTTAATTAAAATTGTAAAAATAAAATATATAGTTATGTTAAAAAATTTAATTTATTTCGGTAAAATATATTTGCTACGCCAATGGGAAAGCAATCTAGGGGATTTTCTTTTCATATGATCAGTTGTACCAACATGCGAATTTGGTTGCCTACCTATCAATCTGCAACCATTGTTGCTCACTCTGTGTATACCATATCTATGACAACGAAAGTGTATTATATGCAACTTAACTTCCTTTAAATTGGCTTCAGAGTTGCATATAGTGATTTGTTATTTTTAATAATGAAAATAACACTGTGATTTTTTTTCATAAGTATACAGGGTGGCCAAATTTGGGTGTTTCAATAGGAAATTCGGAAAAAAAGAGATGGCGTGGTCACAACAAAAATTAGCAAGAAAATAATCATTTTCTATTTTAATTAATATTTCAGTTTTTTATAATTTTATTAAAATAAGACGCAATAATGCAATTTTTTTTTATTTTTTGGTAACTAAATTATTATATAAGTTATTTGATACAATAATTATTTTACCTGACTTGAGAATTTGTGAAGAAAAATGTAAATGTTTTGTTATTTAAACATTTTTGATTATTACTCATTTAATTGTGTTATTAACTTCAAAATATTTCAGCGTTTTACACACGTGGCGCATGAAGTAAAATGCCTAAAAATTTGGTTTGGCCGTTTCAGGCTTTATTTACTAAACTAGAAATTTTACTTCATGGTTAATATGGGAGTGAAAACACTCGTTCGAAACTTCAAATTGAACGCTTTTATAAAACCGACTAACCGTCAGAAAATATCATGTTATTTATCTGACATATTAACTTTTTGATAATTATTCTTGTTCATAAATATTAATATTATATTATTTATTATATATTTATATAAATTAGCCATAAATTGGGGTCGCAGTGGAGGACCACTAAACGCTCCACTCACTTTAAATAGAATATATAAATATCGGATATATATATCAATATTTAATATTTATTCTTATTCATACATTTTTATATTTATATTGGCTCGACTTTACTGTACACCCCGTGGAATAACATGTATTATAATATAGATTCACACTGTATTGACATATATCACCAATTAAAATCAATAAATTCACTACGGAAACGATAAAACTTCACTTTTTTCAACTTTGAAATTTTGACTAGAAACTTCTATAAAGCCTCACTGATTTCTGTTAACCATTGCAATCTTTATTGGAGACATTGAGAAAGTCGAAAGAAATGTTTGGTAAAGACTTCAATCTAACTTCAACTTAAAGTTAGATTTAACCGAATGACGATTATAACACATTAGCACATTGCACTTGGACTCATATGGATTTATAGAATAACTAACATAAATTAATACACTCTTGGAAATTTATTTGGGCTGGATTCTAGTTTGTGTCAGCGGCTATATTTCGCCGAAAAAATGTTTGCTCACGTTGAATATTGCACATACTTCTAGGTTAGTTTAGGTTAGGAGAAAGGTTTGCAATAGAATGAATTGCGTAAATCTCTTTGCCTCCAAAATTTTTAAAATGTTAAATTTTTGTATGTAAAAGCGGCCCTGATAGAGTAAAAACTATATTTTCGCCAGTAAAACCCACCCCGAAATTTTTATAACCCCCCCCCAAGAAATGTTTTTCTAGCTACGGCCTTGTCTTAGCATATTAAGTTAATTAATGACACATCATCGAAAGAATCCATGATGTTTGTTTTAGGAATAGGAGCATCTTCCCAAAGCCAGTTTAAACTGCAATTTTTAGGAATATTTTCACAATTTAAGTATTTAAATAAAAACTCAACTTTGGCAACCTTCTAATCTCCCAATCTATTTCTTAATATTCATTGCACCAAGCCAAATGGTGGAAAATGTCTCTCGAGTGTCGCTGTTGTTGCATTAACTGTTAGTAATTCTCCAAATTAATTCAAAAACTGCAACTGCAATTTGAAAAATAAAAGTGAGTCCAGTTCACATAGCCAAATATTTTGCTGTGCTAGTTTTTTGCTCTCATAACTGTATGTATAATTCAACTTCACTTCACGCGTGGCGCATGAAGTAAAATTTCGAGTTTAGAAAAGCCCAGAAAATTTGTCTCGGGTCGCTGCGCGACCCTCGACAAATTTTCACGGGGCTTTTCTAAACTCGAAATTTTACTTCATGCTTAATCTGGGACTGGAGAACACTCTTTTAAAGTTTCAACTTCTACTCTTTTAAGAAGCAAGGAATATCGGAAAATTCACAGCGCATGCATATGTATACTTAAAAGAAAAATTCCCTGTATAATTGATAGAGGAAGCGAATTCTTTGCGATGCAAAAATCTAACAAACATAAAGCTGTGATGATTTCTAAAACAAATCTGTGGCATTGTCTGGTGGTTATTGTTGTTACGAAATATGTTATGGAGATTAAACTCATTCAAGTTTTGAATTAACGATGACGAATAATAGTAGTTGAAAATTTCTCATTTTCAAGGCTATCCACTCCCAGATCCCCGACGACGAAGAAGCATTTCTCCATTACAACAGATGCAAATAGTTATTATTTGTAATAGATAAGATAGAGATTCCTCCAGTCTGGGCCGTGAATACGCTTAGCGCGTAAAGTGCGCGGCAAAAGGAGACACAGACGCATCACGTCTCCAGCAGGAAACTGGTATAAACAAGCGAGCTAGAATATAATGGCGGATGGCATTGGCGTTTAGGCGTTAGGGTTAGGAGGCCGTTGCACTGCCGAATGCAACGCGAGCCGCGACTACGTTGAAGGACAAGGGCCCAAATTCAATGACCTAACTCTAGAGGTTCTTTAGAGGTCACGCATTGCGCAAGGTGGGGGACACGCACACAACACTGAAACCACGTCTCTCCGGTCGCTCCCCCCCTCTCGCCCTTCGAGCTTCTTCTCCTCCTGAAGCGAGCACGCATGCAGATGCAGGAATATTTCAGATTATCGCCTGGATGTCGGAGTTTTTTGGAGAGTTCGTTGGAGATGGAGAGAGAGACGGAATTAAAAATCATGACCCAGACGTTAAACCTTTAATTCTCTCTCATTTATTACCGCCTCGCGCATGACTTTTCTCTCTGCGGAGATGGACGGTTTGATTTAAATGCCCGGTTACGTTACAGAAGCATTTTCATGTAATGCTACTGCTTAAATTATTAAATTGTACACCTTTTAAAACAATTAAATTATAAAAAGATTCACTAGAGTATTTGAGAATATTAAAAGACGAGGGATACAAGAGCATAAAACTTGATTTTAAAAAAAAAGCTGAAAAAAAGGTAGTAACTGCATTCTATGTCTTATATTAAACTAGTATTACCTATTATAAATATCAGTAATATCCTGTTGCCTACAAATAAATAGATATTTCTAGAATCTATCACCGCACTTGTAACTCCGATTTAACAAATTTGGCGCTAATACCCCTTGGGTTGAAGGGTCGGTCCTCATTTGCAGCCAGGCTCGCTGAAATTAGATTCCTTTTTCCAAAAAGTTTACTGATTATTGATCCAACTAATTTTATATTGTTTTTCAAAAAATCATTATAAAATTTCGTAATATGACTAAATTGTCGTATCGTATGTCATAAGTTATTTATTAATTAGGTTTTACTGATCGCGGTGACATTTGACTCCATATTGACAGTAATGGCAATGTACTGATAATTTCGACAATGAGCCCGTTCATCAGATACAACAATTTTGAGTTTACTGCCAACTGTAGAGGTATTCATTGATGACCGGACTGTCAATCGTAAACGTGTTTGGGACTTTTGCGATTGTACAAAATAGACCAACCAAATGACCGTTCATTAGATCCCAACATACATCACAAACAAATCAAAATATGTTGAATGTTGAACATTTTGATGAACAGGCCCAATGTTTTCGCCATCACTTTTTATAACAAACTCCTACAGCTTTGCAACTCTGGTTTCTACAGTTGCGAGAGAAAAAAAACTAGTACAGACAAATATTTGGTTATGTGAACTGGACTCACTTTAATTTTCCAAATTGTCAATCAAATTGACAACTCTACGGAAATGTCAAACGAAATTTAATTAACGTAGACATGCCCCAACTGACTGAAACTCAAAAGCGATAATAACGACCCGTTTAGAGACGGTATTAGCATTAGAAACATTGCTAATGAAGAGCATATCAACAAAAGCACCGTCTTGTTGGCCAAACTAAAATTGTTGTTAACCTGTACATGACAAGTTTGTTTTACAAGAAAAAAATACGTTATTTTAAAAGTAGCTAAAGCTCCCTGCTGTACTAGTTTTTTTTTCTCTTGCAACTGTACGTGTGCGTGTTTAGAAAGTATTTGTCACTGACACCATATTTTTTTTCTAATTTAAATATTTTACGTAAATAATGAATTTTCATAAAATTGTATAATTTTTCAAAGATTCTGATTTACATTTGAAAGTTTGTCTTTCTTTCAATTTCGAGTGTTGATTCATCATCCTCTTTTTTACTTTTCCCCATATGTAAAATAAAGGGAAAGTATTGTTTTCGCGAACATTTTCAAGTCAAACATTTTACTAGATAGATTCATTTTGATTAAGACCATTTTTGAGAAAGATCTATCCGTCTGTCCGTCACCATTGTACTGCCTAAACCAATCGAGATATTACGATGACACTATAAACTTAAGCTTTTTTTACTGTCCTAGGATGGGAAAAGCTTTTCGTCAAAATGCGGAAGCGGACGTAGTACTTTACTCTTAGCATTTTTTGGATTTTTCTTTAATAATGTTCACACGAAAAAATCTTATTAATAAAAGTTGTAGATAATACAAAAATTAGCTTTTTATGTATATTGAACTATTGAATTAATTATGCGGTTTAAACAATTGTATTTTTTTGTTTGTTTCAACCATCAAATACGTACGGGTGTATATTATTATAAAAATAAAATAAACAGAGAAAAATTGAAAGTTTTCATTTATTTTTTTTTCTAAATACTTTTCAACGGAAAAAAAACACAATGTGTTTAATTGCTTTCTAAGTATTTTTTAATCGAAACATAAACTGTTTTGTTTTATTTTAGGGTGTGAAAATTCTGGAAAAACCCAAACGTAAATATTCATCTAACCCAAATTAGCCCAGTCACCGTAGACACAAAAATCTCATTAGGTCGCTAAAGATTGCATCGGTCTGATTTTTAGGGATGTTGTTAGTATAGTACCAATAGTGTAAAACCAAGTTTGTAGCTTCGAAAGACCTGTGCTAACTCCGTGGTGCTCGACAAATTTCGAAATTTTTTCATTTCGTGCCTTATAACTTCTAAAACGAGCATCCTACAAAAAAAGTCATCCTGTTTATTTTTAAATTAAATACAATTTTATAAAATTTGAGTGCAACCGCAGCTCAGTAGGTCGAATAGGTTCCGAGATACAGAATTTTAAAGATTGCCCATTGTTTTTCAAAAAAATTCGAAATTATAGTTTTAGAGGTCTTTCGAGCAGAATATCGACTAAAATACTCATTCTACGAGGAGGGTTACCTGCGCTGGTTTCTTGGTTGAGGCACCGGTGTTAGCCTCTGCTGGTTCCTTGTTCTGGTGGGCTCTTTACTCTACCTCCAACTACTTTTGCATCGGTTGGTAGGTTCTGTAGGAATGTTGGGCCAATTCGGTTGGGGGCAGACGAGCGGGTGGACATTGGCGTTGGCAGCAGATCGGAGAAATATCGAGTAACGCAGGGCGTTGAGGGAGTCATCTCCTTCTCCACCATACAGCACCACGAGACATTTGTTGCCAGCAGAGGCTATGTCCCCATGAGTGGCGTCATGATTGAGAAACATGGTAGTCGCTTCAAGTAGGCTGTTTTGAAAGGTCGTACAACATCTTAATTTTCCTTTGCCAGAAAAGGGCACAGGTGGTGTCACAACCAGTGAAGGCGTGAAGGAACAACACTATTCCAGCGGGGGAATAGCTCTCCTCGAACGAGTGATGTTGGGCTGCTGCCTAACATTCCTACAGAACCTACTACCTATTGCAGAAGCAGGGGCTGACACCGGTGACCTCGACCAAGGAACCAGCGTAGTTAACCCTCCTGAAATTCCTGTCATGTAGGTGCCCGAAAGGGTGCGGAGAAGGGAGCTGCTCCTGCTAGAGAGTAGGGCTGAAATGCTCTGCTCTCTGCAAAGTTTGTTAGAGGAAGGCCTGCCTGAATACTCCTCCCTTAGACATGGCTGTCGAGTCGGATTAAGAAGACGACGTCGACAACTCTTTACTATTAGATCCAACAACACAGGAGTCTCCGAACTCCCAAGAAGAGACGTCTGACAAATCTGAGCCTTCCAAAAGAACACGACCGTCTCGCTAAGTGCGTAAAAGTAAGCCTAATAGCAATAGCAAAGGGGTAGGTATAGTGTAATTCGGGAGAGATGTCCTATGACTCATTAATGTAGAATGTGTGGTTTACATTTTTTAGAGAGTATGTCGAATTTTGAAGTTACATGACAATGTCATACTGTTTAGGTCTCGAGTATATTATTGTTCTTTCTTATAGAAAAGCTTTAGATCATAATTTCTTGTGAATATTCAGAGAATGTCTACACGTACTTGCGATAAATGTACACTGTGATTGAAACCAATTTAAAGAGTATGTATTGAGGTAGATAATTTTACATGGATCTTTATTCAGGTAGGAACTAAGCACTAAATTAAGAGATTAATCATCTGAGCCTCTTAGGAATTTAATAATAATATTAATAAATCTGCTTATTTGTCTAATTTTCATTTTAAAAAAATGTTCTGTACACCTAAGGTGTATGCGGGGAAATTTTAAAACCAATGTTAAATCGGTAATTTTACATGTAGTACAGGGAGTCTTTCTTTTGAGTATACATATCCCAATTATGTGTTGTGGATTTTTAAATATTCGTTGTTTTCTTAAAAGAGGTCAATTTGAAGTTTAAACGAGTATTTTCCACTCCCAGGTTAAGCATAAAGTAAAACTTCGAGTTTAGAAAAGCCTGAAAATTTGGTTTGGTCGCGTAGCGAAGTGACTACACGACCAAACTAAATTTTCAGGCTTTTCTAAACTCGAAATTTTACTTCATGCTTAGTCTGGGAGTGGAAAACACTCGTTTCAAGCTTTAAATTAAACTCTTAATAAAAACTCGTGTGCATATGTATACCTAATAGAAAATTCCCTGTATGCATATCCTTAAAAAAAAAATCCCTGTACTAACGACAACATTAATCCGATGACCTTTGAGCTTACACAAAATGAAAATAAATGTATTATTTATTTCTGTAAACACCTTAACTACTTAGTAGATGTGGAAATTGGAATTATATTACTTGAACTCACATTTAAAACGATTCATGAAAATGATTTATGGCTGGGTTTTTGTAGATTTATTTTTACGAAGACGTTGTTAAAATGTGACGTTTAACCTTAAAATTTTAAAGCTGCATACCGGAACATACGTTTTCGCATGTTCTATTTAAAATCCATAGCAGACATATTTTGAAGTTTTCTGTCTCTTTTCACATTCGCAATCTGATGACCCAACAATTAACTTTGTTTGCATGACATACTAAATGTATTTAATTCTAATCCAATTGGTTGAAGATTTCACTTGAAGTCAGTGCGATCGAATGAAGTCATAGCCTACTATGATTTGTATTTAAAATAATACAACTTTATATCATATCTCGTTAAGGTTAAACGTAAACCAAAATCTTATATGATCAGCATATTCTACTTACAAAAGTGACTTAAGAGAAATCTTTACCTCATGTCAATATCTTTATGAATAAGGAAGTTATTTCAATATTTTAAAATAGCCAAATTTTGAGTTTTGACGTATAACTCGAGAACAATTGAAAATAGACAAATTTAGATTAGGCACGTGAAATATGCTCCAAAAAGAGCTCTGAACGTATATATTAGTTTTTGTCTATCATTGATATTTATGGTACTCTACTTGAAGAAACCATAGAAAATGTTGCACCCTGTACAATCAATTCTAAGTAAGTTCTGTGAATTTCATGTTGATGGTGTATAATTTTAATTTTTTACAAAACTGTTTTATTGCACAACTTAAACTTTAGCTGAATATTTAAAAAAAAATGCGTTTAAATAATTTTATGTTCTTTCTATAAGCTGTAAGTAAAATACATTTCAAGTAAATTCTGTGAATTTCATGTTGATTGCGTAAAACTTTGATTATTTACAATATTTTTTAAAACAAAATAAATCCGTTAATCACGTTTTTTATTACGAAATTTGAATTTCAATTTGATATTTTGGGAAATCCAGTAGAGGTGTTTAAATTTCCATTACAGCCAATCAAAGTTTATTCATTTCTGTGTAGATTCTATGAATTTAAGTTGATTTAATAATCCGTCGGTTTTTTGCAATTCTTATAAAATAAAGATTCTCCTAAAATTGTTCAATTTATTGCATAATTTCACCTTTGGCTTATTATTTTGGAAGAATGCTTTAACATAATTTAATTTTCTGTGAAGCAAATGCAAGTGCAATCGATTCTAAGCAAATTCTGTGAGTTTTATGTTGATTGTGTAAAACTTTGATTCAGTGCACGCGAATTTGTATTTGCCCTAAATTGTAAAGTTAACATAAATTAAAATTTACCAAATAAAAAAATAAAGATAATCTATCTATCCTCTATTTCAACAGAACTATTGACAAAAAAACTACAAATAAATAGTAAAATAAGAGAAATAGCAATAATGTGTATCATCAATAAGAAAACTAAAAAATGTTTAAAAAAACGAACTTATAGAATTTTATTAAATTCTTCAAAATCAAAAAAGTCATTAATATATGACATAATAATTTATAATTTTTATATATCATATCCTTATGTATTCGTATACTCTGTACCTTTTCGGACATTCGTTGATTTTATAAAAGGGTCCAATTTCAAGTTCGAACGAGTGTTTCCAATCCCAGACTAAGCATGAAGTAAAATTTCGAGTTTAGAAAAGCTCCGAGTAGAAAATTTGTCGAGGGTCGCGCAGCGACCCGAGACAAATTTTCACGGGGCTTTTCTAAACTCGAAATTTTACTTCATGCGCCACGCGTATAAAACAATGAAATATTGTAAAGTTTAAAAAAACACAAGCCTTTACTTTGTTTGGTTAGTTGACAAACGGTGTAGAATCTTCTGAGCTGGTTATACATACTAATTCTATTTTTAAATGTTGACAGCTTTTTGTCAATTTTTAATTTCCTTAGTTAAGAACATTTTATTTTCTAATCGTTAGATAATTAATTAATTATTTTAATTTTGGTGAAAACTTGCCTGCAACAATTTTAAATGTATGATTTTTTGGTATCTAGAGAGGGGGGGCCAGGCACCCTCCTTTAAAGTAACGAGTGTTTTCCACTCCCAGACTAAGCATGAAGTAAAATTTCGAGTTTAGAAAAGCCCCGCGTAGAAAATTTGTCGAGGGTCGCGCAGCGACCCGAGACAAATTTTCACGGGGCTTTTCTAAACTCGAAATTTTACTTCATGCGCCACGCGTATAAAACACTCAAATATTGTAAAGTTTAAAAAATACTAGCCTATATTTTGATCAGTTGGTTGACAAATTGTGTTGACTCTTCTGAGCTGGTTATACGTACTAATTCTCACCTTTATAAATTTTGACAGCTTTTTTTCCATTTTTAATTAGATAATTTCCTTTGTTAAGAACATTTTATTTCTAATCGTTAGATAATTAATTATTTATTTTAATTTTGGTAAAAACTTGGCTGCAGCAATTTTAAATGTATGATTTTCTGGTATCTAGAGGGGGGCCCGGGCACCCTCCTACAAGTAACGAGTGTATTCCACTCCCAGACTAAGCATGAAGTAAAATTTAAAGTTTAGAAAAGCCCCGCGTAGAAAATTTGTCGAGGGTCGCGCAGCGACCTGAGACTAATTTTCACGGAGCTTTTCTAAACTCGAAATTTTACTTCATGCGCCACACGTATAAAACACAGATTTACAGTAAAGTTAAAAATATATAACGCTTAGATGTGACGATGATCACTATTTAACTAGATGTAGCAAAAAAGCAAGAATTACTTTTTTTGTGAATAGTTTTGGAATAATAATAAAACTAAAATACATTTTGTTTGAGCAAGTTTTCCATATTGTTGATATTTAAATCATCATATCTTTAACGGGGAAAGTGCTATGATGAACACATCACCATTTTTTAAATTCATGTAATTTTAAGGTTTATGGAAGATCTCGAATTTGTGTTTAAGATAAGCATACTAAATTTCAAATTGATCCCACAAAATAAAAATAAAACTGTGGTGTTTTGTCGCCTTTTGGTCGGTTTCAGACTACTGTGCGCTGGTGAAAATATGCGAACCTGTTTTTTTTGCTTTTCTTTACCATAGGTGAATAGGTTTAAGTTTCGCAGAGGCCTGAAAGTTGATGTTACGCTACTGATTACAAGTGATACGAAATGACAATAACGAAACCATGTCTTTTATTAAATCACTTCTCGAGATTCCTATCTGTTAAAATATGCCCATGTCCAGATTCTAGAATAATCAGGTAAGTTTACAAACTGGAAATCATCAACACTTTTTCACTAATGCAATGTAAATCGTGTAGCAGCAGGAAATTTCTAGTATGTGAACGGATTCAAGTTCATGGTGCATGAACACGACGTTGTCTCCAGTGGATAGGGCAAGTATCAGCCTCTAGCCATGGTCAACTCTTCTGCCTAATAAAACCCCTCCCGCCCCCCGCAACACCGCCGGAGCAGCACCGACACCGACAGTTCTATTCTAATCTATTCCATTCTATTCATAACCCTTCCCAACACTGCTCTTCTTCTTCCGGCCGATTCCCTCGCCTCCGTCATTGTTTCAACAAAATAACACAACTTGGCGAATCGGTCACGTATTTATTTTTGTTTTCTCCATTGTTCAGACATCACCCCCCGTGTGGACAATTTAGTTAATGACCGCCGCCAATTAATGTCGGATGCCTTTAATAGGACTAGCATACGGGTAGAGAGAGGCACAATAAAATTAACAGATCCCAAAATGGGTGGGGTCCGCCAAACTCTCACACGCTCATGGATTTCGATGATGATTGTAATCATAATACGCCCTCATGTGTTGGGGTGTTCTATACGGAAATTTGCATTAAAAAAAGGGAGGATAATGGCATGGAATTATGCGAGTCGTGGTGATCGTGCGCTGCAGTTCCTGTAATCGAACCGTTGTGTGTTTAATTGGAATCGGTTTGCGGGCGGAAATTGCACTTATTTGCAATTCGATCAGTAACTGGAAATCTATAATTGGATAGAAAACAAGTTAGGGGTCGTGGAGGTATTAATTTTTCATCGTTTACTTTGAAATAAGCAACACTAAAGAAAAGAGAATATTATTTAAAGGAAAGCAGTTGTTGTATACAGTGTTGTTGTTAAATGTGCTCGAGTACTGAGGACAATTACTCTATACAAAATTTACTCAAGTACCAAGTACAAGTAGGTAACAATAAGTAAACTCTGTTTACATTTTATTCTCACCGTAGTAGGCATTGTTAGGGAGACATTTTTGTTAATAGTAAAAAAAGTTACTGAAAATGTCTGTATGCATTATTTAGGTTATGTGTAGTGCAATGTTGCCTTTTATAATATCCCTCGTTCACATGTAAAAAGCTACAGCTTTTGGTATTTTGCCACAATGTTTGGCCACGTTTTACTGAAATTAAAAGTTTATTTATTTATTTATTCATTTATTGACGGGAATTCCCTTTTTTAACAAAAACAATATAATTACATAATATAGCGATGATATATACATATATAATAAAAACTATAACAAAAAGATTATGTTCTATAACAGTATTTGGTGACACATACATATAATAAAATTGAAATAGAATTGAAATAGACAAAATGATTACAAATGTTTCCTTAACATATACTTAAAGTGATATAAACTTGAATTAAATAAATTGGACCAGCGTTTTTCCGAGAGTTGATTTGCTGTTCTCATCATTCTTGCTATTGGATTGAAATGGCAGTAGTTGCTGGTGAAGGTCTTCAACCGAAATATATGAGAATTCCTGTGGGTCCTTGAGTGAGCTGGCACGTAGAAATTGAGCTGTTCTAATAGATACGGGCTGTCTATTTTATAATTTATTATTTTCTGCAGTGTGCATAAATCCATAATAACCCGACGATCAGCTAAGCTTCTGATATTCAGTTCGCTCATTATATCGGAATAACAGCCACGTATATGTTGTCGACCCAGTTTAAACTCTATTGAGCGAAGAAATTTATTTTGGATTAATTCCAGTCTATTCGAGTGAGTTATCGAATACGGAGACCAAACCACAGATGCATACTCCATATTAGAGCGAACAAATGCACAGTAGAGTCGTTGTAAAGCAGTTGGACCCAGATCTTTACCTATTCTTAATACAAAACCCCACATTTTTAGTGCTTTGTTAGAAATATTGAGAATATGTGAGTTAAATGAGAGCGTTGGATCGAAAATTACGCTTAAGTCCTTCACCTCGGATAGACTAGCTATTGGATTGTTGTCGATTTCGTATGTGTAAGACAGAGTTGATTTTTTCCGAGTGAAAGACATCTTGTTGCATTTACTCACATTAAGAAATAGATTATTATTCTGACACCAGTTGTTGATTCTGTCCAAATCTTGCTGTAGGCCAACGCACTCGTCTAAGGTTTCCACTACACGAAATATTTTAATATCATCAGCGTACATGAGGATCTTGCTGTTAGAAATTAAATTTTCTATGTCGTTGACAAACATTATAAATAGCAAAGGCCCACAGTGTGAGCCCTGCGGCACCCCTGATGTTACAGGAATTGGTTTCGATATATAGTCGTTAATTTTTACCATTTGGAATCGATTTGTCAGGAACTCCGATATCCAGTTAGTAGTCATATTACTAAATCCGTATAGGTTTAATTTATCCAATAAAATCTTGTGGTTAACTCTGTCAAATGCTTTGGAAAAATCCAAATAAATGCAATCGACTTGGCTTTTTTTCTCCAAAGCATTCACCAGATGTTGATCAAAGGATAACAAATTAGTCTGTGTTGAACGTACTGGGACAAATCCACGTTGATTACTAGATAAAACATTTTTGCACATCCAGTACAGCTGGTTAGCAACCATTTTATCTAATAACTTAGGTATGCATGATTGTAAGCATACTCCTCTATAATTTGTAATGCTTTCACGCCTACCAGATTTAAAGATGGGATGTATATAACTTAATTTCCACGCAGAAGGGAAAGTACCCCTCGACAAAGAAATAGAAAATAAGTCATAAATTGGATTACATAATGAGTACACGCAATTTATGATGACATAAGGTGAAATTCCATCCGGACCTGAACTTTTATTAGGTTTAAGTGAAGTGATTTCATTAAAAATGTCCTCTTTTGAAACAAATAGTTTAGAATCATTAATAGTTTTATGCTCATCTGAAAGATTATTAAAAGATAAACCGTTATCTGTAGCGTAAACTGATTTTTCGATTCGAATTCTAATGCATCTGGAATAGTTTCGTTGTGTTTCAAATTTTTTACATACTCCCAAAAATTATTAGGATTACTATTTATTCTTGAATCAACATCACTTAAGAAATTTCGATATAAAGTTTCAGATAATGTTTTACATTGGGATCGTAAAGACTTAAACAATAAATAGTCATCATACCCACCCGATTGTGTATATTTGTTATGTGCTTTTTTTTCTTTTTTATAAGTTGTTTAAGTTCAACAGACATCCATCTGGGATAACAGTTTGTGTTATTATTAACATATTTACATGGAATAAAATTATTTATACCCTCGTTGAGAATATTATAAAATATATCAACTAATGTATTTATATCGCTCTCATTAACAGCAGATATCCATTTCGATGAAGAGAAACTGTCATTGTAAAATCTATTTAATTCCTCAAAACGAGCTAGATGATATAGATACAATTTTTTCGTCGATTGCAAAGGTTTACTTTCACACATAGATATGTTAATATCATAAGCATAATGGTGTTGACTTGTATTAGATAATAAATTGTCAGAAAGATCAACTTTAAATTTTGATGTGTTTGTAAAAAACAAATCCAGAAATACATGTCTGCTATTAGGGATATGATTAACTTATTCAAAATTCAGATAATTATACGTGTCAATAACTAGCTGAGATTTGTTGTAATCTGTGTTAACAATACCAAGTGCATGAGTATTATTCCAATTTATATCTGGAAGATTGTAATCGCCACAGACCAAATATTGATAAGTGGAATATTGATTAACTAATTTATCAACGGTCCTACAATGATCCGAATATATAGCTATCGGTGAGGAAGGAGGTATATATACACCCCCTATCATGTAGTTAGTGTTATTTATTATTAAAAGTACGAATATATGTTCAATAGTATTATCCTTCAATATCATTGATGATTTAAAGCACCGCTTTATAGCAATGAGAATACCCCCGCCCCTTATTTCCCCCTTTTCGGTTCGATCCACTCTATAAATATTATAATTCATTAACTGCAATTCACTATTCGAGATCGTCTCAAACAGCCAGGTTTCAGTTAAGATAATAATGTCGTAATCATTATTATTAACGGTTAACATTAAATTCGGAATTTTTGTCCGCAACCCCCCACAATTTTGGTAATATACCGTTAGTTTTTTGTATTTGAGTTTACCCTTTGTCTCTGGTTTGTGCCAATATATGGAATGCCATCTTTATATTTAATTTTGAGATCTATTTCCCCCTTTTCGGTCCGATCCACTCTATAAATATTATAATTCATTAACTGCAATTCACTATTCGAGATCGTCTCAAACAGCCAGGTTTCAGTTAAGATAATAATGTCGTAATCATTATTATTAACGGTTAACATTAAATTCGGAATTTTTGTCCGCAACCCCCCACAATTTTGGTAATATACCGTTAGTTTTTTGTATTTGAGTTTACCCTTTGTCTCTGGTTTGTGCCAATATATGGAATGCCATTTTTATATTTAATTTTGAGATCTAATTCACCATCATTTTTACGAGCATTTAATTCATTTCTGATTTTATTAAAATACTCTTGTGGTTTTTTTGTTTTATCTGAACGAAAGTGGAGATTACTATCCGTCTCTTGCGAATTACTTTTTAGGGCTTCCATAGCCTCATTAACACTATTAAATACTATTTTAATGGCACGGGGCTTATTTGAAGTATTGTATGTACCTAACCTAAAAGCATAAAAGGAACTAATAGTTACATTTCTTGATTCTAATATATTTTGCACGTTCTGTAAATCTGCTTTCTTTTTAGATTCAGCATCACCTTTAGACGATTCAGGATAATTAAATAAAATAACATTTTTCATTCGATTATTTCTTTCCTCAATTTCCTCGATAATATCTACGAAAAGCTCATCTTTATTTTTTACAAACGACTCAGGATTAATTAAACTAAATTTTGTTTCCAAGTGTGTCATACGTGATTCTAAGTTATCAAATTTTGCTGCGATTAGAGTTTTTATTTCCTCCTTAAATTCCTTCAATTGACTTGTAATCACCTGAACTAGCGCATCATGAGAAAATTGACATTTATCCCGAACTCCGTCTTTATTGTTACAGTTACTACAGAACCAAATAATTTCACTAGAGTTAACAACATACTTTAACCATTCCTATTAAAATACAAAACGCCAATATATGGAGAAAAAGCAAGCCAACTGCGGTGAGAATAAAATGTGAACTTAAGTACATACCGGGCAGAGCTGGGATGAATCCTCAAAAACAGGATTCGAATCACGAATCCGAATCACCTATTATGATTCGATTCACGAATACTCGAGGATTCGTAAGTGAAAAATATGATTCGAATCAAAGATTCGAATCCTCATTTTTGAATCACGGATACAAATCCTTTAAAAACAAATTTGAATCTATTATTTGCAACCAGTATCATTTTATTCTATCACTTTCTCTTAACAAAAATGTTCATTTACCGACTAAATATCTGATTAAATAATGATTTTAATTAATGATGATATATGTGTTATTGAACTTCATTTTAAATCAGTGTTTTATACGCGTGGCGCATGAAGTAAAATTTCGAGTTTAGAAAAGCCCCGTGAAAATTTGTCTCGGGTCGCTGCGCGACCCTCGACAAATTTTCTACGCGGGGCTTTTCTAAACTCGAAATTTTACTTCATGCTTAGTCTGGGAGTGGACCGTCAAGATTTTCTACATGTCGAGATTTTCGATATTTCTAGATTTTTGTCGATTTATTCAGTTTGTTATTATATTAAATGCAACTTTAATATTAAATAAATACGGTTTTTCTTAGGAATAGAATATTCACCCATTAAGAGCCGAGCAAATTATAAAGGTAACTCTAAAAGTTAATTTTAGGTAAAATTTTGCATCTTTTTCTATGATTTCAACGAATGATGAACAAAAATATTGTATATATACTTAGGAAATAATTTTTTCTGTACATTCCTTTGAAAATGGTCTAACAAACCGAAACTAGTCGGAATAAAGATTTAATTGTGAAACAATACCAAGTGCCTTTCCTTTAATTAACTTTACATAGTGTAATATGTTTCACCAAGTGCCAGATGAGAAATTAATTCAAGAAAAGAATGATTTATTATATTATATACGTCGATTTTATAAACGAGTTAAATTTAAAGTTCAAACGAGTGTTGTCCACTCCCAGACTAAGCATGAAGTAAAATTTCGAGTTTAGAAAAGCCCCGCGTAGAAAATTTGTCGAGGGTCGCGCAGCGACCCGAGACAAATTTTCACGGGGCTTTTCTAAACTCGAAATTTTACTTCATGCGCCACGCGTATAAAACACTGATTTCAAGTGAAGTTAAAAATATACTATTAAGGTTGGAAATGTTTGATGGTTAAGTAACCAAATATGCATTCACAAATATTTGAATTATTCTAAATTTTAAATATTTATATTTAAATATGAATAATTTAGTGATTTAAATATTCATATTAGAATATTTAACTATTTGAATTAATCGAATTCGAATCCCAGCCTTAATAGCGATAATTCGAATTATTTGGGAAGATTTGAATCCGTGTATGAGGATTCGAATCCTTTTATAAGGATTCGAATCCTTTTATAAGGATTCGAATCCTTTTATAAGAATTCGAATCCTTGTATAAGGATTCGAATCCTTTTATAAGAATTCGAATCCTTTTATAAGGATTCGAATCATCTCCGTCTGGATTCGAATACGAATCCTTTTAAAAAAATGTAACGAATCCGGTCACGAATCCTTTTTTACTAAAGTATTCGAATACCTCTTTTGAATCCTCTAAAAGGATTCGAATTCTGGAATCGAATCCTGAATGATTCGAATCCTGCCCAGCTCTGATACCGGGTGAGTATTTTCAATCCGGAACATATAATATAATTAAGGGTGACAATTTCAGTTTGTTATTGATAATGAGCACTTTGTGTCTCGAAACGTACATCTAACGATACAAATAAAAAGTAAAGTAAGGAATAACAGTCTTTTTTAGTGTAAATAAGGGTGAGCATTTTAAATCTGGAACATGTAATAAAATTAATTATGTAAATGTGTCTATTGTTATAAGTTGTCAAACTTAATTTGCAAAATGAATATCAATTATACCACTGAAGAAAGAATTTTCATAGTAATAAAAACGTTTTATACTGAAGGCCGCATAAGAAATGTGCGTGATTTATTAAGTTTTTGCACAAGGACGCAGTACCCTCAAAGAATCAATATTTGAGCGTGATTTTTCAATAATACAATTATTGGATCATTTGAAATTATCGGAAATATAAATTCGAAATCATTTCATATTAATTAAAAGTTCTAAAAATGATCTCGAATTCAAATTTCCGATAATTTCAAACTTGGACCGTTTGAAATTATCGGAAATTTAACTTCGAGATCATATTTAGAACTTTTAATTAATATGAAATGATTTCGAATTTATATTTCCGATAATTTCAAATAATCCAATAATTGTATTATTGACTGTTAATTGTATTTTAAAAAACCCGCTCAAATATTGATTCTTTGAGGGTACCGTGTCCTTGTGTAAAAAATAAATAAATCACGCACATTCCTTATGCGGCCTCCAGTAGAAGGAGCAACACGTGACGTCAAAAGGTATTAGTTTTGGTTTTTAATAAAGGTGGTATTTCAAGTTATGGTGTTCTATCATTTATTGAAGCTCCTGCCAGGCAAACACAGACCCGAATTATACAACTAGAATATTGTGAAAAATAGTTATGAGACTTGTGCTTAATTTTATTGTACAGAATTGTACCTATGGCCGAGTCCACGCCTGTTTGATAATATTTTATTTCTGAAAATTCTTCTTAACTATTCATTAAAACAAAAATTATGCAGTTTTTTTTTAACAGAATTGTTCTGAATCTTACCCTTTCCGACTGTTTTATGGAGGGAACAAGGAGATTCGTGGGTGCGGTTTGCTGAAAATAGACCCGGGGGCACTTTGAGTTGGTTCGGGTTAAATCCGGGATTTTCGTTTTTGGCCCATCGATGGGGCTATTGACCTTGCGTAAACCGTGTGCGCATTTCGGTACGCGATACGTTGTCGTAATCTCGAGAGGCAAATTAAATTTTACCCGAAGTGAATTGTATATTCATGGTGTGCACCGCGATAAGGGAAAAAAAACGAGTTCTGTCGCTGATAAAGATAAAATTGCCGCTCAACCTTTACACTCGCGTTGCGCCAAAAAATAAAAATCGGTACTAGTGTTGACCCAAAAAAATTCTATCAAAGTAAACAGTTTTTTTTCGGTGATAAGGTATTGTTTGTCCAATATCCTAGAAGATCCGTATGATGTAATATTTAAATATAAATAAAATATTCCGGAAATCAAGCAAATTAAATACCTGACATTTGAATATCATAACATTTTTAATTAAAGCATAATACATACAGGGATTTTTTGTGTTATGCATACATTGTGATGTTAAGAGGTCAATTTGAAAATACTAACGAGTGTTTCCAGTCCTTAACTAAGTATGAAGTAAAATTTCGAGTTTAGAAAAGCCTTCAAATTTGGTTTCATCGCTCCGGGAAGCGGAGCGACCAAACCAAATTTTAAGGTTTTTCTAAACTTGAATCCAATATCCTAGAAGATCCGTATGATGTAATATTTAAATATAAATAAAATATTCCGGAAATCAAGCAAATTAAATACCTGACATTTGAACTTCATAACATTTTTAATTAGAGCATATTACATACAGGGATTTTTTGTGTTATGCATACATTGTGATGTTAAGAGGTCAATTTGAAAATACTAACGAGTGTTTCCGGTCCTTAACTAAGTATGAAGTAAAATTTTGAGTTTAGAAAAGCCTTCAAATTTGGTTTCATCGCTCCGGGAAGCGGAGCGACCAAACCAAATTTTAAGGTTTTTCTAAACTTGAATCCATTATCCTAGAAGATCCGTATGATGTAATATTTAAATATAAATAAAATATTCCGAAAATCAAGCAAATTAAATACCTGACATTTGAATTTCATAACATTTTTAATTAGAGCATATTATATACAGGGATTTTTTGTGTTATGCATACATTGTGATGTTAAGAGGTCAATTTGAAAATACTAACGAGTGTTTCCAGTCCTTAACTAAGTATGAAGTAAAATTTCGAGTTTAGAAAAGCCTTCAAATTTGGTTTCATCGCTCCGGGTTTTTCTAAACTTGAAATTTTACTTTTTGCTGATTAAGCATCACTCCGCGAAGCGTAGGGACCAAACTAAATTTTCAGGCTGTTCTAAACTCGAAATTTTACTTCATGGCCAACCATATAAAACACTGATTTGGTTTGAACCTCGAAACATATTGCTTAAGTATACTGCTTTGACAGTATATTGTGAACTTCACAATATTTACGCGTTGTATACGCGTGGCGCATGAAGTAGTAGTTTCGAGTTTAGAAAAGCCTGAAAATTTACTTCATGCTTAACCAAAGATTGGAAACACTTGTTAGAAACTTTAAATTGAACGCATTTAAAACACAAGTAATGCCTTAAAATTTACAGCGCATGCATCGGGATATGTATACTTAATATACAAATTCCCTGTATTAATCAGTAATCAAATAATTTTTGTATTACTCATTTCTTGTAGGAATTTCACACAAATCATACTTGTAGATAAATTTATCAAACCCATGTGAGTTTGAGAAATTTTCCAAAAATTTCCCACGTAGACTTTGTATTCCGATAAAATTTGTTGCGTGTTTTGATATTTTACATGCTTAAAGAAAATATTCAGATAAGCATACTTTGTGACAAATATTTAAAAAAATATATCTCAACATCTGTAATTTTGTTTAAAAGTATTGTATTTTTTTTAAATCATACTCTGAAATTAGGTCCTTTTTTATAGAACAAAGACAATAAGGCAAATTAATACAAAAAAACTTGAATTAAAACGTATTCTCTAAATGTTTGTTATACCGGGTGTTGACTTGGCGGACGCAACATAGGAAATCCCATGTAAATTTTTAAATGTTCAAATTTTGGCTCCCCTATTTATTTTAGAAACAAATTCATTTACCTTTTTTGTAGCGGGAAAAATTCTGAATTCATTCGTGTTAACGTTTATCACTTTACGTTTCTCTAAGTAAGTTTTAAAACAAAACAGGGAATATCCGCAATTGTTGTATCAATTCCATGGTATGTCATTATTTTTATAAAATCACATTACTTTTTTTAAATTATTTTAGCTGTGAATTATCTGACATTCGTTGATTTTTAGAGGAGTTCAATTTGAATCTTTTAACGATTGTTTTCCCCTCCCAGACTAAGCATGAAGTAAAATTTCGAGTTTAGAAAAGCCCCGTGAAAATTTTCTGGGCTTTTCTAAACTCGAAATTTTACTTCATGCGCCACGCGTATAAAACACTGATTTCAAGTGTGGTTCAAATATACAAAAATTCACAATATTTTTGTTTTGTACGCGTGGCGCATGAAGTAAAATTTCAAGTTTAGAAAAGCCCAGAAAATTTGTCTCAGGTCGCTGCGCGACCCTCGACAAATTTTCACGGGGCTTTTCTAAACTCGAAATTTTACTTCATGCTTAGTCTGGAAGTGGAAAACACTTGTTTAAAGCTTCAAATTGAACTTTAAAACAAAACAGGGAATATCCGCAATTGTTGTATCAATTCCATGGTATGTCATTATTTTTATAAAATCACATTACTTTTTCTTAATTATTTTAGCTGTGAAATTTCTGACATTCGTTGATTTTTATAGGAGTTCAATTTGAAGCTTTTAACGCTTGTTTTCCCCTCCCAGACTAAGCATGAAGTAAAATTTCTAGTTTAGAAAAGCCCCGTGAAAATTTGTCGAGGGTCGCGCAGCGACCCGAGACAAATTTTCTGGGCTTTTCTAAACTCGAAATTTTACTTCATGCGCCACGCGTATAAAACACTGATTTCAAGTGTGGTTCAAATATACATAAATTCACAATATTTTTCTTTTGTACGCGTGGCGCATGAAGTAAAATTTCGAGTTTAGAAAAGCCCAGAAAATTTGTCTCGGGTCGCTGCGCGACCCTCGACAAATTTTCACGGGGCTTTTCTAAACTCGAAATTTTACTTCATGCTTAGTCTGGGAGTGGAAAAAACTTGTTTAAAGCTTCAAATTGAACTTTAAAACAAAACAGGGAATATCCGCAATTGTTGTATCAATTCCATGGTATGTCATTATTTTTATAAAATCACATTACTTTTTCTTAATTATTTTAGCTGTGAATTTTCTGACATTCGTTGATTTTTAGAGGAGTTCAATTTGAAGCTTTTAACGCTTGTTTTCCACTCCCAGACTAAGCATGAAGTAAAATTTCGAGTTTAGAAAAGCCCAGAAAATTTGTCTCGGGTCGCGCAGCGACCCGAGACAAATTTTCTGGGCTTTTCTAAACTCGAAATTTTACTTCATGCGCCACGCGTATAAAACACTGATTTCAAGTGTGGTTCAAATATACATAAATTCACAATATTTTTGTTTTGCACGCGTGGCGCATGAAGTAAAATTTCGAGTTTAGAAAAGCCCAGAAAATTTGTCTCGGGTCGCTGCGCGACCCTCGACAAATTTTCACGGGGCTTTTCTAAACTCGAAATTTTACTTCATGCTTAGTCTGGGAGTGGAAAACACTTGTTTAAAGCTTCAAATTGAACTTTAAAACAAAACAGGGAATATCCGCAATTGTTGTATCAATTCCATGGCATGTCATTATTTTTATAAAATCACATTACTTTTTCTTAATTATTTTAGCTGTGACTTTTCTGACATTCGTTGATTTTTAGAGGAGTTCAATTTGAAGCTTTAAACGAGTGTTTTCCACTCCCAGACTAAGCATGAAGTAAAATTTCGAGTTTAGAAAAGCCCCGTGAAATTTTGTCGAGGGTCGCGCAGCGACCCGAGACAAATTTTCTGGGCTTTTCTAAACTCGAAATTTTACTTCATGCGCCACGCGTATAAAACACTGATTTCAAGTGTGGTTCAAATATACATAAATTCACAATAATTTTGTTTTGCACGCGTGGCGCATGAAGTAAAATTTCGAGTTTAGAAAAGCCCAGAAAATTTGTCTCGGGTCGCTGCGCGACCCTCGACAAATTTTCACGGGGCTTTTCTAAACTCGAAATTTTACTCCATGCTTAGTCTGGGAGTGGAAAACACTTGTTTAAAGCTTCAAATTGAACTTTAAAACAAAACATTGAATATCCGCAACTGTATCAATTCCATGGTATGCCATTATTTTTATAAAATCACATTACTTTTTACTTTCCCCCGTATGTAATACAAAGGGAAAGTATTGTTTTCGTGAAAATTTTCGAATCAAAAATTTTAGCGGAAATATCCGTTTTGAGGTCCCCTGAGTCGAATAAGACCATTTTTGAAAAATGTCTGTCTGTCTGTGTGTCTGTGTGTGTGTCTGTGTGCGCTGTACCGCAAAAACCGCTAAAGTATCGAGATTAAACTTGAAACTTAAGCTTTTTGTTACAATCGGAAGAACTGAAAAGCTTTTGGTGAAAATCGGAAAACCGGAAGTGGTACTTTACTCTTAGCGTTTATTAGTTTTTTCAGATTTTTTCAATAAATGTTCATCAAACAAAAAATTCTTTTAAATAAAAGTTGTAGATAATAACAAAATGAAGATGTATTATTCACTTACTTTTTGTCATAGCACTCTTAGTTTTTGAGATATTTCAAAAGTTGTGTGTTTTATCTAGTTATTGGTGTGTGACAGTGTATGTGTCGATACAATTGAAAAATGTTTCAAATAAGAGATGTAGGAAATGAAAAACTGAAGATTTTTTGTAGATTCACTTTTTGTCATAGCACTCTTAGTTTTTGATATATTTAATAAATAGTGTTTTTTTATCTAGTCATTGATTTGTGTCAGTGTGTGTGTTGATACAATTGGAAAATGTTTTAAATAAAAGTTGTAGGTAATAAAATATTAAAGATTTTTTATATTTTCACTTTTTGTCATAGCACTCTTAGTTTTTGAGATATTCAATAAATAGTGTTTTTTATCTAGTCATTGGTTTGTGTCAGTATGTGTTGATCCAATTGAAAAATGTTTCAAATAAAAGTTGTAGTTATCAAAAAGTTGAAGACATTTTGAAAATAATAATGCTACAAATATTTTAAAAGTGCTTTAATACGCCATTTACGGGGGAAAGTACTATGATGGACACATCACCATTTTTCTTAATTATTTTAGCTGTGAATTTTCTGACATTCGTTGATTTTTAAAAGAGTTCAATTTGAAGCTTTAAGCGAGTGTTTTCCATTCCCAGACTAAGCATGAAGTAAAATTTCGAGTTTAGAAAAGCCCCGTGAAAATTTGTCGAGGGTCGCGCAGCGACCCGAGACAAATTGAAATGTGTTTTCACTCCCTGCTAATTTAAATCGTTATAACTCAAGAACTAACCATAAGATTTAAAAAACTGTTTCGGCATTGTAATTACTATACTAATGTTTATAAACACTGGCAACGAGATAGCTTGCGCTAGTAAGACAGTGGCGTAACTGACGATTGTTTTTTCACCCCTTGATAATTGAAATCGTTATAACTCGGAAACTAACCGTACGATTTCAAAAATTCTTTCAGCATTGTAATTACTATATTGATGTTTATAAACACTAGCAAAACGATAGCTTACGCTGTTAAGACAGTGGCGTAACTGACGATTGTTTTTTCACCCCTTGATAATTGAAATCGTTATAACTCAAAAACTAACGGTACGATTTCAAAAATTCTTTCGGCATTGTAATTACTATACTGATGTCTATAAACTCTGACAACGAGATAGCTAGTGCTAGCAAGACAGTGGCGTACTTGACGGTTGTTTTTTTTTACTACGTGATAACTTAAATCATTATAACTCGACCCGAGACAAATTGAAATGTGTTTTCACTCCCTGCTAATTTAAATCGTTATAACTCAAGAACTAACCATAAGATTTAAAAAACTCTTTCGGCATTGTAATTACTATACTAATGTTCATAAACACTGCTAACGAGATAGCAAGTGGTAGCAAGACAGTGGCGTACCTAACGTTGATTTTTTTATTCCTCGATAATTTAAATCGGTATAACTCGGGAACTAACCGTACGATTTCAATATTTTTTTCGGCGTTAATATATCTAAAATATTCACTCCTAGATTAAGCATGAAGCATAATTTCAAGTTTAGAAAAGCCTGTAAACAATTTTCAGGTACGCCACTCTCTTGCTAGCGCTAGCTATCTCGCTGCCAGTAGTAATGGACATTACCCATTACCACTGGCAACGAGATAGTTAGCGCTAGCAAGACAGTGGCGTACCTGAAAATTGTTTTCAGGCTTTTCTAAACTTGAAATTATACTTCATGCTTAATCTAGGAGTGGAAAACACTCGTTGGAAGTTTCAAACTGATCGCTTTTCAAAAACAACGAATGCTTGAAAATTTACCAAGTACACATCGGGTTAAGTATGTACCAACACTTGCATGTAAAACTCACTATAAGTTATCTAACCATCCTAATCGTAACATAGGTATCTTTTCGATACTGCAAAATTGTTATTTCGCTCCTTTAGTTGCTATTCAATTTACTTTATTTTCATTCTAACACAGTCTATCTCAATATCCCAATTCTACAATATACAGGGAGTTTTTCTTTAAAGTATACGTATTTCAGATTCAGCTTATTTTCTTTAAATCTTCAGATATTAGTTGTGTTTTTACAGAAATTCAATTCGAAGCTTAAAACGAGTGTTTTCCACTCCCAGACTAAGCATGAAGTAAAATTTCGAGTTTAGAAAAGCCCCGTGAAAATTTGTCGAGGGTCGCGCAGCGACCCGAGACAAATTTTCTGGGCTTTTCTAAACTCGAAATTTTACTTCATGCGCCACGCGTACAAAACACTAACATTTTCTGGGCTTTTCTAAACTCGAAATTTCACCTTATGCTTAGTCTGGGAGTGGAAAACACTCGTTTAAAGTCTTGAATTGAACTCTTTTTAAAAAACAAGGAATATCTAAAGATTTAAAGAAAATAAGCTAAATTTGAAAAACGTATACTTTAAAGAAAAACTCCCTGTATGTTATAATGTTGTATTCAACTTAAATATTACTTGGTAATTACTCGTATTAAGTTTAAGATTCATTTTTTATCTAATCCATGTTACATGTCAAATATTGAGCTTAAATGTTTTGATAGTTGCTCAGTCAACTTAGCCCCCTGAAGTTCGACTATTTGAAAAAAACTTGTCAGTTACGCTACTGTTTTCTAGGCATCATCTTTCTAATAGTCAGTGTCTATGAATATAAATAAAGAAATATTTCTTGGAAGCGGTATTTTATACGCCAATCATGATTTTGTATTGAAATTCAGCAAGTAAATGGTAATACGCGTACAGGATCTGAAGGCTCTCACATCAAAGTTTGGATGTGAATATTTTTTTACCTGTTTTGAGAGAATATTTTTTTTATATTTTGCTGGCGCTAGCTTTAAGCAATCTTTTCCACCCAATTTAAGGAATCTGAATAGTGTAAAAAAAAACTTAAAAAACCCAAACTCGGGGGGCTAGCATCAACCTAGCCCCCCGAAAGTTCAAACTCCCGTAACTTTCTTGTCTAAATGGCGCTCGCTCTATTTTTTTGTGGCGCTAGCTAAGGCCCGTCTAGCGCAATAGTTTTTTTCAAAAAAGTGGAACTTCGGTGGGCTAAGTTGACTAAGCCCTAGCGGAAAGCTAATAGGGATCCTCTTAGCTCCCGCTACTCCATGGAAGTTACAACTTCGAAACGGCTGCAAATTTCATCTTCAAACTTTGGAAACCTATTCTTATAATGTGAAAATACAATTTTGGACAAAAAAAAAAAAATGTTTTCTTTAAGTTTTGCTTGGATTAGGGGGAAGTGGGGCAGATTCATACAAGGGGCACCGTCATACACTAGATAAATCTGATGTTAGGCGCACATCAACTAAATGACTTATACATGTACGCGTAGCTCACTTATGTGTGTGGTTGCTGGCGGAGTTTGACAGCAGTCGGTGTGAAACGTGCGTCGGTGTGACACGGAACGTGATTCGGCCACGTGTAAGTAATTTAATAACCTCACTTTTAACATCTTTTTTATAATGAAAGCTGCTCTCTAGATTATTCAGTTCTATTTTATTTAAAAGGTAATAGGGTCAAGTTTGTAAATTGATCTGTGAATAATTCTATATATGGTTGCCTTTTTTTAACAATATTTTTATTTTATATCTTGTGATGGGGTAGGTCCATACAGAAGTATGCGGGTACATTCATACTGTATGAATGTGCCCCACTTTTCTACTTTACGATGGAACTCAGGAATTATTTTAGTTTGTAGAATTGAAGTGATATCATAATTTTGTTTTGCAGAACAATTATGGTCAGAAATTACAAGAAAAAGGGAACTAGGAGTGGAGAGGTAGACGAACAGACAATGTTAAAAGCTATCGATGAAGTTTTGGAAAACAAGCTCTCTTTTCGGAAATCAGCAGCCAAATATGGAGTTAATGCACAAACACTACAAAGCCGTATAAAAAAATTATTTTACAAAAACAGAAGAGGATCTTTTGAATAAATATATCTTAGTGTGTTCTAAGATGCACTATGGATTGACGTGTGTCCAAGTTAAAAAACTTGCATATGAATTTGCTAAGGCCAATGAGATTAAATATCCTGCAAGTTGGAATGATAATAAGATGGCGGGAGCAGACAAAACGGCAGTGAATGATTTCTTCCAGAACCTGGAGAATATATACCGCAAATACAATTTTACTGCCGATCGGATTTTCAACTACGACGAATCTGGTATTTCAACTGTGCTGAGCACACCTAAAATTTTTGCTGAAAAGTGCCAAAAACAGATTGGTCAAATAGTGTCTACCGAAAGAGGAGAGCTGGTCACATTTGGTGGTATTATATCAGCAAGTGGAAACACCATAGCGCCCTTATTCATCTTCCCTCGAGTACATTTTAATTACCACTTTATAGAAGGTGCTCCAGAAGGCTCATTGGGTGTAGCCACGAGAAGTGGTTGGATAAACTCGAGCATTTTTGTTGATGTTCTAAAGCACATCCAGAAACACACCTTATGTTCGAAAGAAAATCCAATATTGCTTTTATGTGACAATCATGAAAGTCACATTTCTATTGATGCAATCCACTACTGCCGTGACAATGGGATTGTGTGCCTTTCATTTGCACCACACACGACTCACCGTCTTCAACCATTAGATGTTGGCGTATTTGGACCATTAAAGTCGAAATTAAAAACGGCATTTAATGACTGGCACGTTTCCAATCCAGGAAAGACACTTAATATTTATAATATCCCAAAACTTACAAAGATACCTTATTTAGAGTCATTCAATGGTAGGAATATTACCAGTGCTAATGAAAAAACCGGAATATGGCCTTTTACTAAGTTGATTTTCAATGATGATGATTTTGCGCCGGTTCAGGTGTATCATTCAAATCCTGTAACAAATCCCAATATAAGCACAAGTGGTGATGAGTTTGCAATAGCTGGTGATGAGCTTGCTACAGTTGGTGTTGAACTTGGTGATGTTACTGCTCGAACACCGCCGACTTTGTCCAGAGATGTCTCGCCTACATTGCTTTCACAACAGCTTGCATCAACAGTGATAGATCTTGATAACCCTGCACCATCTACTTCCAAAGTATTGAAGACGCCAGAAATGATAAGGCCTTTCCCAAAAGTTCAAAGACGCACACAAACAAAAAAAGGTCGATCACTTGGAAAATCGAGAATTTATACGGACACGCCCGAAAAGAATAAAATTGAAGAATTGGAAAACATCAAAGAGATGAAGAGATTAGAAAAAGAACGAAAAAGTAAAGCAAGAGAAATAAAGAGAGCGTTGTGTTTATTAAATGAAGATTATGTCAAATCGAATAAACCAAAAAGAAATAAAACCAAAGAGATTGAAACAATTTGTAGCGACAGTGAAACAGATATCAGCCTAAGAGAAAGTTCTGCTTCACCTTTCGACGTGCTTGAAGAAAACGAAGAAGAAGATGATCATGAAGTGCCTGTTGACCCTGAAAATGTCAAAGATGGTGACTATGTGCTTGTAAAATTTGAAAAAAAGAAGTCCGTTATTTACTATGTCGGACAAATCATCAAACACTACAGTTTGACAGAAGTAATGGTTTCATTTTTGAAGAAGAAACCAGGATTTTCTATGAATTTTGTCTTTCCAGACGTCAAAGATGAAGGCTCAGTAGATCTATCAGATATTGTTTTGATATTACCGGATCCTAAATCAGCTAAGATAGCTAGGACCGCCAACATTTTTAGTTTCAACAAAGATCTCTCTTTTTATAACGTACATTAATATTATTGTTGCAAAGATAATTCCCTTCAAGATAATTAGTGTTTAACATTTAAGATTCCTCATGTTGATTGTGATATTTTTTTTAATTGTTCATTATTGATAGTATTAGTAAATAAGAATTAGGCAATACGTCACAGATATTTAAATAGTGATATGACTGATTAAAAAGACTGTTAGGTTAACTTAGTTCCCTCTGTGCCATAAAAAAAACTACCTATATTTATGTTATTCTCTCTTTGTTATATGATTACTTAGTATTATTTGGTTAGATACTATTATTGCTTTTGTTTTCATGAAAGTTGTGTTTTGATATTTTGATTTTGATAAATAAATAAACATTTCATGCTCAACTTGTGTATTTTCTCACATGTATGAATCTGCCCCATAGCCTGTATGAAAGTGTCCCGTATGTGGGGTACATACATACATTTTTATTTATTCTTTTAAACTGTTACAAAATGCCTAACAAGTGTATTTACACAATTTACATGTTTTTGATATAAAGTCAGATAGTAAGAGTATTGATTTTTGATGAATCGATATAGATATCGATTACCGAGAAAATTCTATAAGACAAAATATAAAAACTGTATGAAGCTGCCCCACCTTCCCCTACTTTTTCGAAATGTTTGAATGTTCTACTATGCTTGAAATTTGATTCTAAATGGCCAAATGTCAGATTTTTTAAAAATATTTTTGAATTGCTTGTCAACTGTTGAAAAAGTTGGAATACAATCATTTCGGGCTTAGCAAATGACCTAATCGCTCTTGGAAGTTAACAAACAATTTCCCCCTTTCCGATCCAACTCAACAATCTCAAATAAAAAGTCTGCATATCGCGTGAAACCCAACCTTAGAACCTTTCCAATTTCGCCACCCACGAAAACCGTGAATAAAGAAACCGTGGAAATAAATATCTCTAGACAATAATTAGGTGCACTTGCGGGGGTGTTATTGTGTTTTTTTTTTAATGTATTTACAGTAATTCGAGTTTGGAGAGAACGCCCCTTCCTCTGTATAAAGCAAAGTGTCGCTATGCGACCACGTGTTTGACCTTTTTCGTGTTGCGAAACATTCACACACTCGCACACACACACTAGATACGTGTTTGTACAGTTTAGACACGCGCGCCACATGATTATTTGCGAGTATTGGGTCACGTCATGTCCTGCTGTAACTATACATGTACTATTCGTGCACGGTCATGCGCCATATATTAACTAATTCATGAGAGGTATGGTTTTTGAATGTGTGTAGGTGCGTATTTGGGCGCACAGGCAGCAGGTTCGGTGATCGGACGGCAATTTTTTTAGCAACGCGAGGACACGGGATTTACATATGACCGGTGGTGATCTCGCCGCGGACATTTAATGGCTTTCCTCTGGCGTTTTGTTGTGCAACACTAGAGGCGAATTTGGCGTGGGGCCTTCGGCGGCAGGGCAACAACATTGCCAAATAAACGGTTTTCATTTTTAACATTCATATCGAGTTGTACCACGTGTACCATTTTTTTATATTAGGTGATGCAATGTAGGATTACAAAACATATTAGCAAAAAACTGTGACACTTTTAAGATTCTATTGTATCATATTTGAACTGCAATAAAAAAAAATACAAATATTGTTCTTTTTTGTAAAATTATATTTTAGATTTCTTTACAATATTCA
The DNA here is from genome assembly GCA_932526585.2 of Philonthus cognatus. Taxonomy (NCBI): domain Eukaryota; kingdom Metazoa; phylum Arthropoda; class Insecta; order Coleoptera; family Staphylinidae; genus Philonthus; species Philonthus cognatus. Next base: position 74,243,810 of record OW052244.1, read on the forward strand.
ATTGAGGCACCAATGCAACACAACCTTGACGTTTGTAACACATAATATCCATGTATTATTGCAAATAATCTATGATTTACCTATCTTAGCCCAACAATGTATTTGAGTAAATTAACTACAGAGCAGAGCTGTTTAGAATTTAAAACCTTTTAGAGCCTGGGTCTCCAAACTATCTTTTTCGCGGGCCACAAATACAATTCTACATAATAAAGTCGGCCAAGATCCGATTAATTTTATAAAATTATGAAAAATTTAAGGAACAATTGTTACAATATTTACAAAAAAAATTACAAACAATCGCGGGCCGGATTCATGCAAGTCGCGGGCCGGATTTGGCCCGCGGGCCGTAGTTTGGAGACCACTGTTTTAGAGGATTCAAAAGAGGTTTCCGAGTACTTCAGTGAAAAAATATTAGTGGTCCGGAATCTAAATGTAGGTGATTCGAATCCTTATAAACGGATGCAAATCCTTCAAAAGGATCGTAAAAAATGATTCGAATTAATTAGATTCGTACATTTTCACTTTCCCCCATTTGCAATACAAAGGGAAAGCAGAGCTGTTTAGAATTTAAAACCTTTTAGAGAATTCAAAATAGGTTTCCGAATACTTCAGTGAAAAAAGATTAGTGATCCGGAATCTAAATGTAGGTGATTCGAATCCTTATAAACGGATGCAAATCCTTCAAAAGGATCGTTAAAAATGGTTCGAATTAATTAGATCCGCACATTTTCTCCCTCCGCCATTTGCAATACAAAGGGAAAGTATTGTTTTTGCGAACATTTTCAAATCGGAAATTTTAGTGGATATGTCCATCCCCCGAGTTGATTAAAACCATTCTTGAAAAATGTCTGTCTGTAATTCTGTCCTTCTGTCCTGTAATTCTGTCGCCACAATAAAATCTAAACCGATTGAGCTGTTAAGATGATACTATAAACTTAAGCTTTTTATTACAATAGCAGTGTTTAATCAACTTTTTTTTTACTAGTAGCATTTTTTTTTAAATTTTTCTTTAATATTGATCTTATAAAAAAATCTTGTTAATAAAACTTGAAGATAATCTAAAAAATACTATTAAATGCATATACACTTTTGTCGTAGCCCCTTTAGTTATTTTTTTTTATAATTTTGTAAATATCTGAATTATTTGAATTAATTGCTATAAATCAATTAGCGTTGATAATTGTGTCTATAGCTTGACATTGACACAGTGCCGCAGTAAGGAGGGGGCCAAGGGGGCGACGTCCACAGGCGCACTAAGCAGAGGGGCGCCATCGAAACCCGAGACCCGAAATTTTGTAAATTTAAATCAGAAATTTAAAATTATATAAGTAATCTATGTTCTAACCCATTAAACGACATTGATGCATACACGCAACATTATTAATTTTTTTGTATTTTGATATATTATATTATTTGACCTGACTTGAAAATGTATGAAGGAAATTGTAAATATTTGGTTATTTAAACATTTCGACTATTTTTTATTAAAAAAAAAATGTCAGTGCATTTCTAACTTCACAATATTTTAGTGTTTTGTACGCGTGGCGCATGAAGTAAAATTTCGAGTTTAGAAAAGCCTGAAAATTTGGTTTGGCCGCTCCGCTTCGCGGAGCGACCAAACCAAATTTTCAGGCTTTTCTAAACTCGAAATTTTACTTCATGCTTAGTCTGGGAGTGGAAACACTTGTTCGAAACTTCATATTGCACATTTTTTTATAAAATCGACGAATAAGTGAAAATTTACAGTGTATACGTTATAAAAATTTAAAAGAAAAAAATAACAGTATGTTATACAATAAGTCGTTCATAAAAATCATAAAAATAAGTGCAAAATTTTACCTAAAACAAACCTTTAGAGTTCTCTATATTTTCTCGGCCATTAATAGGTTAAACTAGGGCTGGAAATTTGAATATTCGCGAATATTTGAATACCACATTTTTAAATCACTCACTTTTTCACATATTTGTTTAATTTAGCTATTTGAATCTTTAAATATTTCAATAAATTAGTGTTAGAAAATGTCTAATATATTTTTTAAAACTAAACAATTTAAAAATTCAAATAGTTTATTTGATTGAATATTTGACAAATTTGAATGTTTCAAATTTAAATATTCACGAATATTCGAATTCCCAGCCGTATTTTAAATTTCACATTAAATCAGTGTTTTATACCCGTGGCGCATGAAGTAAAACTTCGAGTTTAGAAAAGCCTGAAAATTTGGATTTGCCGGGGTTGAATTTTCTTACAGAATTGGATGCCCCCCTTCAAATAATTAAACTTTTATTTGAAACATTTTTTCATTCGGTGCATGGCTCTGAAGATATTCCAGGTGGTGCTTTAACCCTGTATATAATTATTCACTTCCACTTATGAAAAGTAGATTTTTTATGCAAGGTTTATTAAATAATCGTTCAATTTTGACCTTTTATGATAATTTTGCTTCATAAACAAAGTGACAAATTATTTATAAGGAATATTTTTTGAACTTTACTTGAAATCGGTGCTTTGAAATCTTCAATGCGAACACCTATTTTTTATTACAGATTTGGGTAGAGCGTGCAAAAGTATGTAAGTTTTATCTAAAAACATTTGTTGTTACTTTGATAGTTGGCGCTGCAATCAACAAAATTGATCAATTGATAATTGACATACTAAATTTATTTTACTGTAACCAATTAGTTGAATAATTTAATAGTTGAGGCTGTTACTTGGTGAAATTCCACATCAACAGTTTTATTAAATAACACACTTGGTTAAGATTTCACTGTTTATTGATTGACACTGCAACAATTGTTTCGCCACACAGTGGCTTCATCAGGCGGACGAATAAATGATTTATTCATCTGCCTGATGAACCCACTGTGTAGCGAAACAATAGTTGCAGTGTCAATCAATAAACAGTGAAATCCTAACCAAGTGTGTTATTTACTAACAGTCTTCAATTAGTTGAAGATTTCACTTGAAGTTAGTGATTTATACTCGTGGCGCGCCCCAGCAAATCCAAGTTTTCAGGCTTTGTTAAACTCGAAATTTTACTTCATGCTTAATCTGGGAGTGGAAAACACTTGTTTAAAGCTTTAAATTGAACTTAAAAAAAACAGGGAATATCCGCAATTGTATCAAATCCATGGTATGTCATTATTTTTATAAAATCACATTACTTTTTCTTAATTATTTTAACTTAGAGAAACGTAAAGTGTTAGGTGTGAACATTAATAAATTTAGAATTTTTCCCTCTACAAAAAAGTAAATTTTGTCACATTTTGTCTCTAAAATAAATAGGGAAGCCAATATTTGAACACATTAAAATTAACATGCGATTTCCTATGCTGCGTCCGCCAAGTCAACACCCGGTATTGGGTGTCCCATTGAAAGTAACAAAGTAGTATAGCGTCCAGTAATTATAAGAGTAGTATATGCAAAACTAACTTAATAATCTGAAGAAAACGATTTCTAGCAACTTAAATTTGAAACATTTATTCGTATTTTTACTATTAAATCACACAATGAAACATTTTTAACTTTGTTTGTATAACACGTTTTATTTAATGTGACTGCAGTTTCGACAAATTTAGCTTGTCATTATCAAACATGGAGTTTGATAATGACAAGCTAAATTTGTCGAAACTGCAGTCACATTAAAACGTGTTATACAAACAAAGTTAAAAGTGTTTCATTGTGTAATTAACATGTATAACAAAGTAGAAGCCTCCACAATACAGAATTTATTATTAAATCAGTTATAGAACTTTCCGTCTTCGCTGAAGCACCCTGTATATGAATATATCTTTTCTTTATTTTTTTGTAAAGGAGTGTTGATAATACAGCTAATTTTTAAACAAAAGATGGCGCTGTTTTATTTTTCAACATGTATGATACACACATCAGTATAAAATAAAATATAACAGAAAGTTGAGTATTCCAAGAAGTCCAAGAACAGATAGACATGTCTGTATTATGCATGTTGAAAAAATCCCATGGCGCCATCTGTTGTTAAGGAAAGTTAACTTTTTGTTGTTTTATATCCGTTAGCAATCATCCATGTCGCAAAAATGTGATCCATTTTTGCAACATGTATGATTCTTAACGGGTATAAAGCAACTACAACAATTTCTACGACTTTCAATAATTTTCTCATGTTTTTGAGAAGCTTTTGACATAATATGTGAAGGCGTAATTGTTTTGTTATATTTTTGACACTTTTTCTTTGTATTTCTGTGATGTTTGACGCTTACAAGCCTAACATTTTACCGCAAGTTTCGCATTTTTTTTTACATGTTCGAAGACACTTTTAACACTTGACCTTTATCGGGATACTCGGACATAAGTCGGCGTCGCTATCCGACATTGACATTTGTCAATATAGATAGTTGACATGAGTCTACATTTAGTCGATAATGACACGTGACTTTTGACAGTTGACCTTTATCGAGATACTCGGATATAAGTCGGCGTCGATATCCGACATTGACATTTGTCAATATAGGTATAGGTATTTAGTCGATGACACGTGACATTTAAATTATTATGACGGTTAAGTTAAGGGCGCCAATTGCAGATTTGGCCCCATACGCAAGATTTCCTTGCTGTAGCCCTCCCCATAAATCGGCACAAGCCAACATTTAACTAATCGTGCCAACTTGACAGGAGTTTGAATTGAACTATAATGAAATCGCCATGTTATTGTTTTTCTTTATGACACTTGTGACACACATTTTGATAGTTGTGACATAATTTAAACTAACGGGTGTCTTCCACTCCCAGACTAAGCATGAAGTAAAATTTCGAGTTTAGAAAAGCACCGCGTAGAAAATTTGTCGAGGGTCGCGCAGCGACCCGAGACAAATTTTCACGGGGCTTTTCTAAACTCGAAATTTTACTTCATGCGCCACACGTATAAACCACTGATTTACAGTAAAGTTAAAAATATACAACGCTTAGATGCGATGGTGATCAATATTTACCGAGATGTAGCGAAAACATGCAAGAATTACTTTTTGAATAATAATAGTAAAAGAATCGTATGTTCATTAAAAAAAAACCTCTAGAGTGCCATGGAAAATATTGTAAGTCGGCGACTCTGAAATTTTATATTATAATTATCATGTTTGACGTTTTATATGTCAATTCCTAAGGCGTGTAGCCAACTTAAATTTAAAAATAATTAAAATCATGGCACTCTAGAGGTTCTTTTTTTATTGAACATACTATAGAATAAATTTAGTTTGAGCAACTTTTCCATATTGTTGATATTTACATCATCTTATCTTTAACGGGGAAAGTGCTATGATGGACACATCACAATGTTTTATTTTATGTCTTAGAACTTCACGTTAAATACGCCTCCCGCATGAAGTCAAATTTCGAGTTTAGAAAAGCCTTAAATTGGATTGGCAGTGCGTAGCGAAACACGGCAAATTCAAATGTTCAGTCACAGAAATAATGTAAAGTTCAAAATATACAGTTTAGATATTTACGTTTATACTTCATAGCCGACTTAGTGCATTATAATTGTGTATTTTGTTATTGCCAGGTTTAGTGGTTAACACTCGGTATAATAAAACCTCATTTCTACATGAAACCTTTATTCTATTCAAAAAATGTTAAGAGTTTTTTAATAAATACCACTTAAACTTTGATTGGCATTTGAATTCCCACATATAAAAAAAAATCCCGACCGATAAACGCAATTTCATGAATTTAAACCATGCGTCTGATCGCGCTTATAAAAAAGGGTGAGGGTGTGCACCCTGTTGCTGGGCCGGCATAAAATAAATACGTATCAAAACACAAGCGACGGCTCCCCGGAGATAAGGGTCGTCTGACCCGGATTCCCCGCATAAAAAAATCAGTCTGGACCCGCATCGCGAAAGGCATCGCATTAAACCGAGGAGGGCCCTTATAAATAGCCACATGACTTTTTTACCAATTACCCTAATCGCCCTGATGTCCTCAATATATAAATTACTCACACAGAAATAAAGATCGATATAAATTTAGAAGATCTAATTAAAAATTACTGTAAAACTGTAAGACTATATTTTGAACTTCACATTATTTCCGTGTTTAGTGAATCTGGCGCATGAAGTAAAATTTCAAGTTTAGAAAAGCCTAAACATTTCTCGCCTGTATAAGGTTCTCTATATAAAGGTCTGGGAAAAAATTCTTTACCTAGGAAAATGTCAGGGAAATGAATTCCAATTGTCAAAATTTAGAGAGAATGTTTGGATTTTTGTAAATCGATAAAACTCGTTTGCGTCCTATAATCGACTTGGACTTGGAGTTAATCGACTTGGACGCAAATTAGTACTTCTTAAAATCAAAACAATTTTATTTGCAAATTGTTTTTACAATCGTGTATTGATAAAAAAAGACATGTTTAGGATATCTTACAAATTTATAATATTCTTATATTCTAGAATTTTGACTTAATCAGAGGTTAAATCAATGATTAGTGGATGATTAAAGTTAATCAGTCTGGGTGTAAATGGGCCTTAGAATTGATAAACAGAATACATGGTGTCCCATTAGTGCGTTCTCGAAGAATATCTCGGCTCACGTTAAAGATATAAAAAAGTGTGTTTAACAAAGTTACTTGGTTTTAAGAGCTGCATAACCTAAACATATTTTTATGTATACAGGGTGTGCCCTAAATACAGTAGCGGATGCAACATGCTTATTTAAATAGATTACCCTTTATATTATTTGTTTTTTTAATTCCTCATCAAAATTACGTATCATTTTATTAAAAACATTCGTTCTAAATAAAAATCACGTCTGCGGTAGTTTCGTAAACCTAAAATATCTCAGAAAGTAGATATCTCTGAAAGTAGCAAATCGTTTTAAGAACTTTAAAGTTTAGGATAAAAATGATAAACCTAGTCGAAAGCAAATTGAATTTTGAGTCGATTGGTGTTAAAAAAAATTATATAGTTCCGTTTAAAAAATAATAAGTTGATCTTGATAGAAAATTTCTAAATTCAACTATTTTTATTTTTAGCCAAATAACCTAATCAAAATTAACTTTATAGTGCATCCGATAGCCCCCTCTATTCTCAAGAGAGTGGCGAAAACCGCAGATATAGAGAATAGAGGGCGCTATCGGATGAACTATAAAGTTTATTTTAATTACGTTATTTGGCTACGAAATAAATATAGTTGAATTCACAAATTTTCAATCAAGATCAACTATTTTTTTTAAATGGAACTATATATTTTTCTAACACCAATCGACTCAAAATTAAATTTGCTTTCGACTAGGTTTATCATTTTTATCCTAAACTTTAAAGTTCTTAATATAATTATATTACATCTGCAGATAGTAAATTATTAATAAACATGAAAGAGACTTTCATTTTGAGTCGATTGATGTAAAAAAAGTTATAAGGTTCCATTTAAAAGAATCAAGTTATTCCTAAATGAAACATTATAAATTCAACTATTTTCATTTCATATCCAAATAAATTTAGCGTAACAACTTTATAGTGCAGCTAATAGTGCCCTCTATTCTCAAGAAATCTGAAACTCTCTATCTCATTTAATTTCAGAGATATTTTAGCTTTACGAAACCATTGTAAACATTATTTTTATCGTCCAAATCCAAATTCGGGCTTTTCTCAACTCGAAATTTTACTTTATGCGCCACGGGTACAAAAGCCTGATTTAAAGTGAATATATTAGCATTACAAATGCCAACTGTCATAATAATCTAACGATATTTCAGTGCTTCATATGCATTGCGCATAAAGTAAAATTTCGAGTTGACAAAAGCCTGGAAATTTGGTTTAGTCAAGTTGCAAACCAAAACAAATTTAATAAAAATAGTAAAAACTAATCAAAATCCAGATCAACAAAAGTGTAAAATTGATTATTAGAATTTAACCTAAATTTTAAAACTGTCTTTGAAAGATCATTGTTCCCAGCAAAATTGATCTCTCGATCCGCGGTCCTGACTGCTTCACATAGTTTTTTTGCAACTGACACTTGGTTTTATTTTTATTGGATCTTCGTGTCAAAAAGGAAATTTCTTATGTAAGAGTGTCAATTAAGTTATGTTCGCGGGTAAGACAAGTACCAGCAATTTTGACTAACTCGATTTATAAATGGAGGTCGCCCAAATCCTTCTGAAAATTTGCAGATCTTCTAGTTTATCATTTCATGATTTTATGATTTTACATTTATTTCCAAGAAAACGTTTGTAGAATAAACCTTTGTCCTAAACAAAAAAAAAAAAAAACGAATGGAACTTATTCTATTTTTGGGCAAGTAGTGTTCAAATTCAGATTAATCTGTTTTAATTAAGTCTACTGGGTAAGTAGTTCTGATTATTGGTATTTTGATAAAATGTTAGTAAAGTTTGTTCAAGAATTAAAATAGTAAGTCCTCTGCAATTTTGACCAACTCAATACAACCATTGACATTTTTCGAAAGGACCACGCATCAAGAAAGGCCTTGATAAACCGGTATACGTGCGTGGCTGGCCGGGGATGCGGGGATGGTACAGTCCTCGCCAAGAAACGATGCTGGCGACGAATTCGATTGGGCACCGGCTTCGCCTGCAACTCTCCCCCCCAACCACGTCCCCAAACGTTTTCCACAAGATTAGTAATTTGAATTTGGTGGCCCCGAAAGTGCAGTGACCTCGGTGCAAGTAAGAACACATTGTGCTTCGCTTCGCGCCTCCGCGATGCGATCCTGTTCTGCTGTACGCATCGCGTTCTGCTGTTTCTCTCTCCGCTTCCCTGACTTTCAGTATTTGGCCATTGACTACGCGTTCCTGAAGTTACTGAAGGGCGGTGGTGGGGCGGGGAGGGCGCGAGGGCCAGACACTGAACAGCTTCGAATTCCGCTGGCAGGCTGCTGTAAATAAAGCTGCGAGGAGAGAGAGCTAGCTTTTGGCCTTTTTCGTTTTTGGCGTTTTATTTTTACGTAGCGTAACCGGGTATTTACAGAAAGCTTTCTAAATTTCTATCAAAATTAAACGTGAAATAATGATGCTTTGTAACTTTGATCAGTCTCTACGACTAAAATAAGCTTGAAGTAACATTTCGAGTTTAGAAAAGCTTCAAAGTATATTTTTAGTATATTTTTTAAACTAATTTAGCAGTACAATTGTAATTTCACAATATTTCAGTATTTTATACGCGTCGCGCAGTAAGTAAAATTTCGAGTTTAGAAAAGCCTAAAATCGAAATTTTACTTTATGCTTAATCTGGGAGTTAAGACACTTGTTCGAAATTTTAAATTAACCGCTTTATAAAATCGACTAATGCCTGAAAATATAGGAGTATACATTATCTATTGTTAGTATGCAGAGGCGTAGTGTAGTGGAGGTGAGGGGGGCCCGGGCAGCACTTTTTAAGGGCGGCAAAATTTTACAATAAATAATAATAATATATCATTTCATATTTTTATAATATTGCTTTTATATACTAATGCTCCGAATATTTCTCACCATTAGCATAATCAAGTTACCCTTGATTGAACATTTTAAATTCAACTGTTTTTATTTCATAGCTACCTAACTCTATTGTGACAACTTTATACCGTTGGCGACAGCTCCCTCTATTCTCAAGAGGATGACGAAAACTGCAACTCTCTATCTCATTTCATTTCAGAGATATTTTAGATTTATAAAACAACTACAAAAGTAGTTGGTACTACTTAGATCGAATATTATATTAACAGTCATTCATTTTCAACAAGAAATCCAAAAAGTGAATAATATCTGGAGTGTTCTATTTAAAATAACAAAGCTGAATGGCGTCCAGTAAATATGGGAATATAATATATTCAGAATATAATGTTGTGTAATGAAAAAAATAATTTCTTGCATCATTCATTTCAAACATTTGTTCGTATTTTAAATACTAAGTGGGTTATAGAACTTTCCATCCTAGTCGAAACACCCTGTATAATATGGTAATGATAATAATCTAATAATAATAATAATATAATAATAATAATCATAATAGAATAATAATAGTCTTGAAATATTCTTGACGCTGTTTCAACATCAAGCTTATAAAAATCAACGGGAATCTTGGATATTTTGGATATTTAAGAAAAAAATCATCAAACGTGAAAATCGTCAAAAATTTGGAAGATTACAGAAATGTATTAAATATACGAAAAATATCAATATTTTGATATTGGAAATTCACGAATAAACGTTATAGTTTCTAAAATTTGGGAAAATCTTAGAAAATTTATGATTGGCGGCAAAATATTGAAAATTAACGATAATCTTGGAAATCCCTGAAAAGCGTCAATAATTTTAAAATTAATGAAAATCTTGAAAAAAAATCGCGATTTTTGTCTAATCTTTGAAAATTCAAGTTCACGAAAATTGTCAAGATTTGTAAAATAAAAGAAAATCAAGGAAATTCGGAAAAAGTTTTGAAAATTGATAAAAATTTAGGAAATTGCAAATTATATAAAATAAGATGACGAAAAGTCATGAAAAAAAAAAAATAAAAATGTACGAAAATCTTGATAATTCATGAAAGGTATCAACATGTATAAATTTAACGAAAATCAAGAGAGTTTACGAAAACTGCCAAGATTTAAAAAAATCAACGAAAATTCATAAAAAGTGTAAAATATTTTAAAACCCTCAAAAATTTTAAAATTTCAGGAAAACCGTTAAATTGTTCAAAATTAACGGAAAACTTGGAATTTTAGAAAAAAACTTTAACATTTTTTAAGTTAAAGAATATTTAGTAAATTCATAAAAATTGCCAAGAATTTCAAATTTGAAGGGAATTTTATGAAAAGTATCAAAATTTTCGGAAATTCGGGAAAACCATCAAAATTGTGAAAATTAAAGAAAATTATATTTACGAAAAACGTTAAAAATTAACTAAAATATTGGAAATTTATGAAAAATTGTGAAAATTAACTAAAATCTTGAAAATTTATCAATATTTTCAAAAATCTAAAAGAGTGCCTTCCACTCCCAGACTAAGCATGAAGTAAAATTTCGAGTTGAGAAAAGCCCTAAGAATTTGGATTTGGACGCGCAGCGTCCAAATCCAAATTCGGGCTTTTCTCAACTCGAAATTTTACTTCATGAGCCACGCGTACAAAACACTCATTTAAAGTGAAGATATTGGCATTTCAAACCTAGAAATATCACAAATATCAACTGTCATAATAATCTAAATTTCGTGTGATGCAAGATAGATCTGACATTATAAATAACATTTTTGTTCTATTTGCACATTGTTTGTGATTTTGTATTTTAACTTATTTATGACTTTTAATTTGTTGTTAGTATACTTTCACTTTTAAGTATGATATTTTATTATTATTATATCGTATGTTCAAAAAAAAAACCTCTAGAGTGCTATGAAAAATATTGTAGGTTGGCAACTCTGAAATTACAGAGGGAGTTTTTCTTTAATGTATACGTTTTCCAAATTCTGCTTATTTTCTTGAAATCTTTGGATATTTATTGTTTTTTTAAACAAGTTCAATTTGAAGCTTTAAACGAGTGTTTTCCACTCCCAGACTAAGCATGAAGTAAAATTTCGAGTTTAGAAAAGCCCCGTAAAAATTTGTCGAGGGTCGCGCAGCGACCCGAGACAAATTTTCTGGGCTTTTCTAAACTCAAAATTTTACTTCATGCGCCACGCGTATAAAACACTGATTTCAGGTGAGATTCAAATATACATAAATTTCACGAAATTTTAGTGTTACGCGTGGCGCATGAAGTAAACTTTCGAGTTTAGAAAAGCCCAGAAAATTTGTCTCGGGTCACTGCGCGACCTTCGACAAATTTTCACGGGGCATTTCTAAACTCGAAATTTTACTTCATGCTTAGTCTGGGAGTGGTAAACACTCGTTCATAGCTTGAAATTAAACTCTTTTAAAAACAACGAATATCTAAAGATTTAAAGAAAATACGCTGAATTTGGAATACGTATACTTTAAAGGAAAACTCCCGGTAGATTATAATTATTATTTCTGACGTTTAATATGTCACTTCCTAAAGCGTGTAGCCAACTTTAATTTAAAATAAGATTAAATCATAGCACTCTAGAGGTTTTTTTTTAAATGAACATACTATATTATTAACATATTATTATTAGATTATTAGTATTATTATTAGATTATTAAAATTATAATTAGGTTATTATTATTTTTTTTTTTGGGTTTTACGTCATCTATTTCCGCTGCTAAGGCCAATCATGACGCCGGAGATTAGGTCTACAGCTATCCGGTAAATTTGCCGAACCCGGTGGGAGTTCCAACCCACCGGTAGGGATCTTTAACGTGCACGCAACATCCAGGCAGTACACGGGTCCTAAATGCATTTAACGTCATATCCGAGAAGACGGAGTGTTTGGCATTTTTATCCTAACCTATATAAATGCAGACAACTTGTTAGGCCGGTATTTGAACCCTGGTCCCTCTAACCACTACACCATCAAGCTGCCCAAAGGTTATTATTATTATGGACGTGTGTAAAATAATTGTTAAAGCACTTAAAAAAAAAGCATTATGTAAATAGAATTTCCATTAAATAACATTAAACAATAAACATATAAATTAAAAGTGACATTACAGACTAAATGTCAACTGTCATGGGCGTATTTATTGGAGGGATTCAATTTTAAATATATCGTAACTATCAACACTTGCAACTAAAAAAAAAAAAAAGAAATATATATTTTTGTCGATTTCTGTGTTTTTCGTAAAGAAACTGCCAAAATTTAATAGTATTCGATTAAAACATCAAAATAAAATAAAACTTAAATACCAATCTTTCAAAAATGACATATTTTGAATTTTGAATATAATTTTTATTATGTATAAAACTTGAAAAATTCAATTGATATTGACAGCAGTTGACAAATCTTTAAAATTCCACAAAATAAATTTATATTAAAAAGACAGGGAAACATTTCTTGAAGTTTATTACTAAACATGCATGCATGGCATGTTTATTTATACCCTGTACAATACACGATAACAAATGTATTCTTGCTGGAAAGATCGTTAGAATTACTGTAATTTTGGAGATTTTTAGATTTAAATACCCAAATGAGGAGGCGGCGAATTTGGCCTACGCCCCGGGCGGCTCAAACCCACGCTACGCCACTGTTAGTATGTAATATAATAAGGCATTCACAGAAATCATAAAAACAAGTGCAGGATTTTACCTTAAATTACCCTTAAGAGTTAACTTTGTAATTGCTCGGCCGTTTATGGCTTAACAAAAAGTTATTATTGTTGCGTTATGGCATCAATAGTATTTAATAAGTTAACACCCAGCGCAGAATAAAAAAATCTGCTGTAGCCAACACAGATACCGACCGCAAATTAAAATAATATACCATTATTAGACTCATTATTTCAATTACGTATTGAAGTTAATTTGTACAATAATATGTCCGCGACTGATAAAATGATTTTTTTCAACTTTGTCGCTTGAAAAAATACTTTCAGTCGGCCTAAAAAAATAAAAAATAGTGCAAACACCGTAGAAAAAAATAAGAAATATTTTGGTACCATTAAAAAAATATTTGTTTAACCAAAAATCGATAGGGGCCTTAAATCAACATTTAGCACTGAAACCTGCATAAGTCTATCTCTTTCCCACTCCCGTAGTTCCCACCCTTGAAAATCATAAATTTCTGAAAATAGGAATAACTAAATAATATTTATATCTCCCGCAAAATGGCTCAATTAAATTTTTGTTGTTGTTTCGCTATAATTACCATAAACAGCTTTTTGGCTCGAAAAAGGAGTTAAACGATGTTTAAAAAAATCAAATTTACCATTTTCAAGAAAACTATTAAAGCTACGACAAAAAGCATGTACTCGTGAAATGTTGATTTGTTGATTCTCTAGAAATTTTATCTCAACATTGTTTCGACCATGGTAATAATTTACAAGATACGAAGAAAGCGCTAAGAGTTAACATCCACTTCCGGTTTCCGGTTTTCACCCATTTTGAACTGGGAGTGAGATTTTATAAAAAAGAACCCAAATACAAAATTTGATGACAATCTCATGGCTTATTTTCGCTGAAATCGTGCCACAGACCGACGGACCGAATGATGTCGGTCCGTCGGTCTGTGGCACGATTTCAGCGAAAATAACCTATGAGATTGTCATCAAATTTTGTATTTGGGTTCTATTTTATAATATCTCGCGCCCACTTCAAAATGGGTAAAAACCGGAAACCGGAAAATAACACCTAATTCGGTTTACTGGGGGTCATTCCTGGGGTTTTCGTAAAAAAAATGAGGAGCCCATTTTTGGGCGATCACAATACCTCCCTTACACAGGTGCGGTCGGTAAAAGGCATACTTTTAAAGAGTTTACTCTATTATACGCTTCCACAGCGATTCATTTTTCTAAGAATACTTATCTTGTTAACAAAACAAAATATATTTATTTGATATTTTCTAAACAGGTCCAAAAACCTACATAATCGCAACTAATACTTTCTTCATTAATATCTATCTGTATAATACACCCAAAAAACATAGTTAATCATTACTATAAACCTAAATACCCAACAAGAAACAGATCATGCCTAATTTTCATCTTCTAGCAGCTCTTAATTAAGTCCAGCGCAATTAATTCCAGTTTCCTAATTGTTCCATAATCTCATTACACGCACGTAATTTTAAATCCTTCCGGCGATTCATGACAAATTAACGCGATTTGCATACACAGTTGGAATTTTTTCCTCACACTTTTCATTGTACATTAAACAAAAAATAGATAGAGATTGCTAAATGGTCCATTTTTTACTTGTTAGCCTCGCTCTGGTAAAATTGAATCTCGATATTAAGATTTAAGTGATAGGGTTAACAGTTACTATTAGTAATGATTTAACAAACGGCCATTATTCATAAGTATAAATGAAATTGCCAATACTTGGTTGTAGAATACTCAAAAACATTAAAAGTGCGATTCTTCACTCAATCTACAATAAATATGTCATATACAGACTCAGGAGTGCTTTAAACATTATCGTAATTATACAGGGTGTCCGTATTTCGACAGAATGTATGGGGATCTCAGTTATTTGAACAGATAGAGAGTCGGTTAAATTAGGACAAAGTTGCGTATTTTAGAGCCTAACAATAATCTGAAAACAATTCTGAAATATTTTTTTTGTTTTCGTGTTTTCGAGATATCAAGAAAACACTGATTTTTTGAAAAATCTTTTTTATTTTTTTATTTAAAAACCACAGAACTATCGCACTTTTTAATGAGGAATCTAGTAGCATTTTTTTTTAAGATAACTACAAGATTTATCCAGGGACCATCGCATAGCCAACTTTTGTTTTTCTTACTGGCGCCATTTTGGACTTTCATATTTTATGAAAGAAAATTTTTTCTGAACTCACTGATGTATCACACTCATAATATATTTTAGATTTGATATTTTAAATTATGATATTTTCTTTTTTGCAAAGAGTGCCTTTGAAACAATGACGTCATATCTGTTAATCAATAAAATCTTGACAGTAGTCAAGCATTATTAGCACTCAAAATTAATTAATAACTATCAGTCTTTTGTAATAATTATAATTAGTATCGATTATCACCTAAAAGTTGCGCAAACTAAATTTATTCTACTTTTATTATTATTATTATTCCAAAACTGTTCACAAAAAAGTAATTTTTGCATTTTTTTGCTACTCCATCAAATCTAAGCATTATATATTGTTAACTTTACTGTAAATCAATAGTTTATACGCATGGTGCATGAAGTAAAATTTCGAGTTTAGAAAAGCCCCGTGAAAATTTGTCTCGGGTCGCTGCGCGACCCTCGACAAATTTTCTACGCGGGGCTTTTCTAAACTCGAAATTTTACTTCATGCTTAGTCTGGGAGTGGAAGACACTCGTTAGTTTAAAATACATCACGACTGTTAAAGTATGTATCGTCGGATGCCCGTCTTCAGGGGTGATATGTAAGCAAATTATGGGTCCTAGAAGTTGCCAAATAAGTGAGTTACTCAACTGTTTCCAAGGCACTCTTAACAAAAAACAAAAAAAAATAAAATAACACTTATAGTTTATTGTTCATTTTATATGTAAAATTATTTTTTTTGCGCCGCGCGTATAAATCATTGATTTACAGTAAAGTTAACAATACAATACATCATTGAATTCAGTAAAAAATATTTTTCCACAAAATATTAAAATCCAAAATGGCGCCCATAAGAAAAACAAAAGTTAGCTATGGTCCCTGGGTAAATGTTATAGTTATCTTAAAATAAAATATGTTACTAGATTTATCGTTAAAAGGTGCCTATATAATGTCAAAGTTGTAAATGTCCGGGTTCAATAGTTTTTAAATAAAAAAATAAAAACGAAATTTCGAAAAATCCGTTTTTTGACAATATCTCATTAGCGAAAGAAAATATTTCAAATTTGTTTTTAGATTATTATTGGGCCCTAAATTACACAACTTTGCCCTAATTTTAATAGATTTATCGTTACAAGGTGCCTATATAATGTCAAAGTTGTAAATGTCCGGATTCAATAGTTTTTGAATAAAAAAATAAAAACGAAATTTCAAAAAACCCGCTTTTTGACAATATCTCATAAACGAAATAAGATATTTCAAATTTGTTTTTGGGTTATTATTTGGCCCTAAATTACGCAACTTTGCCCTAATTTAACCGACTCTCTATCACTTCAAATAACCGAGATCCCCATACATTGTGTTGAAATACGGACACCCTGTATATATTATAAAATAATTGCTTCGTTATGCAAAATTTTAGAATAAATTGATAAGTATCAGATAAATTTATTATAAAATTGTTCCATTTTTTAAGTGCAGCGGTTTGAGTTTTGCACAGTAATTACAATCAGTGCACTAAAATCAACGATTTGCATTACGCGCTCTTAGTTTTTATTTACGGCGCGAAATTTAAAGCGTTTATTTTATTACACTTTGTATTTGTGGTGTTTATATTTTCTATTGTGTAAATTGGGTCGAAACTGTGCGAAAGATCGTAGTAGACCCATCGAAAACCCAGCGGAGCGGTAATGTGTGACGGTTTTTCGGAAAAATACTAGACGGGGGCTAATTTATATGCCGAATTCCGCGGCCGAATATAAAAAAGCAACGTGCACCGGAAGTCGTACGTAAAGTGCACTTCCTACGGAATTAATTTTCATCAAAACCGAAACACACCCTCATCGTCTGTCCTCGGCTATTTTATATGTGTCTGGAATTAGGGGTGGCAATTTTTATAGGCGACCGTTGGAGACTCACCCCTATTCTTCGGATGGATGGACACTAACACCGAACAAAAAAGAGAAGGAAAATTAACGGGTGTATAAATTGCCTAATGTGTGAATGCTATTATTTTTTATTGATAAAAGGAAATTGAAGTTAACGCAATCTAAGCTACTTTAACAAAGACGGAAAGTTTTAGACATTAGTAAATAAATTAAATTATTTAACTTCAACAAATGCACACAATAAAGTAACGAAGTAAAGGCCTCTATTAATATTATATGAAACAAGATATTGGAGGTTTCTACTTCATTAAATATGTTAAATCGATTGTTGAAGTTGAACTTACATTTGTCAAAACTCGCGCGCCGTCAAAGCAAATTTTCTGGGTTTTCCAAACTCAAAACTTTACTTCATGCTTAACCAAGGAGTGGAAATCACTCGTTTTTGTATTAACTTATTCTTATAATTACTTTTTACTCATTCTTCTTTGAATTATGACACTCTGAAATAAACCGTATTATTATTATCTAGTATCTATGCAGAAGAATTCTGGTCGTTAAGGGGGCCAATTTTTGCTGGTAGTGTGTTTCTGGAGTACGAGATGGCGCAGAGATAGCAAAATTGCTGAAAGTAGTTTTGACTATGTGTTGGTTCATAGTGCCTGCCGAATTTTATCACAACGAATAATAAAAGTTATGAGTGCACAGCGCGTTGTTTATTTGTTTAGATAGCGCCGGCCGAATAAATGGGTATTAAATTTCAGTAGACAGGTGAACTGGCTAAATAAATATTCACGATTTTAATTACAATCGACAAACTTTCAACTCTTTTTGTTTGTCTTATTTCCAATACATATTTTTATTATACAATTATAAATTACAATTATTATAAATATATACAGGGAGTTTTTCTTTAAAGTATAAGTATTTCAAAATCTGCCTGTTTTTTGTAAACCTTTAGATATTCGTTGTTTTTGTAAGAGTTCAATTTAAAGCTTCAAACGAGTGTTTTCCACTCCCAGACTAAGCATGAAGTAAAATTTCGAGTTTAGAAAAGCCCCGTGAAAATTTGTCGAGTGTCGCGCAGCGACCCGAGACGAATTTTCTGGGCTTTTCTAAACTCGAAATTTTACTTCATGCGCCACGCGTAAATCACTAAAATATTGTGAAATTTACGTACATTTGAACTTCACTTGAAATCAGTGTTATACACGTGGCGCATGAAGTAAAATTTCGAGTTTAGAAAAGCCCAGAAAATTTGTCTCGGGTCGCTGCGCGACCCTCGACAAATTTTCACGGGGCTTTTCTAAACTCGAAATTTTACTTCATGCTTAGCCTGTGAGTGGAAAACACTCGTTTGAAGCTTCAAATTGAACACTTTTAAAAAAACAATGAATATCAAAGATTTACAATAAATAGGCGGAATTTGAAATAACTATAAAGAAAAACTCCCTGTATAATAATAATAGAGTTTAATGTCTTTATCTGGAATTTTATGCTCTGTCCGTGGTGCGAAAACCATGGAAAAGTGATGAAATGTCATGGTAACAATGTTTAAATTTGCTAAAATTTTGAAAAAATCGAAAACTGTCGAAAACCAATGAAATGTTTAAATTTGAGAAAAAGTTTACACAATGTCAAAAAGTGATGAAATGTCAAGAAATATTGAAATTTGACAACAATTTAAAGTATGTGAAAAGTGGTAATCTATAATAAAAAAATGTTTTAAATATTTTAAACTTAACAATTAATGGGTATTTGTATGCGCGTGGCGTATGAAGTTAAATTTCGAGTTGAGAAAAGCCAGAATTTGGTCAAAATCAAAATTCTTTGGGCTTTTCTCAACTCGAAA
This sequence comes from Philonthus cognatus, assembly GCA_932526585.2. Lineage (NCBI taxonomy): Eukaryota > Metazoa > Arthropoda > Insecta > Coleoptera > Staphylinidae > Philonthus > Philonthus cognatus. The sequence continues at coordinate 74,262,887 of OW052244.1, forward strand.
TTGTACTTCATGCTTAGTCTGGGAGTGGATAACATTCGTTCAAAAATAATCACTGGGTTTTTACAATATTTTCATTCATTTACAAAATCTTGAGGGTTTTTAAGGTTTGGTTCAATTTTTAAAATCTTGTCAATTTTCGTGAATTTCCAAGAATTGAATTAATTTTCAAAATTTTGACGACTCGTGAATTTTTCAATGCGTTCGCTAATTTCCAAACTATTTTTAAATTTCCAAGATTTATAACAATTTTAAAAATTTTTAAAACCATGCTTTTTTCAAGATTATTGCTGATTTTTAAATTATTGGCTCCTGTCGTTGCTTTTTAAAACTTTGACGCCTTTTATGTCTATCCTAGATTTTCGTTAATTTTAAAAAAACCTGGTATTGATGAATTTTTAAATTTTCAAGAATTTCGTTAATTTTCGGGTTCGCAAATTTCAAAGAAATTTATTTGACAAAAAATATGAGGGCTCTCTTCAAAACGTTTATTAATCGTTAACGATTAATATAACGCCTAAATTAATTATTCGATGCTGAAAAATTTATGATAAATTTTAGAAGTTATTAAAAATTCATAATAAATGTTAATAACTTTTTGCGAGTACACACTTGTATGAACATTTGTTAAGATTAACGGAAAACTTGGAAATTCTCGATTGGAAAGATTTACGAAAATCTTGAAAAATTCATGAAGGACGTCTAGATTTTGAAAATTATCGAAAATCTTTAGATTTCGCGAAAACCGTCGAATTTTTGAAAATTAACGGAAATTTTGGAAATTTACGAAAAGCGTATTGGTTTTTGAAGTTGAATAAAACGTTGAAAATTCCCGAAAAAAAAAAAGATTATGAAAATTAACTTAAATCATGGGAATTCGTGCAAATTAACGAAAGTTTAGGAAAATCACGAAAACTGCCAACGTTTTTGAATATGACAAAAATCTCAACAATTCATGAATAGTATCAACATTTAAAAAATTATGAAATTCCCAAAAACCGGTAGAATTTTATAAATTAACAACAATCTTAGAGTTTCATGACACGCGTCAAAATTTTAAAAATTAATAAAAATATTGGGGAAATTAATTAAGAAAAATTTAAACAATTCAAGAATTTTTAAAATTAAAAGAAATCTTGGAAAAGTTTCAAAAAGCGTTAAAGATTAACTAAATTTTTTAAAATTCATTAAAAATTCTCGAAACTTTGAAAATAAACTAAAATCTTTTAAATTCACGGGGCCCAATAGTTATGATTATTATTATTCTAAATAAACATAATAAAGATAATTTCAAATCTTTTAAAATGTCGAAAATAACAAAAAACATTCAATTTGGTAAATTATAAATGAAAAAGGCGGAAAAATTCCTTTTTCATTTATAATTTACCAAATTGAATGTTTTTTGTTATTTTCGACATTTTACACAGCACAGCACTTGAATCAACATTTAATGGCATTGCACATTCCTATTCAAAACTTGAATCCAGAAATGCAATTATATTTACAAAATGTATTGGGAAATATTTTAACAATGTTTTTCTGTGTTGTGTATCAATAACATAATGAATGAATGAATGAACGGTCCGCGTCAGAAAAAATACATTCACAAGTCAAGGTCGGGAGCCAGGAGCCAGAAGCCCGTGTCGCGACATATGTACACGAATTCTACATATCAAACCTAATTTCTTTCCACATGTTTTTCAGAAATCAGAGTATATTTTTAAAATATTACTAAAAGGGCGCGATGCTGCCCCCTATTTATTGAAAGTATAATCAAAATTTACATTGCTATTATGGAGTTTCCTAAGCAATGATTAATTTTATTTGTCATTTATTTTAGATCAATCTATTTAATAAAAGATGTTTATAATAATTACCTCAATAAATTAAAGCAATATGAAGAAACAACCATGTCTCCTATGGAAGTAATACATGGATTTATGTGATCATTTGACAGTATTCCATTATTTAATTTATGTTTAATTTAAGAAACATTTTTTTGAAAAAAAATATTGTCAATTTATTTGCAAAGCTTCAATGTACAATATGTATAAGCTTCAATACTCTATTTTTATTATTGTGGAAGATTAATCGTTGTTCGTTCTTATGGCCAAATAACATATAAATTTCCGACCTTAATAACATAAATAAAATCAAGAATAATTTTAGTTTAAACCTTTGATTTGTTTGGCGTTCACTTTGTAGTACATCTTCATAGCAATTTAATTAAAACACTTAACTTTGTTTTACCAGTTTTATTTTACTTTTCAGTGATTATAGTTTCGCCTACAAGCTAGTCATTATCAAACTAAGTGCCTAAAATTATGTGTACATTGCTTTTATAGTACAGCATCAAAAAGGGAGGTATACATAATTCACAATCCCAAAATCGCCATAGATAAAAACAACAAAAAATCCGGTATTTATAAATTAAAGCACGAAACATGTAAAGGAGCATGCATTGGTCAATCTTGTAGAAATGTTGAAATTGAAATTAAAGAGCATACGAACTCATTACGTTTAAAAAAACAACAGGTCGACCTTTGCAACATATTTATTGGAAAACAACCATACCTGCACCAAAAACAGCATGCTTTCAGTAATCCATTTGTCGGATAAAGGCCGATGAATGGATTTACTCGAAGCGCTGAAAATTCACAAACTAAAAGCTAATCCGGATATTCCCCTTATTAAAGACCAGATCGACATAATGTATACTCTCTCTTTGATGCTGTAATATAAAAGCAATGTACACATAATTTTAGCCACTTAGTTTGATAATGACTAGCTTGTAGTCGAAACTATAGTCACTGAAAAGTAAAATAAAAGTGGTAAAACAAAGTTAAGTGTTTTAATAAAATTTTAGTTTAGTATTTTAATGGATAATCACCCATCAAGTTAATTCATTGTCACAACACCAACAAATATTTGTGAATTCTATCAAAATTATAAAAAACGAACCTTTATAATAATCTAGAACGGACTTGGGGCCCGCCGTGGCCGAGCGGTTGAGCCGCTGGTTTCGCCAATCACGGCGGTGATCTGGGTTCGATTCCCGGCGAGGGCAAGTAATTTTTCTAACGAAAAATACTCGTCTCCGGTTCCATGAATGTGTGTGAATGTGTTGTGACGTCCAAATACAGGGTGTCTACGCTAAACCGTTCGTTAAAAGTTTATGGGGTTGCCGTTGCACTAAAAATTTGAAAAAAATCCTCGTGGTACGGTTGAATCAGTTCTCCTCATGTGAAATATTTTCAACTTTATATCACTTCCGGTTCCACCGGAAGTAGTACCAAGTTTATTATTTTAAATGGAACACTCTATATATTAGTAATATTTTGGATTCCTCGTTTAAATTGCAACATATTTTATTCGAACATTTGTACACATATCTCTTAGAGTTTTCAAGCAAAAAAAATATATCTAAAATTTTGACCTCTAAAAGGCATCTTGAAATCTATCTGTAACTTCTCTTAAGTGTAAGATAAAAATATGATTTATATCTCTACTTGTACCTAGAGGATGCCTCTATGAGTGTATTAATTGGAAACTGTCAATTTTGACAATAACTGTTCTTAAAATGTCAATATCGAAGTGCCCTCTTCAATATCTCGTAATTCAATTTTTTTAATGGAATGACCCTTTTTTGTCATGTGGTACGATTTGGGGGAAGATTTCCTACAAAATAGTATTAACAACTATGCTCCTAAAGCAAGTGGTTTTCGAATTATTTCGAAGATTCGTTTTTCGTCGCATTTATGCAGGGAATAATACGCGCATAAGTCGCAACTGAATTTTAGTAGGCAAGTAGTAATGCTTTTGTTTTGATGCTTATGTAATGCCAAATGTCAAATAATAAAAACAATTAGTGCAAAGTTACACCCATTAACAAATTATCAATTTATTCTTTGTGCATGGCAACTGCAATAGAATTGGTACTCGAACATGTAGAATATTTAAGGAAACTTATCCACATTTGCCGCCGATAAATAAAACAAGATTTAGAAGATTGGAATCAAATTTTGTTCAATTGGCAGTTGCCATGTATAAAGAATAAATTGATAATTTGTTGATTTGCGTAATTATTCATTTTGTTGATTTCTGTAAAACTTTGTACTAATTCTTTTTATTATTTGACATTTCGCAATACAATCGCGACAAAATATATGCGACGAAAAACGAATTTTTGAAATAATTCGAAAACTACTTGCTTTAGGAGTATAGTTTTATAATACTTTTTTGTAGGAAATTTTTCCCCCAATCGCACCATGTGATAAAAATTGGATCATTCCATTTAAAAAATTGAATTACTAGATATTGAAGAGGGCGCTTAGATATTGACATTTTAATAACACTTATTGTGAACATTGACAGTTTCCAATTAATTCACTCATAGAGGCATCCTCTAGGTACAAGTAGAGATATAGATCATATTTATATCTTAGTCGTAAGAAAAGTTACAGACAGATTTTAAGATGCCTTTTAGAGGTCAGAATTTTAGAAATATATTTTTTTCTTGAAAACTATAAGAGATATGTGTACATATGTTCGAATAAAATATGTTGCAATTTAAACGAGGAACCCAAAAAATTACTAATATATAGGGTGTTTTATTTAAAATAACAAACTTGGTACTACTTCCGGTGTAACCGGAAGTGATATAAAGTTGAAAATATTTTGCATGAGGAGAACTGATTCAACCATATAACAAGGATTTTTTTAAATTTTTATTGTAACGGCAACCCCATAAACTTTTAACGAACGGTTTAGCGTAGACACCCTGTATAGATATAGATTTATAACTAATTAAGTTAGTTAATAAATTAATAAGTTAAAAATTGAATGATGTTGGCTAATAGTCGTGAAACTAAGGCCAGACAAAAAGCAAAAAAAAGAACAGACTTCATGATCAATAAAATAATCCTAAAAGTTTAACAATTATTTACGTACTTATGCTTAAAACACGTAATATTATAAACGCCTATTATTACATCATCTTTGTTTTGATGAAACCTCCTATGTGATTTTCTTTTTTACAAAATAGGGTTTTATTATCAAGGGACTCTGCGTTATCAGCCCGATGAATTTATGAACCCTCCTATGTAGTAACTCCTAAATCTTGTACAAGGATTCATTAAAAAATAGTTTTAAAAGAACTACCTAACAAATTTTTATGCGATTTTATTTTTACAAAATAGGGTTTTATTATCAAGGGATTCCAGGTTATCAGCCCGATGAGTTTATGAAACCTTCTATGTAGTTAAGGTGACTCCTAAATCTTATACAAGGATTTATTCAAAAAATTGTTTAAAAAGAACTACTTAACAAATATTTTTAAAACAGTTTTACTGTTTCCTGAAAATTTTTGTTTAACTCACATAAGAGGTTTCATGAAAATAACGACGACATAATAGTTTTTTTTGTGGAAGCGTGACATTTAAACTGCACTTTCTGAAATTTCAAGCAAAATTAGTAATAAACATTTTGGATAATTAATTTTAGAACTTGATTAAAAATGCTATACTGCGATTCCTTCCTTAGACAAAGTGATATCATCCATTAGCATGAAGCAAAGTTAGGTTAGGTTAAAATAAACGGTGATATCCTTTTTTAGCCACAATCATTGCCCGACCTAGACGTAGGTCTTGTCCGACTTCTGGGAGTGGAAGACACTCGTTTAAAGCTTCAAATTGAACTCTTTGAAAAATCAACGAATGTCAGAAAAATTACAGCTAAAATAATCAAGAAAAAGTAATGTGATTTTATAAAAATAATGACATACCATGGAATTGATACAAGCAATTGTTGTATCATTATTTTTATAAAATCACATTACTTTTTCTTGATTATTTTAGCTGTAAATTTTCTGACATTATTCCCTGTTTTTTTTTTAAGTTCAATTTAATGCTTTAAACGAGTGTTTTCCACTCCCAGACTAAGCATGAAGTAAAATTTTGAGTTTAGAAAAGCCCCGTGAAAATTTGTCGAGGGTTGCGCAGCGACCCGAGACAAATTTTCTGGGCTTTTCTAAACTCGAAATTTTACTTCATGCGCCACGCGTACAAAACACTATAATATTGTCAAATTTATGTATATTCAAACTTCACTTAAAATCTGTGTTTTATACACGTGGCGCATGAAGTAAAATTTCGAGTTTAGAAAAGCCCAGAAAATTTGTCTCGGGTCGCTGCGCGACCCTCGACAAATTTTCTCAGGGCTTTTCTAAACTCGAAATTTTACTTCATGCTTAGTCTGGGTGTGGAAGACACTCGTTTAAAGCTTCAAATTGAACTCTTTGAAAAATCAACGAATGTCAGAAAATTTACAGCTAAAATAATTAAGAAAAAGTAATGTGATTTTATAAAAATAATGACATACCATGGAATTGATACAACAATTGCGGATTTTCCTTGTTTTTTTTAAAGTTCAATTTAATGCTTTAAACAAGTGTTTTCCACTCCCAGAGGCAAATTTTCTGGTCTTTTCTAAACTCGAAATTTTACTTCATGCGCTACGCATATAAAACACTATAATATTGTCAAATTTATGTACATTCAAACTTCACTTAAAACCTGTGTTTTATACGCGTGGCGCATGAAGTAAAATTTCGAGTTTAGAAAAGTCCAGAAAATTTGTCTCGGGTCGCTGCGCGACCCTCGACAAATTTTCACGGGGCTTTTCTAAACTCGAAATTTTACTTCATGCTTAGTCTGGGAGTGGAAGACACTCGTTTCAAGCTTCAAATTGAACTCTTTGAAAAATCAACGAATGTCAGAAAATTTACAGCTAAAATAATTAATATAAAGTAATGTGATTTTATAAAAATAATGACATACCATGGAATTGATACAACAATTGCGGATATTCCCTGTTTTTTTTTAAAGTTCAATTTAATGCTTTAAACAAGTGTTTTACACTCCCAGAGGCTAATTTTCTGGGCTTTTCTAAACTCGAAATTTTACTTCATACGCTACGCATAGAAAACACTATAATATTGTCAAATTTATGTATATTCAAACTTCACTTAAAACCTGTGTTTTATACGCGTGGCGCATGAAGTAAAAATTCGAGTTTAGAAAAGCCCAGAAAATTTGTCTCGGGTCGCTGCGCGACCCTCGACAAATTTTCACGGGGCTTTTCTAAACTCGAAATTTTACTTCATGCTTAGTCTGGGAGTGGAAGACACTCGTTTCAAGCTTCAAATTGAACTCTTTGAAAAATCAACGAATGTACGAAAATTTACAGCTAAAATAATTAAGAAAAAGTAATGTGATTTTATAAAAATAATGACATACCATGGAATTTATACAACAATTGCGGGTATTCCCTGTTTTTTTTAAAGTCCAATTTAATGCTTTAAACGAATGTTTTCCACTCCCAGACTAAGCATGAAGTAAAATTTCGAGTTTAGAAAAGCCCCGTGAAAATTTGTCGAGGGTCGCGCAGCGACCCGAGACAAATTTTCTGGGCTTTTCTAAACTCGAAATTTTACTTCATGCGCCACGCGTATAAAACACTATAATATTGTCAAATATATGTACATTCGAACTTCACTTAAAATCTGTGTTTTATACGCGTGGCGCATGGCTTTTCTAAACTAGAAAATTTACTTCATGCTTAACCTGGAAGTGGAATCACTCGTTCAAAACTTCAAATTGAACTCTATTATAAAATCGATGAATGCCTAAGAATTACGTTAGTAAAAAATTTACAGAATATCATTAAAACCGGCAAAGTCAGAGCAAAATGTTATTCAAATTGACCAAAACACTAACAAAAAAGCTATATGATATTATTAAATTTGTCAAAATCAACAGGCATTATAAAAATTACAAAACACGTACAAATTTATAAAACCAATTTAAATATTGACAAAAAGAATGAAAACAATTTAACAAAATAGACGTTTCCCACAAAAGAAAGTTATACTAAAAGGCGAGAGAAAAAAAATCTTGAATCTGGGAAATATCGGAAAAATTTAACATTTTAGATTATGGTTACCATGGTAGTTTTACTTCAAGTAATATTAAACACAATTTTGCAAACTAGATTATTATCTTCAAAAACATTTTCAGTCATTTCATGTTCTTATCAAACATTCAGTTTGAAGTTTCGAACGATGGTGTCCACTCTCAAATTAAGCATGAAGTAAAATTTCGAGTTTAGAAAAGCCTAAAAATTTGGTTTGGTCGCGTAGCGCTACGCGCTACGCGACCAAAACAAATTTTTAGGCTTTTCTAAACTCGAAATTTTACTTCATGCGCCACGCGTACAAAACAGTGATTTAACGAAAAATTTAAAAACACCCAAAACAAATTTTTTATGTAAATCCTCACAATTAATTCGAATTACTTTGGACGATTCAAATTCTTTAGTAAGTATTCAAATCCTTTTGTAAGTATTCGAATTATTTCATAAATATTCGAATCCTTTTATAAATATCCGAATTCTTTTATAAATATTCGAATCCTTTTATAAGGATTCTAATCATCCGCATTTGGAATCGAATACGAATCCTCTTAAGAAAATGTAACGAATCCGGATCACGAATCCAGTTTAACTAAAGTATTAGAATGCCTTTTTTGAATCCTCTGAAAGGATTCGAATTCAGGATTCGAATCCTGAATGGGCAGGATGCCCAGCTCTGGTAGTTATTTAGTTTTAGGTCACTTCTTGGGCAGTTTGCCCATAGTAAGTAGATGGTAAACCAGTCCAAAATAATAAATATGCTTCTGTTTAATGACTTCAGGACATTAACATCTTATTGACGTATCATTTAAAACATTGTGATTTTCCCAAAAAAGGAAAGATTTAGACAACTTATAAATAATACATTGACTTATAATTAGAGTGTTGTTGTTGTGTATCCTGTGGACATTATGAAGGATCCCATACGTAAAAGCAACAGTACATATATACAAACAAATTAAGTGTCAAAACAAAAATGCGAGGATGGAATAAGGTCGCGTGTAATTGCGGACTTAATTAATTAATTACATAATGACAGAGTGTGCAAGTGGGATCCCTCTATTTTAGCTGCCGCATTGTTTTCACCAGCAATTTACGAATAATCGGCATGCGATATTTACTATGACAATTAATTATTTCGCTCTTTCTAAGAAGTCAAACGATTATTTCAAGAAATAAAAATATATTCAATAAAGTTTGTAGAAGTGTGAAGAGAAAATATGACTTGAGGAATGAACTTTAGATACCATTTTCTTAAACATTTACCGAATATCTTGTAATATTAATTACTTCAGAATCCTCTTAGGTCTAAAATATCAAATTTATAGGAGACACGAAATACTAGTTAATTATTACACTAAAATTCTGAATTGAATTCTAAAAACAAAAATGAAACATTTGTGTGAAAGAAAAACTACTCTAACTATTTTTTGCGATGCTAGGTCATTTAAGAATTTTGTCGAGGTCTAAGTTTAGAAAATTGGAAAAGTTTTTCATCAAAAAGATCACTTAAAATGGCTTATACAGGGTGTTCGTATTTCAGCTGAATGTATGAGGATCTCGGTTATTTGAAGAGGTAGAGAGTCAATTAAATTGGGACAGGGCGCAATAATGATCTAAAAACAAATTTGAAATATCTTCTTTCGTTTTTGAGTTATTGTTAAAAAACGGATTTTTTGAAATTTCGTTTTTATTTTTTTATTCAAAAACTATTGAATCTAGACATTTATAACTTTGATATTATGCAGCCATTATGCTTTAACGCGAAATCTAGTAACTAATTTTATTTTAAGATAACTATAACATTTACCCAGGTACCATAGCCAACTTTTGTTTTTTAATGGGCGCTATTTTCGATATTTATATTTTTTTGAAGAATATTTTTTTCTGAATTCAATGATGTACCACACGTACAGTTTATTGTACATTGTATATGTAAAATTTTAATCTTTTTGTAAAGAGTGCCTTGGAAAGAGTTTAGTAACTCACTCATTTGACAACTCCTAGGACCCATAATTTGCTTACATATCACTCCTGAAGACGGGCATCCAGCTGATTAATTACTGCACTGATAGAAAATGTATTTGTTTATAAACGAAATACTGGTGTGACATTTTGAATCTTAATAAATTGCTTGACTGTCGTTGGAATATCAAAGGATGTTATCATATTATATCTTTATTGACAGTGTTTTGACTATTGTGACTGTAAGTGGCTTGATTGACTGTCTTTTGACCATGCTATGATTTTGTCAGATTATATCTCTCTATGGACTGTATTTTGGCTATTGTGATGTTATGATTGTAAGTCATAACATCACAATAGAAGTCAATATAGTGATTTAATGACAAAATACTAATACGTTACATATTTTAACAGTTGTGATGTATTTTAAACTAACGAGTGTCTTCCACTCCCAGACTAAGCATGAAGTAAAATTTCGAGTTTAGAAAAGCCCTGCGTAGAAAATTTGTCTCGGGTCGCTGCGCGACCCTCGACAAATTTTCACGGGGCTTTTCTAAACTCGAAATTTTACTTCATGCGCCACCCGTATAAACCACTGATTTACATTAAAGTTAAAAATGTATAACGCTTAGATGTGATGGTAATCATTATTTATTAAGATGTAGCGAAAAATGCAAGAATTACTTTTTTTATGAATAGTTATGGAATAATAATAATAAAAGTAGAATAAATTTAGTTTGTGCAACTTTTCTATACTGTTGATATTTAGGTTATCATATCTTAAGCGAGGAAAGTGCTATGATGAACACATCACCATTTTTTTACTTAATGTTTTGTGTGATAATCGATAATTATTATTATTATTACTAAAGATTGGCAGTTATTAATCAATTTCATAATGACTGCTGTCAATATTTTATTGATTAATAGATATGACGTCATTGTTTTCAAGGCACTCTTTGCAAAAAAGAAAATATTATAATTTTAAATATCAAATCTAAAATAAATTATGAGTGTGATACATCATTGAGTTCAGAAAAGAGTATTCTTTCCAAAAAATATGAAAATCCATAATGGCGCCCCGGATAAATGTTGTAATTATCTTTAAAAAAAAATATGCTACTGGATTCCTCATTAAAAAGTGCCTGTATATTGTCAAAGTTCTAAATGACCACATTCAGTAGTTTTTAAGTGAAAAAATATAAACGATTAAAAAAAAACAGTTTTTTGTTGATATCTCGAAAACAAAAAAAGATATTTCATAATTGTATTCATATTATTATTAGACCCTAAAATACACAGATTAGCACTAAGACACGTAATTATAGGTGAAAGAAGTTAAATAATTTTAATTTGATTAGTTTTTCAATTTTGTATGAAAAAAGGTAAAAAACATCGAATGAAAAATGAAAATCAAAATGTGTTTCTTGCGTTTTTTTAACTTTCATAAAAAAATGAAAAACTAATTGAAATTAAATTATTGAACTTCTTTCATCAAAAATTACGTGTCTTATTTCAAACCTAATCTTTATATATTAGGCCAGTTTAGGTGATCTTTTTTATGAAAAACTTCGAAACTTCCTCGATCTCGATAAAATCCTTAAATGACCTAATATCGCAAAAAACAATTAGATTTGTATTTGCTACGCGCTACGCAACCAAACCAAATTTTCAGGCTTTTCTAATCTCGAAATTTTATTTCATGCTTAATCTGGGAGTGGAAATCACTCGTTTAAAGCTTCGAAATTAACTTTTTCAAAAACAACGAATGCTTGAAAATGTACAGCGCGCTGCAGCGTTTGCTGTAAATCCCTGTGCATGAAATATTTCTGCTTGACTTAAGTTAAAGTATAATGAATACTAAGATGGGACAAAAATCAAATTTAAGAATTCGAACATTCATTTCCAAAATCCGCCAATGTTTGACGCTTTTCCGAAACGTTCAGAATACTTTAAAAAAATGCGTCAAAATTCTAAAATGTCTTCTATTACGTATACAAATTGGTGATAGGCAAAATCTAATTACTAAGGCTGACAAAAAAATCAAATTCATGTATTAGAACTTTCATTCAAAAACATATTGAAATATTTTCCAAAATCCGCCAATGATTTTACGAACACAGATCATTTAGAAGATGTAAAAAGTTAAAAATACTTAAATTATAGTTTTGGAGTTATTATTAGTTAAACGTCAAGAAATCAACATTTTTACCCAACTTTAAGACAAACGCAATTTTTAAAGAATCGTAACATGGAAAATCTTAGATGGATTTTTATGAATTTTTGCGAAAATATTAATCAAGCTTTGCTCTTTTTGAATGTGTGAAAATCTTTAAACACGCAATTTAACCCAACTTTAAAACACAAGTAATTTTTAAGGAATTGTATCTTAGGAAATATTTAATATATTTTGATGAGATTTTGCGAGAATATTAGGTAAACTTATATCTTTCAGAATATGTGAAAAGTTAAAAATACTCCATTCATAGTTTTTTTTTATTTACGGAAAAAATCCATTTATTACATTTAAATATACAAAATACTTAAAGCTCTTACAAAATGTAGATCATACATGTTATATACATACATATATGGATGTGGCAAGTTACATGAAATTATTTTAAGTTGAACGTCAAGAAATCTACATTTTCATCCAACTTTAGGACAAATTAAATATTCAAAGAATCGTAACAAAGAAAATCTTGAATGGATTTTTAAAACAAAAATCAAATTTAATAATTCGAACATTCATTGGCGGATTTTGGAAAATATTTCAATATGTTTTTACATATTGAAATATTTTACAAAATCCGCCAATGTTTGGCGCTTTTCTGAAACTTCATACTTTCAAAAATCGGTCAGAATTCTAAAATGTCTTCTATTACGTATAAACATTTTTGATGGGCAAAATTTAACAAAAAAGATCGACTAGCTTTTACTCCCGAAATCTACCAAAGTTTGATGAAGCTCTTCTAAAACATCTGGAATACTTTCAAAAATATTTCGGGATTTAATTTTTGTAACTATTACCACAGCTAATTACACAGACAGACAGTCCAATGTAAATATTTGGACGGCAAAAAATTAAATCAAGGATTAGATTGCGAGACAGTTTTTGGAATCTAGGAGGCTTTTACATATAAATAAAATAATAAAATCTACCAATTGATAGCGTACTTTAAACTTAGAATTATTTTATCTAATTACTAATAAAATTTCTAATGAGATGCCATCTGTAATATTTTGTTTTAATCATGATTTGGTTTCCTGGATCCCCTATCCCATGGTCTGTCTGTATAGTTGCCTGTGCTATTACTGTTAGAGTTGAACTTCTGTTTTGGATTATTAGTTTTAAGGCAAAGGAGACACACATTTTGATAGCAAAATGTAGTCTGATTTATTCTAGCATTACACATTTATGAGTCTGAAAAGTTGCGGATGCATTTTTCAAACCAAATGGCATATGATTAAACTCGTAATGTCCTAGTGGAGTACTAAAGACGGTTATTATCAAAAGGATCTACGGGAATTTGATAATAACCTGATGCTAAATCAAACGTCGAAAAAAATTTAGAATGACCTAGTTGGTCTAAGATTTCGTCAATGTTGGGCGAAGGAAATTTATCACTTATTGATTTATCATTTAGCTTATGATAAAATATAAAAATACTTTGGGTTTAATTTTTGTCTAATTCATAAATAAATCACCAAGAAGCATAGGAGTGCCATTGACATTGAGAAATCTAGTTTTAAAGTTCATGTTATATTAAAACCAACAAACATAATAGCAAAGTGGTTACGTGGGTTTACAGAAAATATACTGGGTAGTAGTACCTACCAATGAAAGCTTAATATCTCTTTGCTAAATAACAAAACAAAAACTGTTCTTCTCGCATTCACTCTTTATTTCCAATTGGCACGTACACCCTTTTGCTTCTAAGTACCTCAATTGAAGTTTAGTCAAATACAATGCAAATTTAAAGTGTTTCCTAAAATCCTCAATATTTTTTTAGAACACAAACGATTACAAAACAAACACCTTATCGCAAACGATGGAGCAAAATCCATTAAATCGAGCAGATACCCCCACTCTTTCCGAAAAAAGTAATCTTGTTTACAGCGAGCGTTCGCCTCAATTAAATCCCACAGGGCGTTTATGTAATGCAATCCACGATACAAATAATAAAATGAAAAAACAAACTACTTCGCGAAGTTCATTGCACCCAATGCGGACTATTTTCGTAGAGGATACACATACGCACGCATTTATACAAACAGAGATAGAACGCGCATGCAAATAGAGAGAAAAGGACAGATCGGACGAAACTAGTTTGCAATTGGATTTCGTCTGTTTGCGCTCCATTGCGACATAGTTTAGTTTTCGGCTTAATTTTATTTCAAATTGGAGGTAAATTAAGTCCGCAGGGGGGATTTTTTGCTCGGCTAATTAGGGAGAGGCATCCTTATTACAAAACGACGAAGAGTGGATACCCGGGGCACTTCGCTCGGGGAAAGATTATTTTTAAAGGTTGCTAAAATGAATTGGAGGGCGCGTCTTGATACTATTTTCGAATTTGGAAATTACGGAGGTGGTCCTGGGTGTCCTTTTAACGCGTGATTGATGGTTTTAATGAAAGTAGGAGGAGATAAAACACTGTCGAGACATTGCTATCTTTGAGGTGCTTAAAATGATAATTTATCGAAATAGCCGCATAGAAATTAATGAAGAAGTTTGAAGTATGTAAATTTATTTAAAAAATGCATACTGCTATCCTGTAAAAAATAATAGGGTGTTGATAATAATATAATCGAATAAATCAGAAAAAAATAAGGTTTGACCTGCAGCGCCCATAAGTAAATAAAAGTAATACTTTCTTGAACATTTAGTGCAGGGGCCGTATTCACAGCACCCATGCAATTTGTCATCGGTGGGAGCTTGCACCAAAATGACGTCATTTTACTCCATATGGTTTGGTAAATTCTTCCCAAAATGACGTCATTTCAGTGCGACTTCTCACCGGTGACAAATTGCATCGGTCCTGTGAATACGGGCCCAGTACACTTTCAGGGAGTGTTATTTTTAAGTATATATATCACAATGTATCAATGTGTTATTTTTAAGTATATATATCACAATGTATCTACACGCTGTAAATTTTCAGGCATTCGTTGATTTTATAAAAGCTTTCAATTTGAAGCTTATAAAGATTGTTTGAAATATACTGTATACGATTTAAGGTTGCGGTTTACAAGGTAAGACAGATAATGCTGAAAGTTGTAGGATTTTAATATCAACAATTTAAAACGATTAAGATATTTAGTTTAAAAAAAAGATCCTAAAAATAGCAATTTTTTTGGGCAACAAGAACTTGTGCTACGTAAAATTCAATGGTGTTTATAAATTCTGCATTCAATTAGCTCAACAATAATTTTAAAAAAAAACATATCTTACGTTTACCTTTTTATACTGGAAATTGTAATATAGGTCTCTCTCACTCTAGCTAACGGCTGGAACGAGAGCTAAATATCTTAATCGTTTTAAATTGTTGATATTAAAATCCTACAACTTTCAGCATTATTTTGATGTACCATGCAATGTTGTCCCGTAATCAGAACATCAATGGTGTTAAAACTAGTTACTACCTAAGATGTTGGATTTTACCCATAATAAATCGCAACCTTAACCAATCTAGCGGGACACAATTCATTCAAGATTTTTTTTAAACATTTAAAAACAGTAGATAATCGAGCAAAATGCAGGTTAAGCTCAATAATTTAGATATACAAGATAATTATAGCGATAAGTATTATAATATTCTTAATCTATGGTATAGCTCAAATAAAAGCCTATTTTATCACGAATTGATATATTATTTCGAAAAATCGCAATCAAGTGAGAGTTCTAGTAAATAGCGCTTTAAATGAAGAAAATGAGTCATCACTGACTATTTTGATAAAAATCTCTATAGATTATTAAAATTACAAAACAATAAAAAATTACTTCAAAGTACATTCGAAGAAAATATGTTTTAATTTAAGCTGTTGCTCATTTTCGTAACTTTAATAATGTGTTGAGTAGAAACGTTCGGAATTGAAATTTTACTATAAATCTACGTTTTCAGATAAAAATCAATTAGATTTAGAGGACGAAGATTTTTTTTGTAAGGAAAATACTTAGACTAAATTATTGTTGACGTTAAAAATACAAGGATTTTTTTTGAAATTTGTTGAAACTTTTTTTAATACAATTCAACAATTAAAACATTTAGATTTGTCGGTGGTGAAAAAGGTGATTAAATCACGTTATTTTTAAATTAAATTAATCTCTATCTGTAAGAATGTTTTCGTAATAAAACCGAATCTTTTTTAGTATAAAGAATTTAATTTGTGTATAAAAGTATCAGGTGTATGGGAGGAGATAAAAGCATAAAAGAATCATGTTATGGCGAGGCCCTAAAAGTCAAAATACGACGGTCGGGTTTTTAGTGGCTATTAAAAAATGGCTTGGGTCCGGTTCGGCCCAGATAAAAAGGTGACCTGCCTACGCAACTAATAACCTGGGAAAGGGAAACAACAAAAATGCGAACCCTTTTTCATAAACCGCAATATATCTAATCCCTATCCGGCGAGACCCTCATCAGGTACCGTTAGTCGGACATGCAATTTTTCCGAAGGGCCGCACCCTTTCCCACACTCTCACCGAAATTCGGACCGTTTACGATACTGTTATAAAAATAATTGGATTTGCCGTGCAGTTTTTTTTTACTCTTCCTCCTACCCTTTCCAACTGTTCATTAATGGAAACGTTTTCTGCTGTTTTTACAGTTTCCCAATCTACCCTTTCCAACTGTTTATAGTTGAAAAGCGTTTTTTTTTTTTAGTTTCTGAATCAAACCAACCTAACTGTTCATTAATCAGAAGATTTGATACTATGAGCGTAGCCAATGGGATTGCTCCTGGTCATCAAAAATTTCATAAATGCACTGCTTTTTTAAGTCATACATATTAATTTTATATGCAATAAATAATACAGGGTGATTTAGAATAGGCGTAAATAATTTTCAATTCTTATTCAGGGGCTCATTTAAAGGATATAGGTTAATTACAAGGCCGTAACTAAAAAACAAATTCGGGAGGGACATAAAAATATAAAATGGTTACTGGTAAAAATATCGTTTTGCTCTTTCAGGGCCGCTATTACATACAAAAAATTAACATTTTATAAATTTCGGGGGGGTTTTGAAGCCCCATATACCCCTTGGTTAATTATAAAGGCTGATTTAAAATTTCCAAAAATAACAAATTATAATTACACAGGCCAACAACAAAATGTTTTGTTAAAACTTTTTAAGTAAATGCAGCTGAATCTTATGTATTTTTCAGTGGTGAAAGCGTATCTGGCATCAGTTGTTCTTACCCACAGTTCTCTTCTAAAAAATTGAAAAAATTGGCACTATTAAAAGTTTCAAAAACGTATCTGATACTGTGCTTTTGTTTAATTACACATTTTTTGCTTGGCAGGGGAATTCGAAAATATTGAACACAGTGTATCATCGATAAAAATTATGAAAGTTGAATAAAAATATCTTGAACATCTTAGACCATTAAATCAAATAAATAAATGAAAATCAAGGTCAACATCATAAATAATAATAATTATTCTTCTGACGTCTCAACCTGTGTTCCTACAGACCCCATAAAAAGTGTTATAAATGAATGTCTTTTATGCATTTTGAAAAATTCACTAAAACTGACAAAAATCATGATTTAATCAACGTTCCGAATTTTCATTCAATATGTACAGGGTGAGCGAAACTCGATGTCTCAGCTCTATTATGAGAAAAGGAAAAACGATAGAAGAAATCCGAAAATAGGTTCATAAATGGGATTGAGTAAGGCCCATTTTAACAAAAGATTGCATATTTTTCTAAATTTGGAATCTAAGGTAATGACGTCATCGAATATTTTTTCCCAGAAACATACCTATATTTTTGGTTATTTAAAAAGAGCTAATTTTTCTGATTAAACTTTGTAGAGAATAAAACTTGCTATCTTCTTCGGTTAAAAAATTACAAACTTTAAAAAGAGTATTATCAAAAATTCACAATTGTCACGACTTAAAAAAGTAGCCTTTGAAAGTAAATAACAAAGTCGCATCTGTCAATAATTAAACTAATGGTTGACAAATATTGTTTTGTTGTCCTTTGATTTTTAAATGTTTACGCACAATGAAAATGTTGACATGTTATTAGTTTAAGGAGAATCTCAAAAGAAGCCTAGAAGTGCAGTTCAGTTATACGCCCAGAGATACCCTGAACGTGTTATTCCAATCTTAAAAATATTTGCAAGTTGGGAATGCAATTTACGTGCAAACGTAGGCATTTTCTACTCGAAAGGGAAGACAAATTGCTAAAAGGATCAATTCTGACAATATTGTTGCCACTGTTTTGCAGTATTTT
Source organism: Philonthus cognatus (assembly GCA_932526585.2). Classification (NCBI taxonomy): domain Eukaryota; kingdom Metazoa; phylum Arthropoda; class Insecta; order Coleoptera; family Staphylinidae; genus Philonthus; species Philonthus cognatus. Next base: position 74,281,276 of record OW052244.1, read on the forward strand.
CAAGACCATCCAAGGAACTCGATTCGGCAAGCCTGTCGTGAGTTGAATTTAAAATATTGTTCGGTACGAAAAATTTTGAAAGGAAATGGTTACTACGATTATAAACTTCACAACTTAGAACACTTGTCAGATCAACATCAACGAACAATAAATTATTGTGTCCAAGTGATGGTAAACTTAGAGATCAATGACAATCGATTTTTCCAGCATGTGTTGTGGACGGATGAAAGACGTTTTGTTAGTAACGGTAAGCCCAAAATCCACATTTTGTCAATCCGATTGAAAACTAAGGACACTTCGGTATTAACATTTGGTGTGGTATTATTAATACGCATTTGATTGGCCTATATTTTTACGATTGGCAATATTTGCAATTTTTTACAGCTGCGAGCAAACATGTGTTTTCAACATGACGGAGCTCCATCGCATAAAGCACGAGTTGTCTCACAATATTTAAATGAAACTTATGGAGAAAATTGGATGGGTATAAATGGACCGATACAGTGGGCGCCCAAATCACCGGACTTGACCCGACTAGACTTCTCCTTGTGGGAAACTTTGAAAAACAAAGTTTACAAAACACCATCTGTTAACTTAGAACATTTAAAAGAAAAAAATCAGACATGCTTGGGATGAACTATCTTGAGAAATGTTCCGTAAGACTTCAGTAATATAAGTCAGGCGGAGATTGGGAGAGTGTTTAGAAGCAGGGTTGTTATGTTTAAAAAAGTTTGTTTTTAAACAGTGTTTTAAACATGTTCAACAACAACCGTCGTGTTTTAAACGGTTTTGTTTTAAACATGTTCAAAAACAACCGTCGTGTTGTAAACGGTTTTGTTTTAAACATGTTTTAAATCTCAAATTTGTTTAAAAGGTTTTTTTTATTATCGTAAATTTGGTAAATTATATTTTTTTAAAATTTTTTATTTACATTTTTAAATTTTAACTAAATTGTTGAAGATATTTCAAACTACATTAATATACCTAACATTTTATTACAATAAAATATCACAACTGTGTGTGCAGTAATGTGAATTTTAAATACGGGGAATTTTTCTTTCAGGTATACGTATGCATACACTGTAAATTTTACGACATTCATTGCTTTTTTAAAAGATTTTAATTTGAATCTTTAAACGAGGGTTTTCCACTCCCAGACTAAGCATGAAGTAAAATTTCGAGTTTAGAAAAGCCTGAAAATTTGGATTGGCCGCGTAGCGAAGCGGAGCGGCCAATCCAAATTAGGCTTTTCTAAACTCGAAATTTTACTTTATGCGCCACACGTATAAAACACTGAAATATCGCAAAGTTTAAAATATACGGCTTTAGCAATCTAATATGTACATGTGATTAAACGTAAGTCAAATTCTGTGCTGAAAAAATTGTTTAAAACAGTGATTATAGGCAACCCAATAACTCTAACGTATATTAGGTTGCCTATTATTGTTGTTGTATGTGTGTGCTTTTAAACTTCACTGTAAATCAGTGTTTTTAAGCGTGGCGCATGAAGTAAAATTTCGAGTTTAGAAAAGCCTAATTTGGATTGGCCGCTCCGCTTCGCTACGCGGCCAATCCAAATTCTTAGGCTTTTCTAAACTCGAAATTTTACTTCATGCTTAGTCTGGGAGTGGAAAACACTCGTTAAAAGCCCCAAATTAACGGCTTTGAAACAACGAATTCCCGCAAATTTATAAAAACGCTGAAATTATCGGGATATGTATACTCAAAAGAAAAATGCCCTGTTGTTCTGTTTTAAACACGTTTTAAACATGATTTTAATCGTTAATGTTTTAAACGCTGTTTCGATGAAAAAAAACACGTTTTGTTTTGTTTTGTTTGTTTTAATCAAAATGAAAAAATTTTTTTTTTAAAAACCCTGTTTAGAAGTAGGAGGAGGCGGTTACATTAAAATTTTGTTGTAAATGCTTAATGTAATCTCCATTTTTATGAATGCAAATATTAATTTTTCGCAAATATATAAAATGTACTCGTCGAAGTTAATTCTCAAAAGACACTAGTTAATTAATATTATACACAATTGACGTCGTAAACTTTGTAGAGAAGAAAATCTGCTATCTTCTTCCGTTAAAAAATTACAAACTTTAAAAAAAGTATTATCAAAAATTCACAATTGTCACGACTTAAACAAGTAGCCTTTGAAAGTAAATAACAAAGTCGCATCTGTCAATAATTAAACTAATGGTTGACAAATAATGTTTTGTTGTCCTTTGATTTTGAAAAATGTTTACGCACAACGAAAATGTTGACATGTTATTAGTTTATGGAGAATCTCAAAAGAAGGCTAGAAGTGCAGTTCAGTTATACGCCCAGAGATACCCTGAACGTGTTATTCCAACCTTAAAAATATTTGCAATATGGGAACGCAATTTACGTGCAAACAACGAGGCATTTTCTGCCCGAAAGGGAAAACAAATTGCTAAAAGGATCAATTCTGACAATATTGTTGCCACTGTTTTGCAGTATTTTCAAGACCATCCAAGGAACTCGACTCGGCAAGCCTGTCGTGAGTTGAATTTAAAATATTGTTCGGTACGAAATACTTTGAAAGGAAATGGTTACTACGATTGTAAACAACTTAGAACACTTGTCAGATCAACATCAACGAACAATAAATTATTGTGTCCAAGTGATGGTTAACTTAGAGATCAATGACAATCGATTTTTCCAGCATGTGTTGTGGACGGATCCACATTTTGTCAATCCGATTGAAAACTAAGGACACTTCGGTATTAACATTTCGTGTGGTATTAGTTATAGGCATTTGATTGGCCCATATTTTTACGAAGTTTTACGCAGTAAGCAATATTTGCAATTTCTTCAAGAACAACTTCCTGTGCTTCTCGAAAATATGCTATTACAGCTGCGAGCAAACATGTGTTTTCAACATGACGGAGCTCCACCGCATAAAGCACGAGTTGTCTCACAATATTTAAATGAAACTTATAGAGAAAATTGGATGGGTATAAATGGACCGATACAGTGGGCGCCCAAATCACCGGACTTGACCCCACTAGACTTCTCCTTGTGGGAAACTTTGAAAAACAAAGTTTACAAAACACCATCTGTTAACTTAGAACATTTAAAAGAAAAAAATCAGACATGCTTGGGATGAACTATCTTGAGAAATGTTACGTAAGACTTCAGTAATATAAGTCAGGCGGAGATTGGATAAGTGTTTAGAAGCAGGGTTGTTATGTTTAAAAAAGTTTGTTTTCAAACAGTGTTTTAAACATGTTCAAAAATAACCGTCGTGTTTTAAACGGTTTTGTTTTAAACATGTTTTAAATCACAAATTTGTTTAAATCGTTTTTTTTATTATCGTAAATTTGATAAATTATATTTTTTTAAAATGTCTTGTTTACATTTTTAAATTTTAACTAAATTGTTGAAGATATTTCAAACTACGTTAATATACCTAACATTTTATTACAATAAAATATCACAACTGTGTGTGCAGTAATGTGAATTTTAAATACGTGGAATTTTTCTTTCAGGTATACGTATGCATACACTGTAAATTTTACGACATTCATTGCTTTTTTAAAATATTTTAATTCGAATCTTTAAACGAGGGTTTTCCACTCCCAGACTAAGCATGAAGTAAAATTTCGAGTTTAGAAAAGCCTGAAAATTTGGATTGGCCGCGTAGCGAAGCGGAGCGGCCAATCCAAATTAGGCTTTTCTAAACTCGAAATTTTACTTCATGCGCCACACGTATAAAACACTGAAATATCGCAAAGTTTAAAATATACGGCTTTAGCAATCTAATATGTACATGTCATTAAACGTAAGTCAAATTCTGCGCTGAACAAATTGTTTAAAACAGTGATTATAGGCAACCCAATAACTCTAACGTATATTAGGTTGCCTATAATTGTTGTTGTATGTGTGTGTTTTTAAACTTCACTGTAAATCAATGTTTTTAAGCGTGGCGCATGAAGTAAAATTTCGAGTTTAGAAAAGCCTAATTTGGATTGGCCGCTCCGCTTCGCTACGCGGCCAATCCAAATTCTTAGGCTTTTCTAAACTCGAAATTTTACTTCATGCTTAGTCTGGGGGTGGAAAACACTAATATGTACATGTCATTAAACGTAAGTCAAATTCTGCGCTGAACAAATTGTTTAAAACAGTGATTATAGGCAACCCTATAACTTTAACGTATATTAGGTTGCCTATAATTGTTGTTGTATGTGTGTGTTTATAAACTTCACTGTAAATCAGTGTTTTTAAGCGTGGCGCATGAAGTAAAATTTCGAGTTTAGAAAAGCCTAATTTGGATTGGCCGCTCCGCTTCGCTACGCGGCCAATCCAAATTCTTAGGCTTTTCTAAACTCGAAATTTTACTTCATGCTTAGTCTGGGAGTGGAAAACACTCGTTAAAAGCCCCAAATTAACGGCTTTGAAACAACGAATTCCCGCAAATTTAAAAAAACACTGAAATTGTCGGGATATGTATACTCTAAAGAAAAATGCCTTGTTGTTCTGTTTTAAACACGTTTTAAACATGATTTTAATCGTTAATGTTTTAAACGCTGTTTCGATGAAAAAAACACGTTTTGTTTTGTTTTGTTTGTTTTATTCAAAATGAAAAAAAAACTTTTTTTAAAAACCCTGTTTAGAAGTAGGGGGCGGTTACATTAAAATTTTGTTGTAAATGCTTAATGTAATCTCCATTTGCATGAATGCAAATATTAATTTTTCGCAAATATATAAAATGTACTCGTCGAAGTTAATTCTCAAAAGACACTCGTTAATTAATATTATATACAATTGACGTCTGTTCACCTGAATAACAAGTTTTTGTTTTTACTTAATAATTAAAAAAAAATTATATGCATTTTATTTTTTTGTGGCAAAACCGTACAAGATATCATATATTATTAAGAGACAAAAAAGCTTTCAAATTAACTAGTCTTTCAAATAGTATTTTTTAAATTTGTATAAGGTGCGCCAATAAAAATATATTTTAGTTTTTATGGTGTGGTACTTCTGTTTTTCATACTTTTTGTTAATCAATGATGACCATAATAACTGAAATGATGTGCTATATTATTTATATATTTATTTGTCTATAATAAATTTCAGTCGGATCAAGTATAGCATTCAATTGTTATAAATAAAATTTATAAAATTTTTTTGATCTCTAAAGACTAATTCTGGCTTAACCGTAAACTTTTGGGTATAGATAAGTTGTGTTAAATCATCATATTTCAATCCCAGGAATCTAAGGTTAAGCCATTTCCCCACATTAACGGGATACCCTGTATATAAAAAAAATCAAGTTTGTCTTAAGCGCTTCTTTTTAAGCTTTAAAAACACTACAACTCAAATTAAACTTGTTCAACAAAAAATATACGATGATGGTTTATAAATCGGTGTGGTTTGAAAGAATCAAGTGATAAATTCGAAAACGTGAGTATTTAAAGAAAACCAAAAGAGATATAAAAATCGTACAAGCAAATAAAACATTGTAAAACATTAGCTTATTTAGAGGAAAGAGTTCTTTAATTTAAGTTTCTTCGCGATTTTGAGACTTTAAAACTATGTCCGATTTAAGCAGTCAAAGCTGCACTTTTGTTATGAATCGCAATTTTTAACAAATTTTAATGTGCTAAAGCATTTTTTTGGAGAAGATATGTGCCGATGATTATGAAAGCAGTCTGCTATATTTATTTTTGTTGAGATAATTAAAGGGTTAACTTTAAACAAATTAAAAAATATTAATATTGTACCAATATAAAAATATATTTATTCTTGAAATATAAAATTTTATTACGATTTTGGAAATTAGTGTTTAGCTTAAAAATAAATATAATTTTTAAAATTAAAAATTACTTAGACCTTTTTCAAAATGAACAACTTGTTCAACAAAAAATATACGATGATGGTTTATAAATCGGTGTGGTTTGAAATAATCAAGTGATAAATTCGAAAACGTGAGTATTTAAAGAAAACCAAAAGAGATATAAAAATCGTACAAGTAAATAAAACATTGTAAAACATTAGCTTATTTAGAGGAAAGAGTCCTTTCATTTAAGTTTCTTCGCGATTTTGAGACTTTAAAACTATGTCCGATTTAATCAGTCAAAGCTGCACTTTTGTTATGAATCGCAATTTTTAACAAATTTTAGGGTGCTAAAGCATTTTTTTGGAGAAGATATGTGCCGGTGATTATGAAAGCGGTCTGCTATATTTATTTTTGTTGAGATAATTAAAGGGTTAACTTTAAACAAATTAAAAAATATTAATATTGTACCAATATAAAAATATATTTTTTCTTGAAATATAAAATTTTACTACGATTTTGGAAATTAGTGTTTAGCTTAAAAATAAATGTAATTTTTAAAATTAAAAATTACTTAGACCTTTTTCAAAATGAACAGTAAGTCTTCAAAGTGAAATAATATAAAAGTTGGCATATTATTAAGTATTATTTAAATACCAAACTAAATTGTATACTTCAATACCTATGAATACTTAAATATAACATAATTATTTTTATGTTTTTATGTTCTCCTCATCTTCTTTGGAATCTTCACCTTCGGATTTTATTATTTTTGAGTGATTTAAAATATTGCTTGTAAATTGGCTTCTTACTTCATGCGCATATAGGCACTGAAATATTGTAAAATAAAAAAAAATGGCTGCTGAATATTCAGGGTGTTCTAAATTATCAGGCCACCATTGGTAACTTTTTTATCTTTGGAGCTACGAAGTCGGTTAAATTAGCAAACTAGCAGTATTTTTTACATACATTAAGGTGGTGTAAACTGAATAATAAGTGAACCTCGGGTTTTTGAATTATTCGCAAAAACAACATTTTTTAAAATGGGATGCCGTGTATATCTTGACATATTTAGAAAGAGAAAAAACACACAAACAAAAGAGGCGTAATAAATAATTATCCTAAAATATGACTGAAATAATGCTACAATTTACTCCAATTTATTTAATTTGCAAAAATTACTACAATACAAGGATATTGACTAAACGTCAAGCAAAAGAGGGGCAATAAATAATTATCCTAAAATATGACTGAAAAAATGCTACAATTTACTCAAATTTATTTAATTTGCAGAAATTACTACAATACAAGAATGCTAAGCATAGATACTTTGACAACATCCGGCATAGTTTGTTTATCGCCATTTTGATTTTGAGTAGGCAATCCTGTTATAAAATGTGCACAATTTTAATGGCCCAGACCTCTTTTATCTTCAACTAGGATAATCATTTATTTAGACTTTTTTGTTTATGTATTTTTCTCTTTATAAATATGTCTAAAGAACACCATTTTTTTAAAGGCTTGCCCTGTATGTATAAAAAAACCAGAGGTTCACTTGTTTTTCTGTTTACACCATCGTAATGTACGTAAAAAATACTACTAGTTTGCTAACTTAATCCATTTCGTAGCTCCAAAGGGGCCCCGTTGAGCCGCTGGTCTCGCCAATCGTTCACGGCGGTGATTTGGGTTCGATTCCCAGCGGGGGCGAGTAATTTTTCGAACGAAAAATATTTGTCCCGGAGTCCATAGGTGTGTGTGAATGTGTTGTGACGTCCAAATATATAGTTATATGTACTTAGTAATAAGTTAAAATAAAACAAATGTATACAAATAATAAAAATTAATGATGGCTAATAGTCTCGTAACTAAGGCCGGGCAAAAGCCAAACCCGATTAAAAAAAAAGTAGCTTCAAAGATAACAAAGTTACCAATAGTGGCCTGATAATTTAACACCCTGTATATATTTTGAACTTCACGTTAATATAATATTTTATAAGCCTAGCGTATGTAGTAAAATTTAGAGTTTAGAATAGCCTAAAAATTTGGTTTGGTCGCTCCGCTTCGCTATGCGACCTATCTAAATTTTCAGGTTTTTCTAAACTTGAAATTTTGCTCTATGCTTAATTTACGAGTGGAAACACTCGTTAGAAGTTTCAATTTAAACACATATAAATTCAACGAATGCCTTAAAATGTCCGGAGTATGCATTGGGATGTGTATAGTAAATCAATTTATTCAAATAAACTCGTTACGTTTTTACTATTACCTAACACTAGGGTTGTTATGTTTAAAACACTTTGTTTTAATACAGTGTTTTAAACGTGTTTAAAAACAGCCGCCGTGTTTTAAACGGTTTTGTTTTAAACGTGTTTAAAACGTTAAATTCGTTTAAATCACGCTTTAAACGTTAAATTTGTTTAAATCGGTTTAAAACCTATATTTTATACTACTTTATTATACATTTTTTGCTTACTTTTTCAAATTTTAGTTAAATTGTTGAAGATATTTCAAATTACATTATTAAAAAAAGCATTTTATCATAATAAAATATCACAATTATGTGTGCATAAATATGATTTAAAACGTGTTTTAAACATGTTAAAGCTCACTAATAGAATTGCCGTTAATATTATGATGGTTTAATGCTAGTTAATATAAAAACATGATACTAACATTTCGTTATAATAGAGCAAAATCTACATGCTATTAGTTGCAAATAGAAAGACTGTTATTCCTTACTTCACTTTTTTTTTATAAAAAGTGAAGTAAGGAATAACAGTCTTTCTATTTGCGATTAATCACTTCACGTAAACTCAAAACAATACAGTTATGCTATTAGTTAGTTTTAAAATAATGATAAAATGAACAAGGCAACATTACATTTTCATGTGTTCTAACTTACAATGAAGTTAGAACATTAGAACAAATTATGTATTATAATTATAATGTCTGACGTTTTATATGTCAATTCTTAAAGCGTGTAGCCAACCTACATTTAAACAAAGATTTTATCATGGCACTCTAGACGTTTTTTTTTATTGAACATACGATAGTTTTGATACTCCCTCAATAAAATCTTGAATAAAAATCGAACCAAAGCCGAGGAATTCCCCGCAGTTCAGCCATGTTATGACATTTTGTGCTATTTGTAGCTATTATTACGTGCTCACTGATTAAATATTGATTGCGAATAGGCAATAATAAGAGAAAAAAGCCCCGCGATTAATTTTTCAAAACCTCAATCGTGGGGCCCTTGGCATCATAATTTATGCATAACCCTTCCGCGAAGCGAATCATACAATTTTCGGCTCTGCGTTCCATCAATAATTCAAATGAAATCGTTGTGTTTTTCCCGGAAAATCGACCATTACCCATCGGCGCACACGTGAAACTCCATATTGCATGCCGGAATTGCTAAGGCCATCAATTTGCCCCCTATTCAAATCGCTTGATTTATCCAGCCTGAAACCACACGCTGAAAGAGCGAAACGGTCACCGCTAATCCAAACCCCCACTTTCCTTTAATCGGCTTCCACAGAAATTACCTTAGCATCGAGTTTTAATGACCAAGAGGACAATTAAGCAAACCCGGATGTATTATTAAATGAAGGGATTACGAAGAAGTCAGTTGTTTCGGCCTTTACGTGCATTAGCATTACCGTCGCGTTTTAAAAATTCAAAGTGCGTTCCGAGAAGGAGATTGCACAGTTGTGAAAATAGAGGGGGTGTTTTTGGCATTTTTTTGACGTGATGAGAGCGACCCACGGGGAGGCTGACGAAAATTTTATTGAGTTGCCAGACATGTGTTTGCATTTTTCGCTTTTTCGGTGACATGTGAGATTTCCCTGGGGTTGGGTGTAATTAATTACCCCCCGAATTTTTCAGTTTATCTCGGGCGCATTCCTTGAAATTCACGGCGATCAATCATTCTTAGGTCACTGCAAAAAAATATGACACTATTTTTAGTGTTATAATCAACACTGAAAAGCATCAACCTATCTTCAGATATGGTTTCAAAATCCTCAAAAGTGACAGAATGATTAGAAAAACATTGATAAAATAGTAGCTATCTATAGTCCAAATTTATTACTTGTAAAACATTTATGTTAATTATACTTCGATTGGTTTAAAACAAAATAATTATAAAACACTTCAAAACATATTTTTGCACATAATCTTCACGTTTGAAAGATGAGAAGAAAATAGTTATGTATCAAATTGTATCAATTTATGTTGTATTTAGGGTTAACATACTAATAAAGAGCGACATCTTTTTTAATTTAATATTATTAAAGTCAATTATACTATATATATTTTCATGAATCTAAGTTGATTCAGTATAAGTTATCATGTGTGTAAATATATCTTTTATAAGGAAACAACACATGTATGTATGTTGATGAATGCGGGGGTGAACGTCTGCTCGAACCCCTGACGCTGAAACAAGTGTCTGGCAAAAGGGGTGATGTAAACTTGAGCCAGGTCGTGGCACATTAACTCAAAAGAAAGCAAAAAAAACCCAACCCCTCGCAGACGAAAAACGTTCCCATGAACCCGCGATATCAAGGCCGCCCTCAACCCTTTTCAGCGTCCCGAATCGAGATCCATTATCGCGAGTCAGAGGGCGGAAGGGAGAAAATTCATATGCTGTTAGGGGCACAGGTGTTTCACGAATCTTAAGATTTTTATATAAAAGGCGCGAATAAAGGCGGATATTTCGTTCCCAGGCAGATATTCTTGTTTTTTTTTTGTGTGTTGGATAAAATTTCGAGACGGCGAAAGTCAGGATAACGGTAAAAAAAGCGATCCGCATAATTATCCCTTTGTTGGGGCGACTCTTGTGGCAGTGGCGGATTTCTTCGATTCACGGCGGGTGAGATGGAGTGAAGAAAAAAAAAAAAAACGGCGGGATGCATTAATCACGACACACAACGAGATCTGTCCAAAAAGGGAATGGTTATTTACGGCGGGGATTTTTATAATTCCACAAAATTATACCGGAGCCCTCTGCCCTTTTCTTTATTTAATCGAGGGATCACAAGGTTTAACTATTTTACTGTCATCAATCATATAAATAAGAAAACACACAAATATTTTAAAGTTTGAAAATAATATTACAATTGTATATTACAACACATTTTATTACTGATTATATTCAATTTTATATTACATTATATTACAGTTTATTAGAGTATATTACAGTCAGTGGCATAGATAGCTTTTCATGATGGGAGGGATTTGAGTTAGTATTTTGTTTCATAAATTTATGATTCTATCTAGAACAAGTAAAAAGCTACAACTACCTAGGAACACTGATACAAGCAAATGGGAAAATAGACAAAGAAATAACAGAAAGAATAGGAAAAGTTGGAAGAATATACAACACACTAAAGAATACATTCCTGGGAAAAAAGGAAATATCAAAGAAAATAAAAACAGAAATTTACAAGAAATTAGTAAGGCCAGCGCTAATATATGGAAGTGAATCGTGGACAGTAACAAATAGGATAAAAAGCAAAGTAACAGCTATAGAAATGAGGTTTCTAAGGAAAATAGAAGGAATTACAAGAAGAGATAGAATTAGAAATAATGTGATGGAACAGCTAAACATAAAACCTATAGAAAAATTGATAGAAGAGAGTCAGCTTGGGTGGTTGGGACACATGTACCGTATGGACAACGATAGAAAAGCCAAGGAAATATACGAAGTCAGGGTACCGGGGAAAAACAGAGTAGGGAGACCACGACTAAAATGGAGTCAACAGACTAGACAAGCAGCTGAGAAAAGAGGGATTGTATGGAGAAATGCCAGCACGCTAGCACAAAATAGGGAGGAATGGAAAAGAAGAATCGAGAATTGAAAAGTGAACAAAAAATCTAGATTAAATGTAATAATATTAGTTCGACACCGAAAGGTAAAAGAACGTATAGATTAAATAAATTTATGTTTCTAAAGTTATATAAAAACAAGTCCAAAAATTGATGATGTGTCCACCGTAGCACTTTCTTATTTAAACAATTGATGATTGATATATTAAAAGTATTTCACTTGTTAATTGGTTAAAGACCATTTCAAATTAAATTAGCGTTTTATACGCACCACGCGTATAAGTTGATGTTTTTAGTCAACTTTTGGCGTACAGGATTTTCTTTCCAGTTTGACTAATTTTTAATTTGATAACGTTGAAAGAATGGTAATAGCACAGTTGATATATATCCAATTAGCCAGTCTCTGTATAAAATTTGGTAACAGCGCGCAGTGTACGATTTGACCCTTCTAGCGGGACAAAATTTAAATTATTGAAAAATGAAAATTACAAATACATTGCTACAAATTATTCATATACAGGGTGGGCCATCTAGTAGTTTCTTTTTAAATCATAGGTTATTTTGACACTGACATCTTTTTCCCGCTCGAAATCTTGCCAGAAAGTCGGTATCATTCCTCCGCGGTACGAAATGAGTCGCTTTACGCTTGAACAACGTTGGGTAATATTGCAAACTTATTTCCAAAGTGAGTGCTGTGTAGCCCAAACAATGCGTTTGTTGAAACGAAGTTTTGACCGAAATGAATCACCCACCGCGCCTGCTGTACGCAAGTTTGTGCAAAAAGTTCGTGACACTGGCATGCTAGTGGACAACACTCATGGTCCTCGTTCTCGTACGGTGCGCACAGAAGAGAATGTGGCTGCTGTAACCGAGAGTGTGAGACTCAATCCACGAACATCAACTCGCTGTCGATCTCAACAGCTCAACATTGCACGCACTAGCCTGAGGAGAATTCTGCACAAATATCTCGGATTATTCGCTTACAAGGTCCAATTGACTCAGCAATTGAAGGCGCATCCGCTTCGTTATCGCTTCGCAGTTTGGGCCTTAGAGCAGCTTGAATTGGACAACGATTTTGTCCGATTTTTTTTTGTGGGGAATCGTGAAGGACCGATGTTATGCCAACAATCTAGAAACGATTCAAGCACTTCAGGCCAATATCATCCAAGCAATCCGTGAGCTACAGCTCGACACCATCAACAAGGTCTTGGAAAATTGGAGTGACAGAATGCGCTACTGCGAAGCCAGCCGAGGCAGCCACTTGAACTAAGTTGTGTTCCATAATTAATGGGAATGTTTGCTCTTACTAATAAAGGCATAATACATGTAAAAAAAATAATTTTGTTCATTTTATTGCATTTTTAAAAAGAAACCACTAGATACCGTTATATCAGGAAAAGATTCCTGATACAGAATTATTTCAGTTTACTTTCAATTCTCTACAATATCAAGTAGCAAAATTGAAGTAAACAACTAATTTCATTTGATGTTGATTTATTTCAGAGCTGGGTTGAATTCGAATCATTCAAGATTCGAATCCTGGATTCGAATCCATTTAGAGGATTCAAAAGAGGCATTCGAATACCTTAGTTGAACTGAATTCGTGATCCGGAATCGTTACCTTTTTTTAAGAGGATTCGTATTCGAATCCAAATGCGGGTGATTTGAATTCTTATAAAAGGATTCGAATATTTATAAAAGGATTCGAATATTTATAAAAGGATTCGAATATTTATAAAAGGATTCGAATACTTACAAAAGAATTCGAATACTCGAATTGAATCGTCAAAAATAATTCGAATTAATTGTGAGGATTAACATGAAAAATTTGTTTCGTGTGTTTTTAAATTTCTCGTTAAATCACTGTTTTATACGCGTGGCGCATGAAGTAAAATTTCGAGTTTAGAAAAGCCCCGTGAACATTTGTCTCAGGTCGCTGCGCGAACCTCGACAAATTTTCTACGCGGGGCTTTTCTAAACTCGAAATTTTACTTCATGCCAGAGCTGGGCAGGATTCGAATCATTCAAGATTCGAATCCTGGATTGGAATCCTTTTAGAGGATTCAAAAGAGATATTCGAATACTTTAGTTAAACTGGATTCGTGATCCGGATTCGTTACACTTTTTTAAAATGATTCGTATTCGAATCCAAATGCTGGTGATTCGAATCCTCATAAAAGGATTCGAATCCTCATAAAATGATTCGAATCCTCATAAAAGGATTCGAATCCTCATAAAAGGATTCGAATCCTCGTAAAAGTATTCGAATCCTCATAAAAGGATTCGAATCCTTATAAAAGGATTCGAATATTTACAAAAGGATTCGAATAGTTACAAAAGGATTCGAATCGTCAAAAATAATTCGAATTAATCGTAAGGATTAACATGATAAATTTGTTTTGTATGTTTTTAAATTTCTCGTTAAATCACTGTTTTATACGCGTGGCGCATGAAGTAAAATTTCGAGTTTAGAAAAGCCCCGTGAAAATTTGTCTCGGGTCGCTGCGCGACCCTTGACAAATTTTCTACGCGGGGCTTTTCTAAACTCGAAATTTTACTTCATGCTTAGTCTGGGAGTGGACGACACTCGGTCGTAAGTGATAAAATCAATTAAATTAATGATTTGTGTCAAATTTAACAGATTTGAGATTTTTAATTGTTTTTCGGTATTTGCGCCAAATATAACATTTTGATGAATATGAATTGACATTCCCAATCAAATTTTTACACTTAACATGTCGATTTATAACATTTTTATAAGATTTTCAACAAATCGATATTTTCATAAAATTATCCTTATTTCGAGATTTTCGTCGATTAATCAAATTTTTATCAGATTTTGCAATTTTTCCTTAATTTATCGAATGTTGATGAAATTTTCAATATATCGAGATTTTTAATTAATTTATGAAAATGTTTATCAGATTTTCAACATATCTTGATATTTGATAATTTGTCATTTTTATCGATTTATAAAATTTTGATGAAATTTTCGATATTTCGAGATTTTCTCGTCAAATATATAAAATGTTTATATGTAAGATTTTCAATATTTTTATTCAGATTTGTAACGATTTTCAAAAATTATTGAATCATTATTTGAACACACAAATTTGAGATTTTTTTTTCTACAAGACATATTTAATCATTTTTCACATTGAATGACATTTTTGATATTCTTTACCTTTTGAGATGACATTTTTGACAATAGATTATATTCTAGATATTAGACTACGTTTTTTGACATTAGACGACATGTTTCACATTAGATGTTACTTTTGATAAACAATGAAATTTTTTACTTATTTACTATTTCTGATGTTGACATTAAATGACGTATTTGACATTAGATGGCAGTTCTGACATTTTATATTTTTTTACTTTTTTGACAGTAGACGACAATTTTGACAGTTGATATTTTTGATATTACATATTTACTTGTTTTACATTAGATAACAATTTTTATATTATTAGATAACTTTTTTGACATTATTACTGATTTTAACTGAAATTTTCGTTTTTATAAGAACGTTTTTGTCAAACTGTCACGTACTGACATAAAATGATAATTATCAGCACGCCAAATTTTTGACGTTTTTGATATTTTTTATATTTACGAGATGACATTTTGGTCATTTTGTTTTTGGCAATTTTAAATAATTTTGACATATTTTGATAACTTTTAAAACTGAAAACAGTTTTAATATGTTTTTATATTTTTAACTTTACTTGAAATCAGTGTTTAATACGCGTGGCGCATGAAGTAAAATTTCGAGTTTAGAAAAGCCCCGTGAAAATTTGTCTCGGGTCGCTGCGCGACCCTCGACAAATTTTCTACGCGGGGCTTTTCTAAACTCGAAATTTTACTTCATGCTTAGTCTGGGAGTGGAGACACTATTTCGTAAATTTTCGAACTATTATAAAGTTGTGTATTTATTTTCAAAAAAAATCTTTCTCGGTTTATTGAACAAAAACAAAAGAGCTGAGGTGAAAAGTGTTTAGGTAAAAGTGGTTTATTTTTTCGTTGGTTACAACTTTTGTTTGAAACATTTTTTGATTTAGACGTCGAAAGCCATAATCGGTGAGTTGTTGATGTCCACTAGATTTTTTAGTTTCTAATTCAGAAACAAAAGAGCTGAGGTGAAAAGTGTTTAGGTAAAAGAGGTATATTTTTTCGTTGGCTACAACTTTTGTTTCAAACATTTTTTTAAAGTTGTGTATTTATTTTCAAAAAAAAATCTTTCTCGGTTTATTGAACAAAAACAAAAGAGCTGAGGTGAAAAGTGTTTAGGTAAAAGTGGTTTATTTTTTCGTTGGCTACAACTTTTGTTTGAAACATTTTTTGATTTAGACGTCGAAAGCCATAATCGGTGAGTTGTTGATGTCCACTAGATTTTTTAGTTTCTAATTCCGAAACAAAAGAGCTGAGGTGAAAAGTGTTTAGGTAAAAGAGGTATATTTTTTCGTTGGCTACAACTTTTGTTTCAAACATTTTTTGACTTAGACGTCGAAAGCCATAGTAGAATTCGTTTAATCAAAAAACATCTAATGATTTCTGGTGATTTTCAACGCAAGACTTTTAGACATTTGATGGTATAATTAATATTGAATTAAGTATTTCTTTTTAATATATTCGTTAATATAACAATGTAAAATATTTATTTAATTAAAATATTTAGAAAATAACAATACAATAAATTTTATATTATTATTATTATTATACTGGGTGTCCGTATTTCAACAGAAAGTATGGGGATTTCGGTTATTTAAAGAAATAGAGAGTCGGTTAAATTGGGGCAAAGTTGCATAATTTAAGGTCCAATAATAACCCAAAAACAAGTTTGAAATATCTTATTTCCTTAATGAGATATTGTCAAAAAACGTATTTTTGAAAATTCGTTTTTATTTTTTTATTCAAAAACTATTGAATCCAGGCATTTACAACTTTGACATTATAGGCACTTTTTAACGATAAATCCAGTAACATATTTTATTCTAAGATAACTATAACATTTACCTAGAGACCATAGCTAACTTTTGTTTTTCTTATGAGCGCTATTTTGGATTTTGATATTTTTTGGAAGAATATTTTTTACTGAATTCAATGATGCATCACACTTATAGTTTATTGTACATTTTATATGTAAAATTTTAATCTTTTGGTTTTTCAAGTGTGCCTTGGAAACAGTTGAGTAACTCACTTATTTGGCAACTCCTAGGACCCATAATTTGCTTACACATTACCTCTGAAGACGGGCATCCGACGATACATACTTTAACAGTTGTGACATATTTTAAAGTAACGAGTGTCTTCCACTCCCAGACTAAGCATGAAGTAAAATTTCGAGTTTAGAAAAGCCCCGCGTAGAAAATTTGTCGAGGGTCGCGCAGCGACCCGAGACAAATTTTCACGGGGCTTTTCTAAACTCGAAATTTTACTTCATGCGCCACGCGTATAAACCATTGATTTGAAGTGTAGTTCAAAAATACACAAATACCTCTTTAATCAGAGTAACACAGAAATTTAGTCTGTTATCAACGATGTTCAGTGTTAATAATAAATAATTAGGTTGTGAATATTTTTGTTAAAACAACTGATAACGATATTTATATGTTAATGGTTGTAAAAAAATAATAAAATCAAATTTATTCTTAAACGATTTGTATTCGTGATTCGAAAAAACAGGATTCGAATCTTTGATTCGAATCATATTTATCTCTTACGAATCCTTATTCGAGTATTCCTGATTCGAATCATATCAGGTGATTCGGATTCGTGATTCGAATCCTTTTAACGAGGATTCGTCCCAGCTCTGCTTCATGCTTAGTCTGGGAGTGGAAACGCTCGTTCGAAACTTCAAACTGAATGCTTTGATAAAAACATTTAATGACTGAAAATGTTTTTAAAGATAATAAGCTAGAACTCAAAATTTTGTTTAATATTATTTGAAGTAAAACTGACATGGTAGCCACAATCTGAAATGTTAAATTTTTCCCACATTTCCCTGAATAAACATTTTTTTCCCTGACCTTTTAATACAACTTTCTTCTGTGGGATTTTGTTAAATTGTTTTCATTGTTTTTGCCAATAGTTAAGTGGGATTTATACATTTTTACGTGTTTTATAATTTTTATGATGCCTGTTGATTTTGGCAAATTTAATAATATCATATGGCTTTTTTGTTAGTGTTTTGACCAATTTGAATAATATTCCATGACTTGTCTCTGACTTTCCGGGTTATAATGATATTCAGTAAATTTTTTATTTTCGTAATTTTCAGACATTCGTCGATTTTATAATAGAGTTCAATTTGAAGTTCGAACCAGTGTTTCCACTCCCAGACTAAGCATGAAGTAAAATTTCGAGTTTAGAAAAGCCTGAAAATTTGGTTTGGTTGCGTAACGCGGAGCGACCAAACCAAATTTTCAGGCTTTTCTAAACTCGAAATTTTACTTCATGCGCCATGCGTACAAAACACTGATTTGAATTAAAGTTCAAAAATACACAAATGCATCTTTAATCAAAGTAACACGGAATCAGATATCTATCTATAAACGATGTTCAGTGTTAATAATAAATAATTTGGTTTTGAATATTTTTGTTAAAACAACTGGAAACGATATTTATATGTTAATGGTTGCAAGAAAATAATAAAGTGTCAATTACTGCGTACAAGCTGTAAATCTTCAGATATTCGTTGTCTTTTTTTAAGAGTTAAGTATGAAGCTATAAACCATTGTCGTCAGACTAAGCTTGGAGTAAAACTTCGAGTTTAGAGAAGCCCCGCGTAGAAAATTTGACCTAAGGGTGTCCTCCACTCCCAGACTAAGCATGAAGTAAAATTTCGAGTTTAGAAAAGCCCCGCGTAGAAAATTTGTCGAGGGTTGCGCAGCGACCCGAGACAAATTTTCACGGGGCTTTTCTATACTAGAAATTTTACCTTATGCGCCACGCATATAAAGCACTGATTTTAATTTGTGAAGTTTTAAATATTCTTGTTTAACAGTATATTTTTAATCCTTCTTTAGCAGTATTTTTTTTAATACTGATTTAACAGTGTATTTTCAATTTCACAATAATTTAGTAATTTACACTCGTGGTGCATGAAGTAAAATTTCGTGAAAACTTGTCTCGGGTCGCTGCGGGACCCTCGACAAATTTTCTACGCGGGGCTTTTCTAAACTCGAAATTTTACTTCATCCTTAGTCTGGGAGTGGACGACACCCTTAGGCTTTTCGAAACTCGAAATTTTACTTTATGCTTAGTCTGGGAGTGGACGACACTTGCTTAAAGCTTCAAATTGAACTTGAATTAAAAAACGAATATCTGAAGATTTACAGCATATACTATTACTTCGTGCTTAATCCGGGAGTAGAAACACTCATTTATAGCTTCAAATTGAACTATTTCAAAAAGACAACCAATATTGAGGATATTATTATTAAATAAAAATTTTCTGAACAAAAAATGTTTTATAAAAGTCAATCGCTTGTGATTAGTCTAAAAGTATACACAGTGATACACATTATGAATAAGAAAACCTCCACAACATAAATTGAGTAACAAACATAATGCTAAATGAATGCAAAATGAACTACAAGAAAAAATATTTGTTTTGTTGATAATACACCTCAAATCACTTACTGAATTTAATTATTGACTTATTTAAATATTTTTTTTAGAAAACTATCTATTTTTATATTAATCCAAAACGTATTAATTTATGATACAAAATGGACCATAAAAACTAGTCCATGAATTTTGTCCCTCTAGATTGGTTCAATCGTATACTGTGCAGCGTTGGGATGCTGCATCCAGAAGCGAGACTGGTGATTGGTGTATATAGTAAGTCCATTTAACTCGTACCTCACATCCTGACCATAGTCTTTCCTTTTCTACTCGATTTCTAGTTCTTCCATAAGCATTGGCTCCCCTTGCTAATATCAATTTTTATGAATTTCATACAAGTAAATCTGAACTTTGGTTCATTTTTTTCGGAATAAGGTAACTTACTTTTACATAGGTACTGTCACTTAAAATCATAAATTTTGCAATAATTACCATATATAATTATTTAGTCCAGAACATGATAATATTGTATCGTAAATCTGAGACACCATGAAAACTACCATACAATTTTTTCCACCCTAATAGGGGGGTCGTGTACCCACTTCAAAACAAATACTTTACACAGTAGGGGTACAGTTTTACCACTCCAAATTTACCAATCCATTTTTACCACCGCATTTTTACCACCATACTTTTTTACCGCTATACAGTTTTACCACTAATATTTGTACCAATAATTATACAATAAAACACTTTTTTACAAATAACATCAGTTTTATTCAAAATTGTATGTTGTGACCGATCGCCCTTAAGTATTCTGCAATTTCCCCTTCTTCTTTTCTGACATCGTAATCTCGGACTATATTTGTAATCCTATCCTCAGTTTTAATTCTGGCAAGGTTTTCCGTACGTTTAATTTTTCGCCCAAGGTCCAATTCCCGGAACATTGCCTCGGTGTCTCCCTGTTCTTTTTGAAGCTCGACGACAAAAGCATATAGGCTAGGATGATCCCGGCCGACGACTACAGAAAAACGGTTATGCCATCCTTCAGACATGTTGTTCGTGCGTGCCGTATTCTGCAGAACTGCCTGATACATGTTCCACAGCATTGGCGGATATCGCGGGGATGTGGCACGTCGTCTTCCTCTTGCTGGTTTGCCTCGTACGTAAATGTTCTCGAAGTAGTCGGCAATATCAGCAAAGGCATGAGTGACCAACGATTTAGGCGAATGACAAACCGATAATGACATTGACAGGTTACGAATTGAAGTTGTCAGTTATTATTCTAATTCGATTTTAAATAGCGGTAAAATATTGGTGGTAAAAAGAATACGGTGGTAAATACGTTGGTGGTAAAAAGAATTGGTGGTAAAAAAGGGACGGTGGTAAAAATGGAGTGGTAAAAATGGGGGCCAATCACTTTACACATAATTTAAATAGATTTATTGGTATTCTAAGTGGTCGAGGAAAAAAAGTGGCAAAAGAGATTTATGTATTCCTTAAATGATCGAAAATATGATGGAAACAAATGTCACCGAATGATAAGGCTGAAAAAAAATGATGTTTAATATTTCTGTAATTGCAAAACACACAAAGAAAATCTAATGAATTTTTAAGTGCTTTAATAATTTTGTATTTAACAGATGTGGTGGCATGGGCTGGATATTACTTTATAAGGCATGATAGACCTACGAGGGGCGGTAGAGTAAGTTGTATGTGAAAGATAATTTAAACTTCGAAATATTAAACAGTACAACATCTTCAGATATTGAAAGAATATGGATAAAACTTTTAATATTAAACAAGGTGGCAATGTTTATAGACCACCCAATAAAGAATTCACAGATGTTTTGAATATTTTTGAAGATATGGTGGCTGAGTTTGTAACAGTAGCAAATCAAATAATATGTGGAGGATATTTTAAAACATTAATTTATTTGAACCTGAATCTCGAAAATCAAAATTATTTCTTGACTGCTTGGATTCTCTTAACCTAAAACAAGTAATAAATACATCTACACATATAAAAAAAATCAACTTTAATTGATTTTATTAATTATTGTAGTTATTATTTTCTTTACTGATTATTTTTATTTTAGACTGGCTCTCAGTTACTCAAATCAAATTAAGTGATGATTATTTAAGTATTTGGCCTCTAAGTCAAATTAGTTCATGACTGATTACCTAACTTAAATCCAGTTATACTAGAATGGCTACTAGTTACTTAAGTAAAATTAGTTGTGATTACTTAACTAAGTGGCTAAATGTACATTTCGAACACTTGGTGTTCATTTTTAATAGTAAATAAATTGAAAAATATATTTATTTCGTTAATTGACAGTGTCACTCAAACAAAAATTTCAAGAAGGGGATTACTTAAGGAGCTTAAATCAAAATTTAGTAGTTTATCTTCATCTTTTATCTATTTTTAAACATATAAATTGCTTTTAACGTCTAATTTATATAAACTTGATTCTTTTATTAATTTAACATTATTTATAATAAATGCATGTCCGGTAGTTAAGGTGTGATGTGCTACGGAAGATTTATCGGGGTTAAATGATTTTATATGGTATATGTATTCTTTATGTCTAGTTAATAAATTTCGTCTTGTTTGTGCTATATACATTTTATCAAAATTGTTACAATTTATTGAGTAGATACCGGATTTTTCCAAACAATTTATTTTTTGAAAGTACTCCCTAGAATTGATTTTATTCAAAAAATAAATGAATCCGGTATCTACTCAATAAATTGTAAATTTAGTATATAAAATGTAGTATAATAAAAAAAACAATTTATTTTTTGAAAGTACTCCCTAGAATTGATTTTATTCAAAAAATAAATGATTTGGAAAAATCCGGTATCTACTCAATAAATTGTAAATTTAGTATATAAAATGTAGTATAATAAAAGTAATTAGTGAAGAAAGGAACTATTACAATAAACACTTCACGTAACTAAAAGACGAATATTAATTGATTTTATCATAATTCCTAATAAAACTAAAAAGTTTATTTGCGATTCTAAAGATATATTTAATCACGTAAATGATCTGAAATAATAATTATCAGAAATCTTAAATGAATTGATTTGAAACTTTCAGAAAACCTTTTGCATATTACACGATTTCATTATATATTGCAAATTGTAAGCATTGATGGAAAAGTAAACTTATTAAACTCATTTATAATTGAAATATTCGACATTTTATCATCTTTACATTAAGTTGAAATTGCTAAACATAATCCAGAATGGTTAACTGACACTATCAAGAATATGATTTCTATGTTACATTGATTGCAATCAATGTAATCGTCTAATTTCAATCCAGCAAATTGTCTGAAATTATTATTTCAGTCAAACTTTATGAATAATATAATGATATTCACACGAGACACAAAGGGTTATACTTATACGAACATATTTGTGTATCTAGAGTGATAAGACATTCTGCAGTTTAAAAGCAACCCTTTGTGTTAAGGTTTAAAAAGCGTTCCCATGTCTGGTGCGCTTTCTTTTTTTCGGTCGTCGGCAGATAAGGCGAATAGTTCGAGAGGTCTCCGATAAAAAATTGCGTTGAAAGAGGCCGTGTGAGTGCCGCTTTACCCCAATGTATTTATACGAAAGTCCTGCGTCTTAATTGGCCTCATGTGCATGTTGTAACACAAGTGTTTTGAGGCTAACAACCCCTTGATTATATACATATACACTCGATTTCCTCTCACTCCTCATTTTTTTTTATCGTAAAGGAGAATTATGAATTCAGAAACCACTTCCTTTAGCAAATTCTTTAAGGTGTCTTCCCCGTAAATCACTTGAGAAAAAAACGACTTTGCTATAATTTTGTTGTTGTTGAGAATCCATATATTGATCACAAAAAAAGTTAATGCATATGTAAGTACACATCTTTGACTATCTTTCGATTTTATTTTGTTCTTTTGTGTTGTTGTATAGTGGAATTTGGGAGAGATGTCCTATGACACATTGATGTGGAATAGTAGTGTTCTTTCTTTTAGAAAAGCATTAAATCATAATTTCTTGTGAATATTCAGACAATGTCTATACGTACTTGCGATAATAGTACACTGTGATTGAAACCAACTTAAAGTGATCAAAAATGGTACAATTGAATATGTGTATCTCTCAATATAATATCGAATGTTATTGATTAGACGTCCACAGATTTTACTATCAAAGTTAAACTGTATCTCCATTTACCTAAATCACTTGAACCACTTTTCCACTGAACCCCTTAATTATGTTCACTCTGTCAAATTTATAAATTAAATTCATATGATTTAATCGATTCAAGTATATTCTACATTTCAACTCTTTGGAAACATGTTTTTTTTTATATATATATATATATATATATATTCTTCTAGTGTGAAAATGATGTAACTCTATTTCAATAATTAGCACGTGGCGAAATATTAGCATCGATTTTCTGTGGGTCAATCTAAATGTTTTTAAATGTCTAAATGTCAATTGCGACATCAGCTGAATAACTGCGAAGGCCGATACTTACTGTCCGCGTAAACTTTCGTTTGCTAATTTTCGAACATTTCACAATCGACCTCGCTGGGTTAAAAGGTTTCGCATTTTTGGCATTTTTTTTTTTTTATCGCGAATTCAGGATGTTTGTACGGTTTCTGATTCTGTAATCGTATTTCCGGTGATATGCACACAATTTAGGCATACGGATATTTTCTCCATGTGCACAAATTTGAACGTTACAATTGGTGGTGTGTAAAGATTTAATGGTTTCGTATGTTTTAGATATTATTATTATTACGAGATCTTCTGGCTAGTTTCAATAGATTAGATCAGGGACAATATTGTTCCAAAAATTTCACAATATTTTAGCGTTTTGACCCGTGGCGCATGAAGTAAAATTTTGAGTTTAGAAAAGCCTGAAAATTTGGTTTGGTCGCTCCGCGCTTCGCGCTACGCGACCAAACCAAATTTTCAGACTTTTCTAAACTCGAGATTTTACTTCATACTTAATTAAGGAGTGGAAACACTCATTCGAAACTTCAAATTGAACTCATTAAAAAAACTACTAATGCCTCAAAATGCATATGCATCGGAATGCACTAATAATTCGTTATTCTATTTTAGTTATGTTAGTTTAATTTTTGTTCCATGATGTTCCATATTGCTTTTAAAGCAGTATTATTTGTTTTTTGTAATATTTAGGTTATTTGTTTGCAAAATGGTTTTTGCCGTTAATAAAAGAAAAAAAACTCTTTATGTTTATGTCTGCACTCCCACTAATAAAAATTCTCACGAGTCGCCACTGACTATATAAATACTTTATAGGGGCCATCGAACAGTCGTCTTTGAGATAATGTCAATAATATTTACCGTCAAACATACTCAGGAATGGATGACAAAAAATAAATGATTGCAACAAAAACTAATGTGATCTTGTTTAAAACAAAAAATAAAGCCAATACCTTGAATAAAGTGTTAATTTATTTATGTATTTTACTATTATTTATTTATTTATTTAGTGGTTAATAGTTTTCCATAATAAATTTCGTGCGCAAATCAATTGTTTCCTTCTTTCGATAAATTATCGCGTTCTATAAATCATTAAAAAAAAAATGATAATTGGGTTCAGCAACCATTTAACAACGGCACGAATCGCTTCCTAGTCGACTGATTGCGAGCCTCATTACCGTTTAACCGAATAACAAAAAGAAAACATTTTGGAAACCAGGACGTGATTCCAGAAAAATCGTCATTCAGATTGCATCTCTTTCCTCAGTGATTTCGCAACGGAATACGTGCTTCTAGAGCTCTGGCTTTCCAACTTTTCAAAAGCGGAAACGCAAACAGGTGGTTAACAATGCCGAGGGTTTCGCTTTACTGACACACTTCTTGGCGACCAGTTCCAGGAATTGGGAAATATCGGAACATTGAAGCAGACAAATGTGATCGGACACTAAATCAAGGAATGTTTTTTTTTTTATTTACTAAACACGGGATCGCCGACTAATGAGGTCAAGTTATAATATATTTTTGAGTTTTTGTGAAATCATTAAATAACAATAAAAGAGACAAAGTGTTAATCCATTGATAATAGTCACTTTGTGTCCGAAATGTACATTTGGTAATTCAAATAAAAGTGTGAAGAAAGGTTACACTGGTCTGCAAAAAAAATTTTTTTTCGAGCCCTGACACCATTCCTGCTGATTCTTATGTAAAATGACCTCCTAAATCCGAATATGACCCCCGTTTTCCCCCATCACCCACCGTTTTCGGGGGAGGCCTCCCCACCTATTTTTATCACTTTTCGATAATTTGGAGGATTATTTTAGCCTTTACATTTTTTCTTAGGGGCTAGAGAGGTGAAAAGTTCCAAAACATGAACATTTGTAGCAAGGCGGTAGATTTGGGGGGGGGGATTTGCCCCCTTAAATTGTAAAAGAATCATTAAAAATGATCAATTTTTTCCGTTTTTTTCGCAGTTTTTTCACTTATTTTCTACATATTCCAGCTTCCATTAGCCCTCATCCTCCCCCAAACACCCCCAAATAATAAAAATATATTGCAACAATATATAGCAACAATAATAAAAATATATAGCAACAATAATAAAAATATATAGCAACAGTTCGGAAGATTCACTGTACCACGCTGGCGCTCTCAATACTCCCCCCGTTTCCCCCATCCATTGGAGGGGTGAAAAGGATTATTTTAGCTGTAAAGAATAATAAATAACAATGAAAATTCCTGGGCAAACCTGTGCGCGCGAGGTATTGAGAGCGCCAGCGTGGTACAGTGAATCTTCCGAACTGTTGCTATATATTTTTATTATTGTTGCTATATATTTTTATTATTGTTGCTATATATTGTTGCTATATATTTTTATTGTTTGGGGGAGGATGAGGGGGGATGGAAGCTGGAAAATGTAGAAAATAAGTGAAAAAACTGCGAAAAAAACGGAAAAATCGATCATTTTTAAGGATTTTTTTACAATTTAAGGGGGCAAATCCCTCCCCCCAAATCTACCTCCTTGCTACAAATGTTCATGTGTTTGAACTTTTCACCTCTCTAACCCCTCAGAAGAAACGTAAAGGCTAAAATAATCCTTTTCATCCCTCCAAATTATCGAAAAGTGATAAAAATAGGTGAGGGGGCCTCCCCCGAAAACGGTGGGTGATGGGGGAAAACGGGGGTCATATTCGGATTCAGGAGGTCATTTTACATAAGAATCAGCAGGAATGGTGTCAGGGCCGATTTTCATGCCGACCAGTGTTATTAGTGCTTTATTTGTCAAAATAAAAGAGACAATATTAAATGAAACAAGTAATCCTTTTTCTCCACTGGTTTATTTTAATCACTAGATGTACATTTGGTTCACCAAGTGAACATTTTCAATAGTTGTACTCTTAGTTTAGTAGAACTATTGATGACAACAAACAAATGTTATTGATGTTATTGATTAAAATAAACCAGTGGAGAAAAATGGTTACTTGTTTCATTTAATATTAAATTGATCTTCACGTAACGCATACCGAAACATTTAATAAAAAAGACATTTAAAATTTAAACAAGTGTTTTGTAGAGAAAATCGGAAATATTAAAGCAGACAAAAGAAGCCGAAAAACGGGACCGAATGAGGTCAAGTTTTAATATATTTTTGAATTTTTGTTAAATCATTAATAAGAAAGATATTTAATTAATTTTTTTTGTAGAGGAATTTATGCATAAGTAAAACTTGTTTACAGAAAAGTAAAGCTTATTTTTCTCTTGCACAATTTCTATAAATTTCATGATAATCTGATTTCAGAATTTGTTCGATGTAATATTAGTACATTTTTATTGTTGTTCCAGCTTCTAAGATATTTCGTATTTTGAATAGAACACAATAGAATGGTCTTTATCGTCAATGTGACAAATACCCCCACGTGGTAATAAATCCAGGATTTTAAACTCGTCATCCTCATTCATTGATAACTTATAACAAAATTAAATTGGTAACCAGTTTATTGTTTCTCCTTAAGCATTCTTTGAACTTTTGAAAACAATCTTCTTGATATGAAATACTTTTGTTGCATTTATTTAGAATAAAGTTATTACCTTTCTGGGAATTTTACTAACATTATTTATAAAAAGTTGAGGGAGAAACAGAAAATCATTTTTCTATGATATGGTTTAAAAAATGAATATTCTGATATTGAAGATCCACACTTTCGGATATTATCACTAATAAAATAGACTTTTCAAAATTATTTTTTAATTTTTTATGTGAAGTTAGAATATGCATACATTTGACAATATTATAGTGTTTTATACGTGTGGCGCATGAAGTAAAATTTCGAGTTTAGAAAAGCCCAGAAAATTTGTCTCGGGTCGCTGCGCGACCCTCGACAAATTTTCACGGGGCTTTTCTAAACTCGAAATTTTACTTCATGCTTAGTCTGGGAGTGGAAAACACTTGTTTAAAGCTTTAAATTGAACTTTTAAAATAAACAGGGAATATTCACAATTGTATCAATTCCGACATGTCATTATTATTATAAATTCACATTACTTTTTCTTAATTATTTTACCTTAGAGCAACGTAAAGTGATAAACGTTAACACGAATAAATTCAGAATTTTTCTCTCTACAAAAAAGGTAAATACATTTTGTTTCGAAAATAAGGAGGGGAGTCAAAATTTGAACATTTCAAAATTTACATGGGATTTTCTATGTTGCGTCCGCCAAGTCAACATCCGGTATGTTAAAAATTAACATATATTTTGAATATACTTAACAACAAATTGTTATTTATCACGGCAAACTCAATTTATAAAATTTATTACAGTTAACAGCAAAAATTGAAAATGGACTCATATGTTTAAAACATAAATCAAAATCGTGACTTTTCCTTTAAAATGAACACGTTTGTTAATTTAAATTCTATTTAATGTTGGAATTATATTATTGTGGAAAGGCAAAATATGTTATCTTCAATTTGGTTCTCATTAATGTATTAATTATTGTCTATGGATTCTGCATTGACGTATAAAGTGTTTCATATATGGATCGGCAATCCTTCAAATAGTGTTTCAGTTGTAGTTGAACCAACGTCTCCTATTGTTAAGTTTTTATGTGGGTCTGAATTTTTCAATTGAAAAGGGTGCATTTTTATGTGTGCTGGTAACAAGTGGAGCTTTTATTGCTTTTTGGGTATTGTTGTGGTTTTAAGGGATGCGAGTACAAAAGAGTTTACGTGGATGTAATGGAGAGCACGCTTTTAGTACTCCAGAAAATTTGAATATTTGAAGTGCATTTTAGGTACCTGTTAATGTGGTCATTTTCACTCACCCCGTTTCATGAATAAATTCTCGAAACCATTTCTTTCTTGGGTTTGTATTAGACGACACTATTTTCTTGCACAAGAAAATAGTATACTATTTTCTATCATGGTGTAATATACAAAATATGACAACCAAATAGAAATGAAAACATTCATCAGGCATCAGGCATCTTGATGAATAAACAGATCGAACTCTCCAACTCTCCACTGCTCACTCAGCCTGAGAAAAGATCCTCGCCTCACCCCCATGTCATAACTGTGTATATATAATGTAATTTTTTCTATAAATAACATCATTAACATTCTTCACCTGAAGAAGCTACAGCGTAGCAACAATTGTAGTGAAAATAAATACAAAAATTTGAAAATCAGAAATATTTTATTTATTAATTCATTAAAGAAAATGTCCTATTTCCATTAAACAAAATTGTACAAAATTCGCGTTTGGTAGTATACTATTTGCTTTTACAAGAAATAGTGTCGTCTAATACAAGCTTTAGTACATTTATTTGGAAGAGTCTTTAATTCAGAATCATTAAAGTAGTGAAAGAAGATACAGTGATTTTCATACCAAAGCCATTTATTATTAGTTATACTCTGAATTTTTATTAAAGCGATCAATTTAAAGCTTCTAATGAGTGCTTCCACTCCTTGACTTAGCATGAAGTAAAATTCAGGCTTTCCTAAACGGCGCCAACACTTATTTAAAGTGAAGCCAAAAATATACTGCTTAAGTTTAATTTCACATTAATAAATTTTACAAATATTTATTTCGTCTAAACAAATCTTGCGCTTCAAAAATTTTAGCAATTTGCTTTGGGATATGTATCGTAAGTATGAGGACTGTGAAGTTTTTGAAAATCTTACTCGAGTTCCTGCTCCGACTCCGGGTATATTATTTGGTTTGGTCGCGTAGCGCTACGCGACCAAACCAAATTTTCAGGCTTTTCTAAACTCGAAACTTTACTTCATGCTTAATCTGGGAGTGAAAAACACTCGTTTAAATGTTCAATTTGAAATATTTGTAAAAACAACGAATATTTGAAGATTTACAGCGTATAGAGTATATTGAGATATGTAAACTTAAAAGAAAAAGTCTCTGTATATCTGAGAGAGTGATAAATAATATGCAGTGTACAAAACATTGTTTTGGGTATCAGAAAAATGTATATTTCAGATAGTAATAAATAATATGCAGTGTACAAAAATTTTTTTTGGGCACCAGAAAGTCCCAGTGTTAATACAGATTCCAATATACGAGTACACCGTGTACATTTTCAGACATTCGTTGATTTTATGTAAGAGTTAAATTTGAAGTTTTTAACGAGTGTTTCCACTTCTTGATTAAGCATGAAGTAAAATTTCGAGTTTAGAAAAGCCTGAAAATTCGGATTCGTCGGCGCGCGAGCGAAGCGAGTCGCGCCGGCAATACCAAATTTTCAGGCTTTTCTAAACTCGAAATTTTACTTCATGCGCCACTCATATAAAGCATTAACAATATTGTGAGGTTCAAAATATACTGCTTATGTTTGATCTTGCGTTAATATATTAAAAAAAAGGATTATCAAATCTTGCGATTTCTAAATTCTTGCTTTATGATATATTTTCCTTTCACCTCTTAAATCTGCAACTACCAGTGTTTTTTCAAATATCTAAAATTTAGATATTTTAACAGCGGGCACTTTAAAATTGCTTTGTTAATTAACCTTTTTCTTCCGTATATTTGGATTTTTCACATAATGAAGTTATTCTAGGGGCCAGGGAAAAAAATTGGAATCAGAGAAATTTAACATTTGAGATATGTCGCAACTATGTAATAATATTAATTACGGAAGTCGCAAAGAAGTAAAATCTGACTTTAAGGTATGTGAGTGTGTGTGTTGATGGAGGTGGCATCCCTTAGGGGAACAGATGCAGAAAAGGGTTAAATCAAAGGCTGATAATGGCTGTGGGAACGGATGAACAGATGCACGCCATTCCACTACACACCATCTCCAATCCCATCCTTAATTGCCAATATGCGCTGAAGAAAATTACGACCAAATTGACGGTTATTAATTCACAAGGAAACCCAAAAACCGAAATCCACTAGATACAAAAAAATCTAACCATTTAAAATCAAACCAAATATTAGCAAATAAAATGTTGCAACATTTTGTTAATTAATTTTAATGATGATAAATAGATTTGGTTTTAAAGGTTTGTAGATTGCTTACTAATCTCGTTTAAATAATAGTCAGTCCTCGTGTTATTGATAAATTAGTATAAGTCTGTAATCGGATCATGGGCGGCCGCGGACATTTTTCTAAATTGGAGTTTAGTGGTGATCCAGAAACTCTGCAGAAAATAATGACTCTGCAGTTCATCAAACAAATTAATTGAAGAATTGTTGAAGTGCAGATTTCTAGAATTAGTCCTAAAACTGATTGTATTATGAAGTAATGAACTGCAGAACTAATGGTTTGTGTATATAATATTTTTTTTAATAACATGATTTTACAAAAAGATAAATGAATCGCCCAGTTGCAAAATTAGCCATACGTGTTTTGACAAACTTGTGGAAAAATGAGAAACACTGATTTTGCAACGTCTTTTAAAATATTAAGTGTTGAATGAGCGTTATATCAAATGAGGAGAAGAAAAATTCTGTAAAACTAAGTAAAAAGTTGGCAGGTTTTGCAAACTAAACTTCAAAATTTTTATTCAGTGCTATTCAGAAGATATCCGTTATACAAGTCAATACAATTTAGTAAAGCTTAACCTAGATATGATGCATGCATCAAAATGAAATATAGAATATATACAAGGCAGAATAAGTTAAAACAAGACAAAGAAGCAGACAAATTAAAATATAAAAGTTAAACTAGTGAAATATAAACAAGGCAGAATAAGTTAATACAAGAGGAACAAACAGACATATTAAAATATAAAAGTTAAAGTAGTTCTAAAAAAATATGTCACCTTTTGCAACCGAGAAATATAACAGTTTTAGCATTCGACAGGATTTTTCAAACTCAGTTTTAAAAGGTTTAGGACGGGTCAATTTAGTTTCAAAATTGTAGTCTGAGACGAGTCGAATCCATTCATATCAAAAGCTCAAAATCAAATAAATACAGGGCTATTCAAAATGAAGGAACAGATTTCAAACATCTATTTATTCCAAACGACAAAAGATAGAAACACAATTTCAACGTCCCTTGAAAGAGAAAAGTTCAATTTTTATGAATTCATATGACCACAATGTGTTACACGACAAATATCAAAACGGTGGCTCATTTCTTGTAACACACGAATCAGCTCGTCTCGCATATTTTCAAGAGAGGTTTTTGGGCTCCGTTTCGTAAACTGTACGAATACGCTCGACATTTTCATTTGATGTGTGTGGACATTCCGTGCTTTTCTGTTTGCAGATGCAACAATCCTCTACGAATTTTCGATGCCATTGGTAAATCTGCTCATGACGAGGCGGTTGTTTATTAAACTGACGGCGAAGAGCACGTTGAACTTCAATAATAGACTCTAGTTTTGCTAATTTCAGCATACAAAATGTTTTTCTTGTTGTGTCGCCATGTTACCACTGGTTGGAACTTCTGCCTGGACTGTTCAAATTTTAAACTTTTGTCTGTCCAGGAACGTTGGAAGCACGGTTGTACCGTTTGTAGTTTGAAAGAAATAAACGTTTGAAATCTGGTCCTTCTTTTTGAATAACCCTGTTGGTGTATGGCTGGTTTTGCATCTGGGCGCCTCAAATTTGTATATTTGAGTCGCTCAGATGCAAAACCAGCCATACACCTATTTTAAATATTTTTGTACAGTTAAAAATTCCATATAAATTTTTAGTACCTTCTCAAATTTCAATCAAATATTTGATTTAAAAACCACCCCCTGCACAAAATTATGAAGACATCGTTATCATTGATTAATTACAATCAACATAATCGATTTCCCTCCCTTTCATTCGAAAACACACAAACTCCTTTATACACCAAGGGATGGAGAAAAAATTCACGTCGACCGCAATAAATAGGCAGATAACGTCCTCGAAAAACCCACAATCAATTAACGATTAGAATCGAGGCCGTCCATCCAATTCCCTTTTTTTTTTCTTCTTCATTTTCTACCTGCACACACACATCCACCTATGCAAACCCGCCCTTCTTGCGGCTCATTAGAGAACTGGGTTAAGATCGAAAAGGGTTGTGTTGTGTGGAGGCACCTGCGAACCGACCCTATTTCGCCCCCGACATATGCGCCAATGATTATTAATATTTTTTTGTAAGGTCGAGATTTTTTGGTGGAGACATTTATGGGGAGCAATGATTTTTCTTGTTTTTGCCCAGTAGTGTGGTGAATGAAATTAAGGGGTGGTATTGTCCAACTGTCGTCACAAAAAAGTGTGAATGACATCAGGAAGTCAGGCGATGCTTCAAGGGAGGAAGAATAAATTGTTGGTATACGGTTTTTTTAAAGATTTATTTAGATATTTAATTGATGAGGCGGATACATGATGAAACTCCATAATACTATTTGAAATAAAACAACGCAGTTAGGAGGGTTTCACTTTTATTGTTGAACACTGCAACATGTTTCACCACACAGTGGCTTCATCAGGCCTGATGAAGCCACTGTGTGGTGAAACATGTTGCAGTGTTCAACAATTAAAGTGAAACCCTCCCAACTGCGTTGTTTTATTTCAAATTTATTTAGATAATAAATGTTGTGATCAACATTTACTTTATCAATTAGTTGTTAATTTATATTTTTACTTTCTCGTATAGAAAGTATTAGAATGCGACTTATTCATTTTGTCCACATTTGCTTGGTCTCAGCTCTAGAATCTTGTCCATATTGTTTGATATTTATAGAAATTCAATTTTAGGAAGTGACTTATTTCCTAATTAATAAACGGTAGTAGAAATGAAATCACTTTATTTGTTTCGCATAATCTACTAAAAATATTTCTCAGTACTAGCAATTATCTTAACAATGCAACTTATATCTATTGATAACACAAGTTGAAGTAATTTAAAAAAACATGTCCTTAAAGCAACTGGGAAAATATATCTTTATCAAAATACAAAAATTACTGTATACGCTGTAAATCTTCAGATACTGTTTTTACAATAAGTTCAGATTAAAGCTTTAAGCAAGTGTTTTTCACTCCCAAGTTAAGCATGAAGTAAAATTGTGTGTTTAGAAAAGCTTGAAAATTCGGTTTGGTCGCGTAGCGCTACGCGACCAAACCAAATTTTCAAGCTTTTCTAAACACAAAATTTTATATGCTCAGAATTTGTATGTTTAGAAATTGAAAAAACTCATGGTATAACTCATTTCACTAAATGTTTGAGTCAACAATTGCATGTTCGAAAAACTACATTTTAAAACCAATTTAATACTATTCCAAATCAGTGCAATTTGCATTGAATATTCATTAAATAATTTAAAGGATAATTTTAGATTTTGGAGATTTTTTTGGAGAAAGGCACCGTCGATAATTTTGAAAGTGTTGAACAACCGTCCAACTAAAAATAGCCACTCGATGAATAATTCATGCGTCTTTTTCCCGAAAAGAAAAACTCACGAAAACTGTTTACCTGAACCATCAAAACAGACCAATTGATCTGTGAATAATCATGCACGAATGCATAATTAATTCGTTATGTCTTGCGTTAATTACGTCCGAATAAAGTTGTCGATGACGATAAGCGCTTATAAATAGATTTTGACAGTGTAAATTGTTAATCAATCCGGTGGTCATTAATTTTGGCGTATCAGAAGTCATCAAGTTGAAAATTTTAGTTGGTGAATAAATATGAGGGAAATATTCCATTAGTGATTATGAAATATCAGGCTTAAGTAAAGTCAAAATCTTCTTCTTATTCAATGGCGTTGGCAAGTAGACCCTTTCGCTCAGCCTCAGACATAACGATGTGTGCAAACACCAGTCAATGTATCAATTGAAAACATATAAACAATATTTTGAATAAGTTTCTTATCTTTCACGTGGTGAAGCATTTTTAACTATGATTTTAAACGAAAACACTTGACATTCGTTGATTTTTAAAAGAGTTTAATTTGAAGCTATAAACGAGTGTTTTCCACTCCCAGACTAAGCATGAAGTAAAATTTCGAGTTTAGAAAAGCCCCTTGAAAATTTTCAGGGCTTTTCTGAACTCGAAATTTTACTTCATGCGCCACGCGTAAAAAACACAGATTTTAAGTGAAGTTCAAGTATATATAAATTTGAAAATATTATAGTATTTTATACGTGTGGCGCATGAAGTAAAATTTCGAGTTTAGAAAAGCCCAGAAAATTTGTCTCGGGTCGCTGCGCGACCCTTGACAAATTTTCACGGAGCTTTTCTAAACTTGAAATTTTACTTCATGCTTAGTCTGGGAGTGAAAAACACTTATTTATAGCTTTAAATTGAACTTAAAAAAAAAACAGGGAATATCCGTAATTGTTGTATCAATTCCATGATATGTCATTATATTTATTAAATCACATTACATTTTCCTAATTATTTTAGCTGTAAATTTTCTGACATTCGTTGATTTTTAACAAAGTTCAATTTGAAGCTTTAAACGAGTGTTTTCCACTCCCAGACTAAGCATGAAGTAAAATTTCGAGTTTAGAAAAGCCCCGTGAAAATTTGTCGAGGGTCGCGCAGCGACCCGAGACAAATATATATATATATATATATATATATATATATATAGATTTATTATTTATTTTAATTCATTTATATTCATTACGTTCAGTTATTACTAGTTTTAAATTAATTTTTAAACGCGCAAGAAACTTAAGAAAATAAGTGGGGTATTAGGTTAGGCTAGAGAATAAGTGCAAACACGTTTAAATTTATCAATTAAAAACATATAAACAACTAAACTTGTGAATGAAAGATGTAAGATTATAGATTATTTTTTATTAGCGTGTTTTTATGTACCATTTTTTGTGGAATTATATTGATATTTGAATTCATTTATATTCATTACGTCCACTTATTACTAGTTTTAAATTAATTTTTATCCGCGCAAGAAACTTCAGAAAAAAAGTGGGGTATTAGGGTGAACCATAAATTCGATATCGGATAATAATAGGGCGTATGGGGTTGGCCAAAAGGGCCGTAAATTTAATTTAGCGTCTTCATAAATTGCGTTTTTTGTTTCAAAGATAAGCGGATGTGATAGATTGAAGCTTAATGGATTTATCTGGTATAAATAAGCTGCATCTAAAAAGAAATTAAAAATAACGTCGCTTATGAGAATAATTAAGTCATGAACTTCTTAAATTCCAACAAGATAAATTCAAATTCAAAACTATTGGAATTCGAGAAAATAAGCTTACGATTCTTATAGTTTGCACACTTTAAACATAATATATAAAATTACGAAAAAACTATTCGTGAAAATGCAAACAATGTCTTAATAAGACAATTTAAGACGATAAATATCCATTGAAACAACTACTTCCCGTGCAAATA
This sequence comes from Philonthus cognatus, assembly GCA_932526585.2. Lineage (NCBI taxonomy): Eukaryota > Metazoa > Arthropoda > Insecta > Coleoptera > Staphylinidae > Philonthus > Philonthus cognatus. Next base: position 74,317,287 of record OW052244.1, read on the forward strand.
CACCTCCGGATATTGAATTACACAATGAAATATTTAATCAAATATCAAATTATATAAGATTTTAAATATTTCATTGTGTAATTCAATATCCGGAGGTGTATTTGCACGGGAAGTAGTTGTTTCAATGCATATTTATCGTCTTAAATTGTCTTATTAATTAAGACATTGTTTGCATTTTCACGAATAGTTTTTTCGTAATTTTATATATTATTCTTAAATTCCTTTTATTTGTATGAAATAATTTGTTTATAAGGATGATTATGAAAATAATAAATCAATAATTTCATAAATTCTGTATTTTGGAAACTTCTACTTCGTTTTGTTATGATATCATTTCATGTCGATTCGATATCACGAATTTGTTGTGATATCGAATCGACATGAAATAATGTCACAATAAAACGAAGTAGAAGTCTCCACAATACAGAATTTATGAAATTATTTATTTATTGCAAACCATAATATAAAGTCTAATCCATCATAGTTCTCAAATTCACAAAATAGTACTAAAGGAAAGGTCTAATTTATTTGTCCTACTGCAATTTTGATAAAATGTTGCCGTAATAGCCCAAAGAATGGATTTAATGTTGCTAACGCCTAGAACAACTTGGTGACAATATAATATAAGCATATAATTAAACAGAATAATTTAATTAAGAAAATATAAATAACTTAAATAAATAGATGTTAAATGAGTAGATTATCACATTTTATCACATACATGTAATATTAAGAATAATTCAATTGTAAGATAAAATATCACAGATCAAATATCGCATATCTAAAGATTGAATATGACAAAAATATTGACAAACATGTTAAAACAGAAAGTAAACAACAACATGATAAAACTGTGACAATTAATTAAGAAATGTAGATGTAATAAAAAAATAAAACTAAATACTAAATAGATTACCTCACCTTTATCACAGAGGTGTATCACATTAAGCATAATTCAATTGTTAGATAAAATATCACAGACCAAATATCAAATAACTAAGGATTGAATATGACAGCCATATTGGAACAGAATTCAAACACCAAGACAAACAAACAGCAAAGTAATATGAACTTATAATGTTAAAACTGAGGTAATAAATTTAAATTTAAGTTTAAAAATAAATAATAAATAAAAGCCCCGTGAAACTTTGTCGAGGGTCGCGCAGCGACCCGAAACAAATTTTGTGGGCTTTTCTAAACTAGAAATTTTACTTCATGCGCCACGCGAATAAAACTATAATATTGTCAAATGTATGCATTTTCTAACTTCACTTCAAATCTGTGTTTTATATGCGTGGCGCATGAAGTAAAATTTCGAGTTTAGAAAAGCCCAGAAAATTTGTCTCGGGTCGCTGCGCGACCCTCGACAAATGTTCACGGGGCTTTTCTAAACTCGAAATTTTACTTCATGCTTAGTCTGGGAGTGGAAAACACTCGTTTAAAGCTTCAAATTGAACTCTTATAAAAATTAACGAAGGTCAGAAAATTTACATCTAAAATAATTAAGAAAAAGTAATGTGATTTTATAAAAATAATGACGTACCGGGGAATTGATACAACAATTGCGGATATTCCCTGTTTTTTTTAAGTTCCATTTAAAGCTTTAAACAAGTGTTTTCTACTCCCAGACTAAGCATAAAGTAAAATTTCGAGTTTAGAAAAGCCCCGTGAAAATATTCTGGGCTTTTCTAAACTCGAAATTTTACTTCATGTGCCACGCGTATAAAACACACACACTCATCCTAATGCTTTAAAATTAAATGACATCTGACAAATTAATACGTTGTAACCTGTTCTTAAGGGTCGAAAATGGTGTGAATAAAAAAAAAATCATCACTAATCGACAATGAATTTACATAACGCATCATTCGGTGTATAGGGTTGAACATTCCGTAGTTCGTTTTATGAAATTGTAGTCTAAATGAAGGCTTTTGCTGTGACTGATTGTTTCTTGGAATATTGAAATTCTATACACCTACAAGCTCACTACAGTCGATAAAACCAATAATCGGCCTGTACAAAAACGAAACATCCCAGAACTTTGTCCATTCTGCCAATGATTTAATATTAAATAAAACACTGTTTATCACTTTGTTTGTATAACAATTGGTTTATTTGGTGACTATAGTTTCGATACTACACGTATCATTATCAAACCGTTAGTAACAAAAAACTACAAAGGAACATTATTTATATTTGCAAATTTTCTAATAACAGCGTTTAAGGTCAAGCTGGTCGTTAATTACGGGAATTTCCCGATTAGCGCGGGCTCTGTGAATCTCCAAAGACTCCAGGAGGTCCATCTTTCTACCCTTCTCGGCAAAGTGAATAACTGAAAGTACATCCTCGCCAAAAGAATGGTTATTTTCAATCAAATGTTTGGCGAAAGATGACTTATCAATTAATCTATGCCGAAAAGAGTAAAGATGCTCACTGAGTCTGGTCTTAAAATTACGACCAGATTGACCTATATTATCTGAGTCTTATGGTTAAAAATATGATTTTTAATTTTTGTAAATGGTTTCATCGCTATATTTAATTTGTGTTTTGCTAAAATATTTTTAATTTTGTGAGTTATATTTCCAAAGTAAGTAAGGGAACGATATGTTGCTTGTGTTTTAGGTTCGATTCCGGCATATATGTATTTTCTAATAAGTTTAATTTTGTATTGATTAACTATTTTATCTACTATTGACGTAGTATAGCCATTTGAAACGGCTATACTTTTAATAATATCTATTTCTTTTTTAAAAGAGGTTTCTGACAACGGAACAACAAAAGCTCGGTTTACCATGGAGTTAAAGGCAGCTAGTTTATGTTTATAGGGATGGTTGGAACAGTTAGGAATTACACGGTCTGTGAAAGTAGGTTTTCTATAAATATCAAAAGTTAGTGATTCATTAGTACGTGTTATTGAGAGGTCTAACAGTAGAAACAGAAACTAACAATAACATACAATTTTTAGACCTCTCAATAACACGTACTAATGAATCACTAACTTTTGATATTTATAGAAAACCTACTTTCACAGACCGTGTAATTCCTAACTGTTCCAACCATCCCTATAAACGTAAACTAGCTGCCTTTAACTCCATGGTAAACCGAGCTTTTATTGTTCCGTTGTCAGAAACCTCTTTTAAAAAAGAAATAGATATTATTAAAAGTATAGCCGTTTCAAATGGCTATACTACGTCAATAGTAGATAAAATAGTTAATCAATACAAAATTAAACTTATTAGAAAATACATATATGCCGGAATCAAACCTAAAACACAAGCAACATATCGTTCCCTTACTTACTTTGGAAATATAACTCACAAAATTAAAAATATTTTAGCAAAACACAAATTAAATATAGCGATGAAACCATTTACAAAAATTAAAAATCATATTTTTAACCATAAGACTCAGATACCAAGTATTTACAAATCAGGAATATATAAATTAACCTGTAATGATTGTAAGGGAGTGTATATAGGTCAATCTGGTCGTAATTTTAAGACCAGACTCAGTGAGCATCTTTACTCTTTTCGGCATAGATTAATTGATAAGTCATCTTTCGCCAAACATTTGATTGAAAATAACCATTCTTTTGGCGAGGATGTACTTTCAGTTATTCACTTTGCCGAGAAGGGTAGAAAGATGGACCTCCTGGAGTCTTTGGAGATTCACAGAGCCCGCGCTAATCGGGAAATTCCCGTAATTAACGACCAGCTTGACCTTAAACGCTGTTATTAGAAAATTTGCAAATATAAATAATGTTCCTTTGTAGTTTTTTGTTACTAACGGTTTGATAATGATACGTGTAGTATCGAAACTATAGTCACCAAATAAACCAATTGTTATACAAACAAAGTGATAAACAGTGTTTTATTTATGTTCAACAATGTATAACGAAGTAGAAGCCTCTATAATCAGTGATTTAATATTAAGCCTAATCAACATTTGGCTATGACTAAAGTTTGTGCCTGGTCCAATGAGTCTGTAATCCATAATTTAAAAAAATGTGATTTGAACCATTTTGATTTGTTTTATCGTGGTAGCAGTATAAGAAGCCCATACCGACGAGCCATATTCCAAGTGAGGACGTACAAGTGCCAGGTACAAGGTTTTAACTATATTGGGGCTAAAGCCCCCACCAAATCTGCGTACAAAGCCTAAAATTGAAAGGCTTTTATTACAGACTGCAGTAATGTGTTTCGAAAATACAAGGTTCGAAGCAAAAAGTACAACAAGATCTCTAACTTCCGAGACACGCTCCAGTTTGTGACAACCAATCCTGTACTCATCATCAACTGAGAATCGTCTGCAGAAGAAATGTAAACACATTTTTTCATATTTAGTTTGAGTTCAGTACTCGACACCTTGTAAGTCGTCCTGTAATGTTAGTTTTTCGTCGATTGTGCTAACACTTTTAAATATTTTCAGATCATCGGCATAGAGAAGAAAGTTACTCGATCTTAATACAGATCCAATGTCATTAATAAAAAACAAAAATAGGATAAGTCCACAGTGCGATCCCTGGGGTACACCCGACGACACATTAATTGGTTGAGATTCCTGCCTACCTATTATGCAGGAAACTTCCCAGCCATGTAACCACATTAGTACCAATGCCCATCAGATCCAACTTATGCAGCAGCAAATTGTGTTGCACTGTATCAAATGCTTTGGAAAAGTCCATATATATAGAGTGAACTTGTAACCCAAAGCATTTAATAAAAATGAGTGATATGACAACAGGTTCGTTATCGTTAATATACCTTTAAGGAAATCATGTTGCTGAGGAGTAATTGAATTGATGGATGACCACATAAGTTGTTGTGAGCAAAGATTATCCAGCATTTTTGACAAAATAGACTGGATGGAAATCCTTCTATAATTAGAGATATCTGATCTACTTCCATTTTTAAATATTGGTACAACGTAGCTACATTTCCACCAGTCCGGGAAGATTTCCGACAATAATGACTAAAGAGTTAATGGATAGGTTTGCTTAGTGTGACTATACATCGCTTTAAAAAATATTCGGGTACACTGTCGGGACCAGCATTACAGCATTCAGACAAAGATAACATACAATTAAAAACCTCAGACAACAACATTAAATTTAGACAGGGATATCGACTCCTTCCCCTGAAATATAGGTACAGACTTGGTGTGCCCAGGTTTTTACCTTTCGGTGTATACCTTTCGGGCGTCTGTCTAAGGGCTGGTGGATCACCGCCATATCTGCGAACCACTGCCCGCCGGAGACCAACCCACGTGTGGACCGGAAGGGCGAGTAGGCACCCCTGGGCTTTTCAAGGCCCACCCCTGACTCCTCATTTAGCGGCGACAAGCACCAAGGCTGAGTCAACCCCGCCGTGTGTAAGTTAGCCCTATCCAAGATAGGGACACAGAGGCTACCTCAAGAAGGTCTACAGCTCCGACTTGGACAATCGTCCCCTTCAAACATCCATCGTCCGAAGACTCAGGTCTGCCCCAGACGCCTCCTGTTTAGGTGTTATGCTGGACCTCCTATATATAGGTACAGCGCGGGTAGATTTTTTTTTAATATGTTTATGAAGCAAGCCCAAATATACTTGTATTATTTGAATTTCTAAAAGTTAATACATACGAGTACGAGTAAAAATCAAAGTTTTTTATTTGAAAATAAATATCAAAATTTTGTCAAAAAAGTAGATAGAAGAACAGTATTACGGGTAGCAAAATAGTGTGGATGTTTTAATAGGGTCCCAGAAATCAATAAATATATTTTTCTAGTATTTTTTATCTAGGAAACCTATAAATCTAAAGTATGTGTATTGTTTATTTTGTAGTGGGTACACGGCCTGCTCTCGGGGTGGCAAAACATTGTGTGGATGTTTTGATCATGTCCTGCAATGTGCGGGCTTGCGTTTTTGTGGAGAATGAGTGGCCCAGCCTCGAGCAACTAAAGTCAGGTTTTTTGTATTATTCGGTTTTTGAATGAAATCACAATAGTATACTCCTGCGATACTTCATCCATATGGAACTCTGTTTGTCATGATGATTCCATGGTAATCATAAGCAAAGATCATCATTTGATTGACCTTAGATTGAGCTCAACGGTTCAAAGTTTCGAACCTACATTTTATCAAAAGTGATGATTCGATGCAACAAAACTTGATCTTCAACGTCAAATTTTCGTTTTAGCACTTTGCACTTTAGTCCTCACAGTACCCGAGACCGGTGCGAGCCCTATTTCTAACACGCGTTGTTAAAAAACAAAACACTCTATCGATAAACCTCAAACACTGCCTTCTTCGTTAAGCCTTAAACTACAACTTACGTCAAAATCACTATCATCGCATTCTATGCTCCGCAGTGTTACCAAACTGTGCATTATTAATGAAATGACCCTCGTATAACTTTTTTTGCTAATGAAAACGATTACGACGAAATAAGTAAGAAATATTATTAGTGTATCTATAAACAAAATATAACTTATATAATATTATGCGTGTATATGTAAATGGAATTTAACTGGTAACAATGGAAAAGGTCCGATCCATTTATTTTCAGCGGATAATTGCGGGTTCGTTGCGGAGTTCACTTTCGCGTTAGGCGTAATTGATACGTTCATGGCGATCACGAACGGTAGCAATTTATCAAAGGTGGATACAAAAAATGTATATGTGGAAAAATTACCTATATGTGAAACCTGCGGCTACCTAACTACCAAACTGAACGTTCCGACTGTAATTACAGCCTACAAAAATCACTATCTCTCTCCGATTGATTTATTACTAGCCACATCAACCAGGTCACAATACTTACAATCATACACAACGAATGTTATTAAACTCAATTGAGAAATCTTAGAGAATGTACAATTATATATCCTAATAAATAATTTAAGAGTAAATTAATAAAAATTACTCAATGATACTTTATATGATTATGTTAAAGACAGTGATTAAATGTGTTTGTCTCTAACATACATAAGGATTTTATCTTTAGTAAGATTCATATATATGTGATGTAAGATTCATATATATCATGGGGGGATCCTATCAAAACATCCACACTATTTTTGCCAGCCATAATGCTGGTCTTCTATTTACTTGTTTATCATAATTTGATTCTTAACATACGGTGGGATGACCTTTTTGCTTGTTGCAATATTACAGAAGCGTTTGATCGATTTTATTATTCCGTTTTTATACATAAAAAATATATATTTTCTCGCTCATCATCTGATTACTTAAATTTTAGCCAAATTCGATCTGAATGTGAGAGTAAAGCTAAAGAGTGCTATAAAAACTATATTAATACGGTTGAAAGTTCTATTCAATGTAATCCTAAGTCATTTTGGAAATACGTTAAATCGAAGCGCCAAACACACGAAATGCCATCGACATTTACATGCAATAGTGAAGTTATCTCAGATACTGACGAAATTGTCAATAATTTTTCAAATTTTTTTGGTTCCGAACATCTCATATGACTTCTATAGAAGAAAAATGTCATTATTTTTATAAAATCACATTACTATCTCCTAATTATTTTAGCTGTTATTTTCTGACATTTGTTGATTTTTAAAAGAGTTCAATTTAAAGCTTTAAACGAGTGTTTTTCACTCCCAGACTAAGCATGAAGTAAAATTTCGAGTTTAGAAAAGCCCCGTGAAAATTTGTCGAGGGTCGCGCAGCGACCCGAGACAAATTTTCTGGGCTTTTCTAAACTCGAAATTTTACTTCATGCGCCACGCGTATAAAACACAGATTTTAAGTGAAGTTCGAATATACATAAATTTGACAATATTATAGTGTTTTATACGCGTGGCGCATGAAGTAAAATTTCGAGTTTAGAAAAGCCCAGAAAATTTGTCTCGGGTCGCTGCGCGACCCGAGACAAATTTTCACGGGGCTTTTCTAAACTCGAAATTTTACTTCATGCTTAGTCTGGGAGAGGAAAACACTTGTTTAAAGCTTTAAACAAGCCCAGAAAATTTGTCACGGGTCGCTGCGGGACCCTCGACAAATTTTCACGGGGCTTTTCTAAACTCGAAATTTTACTTCATGCGCCACGCGTATAAAACAGATTTCAAGTGAAGCATACTTAAAAGCAAAGTCGTAGCCAGAAAGAAATTTAGGGGGTTTAATGGTAAACATTTTGTTTTTCCTATTACAGGACCGCTTTTACATACAAAAATGTAACATTTTAAAAATTTCGGGGAGGGGAGGTTTGAACCCCCCTGGCTGCGGCCTTGCTTAAAAGAATCATTTCCTGTATGTCATATTTGATATATTTTCACTCATTGCAACCAATTATTTATTCAAAGCATTGGTAAAGGGGAAATCGTTCAGCCAAAAGAAATAATTTCGTTTTGATTAAACTTAATTCAAGCTTTCAGATTGCAAATATTCGTCATAATCTTCAATAATAATAGTTATTTCTCGTGTATATAGGAGTAAATTACAATTTCTGTATTGTAAATAAGAGTCGAATTAAAAATGTAAACGACGACAATTATTTCTTTTGAATGGAAACCGACGGGGCCGTCCCATTTCCGACGAAATGCAATTCATTCCGAGTGTCGATATCAGGTGGAATTAGGAATTAATTAATGGGCATTTTCATAAAAGCATAATTGAATCGGGCGCAATTTCCTACTGATTTATTAAAAACACCGAGCCTAATTACACCCGTCGGCGTTTTTTAATCAATTATTTACACAAACGAGGACCCGACAGGGCGCTCGCCTTTCTACCGTTGCCTGCCTTTTTTTTTCACAAAATTACACTCCACTTATTTTAATCAAGAAAGTACACAAGTAAAAAAAATACTATATAGTTAAAAATGAGTTTGGCAAATTGCAATAGAATGTTAGGTTTTTCTGTTATAAGGATAACAGAAAAACTAAAATATAATAAATATAAATAGAATAAGGATTCAAGGAGTAAAAAAAATCCGCAAGTAAAAAAAATATTTTTTGTTTGTTTTTGGCATAGGTTTAACCATTCAGCCACTAACGCCTATTTAATATGTATCTCTATCAAAACTTACTATAAATGGGAATATACAAGGGATACTCTTCACGCCAAGGGGTATATCGAGGCAACTTTAACAACAAACAGGTGTACCACGGTTAATGGGTTTATACCACAAAGGAATCACAACATCGGACAACACTTAAATTTTTATGATCTATTTGACTTCTTACACGTTAGAAGATGGAGCCAATTCAAAGTTAAATTTTAATATTTGATTTTAGGAGAAAATTAACAATACAGTCATACACAGCCATATTATTTAGACTCAATAAATAATTTACATTTACTGGATTAAAAAAAATTATGTAGGCTAAAAAATTAGTTTACCGATTGGCTTAAGACTTTGTAGTTATTTTATGGAATAGTGATTTATGATTTTCTCGTGCATGTCGTAGTTCTGACAAAGCTACCAAAATATTTGGGACTTGCATCCGTTTTCTGTATTAGAAAAGATTTTTTTTGGATAAACGTTTCTGGTGCAGAAAACGGGTTAAATTCTGCAAAAATATTACAAACTACAGTTGGACCTCTTTAATCCGAACTTATAATTGCACAGGCTGATCTGGATTATCAAAATGTTCGGATTATCGAAGAAATGACACAAAATATTCGATTCTCTCTTAATATCCACATTCTCGCAATAAAAATGCTTAATTTTCAAATATAAAATTAAAAACAACTGTACCTACTAAATATCAATAACAAAATAAAGTACATATAAGCATATTATGTAAATCTATATTAAAGTCAATAGTAAATCTAAGAAAAATTCGGTGATTTTGCTCTGTTTAATGTTCGCTTCTTCTACCTTTTTCGCTCGTTTTTTCATTTCCGATAGAATTAGAATGTGGTGTTTCGATTTATCATTTTCTTCAGCCTACTACAAACACGTTTCAAACCTTCTGACTGCCTCTTTGTGCCTTACATGTCCTGGTATCATTCCTACTTCTTCGTCGGAGCTTGACTCATTCTAAATATGTTCCAAAATATCCATATCATTTGTGGATTCCTATGATTCTCCATGTCGATAGCCCATTCAAGAGCTTCTTGTCGTGTGACAATTTCAAAAATTTGGTTTATTAGCGCAGTAACCTCGTTTATTTGTCTTTCTATACCCTTCAACTTCATTCTGTTCCTCCACTGTAATAGTGGAAAATTATCGTCTTCAGTCCAACCATCATCAAGAAGTGGTGTAAAAAATTTAGTACACGACTTTGGGATAAGTTCCCCACATCTTCCCATCCTCTTGATAACCCAATAATAAAAAAATAGAGAACATCATATGTACTCACTTTTAGAAGTTTATCTGTAATATTTTGCAGATTCTGCTTAATGTTATGTGAAATGTGAATATTTTTATTTAAAGCCAATTGTGTTGATATTGTTTCCAAAGCCCACTATGCTCAAATAAAAAATCTAGTTTTTACAAGAAATATTCTTTTTTCAAAATTGCATTCTTCGTCAAGACCGTGTGGACGTTTTGATCGGGTCCTGAAAATTTTAATTCGCCATGGAAACACTTGTTAGAAATTTTAACTTGAACGCATTTATAAAAATAGCGAATGCTATTTTTATGGTCTAAGAAGTTTGGTTTATTACGAATGACAACTTTAGAGAAATACAAGTTTCCAATATTCAAAATTTCTGACCGAAAACTCATGGCTGTTTCAGAAAGTCAACATTCAAAAGGTAAAATTGAAGGAAATGCAATTATTATGCAAATTCTTTAAACAATTTTCTATGTAAACCTAGATCAAAACCTAAAATAAGTGCTCTTATTATGGAAATTCCATAATGAGAGTATTTTTCATCAATTTTAAATTAAAACGTTGTTTAAAATCGCTAGCACAAATTGTTGACAATTTGTGCTAGCGATTTTGAACAACATTTTAATTTAAAATTGATGGGAAAATACTCTCATTATAGTAATTTGCAATTTTTACATAGAGGTAATTGCTTTAGGTCTAGATTTGCCCAAAGCAATTGCCTCTCTCCAATCCGAATATTCCTTCCTTCCACACCTTGTTTAAATATTACATTTCACAATGACCTAACATAATTTCTTGCAAGTCGTTCTTACAGCCAGCACTTATTGGAAAATGTCGCCTACATTATCGATTTGATTGGCTGTTTGGTGAGGTGAAATGAAAAAAAAAAAAACGGAACGCGTGCCGACACAATTCCACAATATTCATACCGGTCGCTATTGATTGTTAAAATGGGCATTATTTTGCCGGCAGCACACCGGCAATGCGCATTAGCAATTAAATATTTATAGAGTAAGACACAAACAGAATTTTCGACCTCGAAATAACGCTTCGTAAAAATAGACGCGCGGCGCTTCGAGCGACGCCCACGCATTAACCATTTTTTTTTGTACCTACGTACAATTCACATCCACCTCAATTCCCTAAACGTTCGCGTGTACTTGCAGGGTGAAATAGGGAAAAAATTGGAGGAAAACATGTCAGGTTTTAATTACTTTCCAATCGATTTCCGAATTGTGGTTTTCTGTACATACACCTAAAAAATTAGGACAAATTAGTGAAATGTTTTAGTTGAGGACTAGGATTTTTGTTCCAACTTTCGACAAAGAAGTACAGTTTTTAAGGATCACCAGAAACTCATGTTTGAGACTTAATCTTCTCTGCACCAGGAAAAATAAGCAAAAATGACTTTTTTTGTAAGGAATAAAATCCTGATTTTTAATTCTGGTAAACTTTATTATCAGGCTTTTTTGTTCAGTACTGCTGCAATGCTGTCAGACCTCCCGTATTTTTTCTGGTAGATGTACTGCTTTTATTGATGAGCAATCTATAATAGAAACAAATTTATAAAATACGGTATAAAGTCTAACGTAGCGGTAGGGCGGTATCTACCGCTACTATTGCCGCTATTATAGTTTGCTTTTTTGAAATGATTATAGATTATTTACCATCTATTGTAAGGTGATAAATTACTAATAAAACATTGTTTAATTTTCATTCTTCACTAGTTTATTTTTTATAGTTAACAATGAAAAATAAATTTGCGAAGAAATGAAATCGAACTTGGTAATTACAGATGACTTCTCGTTGTGATAATATTGCTGTGGTTTATAAGATTTTAATAATAAATATCGCTTATCGTGAGATTCTGTATTTACAATTCACCTCGTTTAATACACGTAGATCAGTTGTAGTTTATATTTTAGTGTCATCAAAATATTAATGATAACGTTGATATTTTAAGTGTACCTGCGCGACCAAACCAAAACGCTTTAAACGAGTGTTTAGGCTTTTCTAAGTTCGAAATTTTACTTCATGCGCCACGCGCACAAAACGCTGATTTAATCTACAATGGTCTTTAACCAATTGATAAGTGAAATAACTTTAGTATGTCAATTATCAATTGTTCAGGTGACGGGGAAAGTGCTATGATATATACATTACCATTTTTTAATTTTGCACTTAGGATTTAAGGACATTGAGGACTCTAGAAACCAAGGGATTTCTAGAGTCATCGATCTCCCTAAATCCTTCGAGTAAAGTACTTCTTTCCCGCAATTTCATCCAAATTTAGCTTCTAGGTCATAAACTAGGTACATGATTTTCTACTTGCTTTTATTAAAGCATGTAAAATCCATCAACAACCAAGCAAAAAAATGCTCACACAAACTTTTTCGAAAGTCATGTTTCATTAATCAAAAACTCCTTTTGATACATAACGAGCGCAGCATTATCTGCATGCCGAATTAATTGCAGGTTGCGGCGGTGTCCCAAATTCCCGATGCCGAAACCTCTCGTGGCGAAAAAACGGCCAATTACCGATCCGACGGATATATATATTATTATTATTATTATTATACGCGTATGCAAGGCGCGACAAAAAAATTAAGAATTAGAAAGGTCAAAAGAGAATTTAGACCAAGGCTTCAATAATATGTAAATAGTCTAGCTACATAACGGCATATCTAATTTTATGAAGCCCGAGCTCCAACCATCAAGGTGGCCCCCCAAAGAAGAAGAAGAAGAGCTCTCCAATTTTTTTCTTTTATTTTTCATTATTATTTCCCTGCTCTCCTCATTTTCATTATTCATCCATCTCTCTTCTTTTCCACATTATTTCTTTTGGAAGGAAAGAGCGAGAAAAAGTGGCATCTCGTTACCGAAAAGTTATTTATTTACTAAGCGGTAGCACGTTCTCGGACTTTCTTTTAAATGGCCACGACCGGCGAGGAGAGTCTTCGGCTGATGCAAGGCTGTCTGGATTGAATGTTTCATGCGCGCCCGGCGCTTTGAATGCGAATCGGATTTCTATTTTTTAAATCTAATCACCCGATCGCGTCTTCGGTCTAATTAAATCGCTTGTTAACGTGCACATGTCTTCTCAATGTAAAAAAATAAAATAAAAACAAATGAGAAAAAAGAAAGATTCCGTTTGATGCCTTCTCGGAATCGATTCGAATTAAAACTAGTCTTGATGTATTCAGATGAGGAGGGTTCGGAATAATGGGCCTTATCTGTAAGTGTGCTCGACATTAATGATTTAATAGTTGGATTTTGGAAATTATTACAACGGGTTCAGAAAATCAATGGTTGTTTTATGTAACAATAGATAATTCAGAGAAACAAATAGTTAACATTGGCAGGGCCAGCCTGATGTTACCTGGCGCCCCTAGGCAAAACATAATGCCCCATTTTTTGGAATAATCGATTACTTTTGTAATTTGTAACTAAAATAAGTTTGTTGCCAAGCTATTGATTCATGGTTCATTTAAGAGTTAATAAATGTAAAACAATCTACTAAAATAACATTAAAAACGAAACTATTTCCTTTAACACAAAAAAATCTACTATAATTGAAAACTAGTAGATTTGTTTGTGTTGAAGGTGCTTATCGTTGTTTCTTACATTTATCAAATTCGACGATTTATTGTTGAATTTGTCAATGTTGTCGCTTGTGTAAATTAAATTGTTTTAACAAACGTTGACGATTTGGGTACGGGTTGACTTTAACATTTACTATAGTTTAAGTTTTAATAAATTTTGAGGATTTTTGTTTTGAAGTAAAGTAATATACAGAGAGTTTAATGTAACACCGAACATTTTCATAACGACAATTTTTCTTTCAAGTATCCATGTGTATGCGTTGCACATTTTCGATCCTCGGTTTATTAAAAGAATTTAATTTGAAGCTTTAAGCGAGTGTTTTCCACTCCCAGGCTAAGCATGAAGTAAAATTTCGAGTTTAGAAAAGCCTGAAAATTTGGTTTGGACGCGTAGCGCGAAGCGCGGAGCGGCCAAACCAAATTTTCAGGCTTTTCTAAACTCGAAATTTTACTTCATGCGCCACCGGTACAAAATACTGACATATTACGAAGTTTAAAACACACCGCAAAACTTTACATTGAATCAGTGTTTTGTACCGGTGGCGCATGAAGTAAAATTTCGAGTTTAGAAAAGCCTGAAAATTTGGTTTGGCCGCTCCGCGCTTCGCGCTACGCGACCAAACCAAATTTTCAGGCTTTTCTAAACTCGAAATTTTACTTCATGCTTAGTCTGGGGGTGGAAAACACTCGCTTAAAGCTTCAAATTGAATTCTTTTAATAAACTGAGCATCGGAAAATGTGCAACGTAAGCATGTGGATACTTCAAAGAAATATTCTCGTTATAAAAATGTTCGGTGTTACATAAAACTCTCTGTATATTTGATATTATAAATTTTAATACAACTTAACATTCAAATAGTCGAATTTTAGATTGTCGAATTTGTGAATTTTTACTATTTTATCATTTTTGTGTGAATTTTGACCATTACTATAATTTAAGTTTCAGTACATTTTCAAGATTTTTGTTTCGAATTAAAGTAATACATTCGACTGGTTTGTGTTGTAGGCCTTCACTTTGTGGTACATCTTAAATACACTTGTAAATAAAACACTTTTTACTTTGTTTAACCACTATATTTTGAACTTAATTTGTGACTATAGAATATCTAGTAGTCATTATCAAACTAAAAACTGTTAGTTTGATAATGACTACTAGATAGTCGAAACTTTAGTCACAAATGAAGTGCAAAATACAGTGGTTAAGCAAAGTAAAAAGTATTTTATTTACAAAATACTATAATTTGTAATGTACTGGGTGTTCGATAAAAAAACGCCCAACGCCATAACTCTGTTATTTATTGACCGATTTAATTAAATTAAAAATCAAAGTCAATGGCCGTTTAAATACTATGAAATGACATCAATTCAATAATACCTACATTGCCAATTAATAGCCAACTCAACATTTTTAAATGGCTGCCTGTATTTTTTTAAATCTTTAATTTGATTGGCGTTCACTTTGTGGTACATCTTCATAACAATTTATTTAAAACACTATACTTTGTTTTACCACTTTTATTTTACTTTTCAGTGTGCTTAGTTTGATAATGTGCTTAGTTTGATAATGACTAGCTAACTATAGTTAGTTAGCTAGTCATTATCAAACTAAGCACAATAATTTACTTAGTTTATTAATAACTAGCTTGTAGTCGAAACTATAGTCACTGAAAAGGAAAATATAAGTGGTAAAACAAAGTATAGTGTTTTAAATAAAGTTGAGTGTTATAATTAAATTAAATTTTTCATATTTTATTACATTAAACATTATTTTATTAAAACCAATAATGCTCAATTTCTCGTGTTTTGTTCTAGTTTTTGTCATCAAAAAAATTAAATAAATCTTCTATTTTATTAACAATAATAATAATCATTTATTGGTCTTAAAGATTGTTAAATCGTATTTAAGTAATAGGCGACAGATTGTTAAACTAAATAAAATGGGTTCAACAACGTACTCGTCATCAAACAATATAAACATTGGTGTCCCTCAAGGCAGTGTTCTGGGGCCATTACTATTCATTATATTTACGAACGATATTACAAATCAATCTTTAGATAACAATGGGAATATAATCTCATTTGCAGATGATAAAACAATATTGGTTAGGGCTAAAAACTACATAGAACTCAATACTTTGTGTGAGCGTCATTTTGATATCACACATAGTTGGTTCATTAATAACAAGCTTGCTCTTAATTCAACAAAAACTAAATTTGTAATTTTCCAAACAAGAAATGTCACTGTAGCGCCAAATACTCTATTAATAAATAATGATAATGTCTCCGTGGGTAATTCAGTGCGATTATTGGGAATAGAGCTAGATGATCATCTTAGATGGCGTGACCATATACAGATATTATGCAAAAAATTAAGTGGAATATATTTTGCATACGAAATTTAAAAAATATGTTGGACACAACGAGTCTTAGTATTGTATATAAAAATGTCTTTATTGCAAATATGCGGTATGGTATACGTTTTAGGGGACATAGTAACCTATGTACATCTATATTTATTATTCAAAAAAAAGTCATTAGAACCATGTACAATCTAGGTTTCAATACCTCATGTAGAGGTATTTTTAAAGAGAATCGTTTATTAACGGTGTAAGCGCTGTACGTTTTCGAATACTTAACATTCATTTTTAAATACAAGCCCCTTTTTAGTGAAAATAAAAGTAACCATGATTATGACACAAGACACAGAGCCAATTACATAATTCCAAAACATAGATTAACAGCTTCTGAAAAAAATTTAAACTATAATTGCATAAAACTTTTTAATCAACTACCTGAAAATATTAAAGTTATACAAAATAATAAAAAATATAAAATAGCATTATTTGATTTCCACTGCGAAAAAGAACTGTACAGCATAAATGAATATTATAACTAATATGTATTTTTCACCCCCTCTTGACGCTTTTCTTCTTCACATTGAATGATTGTAACATTATTATTGTAATGTATTTTAGAAGAAATAAAGATGAATTATTATTATTACAATAAAATCGGACAAGTCAAGGGGTACAATAATATAAAAAAACAAAATTTACACACATTAATTTGCATTTGTTTCTTC
The DNA here is from genome assembly GCA_932526585.2 of Philonthus cognatus. NCBI lineage: Eukaryota > Metazoa > Arthropoda > Insecta > Coleoptera > Staphylinidae > Philonthus > Philonthus cognatus. The sequence continues at coordinate 74,334,259 of OW052244.1, forward strand.
TAAGTAACTAATATTATCTTTAAACTCGTTTATGTTATAGAAATTTAGTAAATGAAATTATAATTTTCAAAAGTTATAATTAGTGTGCCTTGGAAAAAAGTGATAAATGACAAATGTTTATTGCTAGGTTATGTTAAACATGGATTATAATGACCCAACAAATAAGTACCTTCGTTACAACTTATATAGAATAGAATAAATAAGTAGTGCTAGTATTAACTAGTTATATGTTTTTGGCTCTACATTGTAAATGGCTTGTCCGTTAATAAAGAATTATTATTATTATTATTATTATTATTAAGTGAGTTTAATTAAGCGCCATTGATGCAATAACGCAACATTATTATATTATTTTTTTTAACTACTAACTAAATAAGCTAATTTGATACAATTTAATATTTGACCTGACTCTAGAATGTGTGAAGAAAGTTTTAAATATTTTGTTATTTCAATATTTCAATTATTACACATTTTTAAAGTGTATTTAGAAGTTCACAATATGTCAGTGTTTTATACGCGTGGCGCATGGAGCAAAATTTCGAGTTTATAAAAGCCTTAAAATTTGGTTTGGTCGCTCCACGAAGCGGAGCGGCCAAACCAAATTTTCAGGCTTTTCTGAACTCGAAATTTTACTTCATGCGCCACGCGTATTTTTCAATGAGTAATAATCGAAATATTGAAATAACAAAACATTTACAATTTTCTTCATACATTTTCAAGTCAGGTCATATAATATAATTAACTTATTTAGCAATTTAATTAACAAAAAAATTATAATGTTGCGTGTATGCATTTAATGGGTTAACTTTGTTCGCCATATTTTCAAAACAAATAACGCTAGCTCAATTTTTTTAATGTAGTTTTATTTTGCAACGAAAATGCAAACTTTTGTCTAATTTAAGTCTTTGTATCTCTAATACTTTACGAGATCCTAATGGTGAGTATGATAAAAAAGCAAACAGTATACTTTAACTAACCAACATTTATTCAATCCGATTTAAACAACACAACCCTTTAAATCTGAATATGACTTATGTAAATAATTTGTAACTCGACATGAAACGTTGAATGGGAATGAACTAAAATCAAGTTTGATTTAAATTGAATTTACATGACAGAACTTAGATTATGCTAAAATGATGTCGAACAACCTGATTACACGTGCTATAATAAAATGTATATGAATTATTTATGATGTTTTAATTTTAGTAGACATCTAATATTACTCTTGTTGGGGTCTGAAGCTGACTAACCCACAGAATAATAATAAGTGAAAATAATCGTCATTTTATTAGTTTTTAACCCCATAAGACCCATGTTTTTATACAAATAGAAAATGTTTTCTCTTGAAAATCCTTTATATCGAATTCTATAATTAAAAGATTTCGTTGCCCATATTTCGTTTATAATTTTACCTACGCCCTATCTAGTAACCGCATTATACCACACTGTCATCTTCACAAGTATGATTGACATTACTCTTACAAAATCAACTTGATGTTATCTCGAATTGGTGTAGTATTAATAATCTTAATTTAAATAGCAATAAGAGCAAATTCATATCCTTTACCAAAAAATCTAAACCAATCTCATTTAATTATATAGTTAGCAATAATTCTATTGAGCAAGTCACAGTCTTCAAAGATTTAGGGATTTGGTTTGATGACAATTTTACATTTAATCCTCATGTTCAAACACTCGTAAAGAGTTCCTTTAAAGCATTAGGATTTATACTTCGAAATTCTACAAATTTGCGAAATCCTAATGCTTTGAAATCTCTATTTAATGCTTATGTCCGTTCCAAGTTGGAATATGCATCTTTAATTTGGTATCCTCAAACTCAACTTCAGATTAACCTAGTAGAAAGTGTTCAACGTAAGTTCCTGAAGTTTTTGCACTTGAAAGTTGAGGGATTTTATCCTGACAGAGGCTGTGATCATTCACTACTGCTAGATAAATTTAATGTAGAATCTCTTGAATGCCCACGTCACAGACAAAGCATCACCTTCTTACACAAGCTTCTGCATGATAGAATTGACAGCCCTGATATTTTACAGCTAGTTGGCTTGCATATTCCATCTTTCAATAGTAGATATAAGACCACATTTAATATTATGTATAATAGAACAAATTTTGGATTAAAATCGCCTATTAATGTGATCTGCAATTCGTTTAATCAACTTCCACCAACTTGTGACGTATTTTTTCAACCATTGACATCCTTATTAGAATTTTGTTAATTACGTAGTAAAATGTTATTAAAATGTTATTATTTTTAGTTCATAGTTTTAAAACTTGTTTGTTTATACTAAATTGTCTTGTAATTGGGAATTTGTTTCCTGTTGGGCAATAAACATTATTATTATTATTATTATTATTATTATTACGTACACATGCACGTAATAGCTTTGACAAGTACATTACGTGCTGACAGCTGAACCGCTGATTGCTTACTGTACAACCAAATGACATTTCTTTGATATACAGGGAGTTTATCTTTAAAGTATACGTATTTCAAATTCAGCTTTTTTTCTTTAAATCTTTAGTTATACGTTGTTTTTTTAAGAGTTCAATTTGAAGCTTTAAATGAGTGTTTTCCACTCTCAGACTAAGCATGAAGTAAAATTTCGAGTTTAGAAAAGCCCTGTGAACATTTTCTGGGCTTTTCTAAACTCGAGACAAATTTTCTGGGCTTTTCTAAACTCGAAATTTTACTTCATGCGCCACGCGTATAAAACACTAAAATATTGTGAGCTCTTGCCGCTCGAAAGTTAGATCATTTCGAAACTGACATCGTGTCAGATTCGAAGTCTTCTCCGAGGAGTCCTGGGGCCGTGCGGAAATGTCAACAGACTCCAAAATTGGAATATTTCATGTAGAATGTGTGGGCTTCCCGGTGGTGGAGCGGTCGCGACGGTTACCGTTCGATGGCCGTAGAAATTCGCGGCCGGAGTGGAGGTCCCGCTTCGAAGGCACGGGCGCCCCGCCAAGATTGAACGTCGGGAATATGTCGACGTTCAATCTTGGCGGGGCGCCCGTGCCCGTCCCCTGTTTGGGGAATATCGCGATTTGATTGCGATGGATCCTCGTCGAAGGTTCGGAGAAGGTGTCCGTGTACTCTGTCTGCCTCCCCGGGGCATAGGACGATCACTTGAAATCAGTGTTTTATACGCGTGGCGCATAAAGTAAAATTTCGAGTTTAGAAAAGCCCAGAAAATTTGTCTCGGGTCGCTGCGCGACCCTCGACAAATTTTCACGGGGCTTTTCTAAACTCGAAATTTTACTTCATGCTTAGTCTGGGAGTGGAAAACACTCGTTTAAAGCTTCAAATTGAATTCTTTTAAAAAACAAGGAATGTCGGAAAATGTACAGCTTTATTCCCTGTGTATTATTTAAGCAGTAATTTAGTTTCCATCATTGTCATGGTACTATTAAAAATTATTACAATAAATAAGTTGTTCTTTAATGCTCATTGTTTATTTTGTTAGGGCGTAGGTAAAGTATCGTACGTTTCTCGAGTGGTATGGCAATTACATACTCGCGGAGTACTGCACCCGCCGCTGTGCGGCTCGTGCGCAACATGTCCGCTCATATGTAATATACTGCATACCACTCTCGTTACGTAATATACTATTGTAATCGTATTCTTTGTGAGTTAATTGAATTGTCATATTATTGTCAGTTTTTCCTTTACATAAACTACAAATTAAAAGTTAATTTACAACATAACATGTGATTAATCTTGTCCTAACCTAAAACACATATCCTGCATCACACCACTAAATTCTTGAAATGTCAAATTTGATTGGTCATATTAAAAAAAAACAGGGTATAGATGCGCTAAAGTCTAATTTAAAAAAATAACAAATCTCATTATAATGTGCACACGACTTGTATAGTTTAAAAGAACGATGTTTGTAATATTACTCTTGTCCAACACAAAATAAAGCTAACTACCCCCAGATTCGCAAAAAGGATTAGTTATGTAATTTTGAACACAGCAAATTCAACAACTTTTGATTATGTTTGTGTTCATAAAAATCAAATTAGCTAGACCATACATTAAGAATAATTACACGTATTTTTCCTCATTAAACAAAACCGCGTTATCTGTCTGACTTCAGAAACAACAAAAGAAAAATAAGTAAACAAACCATATGTGCATTGTACAGTACGTAAAGCATCGATCATGAGGAATGATTAGGAGAACCGCGAGTCGATATACATATAACATTATTAAGAACGCATTAAATAAATGTCTATTTGTGTCCCAGCGCCATTACCGTATATGAAATGTAAAGTCCCAGACAATGACATAAATAATAAAAGTATTGCAATGTATGAAACATGAAAACAGTCCATTACCGCGATATCTATAAAACGGAAGCGGACGTGTGTTGGACTAGCAAGGGGGTTGGCGGGGGCCGAGCGGGGGTGGACACTTAATGAGAAATCGAATAGACATTAGGAAGGCAATTTTAAGAAGATGTATGCATTAAAATGCTTTAGAACTAATAATTGCATTCGATGTTATTTAATAGATAAAAACATTGTGTACATCTCAATCAACATTATTTTAAATTAGTTTTGCTTATTCATTTTGCTTATCATCAGTTTTATTTATAACATACAGTTGCGAGAGAAAAAAACTAGTACACCAGGGAGTTCAAGCCACTTCAAAAATATCGTTTTTTTTTTTCTTGAAAAACAAACTTCTCATGTACAGGTTAACAACAATTTTTATTAAGTCAACAAAACGGTGCTCTTGTTGACATGCACTTCATTAGAAATGTCTCTAATGCTAATACCGTCTCTAAACGGGTCGTTATTATCGATTTTTGCGTTTCAATCAGTTAAGGCATGTCGACGTTAAATAAATTTCGATTGACATTTTCGCAGATTTGTCAATTTGAAAAATCAAAGTAAGTCCAGTTCATATAGCAAAATATTTTGCTGTACTAGTTTTTCTCTCTCGCAACTGTACCTATAATTTTGACTTTCCCCTATATGCAAAACAAAGGCAAAGTATTGTTTTCGCAAAAATTTTCAAATCAGAAATTTTAGTGGATATGTACATTTTGAGGTCCCCGAGTTGATTGAAAAATGTTTGTCCTTCTATCCTTCTGTCCTTCTGTCGCCACGGTCATGTCTAAACCGATTGAGCTGTTAAGATGACACTATAAACTTAAGCTTTTTATAACAATAGTAGTATCCGATCAACTTTTGGTGAAAATGCGAAAACCGGAAATGCTAGGTTACTTTTAGCATTTTTTTGGATTTTTCTTTAATATTGATCATATAAGAAAATCTTGTTAAGAAAAGTTGTAGAAAGTCGAAAAAATTGCATTTAATGCGTTATTACTTTATGTCGTAGCTCTTTTAGTTATTTTATTAAAATTGTTTTAAAAATGTGAATTTTCGAATTAATTACAGTTCGACAGATCATATGATATTTGTCAAAGTGATTGCAGAGAACGAAAGTGACGAGGACGTTTTAAACCTCTTAACTTTATAACATTTGAACAACATGAGATGGTTTTGGGTTCATCTTTTGTAGTTGGAAAATCGAAAAAAGGCAAGTTTTATGTCATGAAAGAGCTAGAAATGTTTCGGGATAGGTTTAAAAATATATATTTTTTCATTTAAACAAAATTAATCAACACGACGTATATTTTGAACTTCACATTAAATCAGTGTTATATATGCGTGGCGCATGAAGTAAAATTTCGAGTTTAGAAAAGCCTAATTTGGATTGGTCGCTCCGCTTCGCTACGCGACCAATCCAAATTTTCAGGCTTTTCTAAACTCGAAATTTTACTTCATGCTTAACCTGGGATTGGAAGACACTCGTTTACTTTTTTGAGTGCCGATACATTTTGAAAATGTTAGGTAGTTTTAGTTAATTTAGAACGCTTTTCGTGAGCTTCCAAGATTTTCTTAAATTTTCAACATTCTGACGGTTTTCCTGAATTTTCAAAATTTTCGTTAATCTTAAAAATGTTGAGACTTTTCATCCAAATTTTGAAAATCAAAAGAAATTTTGGAGTTTCGTGAAATACTTCAACGTTTTTCAAGTTAACGAATATATAAGAAATTCATGAAAATTAACAAGAATTTGAAGGAAATTTTGACAATTTATGATAACTAACAAAATTTTTTACATTAACAAAAATTTTGGAAATTCAGGAAAACCGTCAGAATGTTGAAAATTTAAGAAAATCTTGGAAGCTCACGAAAAGCGTTCTAAATTAACTAAAACTACCTAACATTTTCAAAATGTATCGGCACTCAAAAAAAGTAAACGAGTGTCTTCCAATCCCAGGTTAAGCATGAAGTAAAATTTCGAGTTTAGAAAAGCCTGAAAATTTGGATTGGTCGCGTAGCGAAGCGGAGCGACCAATCCAAATTAGGCTTTTCTAAACTCGAAATTTTACTTCATGCGCCACGCATATATAACACTGAAAACTAACTGAAATCTTGGAATTTTATGAAAAAGTTTTAATAACTATCAAAATTTTAAAAATTAACGAAAATTTAGGAAATTCGGGAAAACCGTCAGAATTTTGAATACTAACTGAAATCTTGGAATGTTATGAAAAGTAAACATTTTCTAAGTTAACGATTATTTAGGAACTTCGTGAAAATTGCCAATAAATTGAAAATTGAAGGAAATTTTAAAAATGTATGAAAAGTATCGAAACTTTTGAAAACAACAGAAATTCAGGTAATACATCAGAATTTCGAAAATTAAAGGAAATCTTGTAAATTTACGAAAAGCGTTGAAAACTGAAAATTGATATTGAAATTTACTAATAATCGTCAACATTTTAAAAACTGACGAAAATGTTGAAAACAATCCAGTTTTTATAAATCAATTAAAAACTTTAAAAAGTTACCTAACGAGTGTTTTATACTCCCAGACTAAAATTTTAAAAGGTTTAGGATGGGTTTGAAGTCAATTTGTTTTTAAACTTGTAGCTGAGACGAGTAGAGCCCAGGGATACCAAAACCTCAAAATAAAAATAGGTGTATGGCTGGTTTTGCATCTGGGTGACTCGTGTAGCTTCTATTAAGTTCTCTTCTACGATATTTTTCTAGTAGAATTATTTTAATAGTAATAAGACCTTTTTTGCCCAGGCAACGTTTCTACAATTGCCTTTTATGCATTTTAAGAAATATCTTATTGAGGAACTAATTACTAATTCTTGTTTTACAAATGACCATCGTCTAAATCCCCAGTGTGCTCCCCTTTTTTTGTTCATTTAAAAGGCGTTGGTTTTTCTTGACAAAGATCACCTGCAGGCATCCAGCCCCAATAATTACCTAATGAAATTCAGATTTGTCCAACTCCTCCCAAGCAGGTGCCTCACTTCCAACCGGACATGTGTGCATACGAAATTGATTTTTTCCTCAACAACCAAAAATTCTTAAAATGCACACTCTTTGAAGGGTTAAGCCGGCGATCATCGGACAGAGGAAGGACACGAAGATTTCCTCGGCATGGAGGCAAGTGCCAGAACATTCCATACTCACACGCATATGCGTGCATTTCGAGTAGCCGCGAAATAATGAAGAAGACAAACCGCTTTTCGGACGGAGTGTAAGCCCGAAATCGGTGCGAGGCGAGGGGGAGAGAAGAAACGAGCAAAAAAAAAACGAAAAACGAAACGAGAAAAGGCTGAGGTGGAGAGCAGACGGGTTCATGTGTGTGTGTGTGTGTGTGCGTGCAACGCAGCGTGGTATAGGCAGGACCTGTTCTCGCCAAAGGAAAAAGGACACGTGAGGATTTCGGTGGAAGAGGAAAAAAAAGTGAAACATTTTTTGGGTGGAGCGGCCGCGACCGAGATTGGCTCGGACGGAATGGGTTTTTTGCCCTCTTTTCTCTAATACCATGGGCTAACTACGGATTCTAGAAATAAATGATAGTAGCCTTCGAAGGGAGTTTTTCCTTAATCTACTAATATAATTACATACTTGCAGATATGTGGTTCAGTAACCGGAATACGTGCATAAATATATAAACATGCGCAAAATACTCAGTTTAATCGTTCTGCGCATGTATTTTCTATTTGACAGGAGCTTATTCATACCTGCAATTTTTATTTCTGTAATAAAAAAAATTGCTAGTTAACATTCTAGAAATAAATGATCTTAGCGATCGATGGGTTTTAGTTTTCCTTAATCTACCAATATAATTACTTGCAGATATGCGGTTCAGTAACCGGCAGGGTTGTTAAGAAAAAAGTTTTTTTCATATTAATTAAAAGACTTGAAATCAGTGTTTTATACGCGTTGCGCATGAAGTAAAATTTCGAGTTTAGAAAAGCCTGAAAATTTGGTTTGGCCGCGTAGCGCTACGCGTTACACGACCAAGCCAAATTTTCAGGCTTTTCTAAACTCGAAATTTTACTTCATGCTTAGTCTGGGAGTGGAGACTCTCGTTAGAAGTAAATTTTACTTTTACTTCATGCGCCAAGCGTATAAAGCACAGATCTTAAGTGAAGTTTGAATATACATAAATTTGACAATATTATAGTGTTTTACACGCGTGGCGCATGAAGTAAAATTTCGAGTTTAGAAAAGCCCAGAAAATTTGTCTCGGGTCGCTGCGCGACCCTCGACAAATTTTCACGGGGCTTTTCTAAACTCGAAATTTTACTTCATGCTTAGTCTGGGAGTGGAAAACACTTGTTTAAAGCTTTAAATTGGACTTTATAAAAAACAGGGAATATCCGCAATTGTATCAATTCCATGGTGTCATTATTTTTATAAAATCACATTACTTTTTCTTAATTATTTTAACTTAGAGAAACGTTAAGTGTTAAGTGTGAACATTCTACAATTTAGATTTTTTCCCTCTACAAAAAAGTAAAATACATTTTGTCTCTAAAATAAATAGGGAAGCCAATATTTGAACATATTTTACTTTTACTTCATGCGCCACGCGTATAAAGCACAGATCTTAAGTGAAGTTCGAATATACATAAATTTGACAATATTATAGTGTTTTACACGCGTGGCGCATGAAGTAAAATTTCGAGTTTAGAAAAGCCCAGAAAATTTGTCTCGGGTCGCTACGCGACCCTCGACAAATTTTCACGGGGCTTTTCTAAACTCGAAATTTTACTTCATGCTTAGTCTGGGAGTGGAAAACACTTGTTTAAAGCGTTAAATTGAACTTTATAAAAAACAGGGAATATCCGCAATTGTATCAATTCCATGGTGTCATTATTTTTATAAAATCACATTACTTTTTCTTAAGTATTTTAACTTAGAGAAACGTAAAGTGTTAAGTGTGAACATTCTAAAATTTAGATTTTTTCTCTCTACACGACCAAGCCAAATTTTCAGGCTTTTCTAAACTCGAAATTTTACTTCATGCTTAGTCTGGGAGTGGAGACTCTCGTTAGAAGTAAATGTTACTTTTACTTCATGCGCCATGCGTATAAAGCACAGATCTTAAGTGAAGTTCGAATATACATAAATTTGACAATATTATAGTGTTTTACACGCGTGGCGCATGAAGTAAAATTTCGAGTTTAGAAAAGCCCAGAAAATTTGTCTCGGGTCGCTGCGCGACCCTTGACAAATTTTCACGGGGCTTTTCTAAACTCGAAATTTTACTTCATGCTTAGTCTGGGAGTGGAAAACACTTGTTTCAAGCTTTAAATTGAACTTTATAAAAAACAGGGAATATCCGCAATTGTATCAATTCCATGGTGTCATTATTTTTATAAAATCACATTACTTTTTCTTAATTATTTTAACTTAGAGAAACGTTAAGTGTTAAGTGTGAACATTCTACAATTTAGATTTTTTCCCTCTACAAAAAAGTAAAATACATTTTGTCTCTAAAATAAATAGGGAAGCCAATATTTGAACATATTTTACTTTTACTTCATGCGCCACGCGTATAAAGCACAGATCTTAAGTGAAGTTCGAATATACATAAATTTGACAATATTATAGTGTTTTACACGCGTGGCGCATGAAGTAAAATTTCGAGTTTAGAAATGCCCAGAAAATTTGTCTCGGGTCGCTGCGCGACCCTCGACAAATTTTCACGGGGCTTTTCTAAACTCGAAATTTTACTTCATGCTTAGTCTGGGAGTGGAAAACACTTGTTTAAAGCTTTAAATTGAACTTTATAAAAAACAGGGAATATCCGCAATTGTATCAATTCCATGATGTCATTATTTTTATAAAATCACATTACTTTTTCTTAATTATTTTAACTTAGAGAAACGTAAAGTGTTAAGTGTGAACATTCTAAAATTTAGAATTTTTCCCTCTACAAAAAAGTAAAATACATTTTGTCTCTAAAATAAATAGGGAAGCCAATATTTGAACATTTTAAAATTAATTTGCGATTTTCTATGTTGCGTTTGCCAAGTCAACACCCGGTATACTTAAAAAAATCCCTGTGTGCCGTTTGTATGTTTTATCTTGTTCAACATTGGAATTGCGTAACTATTGAAGATAAAAAAATCATGGCATAGATAAATGCGACAAATGTCTAGGCCCAGGTTTGTTGTAGGGCTCGACCAATAAAGCAAAAAAATATTAAAGATTTATTTCATTTTACAATATAAGTAAAAGTATAAGATACTCGGGCAAACAAAATTGCTTTCCCCATCTCCTCGACTATATTTTGAATAAGATAAATTTATGCATTTCAATTTACTTATAATTTTGCTTTATTTTCTTTCTAGGTAAAATAAATTAGGCACATATTTTCTTAGAAATGTAGATCCAATTAATGCACTCTTAATTATAAATTCAAGAATATTTAAAAATTTCAATAACTCTTGCAATTATTTTTCAAGCGACATGATCTCTCTCTAAACAAGAAACAGTTTATTCATTTCTCAATATTTTGTGTTGATTCAATCAAACCAAAATCTTACTTTTCATTCTTAATTTTAAACTTTCGAAATTCAATAAATATTATTTTTCCTTATAATTAAAGATAGCTTATTCATTTCTTGAAGAAACGCGACTAAAACAAATTTTTAGAGTTTTCTAAATTCGAGATTTTATTTCATGCTTAATCTAGGAGTGGAAAACACTTGTTTAAAGCTTTAAATTAAATTCTTTTATAAAACAACGAATGTCGATTACTTTATATTTTCCTAATTATATGTTACTTTCTTTAAAACTTTATAAAAGTTTGACTTGTCACTGATAGATTTCTAAAAAAAAAAAAAATGTGGGCACAGATGCCCTTTTTTCGCTTTATTTTGTTTTTTGTGACGTCACGATAAAAGGGTAATGGGTTTACCATACTTTCCTTGAAGTGTATCTATTTTTTAAAATATTTTATCTTAAAATAATGACGTAGTTAATAATAATAATAATTTCTTATAATTCTTTCTGATACTTTGTGTTTTTCTGAAGTAACCATCTAACATGAGAAAAACTTATTTAGGGTCTGCGTTTCGCAAAAAAGAGCAAATAGTACTTCGGTTCATCGTCCGCTGCCAATATAGATTGAGTTTTCGGGCAGATATTTGGATACACTTTGGAGACTTCTTTAAAACTTTCAGCAGTATTAGACACAAATAATTAGAAACATGTGTAAACGTTTGTCTCTAAAAAGACACTGATAGAAAACAAACAAAATCTAACATGAGAAAAACTTATTTAGGGTCTGCGTTTCGCAAAAAAGAGCAAATAGTACTTCGGTTCATCGTCCGCTGCCAATACAGATTGTGATTTTAAAAATAGTATCTCTTAGAAATAGTGAAAATCTGTTCAAAATAATTGTTATTATATTAAGTTATAAATAAATACATAAATAAATAAATAAATACATTTATTGCCCAACAGGAAACAAAAAGACCCAATTACAGGACAATATAGAAAACATAAATGTACAGCAAAAAGTAAGTAAAGTAACACATTCAAAAAATACTTAAATTAACATAGAGCGACAATTGACGATAGGTGATCATAAAATAAATCAGAAGTTGGGGGTAGATCATTGACCACGTTACACATCACATTTAGAGGTGATTTTGAACCGGTCACTGTTCTATTAAAATTTACATAAAATGTAGACTTATTTCTACTATTGAAAGACGGAGTATGAAAATTGACTAGTTGTAAAATGTCAGCACAGTCGATATGATTGTGAATTAATTTATATAAAAATGAAACACATGATTTATTTCGTCTTTGTTTAAGTGATTCGAGTTCAAATCGATCAAGCAATAACACATGGTCACAGCCTCTTGCCGGGTAATTACCAGTATTTTTGAAGTACAAGAACTTAGCGAATTTGCGTTGAACACTTTCAACCAGGTTGATTTGCTGCTGGGTCTGGGGATACCAAATCAATGATCCATACTCCAACTTTGACCTCACATATACATTGAACAGAGATTTTAAGGCATTAGGATTCTGTAAATTTGCAGAATTTCGATGAATAAATCCCAAAGCCTTAAAAGAACTCTTTACAAGCATTTCTACATGATTGTTGAATGTAAGTTTTTCATCAAACCATACGCCTAAGTCCTTAAAAGATCGCACTCGTTCGATATCACTATTGTTAATTGTGTAATTCGATGCAATGTATTTAGTTTTTTTAGTGAATGTCATATATTTACATTTATCGGGATTAAGATTAAGGTTGTTGTTGTTACACCAGTTAGAGATAATATTTAGTTGGTCTTGCAAACGTAAACAATCATCGATAGTATTAATGGTAGAATAGATCTTTAAATCATCTGCGTATAATAAATGTTTACAATTTAGTGCGCTTGACAGATCATTAATAAAAAGTTTAAAAAGAAGTGCCCAAGATAGATCCTTGCGGAACCCCAGAAGTCGGAAAATACGACATAGACTTAAAATTGTTAACTGTAACATAGGATTCACGGCAAGAGAGATACGACGCCAAAAGTGAACTTGAATTAGAAAAAAAGCCAAAATACTTTAGCTTTTCTAACAAAAGACTATGGTCCACCCTGTCAAAAGCTTTAGACATATCGGTATAAATTACATCAATATGTCCAGTAGAATCTAATGAATTTGCTATATCGTGGGTAATAATAGCTAAATTAGTGACGGTAGAACGCTTAGGTACAAAACCATGTTGATACTGTGATAAATATGGTGACACATGTGAATAAATTTGATCATACAGGGTTTTTTCAAATATTTTAGCTATATGCGAAAGTAAAGCTATCGGTCTGTAGTTTTCAAGATTAGAGCGATTCAATGATGTTTTCGGAATAGGACATATTGATGCAACTTTTAATTGATCGGGAAATATACAATTACTAACAGACATATTAAAAATAATTGAAAGCGGATGACTCAGCACAGACGCACAATCCTTCAGTATAAAAGCTGGTATTTCATCACAGCCTGAAGAAAACTTGTTAGGTAGTTTCTGTAAATGCTTACGAATTGTTTTATATGAAATTTCGTTAAATTTAAAATTAGGAATATTACTGTGATTTAGATTTATATTTAAAGTAGACTGAGATTGTGGTAAAAAAACTGATTCAAAAAAGTGTCTAAACCCATCTGCTATATCAACCGGTGTTTTAAATGTTTCATCATTGTACGTCATTTCAGAAGGAAACCTAGACAGATTAGATTTTTTTGAGTTAATAAATGACCAAACGCGTTTTGGATTTTCAGTGAGTTGATTTTCTATGTCGTTAATATATTTTCTATTAGCACTTCTGATTTTAATTTTTATCAGTGACCTTATTTTCTTAAAATGGTGCAGTGCAGTTGCATCGCGATCAATATGTTTACGATAATAACTTTTCTCTTTAAGAAGATGGATTATATCTCGTGTGAACCAAACTGGGTATGCATGTCTATCTTTAGGTTTAACTTTAGGAATAAATTGATGTAGACTGTAGTTAACGATTTTATAGAACTCGTCAAAAGCCAACTCAGCATTAGAGTACGTCTGAAGAAAAGTCCAATCTACTGAACCTAAGTGAGAATACAAGGAAACATAATCACCTTTTCTAAAGTTGAATTTCATTCGATTAATATTAATAGGAGACATGTTCCGATTATATTGAACGGATAATGTGAAAGCGGGATGAAATACATCTTTAGGGAGTAATGGATCAAGATCTCTTTGAATAAGACAATCTAAATTAGTGTAAACCAAATCCAGAGTATTGCCTGCACAATTCGTTATCTTATTCAATTGTTGCAAACCCAAGAACGAGCAAGCATTAGAAATATACAGTGCTTTATCAGACAACGGCCCCGCTGTTAGAGAAGGACAATTAAAATCTCCTATAAATATAATCGGATTATTGTTAAATTTAAATAGCATTATTTCATTAAAGAATAAACTAATATCAGCCATTAGAGTATCTGGTGGTATGTAAACAACAACAATATAAAAGCAAATACAATGAAGTTTAACTTTACATATTAAAAGATCGATTAGTGGAATTTTTGTTTTCATATGTTCCGTAGATACACTATCGATACTTATTGTATGTTTCGCAGCCACTAAAACACCGCCGCCCCTAGATCTTCCGGTACGAACTACATCGCGATCCGATCTAAATATTTTATAGTTATCACCAAGCAGTTCACTATCACTAACACTATCCGTAAGCCAGGATTCCGTTATAAAAATGAAGTCATAATTGTGACACAAAACGTTGTTGAAAAATTCCACTAGCTTGGTATTCAGACCTCTAACATTTTGGTAGCAGGCTGAAAAGTTTCCTGTGGGCGATAGATCTCATTGTTGTGCAGCTTTGGTCAAGTAGGGATTCCCATTCCTGTACACAATTTTTAAATCTGATTCTCCGTTTGCCTTTCTGTTTTCAAGTTCACGTTTCAGAATTGTAAAATTCATGCTGTAAGTTATTAGGAGGACATAGTGTAGTATGTTTAACTAAGTGCCAAATGAGAAATTAATTCAAGAAAATAATTATTAAATTGGACCATATCAAATGGTTATACTAGAAGACCTAATTCTTTGCTGTATTCCAATTTAAATTCTTTGTAGTGCATATTATCATTTTAAGAAAATTAATGTAGTACGTGATTACTCAACTGTATAAATATTCTAAAGAAAGGTGAACTCCAATCACCCCCATTTCTCAGTGCTTGTTACGGATCCAGTTCTTTTGATTCATTAAAGAAGAAACTGTTACAATTTCACTCCGATTGCCAAAACTGCCGTTGATATCAAAGACTGAGAAGCAAAAACGAAAATAATAAAAAAAACTGGTACCAGTAAGACGGGTTATGATCTACAACGGGCGGTTTCACAAAGGGCCTTCATCCCTCATGTTTGCCGGCGTCCCGTTTGGGAATATCACAATTCGCCATCTGATTTACATACCGGGCCCTGTCTTAACGAATTTTTCCCAACTACTTTGTGTCGAATGCAATTTTTTACGAGTCAAATCAAATTTAAGCGAAGAATTAATAAATAAATAACGCTCTGTCAGCAAATTTAAAAATATCAAATAAATTAAAGGAATTACGTAAATGTATTTGGTTTAAAATATTATATTGAAAATCAAGAAATCTAATTCAATGGAAAATTTTCCGGTGAGCCGGTGGCTAATTAAATTAGAAATATATATAATAATAATATAAATAATTTATTAATAATAATTAGATATCTCATGGGCCGGTAGAAATATACAAGGCATTTTTCTTTTAAGTATACACACCTTGATGTGTACTCTGTAAATATTCAGGCGTTCGTTGTTTTTCAAAATCGTCCAGTTTAAAACTTCTAATTAAACATGAAGTAAAATTTCGAGTTAAGAAAGGCCTGAAAATTTAGATTTGCCGGCAATTCCAAATTTTCACGCTTTTCTAATATGAAATGATATTTATAAAGCTAAGAAAGGCACATGGAATTTTATTGAATTAGTACAAAATATATTAAAGGATAAATTAAAAACACTTATTTAAAAATGTTTCACCAAGTGATAAATTTGAAAGTTATTCAACAAATATTAGTACAAAAATAGCAATAATAAAATTGATATGTCTATCAAACAGAGCTGGGACGAAACATGAAAAAAAAAAATTAGAATCACGAATCCGAATATCCTAATATGATTCCAATCACGAATCCGAATCAACTAATATGATTCGAATCACGAATCCGAATCACCTAATATGATTCGAATCATGAATACTCGAATAAAGAGGATTTGTGCTAATTGCAATAATATCAATTTTGACATTTTCAGTGGGATATTGAAACAGCTACGCGCACCTAATAAAGGAATAGGGTATTGTGTACATGGTTAGTTTGCCACTTATATATTATATTATCATTGTATTTGTAGCTTAGGAGATATATATATTTATTTTTTTTTGTCTTGTACTTTAGTCTTGTATATACTTTTGTTAGTTTTAGAATCACGATCTGTAGTCTCGTTTTGTATATGGATCTCGATGAATAAATAAATAAAGTATTCGTAAGAGAAAAATATGATTCAAATCAAAGATTCGAATCCTATTTTTTCGAATCACGAATACAAATCCTTTAAAAATAAATCTGATTTTATTATTTTTTAATAATATTCAATATTATAATATCGCTACCTGTTGTTGTAAACAAAAATGTTCAAAACCTAACTATTTGTTAATACTGATCATTTTTGTGTTTTTGAACTTCACTTGAAATCAGTGTTTTATACGCGTGGCGCATGAAGTAAAATTTCGAGTTTAGAAAAGCCTGAAAATTTGGTTTGGTCGCGTAGCGCTACGCGCTACACGACCAAACCAAATTTTCAGGCTTTTCTAAACTCGAAATTTTACTTCATGCTTAATCAGGGAGTGGAATTACTCGTTTAAAACTTCAACTTGAACAATTTTCAAATACATGGTATGTCTCAAAACTACTTACTAGAAAATTTAACTTTATATCATTGAAACAAACCCTGGAAAGTCAGGAAACAGTCTGGAAATTTAATTTTTCGTTAAATATCATGGAAAGTTGACCAAAACTCTTAAAAAGGGTATAGAAAATATGAAAATTAATGACGAGTTACGAGCATCATGAATTAATAAACCAAAAATTATCAATATTGGCAAAATAAATTAAGATAAGAAATCATAAAAAAATACTAAATCTGGAAAATTATTAGAGTCAATAAAATTCGAGAATATATTTTTAGAATTGTCTTAGTTGATAATTTATAATACGCGCTACACGACCAAACCAAATTTTCAGGCTTTTCTAAGCTCGAAATTTTACTTCATGCTTAATCAGGGAGTGGAATTACTCGTTTAAAACTTCAACTTGAACAATTTTCAAATACATGGTATGTCTCAAAACTACTTACTAGAAAATTTAACTTTATATCATTGAAAGAAACCCTGAAAAGTCAGGAAACAGTCTGGGAATTTAATTTTTCGTTAAATATCATGGAAAGTTGACCAAAACTCTTAAAAAGGGTATGGAAAATATGAAAATTAATGACGAGTTACGAGCATCATGAATTAATAAACCAAAAATTATCAATATTGGCAAAATAAATTAAGATAAGAAATCATAAAAAAATACTAAATCTGGAAAATTATTAGAGTCAATAAAATTCGAGAATATATTTTTAGAATTGTCTTAGTTGATAATTTATAATAAAAATTGTCAACATTTAAAATAAATAATGACAACAATAAATTTTGTCAACGCTAACAAAAATGCATAAAACTAATTGACAAGGACGATGCGAGCTGCAAATAATTTAGCTGATCAGCCGCAATTTTCATTATTTGGATTCAATTTAAATTCTTTTAAGTCTTACTTAAATAGGGTAGCGCATTTGTATATATAATTAAATATTATATTAAGTTATTTTAGTTAATTTTATAGTCTTCAACAGAGCTGGGATGAATCCTCAAAAACAGGATACGAATCACGAATCCGAATCACTTAATATGATTCGAATCACGAATACTCGAATAAAGGATTCGTAAGTAAAAAATATGATTCGGATCAAAGATTCGAATCCTCATTTTTGAATCACGGATACAAATCCTTTAAAAATAAATTTAAATCTATTATTTGTAACCAGTAATATTTTATTCCATCAGTTTCTATTAACCAAAATGTTCATTTACCGACTAAATATCTGATTATATAATGATTTTAATTAATGATGATATATATGCTATTGAACTTCATTTTAAATCTGTGTTTTATACGCGTGGCGCATGAAGTAAAATTTCGAGTTTAGAAAAGCCCCGTGAAAATTTGTCTCGGGTCGCTGCGCGACCCTCGACAAATTTTCTACGCGGGGCTTTTCTAAACTCGAAATTTTACTTCATGCTTAGTCTGGGAGTGGACAACACTCGTTCTTAGAAGTTTCAAATTAAAGGATCACTCTAGATTACTAAGTTTATTACCATTTTACAAAGGCTACAGTTCGAAGGACCAATCATGGTCTTCGGAGACCGAAGGACTACAGGGAAACGAAGTTTATTTACAAGAAAACAACGAATATCTGAAGGTTTACAGCATGGATAGGAAAGAAAACATCCAATTTTGAAAAAACTATCGAAGTTGGGCTGGTTTTCAGTGCGTTTTTAACTTCATTTTAAATCTGTGTTTTATACGCGTGGCGCATGAAGTAAAATTTCGAGTTTAGAAAAGCCCCGTGAAAATTTGTCTCGGGTCGCTGCGCGACCCTCGACAAATTTTCTACGCGGGGCTTTTCTAAACTCGAAATTTTACTTCATGCTTAGTCTGGGAGTGGAGATTTTCTAATTGTCGAAATTTTCGATATTTCTAGATTTATCTCGATTTATTCACAGTTTGTTATTGTATTAAATGCAACTTTAATATTGAATAAAAAAACGGTTTTTTTTAGGAATAGAATATTGACCCATTAAGAGCCGAGCAAATTATAAAGTTATCTCAAAAAGTTAATTTTAGGTAAAATGTTGCATCTTTTTCTATGATTTCAATGAATGATTTAATATATTACGTACGTCGATTTTTTAAAAGAGTTAAATTTAAAATTCAAACGAGTGTTGTCCACTCCTAGGCTAAGCATGAAGTAAAATTTCGAGTTTAGAAAAGCCCCGCGTAGAAAATTTGTCGAGGGTCGCGCAGCGACCCGAGACAAATTTTCGCGGGGCTTTTCTAAACTCGAAATTTTACTTCATGTGCCACGCGTATAAAACACTGATTTAAAGTGAAGTTAAAAATGCACTGAAAACCAACCCAACTTCGATATTTTTTCAAAATTAGATGTTTTCTTTCCTATCCATGCTGTAAACCTTCAGATATTCGTTGTTTTCTTGTAAAAAAACTTCGATTCCCTGTAGTTCTTTGGTCTCTTCGGTTGGTCCTTCCAGCTGTAGCCTTTGTAAAATGGTAATAAACTTAGTAATCTAGAGTGATCCTTCAATTTGAAACTTCTAAGAACGAGTGTTGTCCACTCCCAGACTAAGCATGAAGTAAAATTTCGAGTTTAGAAAAGCCCCGCGTAGAAAATTTGTCGAAGGTCGCGCAGCGACCCGAGACAAATTTTCACGGGGCTTTTCTAAACTCGAAATTTTACTTCATGCGCCACGCGTATGTAACACTGATTTCAAGTGAAGTTAAAAATATACTATTAACGTTGGATATTTTTCTTGGTTAAGTAACCAAATATGCATTCACAAATATTTGAATTATTCGAAAATTTGAAAATTCAAATATGAATAATTTAGTGATTTAAATATTCATATTAGAATATTTAACTATTTGAATTAATCGAATTTGAATCCCAGCCTTAATAGCGATGATTCGAATTATTTAGGAGGATTTGAATCCGTGTATGAGGATTCGAATCCTTTTATAAGGATTCGATTCCTTTTATAAGGATTCGATTTTTTTTACAAGAATTCGAATCCTTTTATAAGGATTCGAATCATCTACGTCTGGATTCGAATACGAATCCTTTTAAAAAAAATGTAACGAATCCGGATCACGAATCCGTTTTCACTAAAGTATTCGATAACCTCTTTTGAATCCTCTAAAAGGATTCGAATCCGGGAATCGAATCCTGAATGATTCGAATCCTGCCCAGCTCTGGTAATCAATATGATTTCTTTTAGTTTAGTTTACTGTGCTGTTTATAATATTGAATTTGATTGTGTTTACTTTATGATCGTATGTAATTTTTGTATTTTTTTTAATATGTTTTACTTCTGTTAATTTTAGTTTAAATGTATTTAATTATATTATATTTTCTGTATATATATTTATATTGTTTATATGTATTTAAGTAGTTTCATTCTATTAAAAATCCTTTTGTTTAGTTTAATTTAAAATAAGGTATTGTATATTATTAAACTTCAGTTCTTGTGTTTATAAAGGGGTTTCCCGTATATAAATAAATAAAAATAAAAAAATTATTGTTTTAAAACTTGACTCATTTTTGATTATCTAGTACAGCAAGCAAAATTATTCTCTCTATAATGATGAACGGTTCAGGATAAAATCAAATTTTGTCAAAAAACATCAATTTATGAGAACAGTGGCGATGTAAGTCAATAATAACAATCAATGGATAAAATATCAATTTATGCGGAAAATTACAATTTATGACTAAATATATTAATGTTATCCACACTGATAATTATTTCCAATGACAATTTCCAACAACTAACAATTATTACCAATTGAATAAATGCATTTGTTTAACATTTACATTTCATCTTAACATCGTAATTGGAATTCACAAATTACATCATAAATGACATTTCATATCAGAAATTGACGTTTGCAATGATGATTGCTATTTTTTTTGTTACACACTCACGCACAAATAATACTGATCTGCCATTTTTCAACTTTTTTCTGTTGTTTTCAAATGAATAGGTGTATCTGATGGATTTTTTGCACAGATTCAGGAAAATGACCTACAACATTCAGTATCACGTCAGGTTTTTTCACAAATGACGGAAATCGAATCTATGGATTTTTTGCACAGATTCATGAAAATGAAGTTTAACATTCAGTATCAGGTCAGGTGTTTTCACAAATTACGGAAATCTAATCTATGGATGTTTTGCACAGATTCATAAAAATGACATTCAACATTCAGTATCACGTCAGGTTTTTCACAAATGACGGACAAAATATAAATTATAACAAAATGTATCCCTAACAGAAAAAGAGCCTTTTATTTCATTGTCTTATTTTTCAAGACCCCTAAATACGCCCCCTCCCCCCCCCCCCTATCTACATCACTGCTTGTTTTTACAAAAACGTTCTAACATAATTGATCAATTGATTTTATTATTTGAAAATTAAGATGTAAAGTTTTGCGTGAGTGGTATAAACACCAGGTATCAAAAACGTCTGGGACTGGAATGGGCGGGAAAGACCCTACAAAATGTGAATATACAAATTCTTGCAAGGTAATCTACCATCTAAACGCAATCGCCCCGCACCCCCTCCCTCGCGCCCGTCTGGCCTTTTATAAAGAACGGGGTAAAAATCTGAAAATTCCGAAACATCAGCACCACAAAAAACTGCCAGACGAGCGAGCTCGTATTCCATCCCCTCTAGCCTCACCCAAACGCGCTGAATCTACTACCCTACTAACCCCTACATGAATAAAATAGAAAAAGATGTGAATAATCTATAAACATGCGGATAGAATGAACAAGAAAATGTGTGTGTGTGCGTGTGTGTGTGTGTGTGTAATCTTCCCTAATTTCATCTCTAGGGTGTTTTTGTATGTTTCTGTTCGAGCAGGTACATTTTGTGGATTTTATTCGGACTTTGGATTTCTTTGCTACACCTGACACTTTTACTTTTGTTTGTTGTTCGATTCTCCACAGTTGTTGGGTGCCGTGGAGCGGCTAAACACCGGCTTTTGTTGGCGAGGGATTTTCGTAGGGTGGAAACGGCGGGGGGTGCCTCTAATGCGCGTGATTTTGCGATTTGCCGATATTTTCAGAGGGTCCATTTCACACTTTCCCTTTTTCCGATGGGAATCCCAAACAAAACACGATTCTAATGCCTTATAAGAATGTCATAAAAGATTCTTAAAATGGGTAGGTACACAAAACCATGAGTGACTTTATCACTGTAAGTCACTATATTGACTGACATTAGTCTATCGTGTCAACTTGATTTAAGACTAATTTGGAATAAAAACACGAACACTTTCATAATATTTTGTTTAATTTTTGCTAGATGTACACTTCTGTTCAATAAAATTAAGCACAAGTCTTATAAATATTTTTCACAATATTATAGTTGGATAATTCGGGTCTGTGTTAATTGCCTAGCAGCAGTTTCAATAAATGATAAAACACCATAACTTCAAAATAACACCATTAATAAAAACGAAAACTAAGACCTTTTGGAAAAAAAAAACGCTCGTAATACATACAACAAAGCCGAAATAGTGAAGCCATCTTCTATTTTAGTTAAAATTAGAATTTTTGAATTGTTGTCTAAATGACGTTGTCTAAATGACGCAGCAATTTAAGGAAACTGACAAATTTATATATTTTTCGTAACTAGGAAACTCATTATGTCCGTTTTAAACTATAACATATTTTGTGTGCTTAATTTTATTGCACAGAAGTATACATTTCGAGTACTACGGACTCATTATCAATAGCTTACTGACTAGTATACAAAATATGCGGCGTATTTATACCTAAAGGAATTTCTGGAAATTACGTGGGTAAAGGGATTATCGGTAGAAAATGTGTTGAGGGTCGCGCAGCGACCCGAGACAAATTTTCACGGGGCTTTTCTAAACTCGAAATTTTACTTCATGCGCCATGCGTATAAACCACTAATTTAAAGTAAAGTTAAAAATATATACTGCTGAGATGTGATAGATATTTACTAAGACATAGCGAGAAAATGCAAAAACTAATACATTAACTAAGTGTTTGTTGTATAAAAACATATATACAGGGTGTCTCCTAACAAACGTCGCAGGCCATAACTTCTTTATTTATTGAGCAATTTAAAAAAAAACAAAAAACAATTAAAATGGCTCCATCAGATCTACAAAGAAGTCTTGATTTGAGTTTTTTACCAAATCAACATTCATGTCAGCGATAGTCAACTTTTTTTTTCAAATAGTTATGTATATTTTTAAAAATTTATTGATAGAGGATATTTTTCGAAATTCAAACATGCACAACAAGTTGGCTTTTGTGTAATATTCATAAGTACAAATATGGTATAACTGTTATTATTGTTAACCATCACTTGAGTTATTTTACCAATAATAAACAATTTGGTTGACAAAAAAATCGAATCTGAGACACTGTCACTTAGATAACAGTTATTGTTTTGTGTGTTCAGTTTTATTTTTCCATGGC
This sequence comes from Philonthus cognatus, assembly GCA_932526585.2. Lineage (NCBI taxonomy): Eukaryota > Metazoa > Arthropoda > Insecta > Coleoptera > Staphylinidae > Philonthus > Philonthus cognatus. Next base: position 74,357,572 of record OW052244.1, read on the forward strand.
ACACTTAAAAAAACCTATAAGACTGCAACTTTATGTTAATAAACATGTTTTATACTAATAAATATTGCACCAAAGCCAACTTGTTGTATACGTTTGGGTCTAGAAAAGTAACCTCTATCAGAATCAGTTTTAAAAAAATATACGTGGCCATTTGAAAAAAAAAGTTGACTATCGCTGACATGAAAATTAAAAATTAGGGCTTGTTTGTAGATCTTGTGGAGCCATTTTAATTATTTTTATAAAGAATAAAGAAGTTATGGCCTGCGGCGCTTTTTAGGAACATATATATTATTAGATGGTCATGTTATTGTTTTTTTTAAATTAAAAACACTTGCGACACACATTGTGATAGTTGTGACATACTTTAAACTAACACTCCCAGACTAAACATGAAGTCAAATTTCAAGTCTAGAAAAGCCCCGCATAGAAAATTTATCGAGGGTCGCGCAGCGACCCGAGACAAATTTTCACGCTGTTTTTATATGCTCCAAATTTTACTTCATGCGTCACGCGTATAAACCACTGATTTGAAGTAAAGATGAAAATATGTACTGCTGAGATGTGATAGATATTTACTAAGATATAGCAAAAACATGCAAAAAATAATACATTAACTAAGTGTTTGTTGTTTAAAAACATACATACATGAACCATTGATGGCCATTGTAACTCTATCTTTAATGCTGGATTACCCAGCAATTTAAGGTTCCCTTACATCAGGGTCGTTTTGATTGTTAGATTTTGGCGCGACTGTCCCGAATTTTCATCCCTAATCCCGATTTGGTTCAACTCGTCTTTTTTGCCCCGCATCTCAAATGTAAACGCTCTTTGGTTGTCATGGTATTTGTTACTAAAATTCATTCCTGTAATTCTGGCTTTGGCCAGTGGTATTACAAAGAGAGACGTCATCGGAAATTTTTGTCAATAATTTCGTCAAATTTAATTGCGACGAACGACCATGATGCAAAGTGTAAACTACACCATTCAATGTTTGCGTTCAGATTTGGGTTGCGCCGACTGTACCTTTATGGACGAGCCGCCACTGCTGCTAATTAGTTAAATAATCTTAATATTTATTTCTCTGAATTCTTCTGAATTTTCCAGTTGTAATTTTTCATATTTTTCTAAATTAAAAAAAAATAATGATAGTTACGGCTGGTCTAATCACGTTTTAAATTTAAAAAAATAGGAGCCTGAATAATTAACTTGACTGTTAATAAAGCCTATTTGCGTGCAGTAGTGGAAAGTGCATACATTTAATTCGGTACGAGGATAAGACCGATAGTATACATTATGGCGATAAGTGATAAGCGTTATGAACGGCCGGAAATTATTCAAATTCGGATTTTTTTAATACCTACACAAAACGCGTATAAAATAATTGGTACAAGCAATGCAAGAACTCAACTTTTTTTCAGTTTCCCTCCAAAATTAATTGAATAATTTGCATTTCACATTTGTTTTACAGATATATCTATAGCTTCAAATAATCAACACGAAGTTTTAATATTTTGCCTAATTTGTAATCTTTTATTGCATGCATGTTTAAGCATGTTACTGCACTTAAATAAGTAAATTTAAAAACAATAAACAACAAAAAATTAAAATAACATATTTTTTATTGGCCATAAGTACCAGCATACTTAAAATTCAATATTGCTTAGTTCTTTAAAATATGGAACATTTGAAATTAAGTCCCAATCGTGAACGGCGTGCAATAGGGTTAGGGTTAGCATAGAAATTAAGTTATTTAACTTAAAAAAGAAGTCAAGATATTTAAGCTACTTACAGACTTTTTCTATTGCATTTCACTTGATATCGAATGTGTATTGAGATAAAGGGAATCTCAATTATATTTCTCATTTATCAAATACATTTCCCTATACGGGGTGTTCGAAAAGTTATGTAACAGCTCGATATTTCTGTTTGTGATGAGTTTGAAAAAAAATGTTTCAAATAAAACTTGTAGCTACTAATTTAAGCTACCTATAGATATGTTTCAATATACAGGTTGATTCATTTTCTAGATCAATATTGAACTTACCTTTTTTTAAATGGAACACCATATATCGTTCGTTGGTCTTCGATACCTTGTTAAAATAGAAGGTTGCCTGTGAAAACCGCATGTTTTTAAGTTTATTCATTCAAAAGTTACACATTACACACAATAGTCGTCGCTGAAAAAAAATAACCTCACATTAATATGTCAGAATCTAGTAACTTATGAGGGTGATTCAATAAAATGTATTTATTATACTTGGTGATTTTTCACTGACATTTTGACACTCATAATTAATATAAAAACCAAATCAACTATACAGAAAGTTTTATGTAACATCGATCATTTTCATAACAAAAATTTTTCTTTTAAGTATACATAAGCATACGTTGTACATTTGCCGACGCTCGGTCTACTAAAAGAATTTAATTTGAAGTTTTAAACGAGTGTTTTCCACTCCCAGACTAAGCATGAAGTAAAATTTCGAGTTTAGAAAAGCCTGAAAATTTGGTTTGGTCGCGTAGCGCGAAGCGCGGAGCGGCCAAACCAAATTATTAGGCTTTTCTAAATTCGAAATTTTACTTCATGCGCCACCGGTACGAAACACTGACGCAGTGTACAGTCTAGCGGTGTGTTTCAAACTTTGTAATGTCAGTGTTTTGTACCGGTGGCGCATGAAGTAAAATTTCTAGTTTAGAAAAGCCTGAAAATTTGGTTTGGCCGCTCCGCGCTTCGCGCTACGTGACCAAACCAAATTTTCAGGCTTTTCTAAACTAGAAATTTTACTTCATGCTTAGTCTGGGAGTGGGACATTTATTTCAAGTTTCAAATGAACTCTTTTAAAAACAACAACGATTATCTAAAGATTTACGGCATATACGCTGTAATTGGGACATGTATACTTGAAAGAAAAACTCCCTGTATGTACAAGTTGAGGCGTTAATTGCTATTGATTGGCTACAATTTGTAATGGTCATATAGGCAACCCAATTTACACATTACTTAAAAATTAAAGATGTCAAACTGTATTGGATGAAAATGTTCGGTGTTACATAAAACTCTCTGTATGTGCCAGATTAATTATTTATTTATTGGATATGAATTTTGTGAATAATAAATGAAATGTATCGTTTTGACAAATGATCGGACATGACATTAAAATGTATTAATACATCGAAAACGATCTGTTGATACCTGAGATGAATGCCGATCGTAACTAAATCTGACGCTAATTAACACTTAACGCAAACATTGATATTCAAATGAGATTTGTTCACTTTTTTATTCTGGAAAGAAATTTTCGACGGGCCTTTCACCCAGATATATCAACCAGTATTCAATTTATTCGCAAGAATTACACAACACGTAAAATATACGAGATTAATCAATATAGAAAAAAAAAAACGCAAAATCAAAATTCAGAAAAATAATTAAGTTGTGATTAATATTCCAGCACACGCATGGTAAAATACAGTACCATTCCTGATTTATGAAACTGAACAATTTAAATCTCTAACTAATTAAGCTTACGTGTAATAATGTTACTAGGAATTATAATTTTGAAATATGATATATCTTTTTACCACTGGCAGAGCCACCAATCGAAATATTCTGGCTTTTCTAAACTCGAAATTTTAACTTCATGCGCCAGGAGTATAAAACACTAATTTAGTGTGAAGTTCTAAAAAACACTTCATCCAATTTAAAAGAAAATTTGTTACGCCACTTACGCCACTACTTTTTAAATTCTTTGGTAATTAGTTTACAAAATAAACAATTATAGTTTACAATAAATATATATTATTTATTACTTTTGATTTATAATTAGATTTTAAATGGACTTTCCGAAAAAAAAAAACATTGCAACCATCATTTTTTTAAATTTATTTTAGTGACAATTATAGTTTCAAAAAAGGTGTTTTACTATTTTCGATAAACATCCACTTTTATAAATCTAAATTAAAATTCCGCCGGACGCGGAATGCTTTCGAAAAAAAAAAAAACTCCTCCTGGGAAAATGTAGAAAAGATGCAAATGTCGTCCGAAACGTCCGTTATCTATATGCAGAAAACACATCCGAATTACCATAAGTTGGAACCGAAATTATGCGTGGCCTCGTTCTTTTCGACAATATTCTCGTTTATTCTTTTTTTTGTCGTGCATTCGTAAACCGAATACAGTGAGTGCGTACGGTTCGCAACAGTTACGAAACGGATGGCGCACGTGTGTGCCAACAAGCTCTTTATCGTTCGCTGACCCAAATTTTGGCACGCACTTCTAATTGGCTAAAAATTTCATTATTCACGCATACATTAGATTTTCAATTCGGAATCCGTGCATATTCATAAACGGAGTGCGACCGGTTTTTCCTTGTAAAACAAAATTAAATACATGCAGAAAGCGGTGTTGTAATAATTACGAGGTTTCTTTTGGGTTCAAGGAGGAGTTTTTGTTTAGACGATCCAAAAGTTTTGTAGAAATATGTTATCCACTCATTGACAGTATTTTTAACGTAGAATTTTTAATTATTCATTCTGCGAAATATTTAAGATAAGCTGAAATATGAAAAATATTCTTGTTTAATTAACGACTTTTTTATTTGATTGTAATTCGGTAAATTTATGAATTAAATCTTGTATACTGATAATATATCATTCATAATAATATGAACTCACATATGAACATGCAAGAATAAATAGAAAAATGGACCAATCGTCTACTGCAGAAATGCGAGTTCGAGTCTCGCCTAGGGCGAATAATTTATCTATCGCAAAATATTCGTCCCGGATGCTATTGGTGTTAATTGTGTTGTCCACATTTTTATTAATATGAAAAATTATAATAGTAAACTGATCGTGACTGAATGGCTAACCGCCCCAACCCGATTTCCATCCATCACACTTTAAAAAAAAAAATTAAAAAAATTAAAAAAGTTTCGAAATTGCAAAATATCGATTTAACTTCATTAACTATTTTACGTACGCCCTATCCAGTAACTTCATCAAACCACACTGTCATCTTGACAAGTAACCAGATTTCCATCCATCACACTTTAAAAAAAAAATTAAAAAAATTAAAATAGTTTCGAAATTGCAAAAAATCGATTTAACTTCATTAACTATTTTACATACGCCCTATCCAGTAACTGCATCAAACCACACTGTCATCTTGACAAGTATGATTGACATTACGTACACATGCACGCAATAGCTTTGATAAGTACACTACGTGCTGGACAGCTGATTGCTTACCGTACAACCAAATGACATTTCTTTGACGTACAGGGAGTTTTTCTTTAAAGTATACGTATGCCAAATTCAGCTTATTTTCTTGAAATCTTTAGTTGTACGTTGTTTTTTAAAAGAGTTTAATTTGTAGCCTTAAACGAGTGTTTTCCACTCCCAGACTAAGCATGAAGTAAAATTTCGAGTTTAGAAAAGCCCCGTGAAAATTTGTCGAGGGTCGCGCAGCGACCCTCGACAAATTTTCTGGGCTTTTCTAAACTCGAAATTTTACTTCATGCGCCACGCGCTAAACACTAAAATAATGTGAACTCTATGTATATTTGAACCTCACTTGAAATCAGTGTTTTATGCGCGTGGCGCATGAAGTAAAATTTCGAGTTTAGAAAAGCCCAGAAAATTTGTCTCGGGTCGCTGCGCGACCCTCGACAAATTTTCACGGGGCTTTTCTAAACTCGAAATTTTACTTCATGCTTAGTCTGGGAGTGGAAAACACTCGTTTAAAGCTTCAAATTGAACTCTTTTAAAAAACAACGAATGTCGGAAATTGTACAACTTTATTTCTTGTATATTGTTCAAGTAGTAATTTAGTTTTCATCATGGTCATGGTACTATTAAAAATTATTACAATAAATAAGTTGTTCTTTCATGCTCATTGTTTATTTTGTTAGGGCGTAGGTAAAGTATCGTACGTTTCTCGAGTGGTATGGCAATTACATAGTCGCGGAATACTGCACTCGCCGCTGCGCGGCTCATGCGCAACATGTTCGCTCATATGTAAAATGCTGTATACCACTCCCGTTACGTAATATACTAACATCGGACATCCGTAATTCCTTAACATACTCGTATATCAGTTTACGAGAATAGAAGTAAATTAATGTCAATAGAAAACATTGCGAGATATCTGCATCATTTTATGAGCTCCGGGATATCGTTATTAATAATTATTTAAAGATCTATACCTTTTCAACTTCAAATCAACACTAATCAATATCATATTGAGAATAAATAATGTCAAATTCAAATTGGGACTTCAAATTTAGCTGTCAGTTTAAACACAATCAAATTAAACAATATCAAATTGAGAATAAGCAATTTTAAATTGGAATCAAACTAGTGTTATTTAAGAAAAACGTATATTATCTGAACTTAGAGCATTGTGAATGTATTTTTGAATACAAACAATTTTTCGTTTCTACATATTCTGATGTACACATCAGAATATGTATAAACGAAAACATTTTAAATTGTACATTTTTATTTTTAAAAAGCGTTAAATTTGAAGCCTTTTACGAGTGTTTCCACTCCGTGGTTAAGCATGAAGTAAAATTTCGAGTTTAGAAAAGCCTGAAAATTTGGTTTGGTCGCTTCGCTTCGCTACGCGACCAAACCAAATTTTCAGGCTTTTCTAAACTCGAAATTTTACTTCATGCGCCACGCGTATAAAACACTGATTTCAAGTAAAGTTCAAAATATACCGCTAAAAAAGTGTTCTAAAGCAATATAATTTGAATGTCAAGTTAAATAAGTGTTTTAATTTTAAACGCGTAGCGCATAAAGTAAAATTTCGAGTTTAGAAAATCCTGTAAATTTGGTTTAGTTGTGTAACGCTACGCGAAATTTTTATACATATTCTGATGTCGAAATTTTACTTCATGCTTAACCTAGCAGTGGAAACCCTCGTTAAAGGTAAGTCATTAAATGCTAGAAGAATTAATTTTTTTATAATTTATTAATTAACCCTAGAGAAAAGTTGAAATTTGGTTAAAAAATCTATAAATTTAGGCGAATATTTTGTTTGAAAAATTGCAAAATACAAACGATTGTTGAATAAAATTCATAAGATTTAGTTAGATTTGCATGCATGTTGAAGTATATTACTGCAAATAAATTAAATTATAATATCTCAATTCGTAAACTAAATTAATTATTGAGACTTAAAAATTGAATCTTTGAAAAACTGAACGAAGGTAATAAATTATTCATTACAATATTGAGAAAAAATAAAACTTAACAACCACAAGTTTGACTGCATTTACAGTAATTTCTTTACCCTACAAATTATTGAAAATTGTTGAGCCAATTTCAAATTGTTTATTTACTAATTTATGCCATTATTTCATTTATTTCTTCATTTATTATTTAGGGTATTTTATTTTGGTGTAAAATCAATTAAACTTAACAAAATTCATATTTTTTTATTAAAACAATCGCTATAAATGTTATTAGCAAAACGTTAATTTATTTACTTGTCTTACTGTATACAATTTGATTTTATCAAATTATCATTTTTATTTTGTTTTCATTTAAATATTATCTATTATATTGTTGATGACCCTGGGTCAATTTTATGTGGCAAAATACATTTTTTAATTTTTTTAGTATTCAACTAATTTGTCAACGACAAATCGGGCCGCCTCACATTGCGCCGAACAATGGAAAAAAGTAAAAAAAACACGAAATCTTCTTCGGTCCATTCAGACAAAATTATTCAAAATAAACATAGTTGGCGAGTATTAAACAAGTTCTCCTAATAAAATTGGTAAGCGGTTAATTGTCAAAAATAATTAATTAAAGAGACGCTCATAAGCACGCGAAATTAATCACTGTAAATTAATCGAGTTTTATTATAATTTGTTAATTATTAATCAAAGTTATGGACATTTTACCTGAATGTATTTATTATTTATAGTTTGTACGATAATTGTCTTATCTATAGTTTTTGTTTCGCTTCGCGGAGCGACCAAACCAAATTTTCAGGCTTTTCTAAACTCGAAATGTTACTTCATGCTTAACCTGGGATGGCAAAATACTCGTTTAGAGCTTTAAATTGAACTCTAAAAAAACAACGAATATCTAAAATTTAACTGCACATAATTGTGATATGTATACTTAAAAGAAAAACTCAATGTTTGTACCTACAGTTTATAAATATCTCAAGTTTATTTTTTCCCTATGAAAGATTAATATTTTACACCAAACCTTGGTAATTTTTTTACGGCTTTAATAGTGATCTGTCAAGTGATTTCATTTAAATAATTAAACTTGAAATTATGATCAAATTTCCCTAGTATTTAAAAACTAAAAGTAATGTGTTTATTTCCTTCTTTATTAAGAGCCTAGTATTTTTTCATGGAAGGTTGAAATATTAATCTAACAAGTGTTTATAGTCCTTGATTAAGAGGCCAGCCTACTATGTCTAATTTTTAATCACGTTTTTCTCATTTAATATTAATTTTAGAAGAAACATTTCCAAATAAAACGTATACAAAATTTTATTTCGAGGAGAACTTGAAGAACAAAAAAATTATTTAATTGTTTATAACCAAATAATATTTAAAAAAACCTATTTAATGAAAGAAACTTAAAAAACTATGCTTGTGGTGCCCATTTAAATTATATATATTAGAAGTTTTATTAAAAAAGTGTTCTTCTAAATTGAATATTAAATAAGAAAAACTTAATTAAAAATTAAGCAAAAAAACCCGTAATAACCTGCCGCCTTGCGGAATAACACGTGAAGCGTCGAAGGGATGCGCTTGGGAGGTGTAACTAGCTAGAGCTCGACATCGGGTTTATCATCTGGAGATAAACTAAACACACTTGTGTATTTTCCTCGTGGGCCTTATGTTAAGGCAGACGAACTTTTAAAATTAAAATATTATACCGAGTCAGGAAACCTGGCCATAGAAAAATAGGGATATTTAGAATTTTAATAATTTTAATTCATTTTCATTATTATTATCATCTTGACGAATTAATGTTTGATTGTGGTTGAAAAAAATTCTGTGCATGGCATAATCTCTTTACTCTGGTAATAGTTTAAGAGTGATTATGGTACTGCTGTAAATTTCGAGTTTAGAAAAGCCTGTAAGTTTGCTAGAGCTGACAAATCTAAACGTTCAGGCTTTACTAAATTTGAAATTTTACTTAAAGCAATTAGATGTTTAAAATTAAACGCTTTTAAAGGAACATTATTATTATCAATATGTAAGTATACCATGTGTCGGTAATAATATTCCACATTAAAAATAATAATTATATCATTAAATTTTTATAGCCTACTACATTGAATTCCTTTTTCGAACCAATCAGATTCACGTGATTAGCAAACTTTTATAGTTTAATAAATAGATTATAGATAAATAATGGGTGACTTTCAATGGGGCGTGTCGGTTTTAGAAAAAAAAAACAGGTGCAAGCAAATTGTGCTATTATCCGCAGGGCGAATCTCGAAAATTTCTTGTTCTCTGATCGCGGCCAATCGCGTTTACGTAACGGCCGTTTTTTTTTTAGAAAGTGTCATTAGCGCCTGAATTAGCGAAAACCTGTCTATCCGGCCCACACGCGGATTAATATTTATGATTGGAAAGGAAATTTTTGCTCATGTAAAAATTGGTTAATGTTTAATAATAGTTATTGTAAAAGTTGTCGGGCATAAATCTATCGATTTTACATAAAGAGCAATTTAAGTTATTTTTTTTAATTGAAAATTTGAACAATTCATATAGCGACCAATGCAAATTTTTAAGCTTGAATTTTACTTTATGCGCTAAGCGTTCAATGGTTATTTTGTGTAACCAAAACTTTTTAAAATTCAAGCGCTTGGAATTTTTATTATAATTATACTTACATATCCCAAGCAAATTGCTCGAAATTTGAAAGCGCAAGATTTGGTTTGATAAAATAAGCATTTATAAAATTTATGAACGTAAGATCAAACTTTAGTGAGTAAAGCTTGTATTAGACGACACTATTTTCTTGTACAAGAAAATAGTATACTATTTTCTATCATGGTGTACCAAATAAAACATGCCCTATTTCCATTATAAAAAACTGTACAAGATTCGCGTATGGTCATATTTTGTGTATTACACCATGATAGAGGGTAGTACACTATTTTTTTGTACAAGAAAATAGTGTTGTCTAATACAAGCCCGAACATTTAGAAGCTTTGAATTTGATTTAATAAAATTGTAGAAGCGTGTTTAGTAATTATAATGTAAGCCGGTTTATTGATTTATTGGTAAATCGTAAAAAATGTCTCTAATAATTACTGGTAAATTAGTAAAGTTATTTAATCGGTTTACAAAGAATGTTTGCAGAATAAAACGCGAGTCCAATGCATTAAACTAATTGTATCACTGTTTAATACAATTAGTTTAATGCATTTGACTCGCGTTTTATTCTGCAAACATATTTTGTCAACCGATTAAATAACTTTACTAATTTACCAGTAATTATTAGAGAGATTTTTTACGATTTACCAATAAATCAATAAACCGGCTTACATTATAATTACTAAACACGCTTCTACAATTTTACTAAATCAAATTCAAAGCTTCTAAATGTTCGGGCTTGTATTAGACAACACTATTTTCTTGTACAAGAAAATAGTGTACTACCCTCTTATCATGGCGTAATACACAAAATATGACCAAACGCGAATCTTGTACAGTTTTTTATAATGGAAATCTTAGGCAATTCAACCGTCAACGTGTATTGTGTTTCCTATAATTATTGTTGTATGTGTTTTTAAACTTTACTCTGAATCAGTATTTTGTATGCCTGGCGCTTGAAGTAAAATGTCCAGTTTAGAAAAGTCTGAAAATTTGGATTTGAATTCACATATAAAGCGAGAGACATATTTTGTTTTATGAATATGTTAAGTTTTTAAATAAGGTGGCACTTATTTGTTTGAGGCGGATAATTTAAATAAATTTAAAAAACAGAGCGAAAAACAGTTTATTTTACTTAAAATTTAAGAGTTCATTTAAGCGTAACAACAATTTAGCTTTACACAATTTCAAAGCTACATTCTTCGGTTCATGTTTGCTTTTTGTCTAATGAAAATATTAAGTGTGTGAAAAAAGTTGTGTTAAATTATTTGAGCAATATCTTTTGACATCCGTAATTTTTGTATCATTTCCATGGTATGTCATTATTTTTATAAAATCACATTACTTTTTCTTAATTATTTTAGCTGTACATTTTCTGAAATTCGTTGATTTTAAAAAAAGTTTAATTCGAAGCTTTAAACGGGTGTTTTCCACTCCCAGACTATGCATGAAGTAAAATTTCGAGTTTAGAAAAGCCCCGTGAAAATTTGTCGAGGGTCGCGTGGCGACCCGAGACAAATTTTCTCGGCTTTTCTAAACTCGCAATTTTACTTCATGCGCCACGAGCATAAAACACTAAAATATTGTGAAATTTATGTATATTTGAACCTCACTTAAAATCAGTATTTTATACGCGTGGCGCATGAAGTAAAATTTCGAGTTTAGAAAAGCCCAGAAAATTTGTCTCGGGTCGCTACGCGACCCTCGACAAATTTTCACGGGGCTTTTCTAAACTCGAAATTTTACTTCATGCTTAGTCTGGGAGTGGAAAACACTTGTTTAAAGCTTTAAATTGAACTTAAAAAAAAACAGGGAATATCCGCAATTGTTGTATCAATTCCATGGTATGCCATTATTTTTATAAAATCAAATTCCTTTTTCTAAATTATTTTAACTTAAAGAAACGTAAAGCGTTAAGTGTGCACATTCATAAATTTAGAATGTTTCCCTCTACAAAAAAGTAAAATACATTTTGTCTCTAAGATAAATAGGAAAGCAAATATTTGAACACTTTAAAATTAACATGCGATTTCCTATGTTGCGTCCACCAAGTCAACACCCGGTATAAATGTAACATCTTTATTTATAGAATATTCATAATAATCATAAATAAAACAGATAGTAATTTATATAGAGAAATTAAAATTAATTCTAAACAATGGCTATCGACCATAGGTCTTTCAGTCTAAAAAAAATGTATTAAACTGGAAATTAAATTGCAAACTTACATTTAAATCGTCAGAAAGTTATCGGAAATGAAAAATTCACGAACATTTTGGAAATTTACTAAAATTTATGAAAGGCGTCAAAATATAAAAAAATTAGGAATGTTCACGAATTGTTAAAATTGTATAGATTACCAAAAATCTCGAAAATTCACGCAAACTGCCAACATTTTTTAAAAATTTATAAAAAGTCTCAATAATTTTAAAATTGATGAAAATCATAAAAATTTAGGAAAACAATGGAATTTTATAAAAAGCTGCAACATTTTTAAAATTAATGAATATTTAAGTAATTTACGAAGATTGCTAAGAACATTTCAAATTCTTAACAATGGACGTACATTTTTGTTAATTTTAAAAATTTTGAATAATTTCAAAAATACATGAAAATTATCAACTATTTTAATATTAACTAAAATCCAAGAAGTTCACGAAAACTATCAACATTTTGAAAATCTTGAAATTTCATGATAATCGTCAAGATATAAAAAATCAATTGAAAATTCTGGAAACTAACAAAAAGTACCAGGGCTTTAAGAACTAACAAAAAGTCATAAAAAGTGTTGGAATATTTAAAATTAACAAAAATCTAGGAAATTCACAAAAAAGTCAGAATTTTCAAAAAGAATTAATTTTATTTATCACTGACATTTCTTACTTTATGAAGAAAGAAATAACACAAAATATTAATGATTTCAAATGTTGTTACAATATGCAGGTGTCTCTCAGCCTAATTTCGATTAACATATCTTTTTGAACAAAAAAATCGTATCAATGAGTTTCGATACAAAGAAAGAGTTACGTTTATGTTTGTCTTTGATTTGGTTGGCGTTCACTTTGTGGTACATCTTCATAACAATTTAATAAAAACACTTAACTTTGTTTTAGCACTTTAAACGTGGTAAAACAGAGTTAACTGTTTTAATTAAATTGTTTATGTTTTTCTTTATTCATTCACTCGTGTTTCATCAACTGTACTTCTTTTCGTATACGAACATTTTGATTCACACTTTTTGTCTCATATAAAATGAGCATACGAACTGAACAAAAAATAAACAAATAACGTTATATCAACATTGTAGCAACATTAAACGGTGTTTTAATGTTAATGAAACGTTACTTAAATGGATTTGCTCAGTGGGTAATAAATGTTAATTAACATTTTATTCATATTATTGTGAAAAAAGGCTAAGCTAAGTTTTAATTAATGTTTTGTCATCTATTATAAAAGGTTAATGAAAACTTGTCAGCCATTTTTCACAATAATTAGTTTATACAAATATTTTATTAAGCATATTTATTGTGGTTGAAGAAAATGCGTCTACATAATATCTAGATGATTTTTTGGCCGAGATAAGGCTAATGATGAAAATCGGCCAACATCCAAACATAGTCCATTTTTTCGGATACTGGACACGTTCTCAACCATATGCTTTATTTATTCATGGAATACGTCACTTGTGGAAGCTTGAAGAATTATTTGGTGAACTTGAGAGGAGAGGGGGATAAACTCACTTTTTTTAAATTGACTATAAAAACCTTAAAAGTTCACGAAAAAAAAAAATGCAAAGAATTTGAAAACTAACTAAAATCGTGAAAATTCATGAGATACATCAAACATTTTAAATTTACTGAAAAAAGTAGTGATGGGCAAGATCGATCAAAAAAGATCGACTGATCGATCCTTGCAAGTGATCGATCCGCTCGATCTCTTTGAGCGGATCTATCTTTTCGATCGGATCGATCTTTTCGATCGGATCGATCTTTTCGATCGGATCGATCTTTACGATCGGATCGATCTTTTCGATCGGATCGATCTGTTCGATCGGATCGATCTGTTCGATCGGATCGATCATTTCAGACAGCTCGATCGGCTTGATCTTTTCGACGACTCGATCTTTTCGGACGGCTCTATCTTTTCGAGCGACTCGATCTTGGGGGCGGTTCGATCTGTGCGAACGGGTCGTGCTGATCGATGTGATATCGATCGGCATAAGTGGATTGATCAGGTTGTGCGGCTCGAGCAATGATCTTTTTGAGCGGATCGATCATTGAACGATCACACTATTTTTGTATTCTGTTTTGCGCAAAGTGAGACAGCATTTATTAAAAAAAAGGATATAGGCAGGGTTTTGGCAGGGCCGAGAAAAAATTACTAATGAGCCGGTTATTTTTCCCGGGCTAGTCTCACACTTTATATCCGAGCGTGCTATTATATTATAGAGATTTTAATAAAAATTTATAATATTTAATTTCATATTAGCTATTTATATATTTAGTAAATACATAAATAGCTAATATGAAATGAAATATTATAAATCTTTATTAAAATTAATACTATTTAGTAACAGCTGTTAAATAACGTTAAAAATAAGTAGTTATCACCATTATTGAAAATTAACTGCTTCTCTCATCTTTAGTGTATACTAAAGAACAAAAATGGTGATGTGTCCATCATAGTACTTTCCCCGTTGATTTATATAATTGAATATAATTAAAAATTAATTAATTAGAACACAGCAACAGCAACCGTGGAATGGAATCGAACCCGCACTTCTCAATTAAGACTCCAGTGCGCTACTGCTAGCGCTACGACACTTGATTTAAATAATGCCTTATCGGTGTTATAATATTCGATCCAACATTATATATCTATTTATTTGATTCTATTTTTTCGAAACCTGTTTCTGTTTTTGTTTATTATGAGTATCACATGCTAATAATTTTGTCTTTTCTGCTGGCATATACGTCTTTGCGCTCTCTTGAACGCTAAACGTCTGTACCTTTCATTTTATGCTTACTAGAATTTCTGGATACAGATGTTTATTTATTTCATGAGTAAGTTATGATTTTTTTTTCCGTTAATATTTAGTTTCAATTAATTCTTTTATTAAATTTTTTTTTTTAGTCATTATTTCTGTGCATTTTGCAAGTATTTATTTCTTTTCGTATTCTTTTAGTGATTAGTTTTGTTGAATGAACAAAAATATATTTAGTCTTGGTTTGCCATATATTTGGTGTTTACCCGTGTTTTTACCTAAGTGTTGCTAACTGGCATTACCGAATTTATAATGTTTTTCCTTGTCTTTTTTGTAAATTTATTATGCGCGCTTTGTGCATTCCTGCATTTCTATCCTAATATTTTTTTTTCTTATTCTTCCTTTTTTAGTGTGTTTATTTTATAAAAAGTAGGCCAGCGATTGAACTTGAAATACCAACACGTTTGTTTTGATTTTTGAACCACTTGCGTTTGCATTTTTTTTATTGGTGTCTGGAATGTCGGTTAGTGCTTCTTTAGGGATGGGCAAGATCGATCAAAAAAGATCGACTGATCGATCCTTGCAAGTTCGAAAAGATCGAGCCGCTCAAAGAGATCGAGCGGCTCGATCTTTTCGATCGGATCGATTTTTTCGATCGGATCAATCTTTTCGATCGGATCGATCTTTTCGATCGGATCGATCTTTTCGATCGGATCGATCTTTTCGATCGGCTCGTTCTTTCTGATCAGATCGATCGGATCGAGCGGCTCGATACTTCAACTGATTGATCATTGCTTGATCGATCTTTGCAATGATCGATCTTGTCCATCACTAGAAAAAAGTCAGAATTTTCAAAAAGAACAGGAATTTCTGAAACTCAAGAAAAATGCTTTTTTTTAAATTGACTAAAAAAACCTTGAAATTTCACGAAAATAAAAAAAACGCAAAGAATTTGTAAACTAACTAAAATCTAGAAATTTCATGAGATACATCAAAAATTTAAAATTTACCGAAAATTCAGGATAATCATAAAAATTGTAAAAAAACTTGAAAATTCATAGAAAGTATCAACATTTTTAAATCAACGAAAATCTAGGAATTTTAAGAAAACGACAACATTTTGAAAATTAATTTGAGATTGAGAGAATTGAAGGAGATCGGAAATTCACGAAAACTCGTAAAAAACTTGAAAATTATCGAAATTCATGCAAACTCTTACTATTAACAAAAATTTAGGAAATTCACGAAAACTGCAAGTTTTTTAGTCTTTTTTAAACATGAAATTCTACTTTATGCTTAATCAAAAAGTGGAAACACTCATTAGAAGTTTCGAAATGAACGCTTTTCAAAAACAACTAATACTTGAAAATACATAATTTCACATACCGGGTGTTCGATAAAAAACGCCCAACGCCATAACCCTGTTATTTAATGATCGATTTGAATGAACTAAAAAACAAAGTCTATCACAGTTTCAATACCATAAATTGACACTTATTATATACTTTTTCAAAATTAACTTCATTGTTAAATAAAAGTCAACGTTATATTTTTAAATGGCTGCCTATACTTTTCTTATTTTATTATATTGGACATTGTCTTTCTGAATCCAATTATGCTCGATATGTTAATTTTAATTTAATAAAATGTAAAATAAATCTTGTTCACATGATTTTTTGGCAATAAATGTAGTGTGCCATTAAACAAAATTGGACTTTTAATACTGATTAAAATTTATAAATAGAATTAGTATGTATAATCAGCTTTCAAGATTCAACACAATTTGTCAACCAACCGAACAAAATAAAGGCTAGTATTTTTTAAACTTTACAATATTTCAGTATTTTATACGCGTGGCGCATTTTTTGGCAATAAATGTAGTGTGCCATTAAACAAAATTGGACTTTTAATACTGATTAAAATTTATAAATAGAATTAGTATGTATAATCAGCTTTCAAGATTCAACACAATTTGTCAACCAACCGAACAAAATAAAGGCTAGTATTTTTTAAACTTTACAATATTTCAGTATTTTATACGCGTGGCGCATGAAGTAAAATTTTGAGTTTAGAAAAGCCCCGTGAAAATGTGTCTCGGAAAATTTGTCTCGGGTCGCGCAGCGACCCGAGACAAATTTTCTACGCGGGTCTTTTCTAAACTCGAAATTTTACTTCATGCTTCCGGGAGTGGACCGTCAAGATTTTCAACATGTCGAGATTTTTGATATTTCTAGATTTTTGTCGATTTATTCACAGTTTGTTATTATATTAAATGCAACTTTAATATTTAATAAATACTGTTTTTCTTAGGAATAGAATATTAGCCCATTAAGAGCCGAGCAAATTATAAAGTTAACTCTAAAAGTTGATTTTAGGTAAAATTGCATCTTTTTATATGTTGTCAATGAATGATTTATTATATTACATACGACGATTTTACAAAAGAGTTAAATTTAAAGTTCGAACGAGTGTTTCCACTCCCAGACTAAGCATGAAGTAAAATTTCAGGTTTAGAAAAGCCCCGCGTAGAAAATTTGTCGAGGGTCGCGAAGCGACCCGAGACAAATTTTCACGGGGCTTTTCTAAACTCGAAATTTTACTTCATGCGCCACGCGTATAAAACACTGAAATGTTGTGAACTTATAAATACACTTAAGAAAATATGACTCATTTTTATAAGTGTATTCATAACTTCACAATATTTCAGTGTTTTATAAGCGTGGCGCATGAAGTAAAATTTCGAGTTTAGAAAAGCCCCGTGAAAATTTGTCTCGGGTCGCTAGCGCGACCCTCGACAAATTTTCTACGCGGGGCTTTTCTAAACTCGAAATTTTACTTCATACTTAGTCTGGGAGTGGAAACACTCGTTAGAACTTTAAACTTAACTCTTTTATAAAATCGACGTATGTAATATAATAATCGAAATATTGAAATAACAAAATAATTACATTTTTCCTTTACTTTTATTCTACATTAAGTTGTAACGTGGGTACTTATTTGTTGTTTCGTTAGTGTTAATAGCATAACCTCACAATAAATGACATTTGTCACTTTTTTTTACAAGGCACACTAATGATAATTTTAAAAAAATATAATTTTAAATAAAAATCTACCAAAACATTGAACAAAAACAAGAAATTGAGCGTTATTAGATTTTAAAAAATAATGCCTAATGTAACAAAATTAAAAAAAATATAGGCAGCATTTAAAAATCTTAAGTTGGCTATTATTTAGAAATGAAGATATTATTGAAAAAAATCAATATTCATGTCATTTTTGATTATCTAAACGGCCATTGACTTTGGTTTTTAGTTTAATAAAATTGGTTAATAAATACAAGAGTTATGGCTTTGGGCGTTTTTTATCGAACACCCGGTATTTGTATCGATACGTTGAAGATCGATATTTTACAATATGATATTTTGCTGTATCGATACTTTACCATAAGATATAATCAAATTCAAATTCAAATTCATTTATTGTGCTAACAGCATCAGACTTACACGTGTCAATACATATAATATATAAACCTTAATCTAAAAACTTATACAAAAAAAAAACTAAATAAACTAAAGTACACAGAGAGGTTACACTTACATATATTATAAACACTATAAATAAATAATTAAATAGATAATAAAAAAATAAATAGTTCAATAAATAGTTTAAAACAGTCTCTACTAAATAACAAATAAATAGGTGAAGTGTATACAAAACAAACATTTAAGTCCTAAAATTGAAATTCAAATATTCGTTCCAGCTGTAAAATGCATTCTCAGTCAATACAGTTTTAATATAGGATTTGAAGCTTTTTAAAGGCAAATTCCTTACATGAGAGGGCAGTACATTAAAGAATTTAACGCCATAGTAACGTACTCCAGTTTGGGATTTGGTCAACCTAATCGAGCTTTGATATATAGCATTTTCATTCTCAATATTGATACATTTTTTGCAATCGGAACATCCCCAGTAAGAAGTCATAAACGCCCCTCCCTCCGAAAATAATTTCTATCTACGCGCCTAACTATAGAGGTTTTTTCTTATTGAACATACAATATTATTTACGTTGCAAATCATTAATGTATTTAAAATTTGTTATTTACAACTATTTTTATTATTTTGCCATAGAATAAGATTTGGATTATTTCATTACCTTTTGCAATATTTTCCTAAAAATATTGAGTTATTAAATTATTAAACAATATGTTTTCTGAGGAAAGGAATAAATCTGAATTCAATAAATTATTTATTCAAATAATTTCAACACCTGTTTCTTTTTTCCCCGAACCCGAGTTTCTTAAATTGTCACATCAAATCATTTCTGAAATCCAGTCATTTAACGAAAATCGCCGGAATATTCATG
The DNA here is from genome assembly GCA_932526585.2 of Philonthus cognatus. Classification (NCBI taxonomy): domain Eukaryota; kingdom Metazoa; phylum Arthropoda; class Insecta; order Coleoptera; family Staphylinidae; genus Philonthus; species Philonthus cognatus. Next base: position 74,376,782 of record OW052244.1, read on the forward strand.
AATTTCCAAATCGTTAAAAAACCATATGCCCGTATCACCCGAAAGCCAAGATTTAAAAGTGTCATAATTATTTTCCAAATCAATTAATTTAATCGAAAATCGTCGCGATAACCATTAAATAAACAACCGTTACTCCATTACGAATTTAGCCTACCGAAAAGATCATCTCTGCAATAGAATAAATTTCGTATAAAAAAAATTAGCATTTTATTGCGATCCAGATGAGAAATCTGGGCCAATAAAAGTCACGAGCACATCTGTACGGAATACGACCCGGATTTTTTTCTTTTTGGAGGGAATTTTCGAAAAATAACCGCTTTCCAAAATGTCCAAGTGGGCGCGGCGCGGCTGGCGAAAGAGCAGCGATTCGCGACCTGCTAATAAATAAACGCAATTGTTTATAATGAAATTTCTAGCCATCTCTGTTTAGATGTTTTGGGTTGGCGAAAACTGGTTTTGGCTGGTATTGTTGCTTACATTCAAAGTGGTTTCATTCAAAACGAGAAAATTATAGTTATTATCTCCGTTGGAGGTGTATGGTTTCTTGTTGTACAAGAGATTTGATATTGTAATTTTGTTAAAATAAAAATTTGATGAAACACAAAGATCATTACTAGACAAGTGATTTAGTTTCAACTATCGATAATTGGGTATATTTGTGAATCGAAACCGGCTAACTGACAATTTATCGGTATATCATAATGTCGTTTTTTAGGCGTAAATTCATTAAATACATAAATAATTAATAGTAATACTAAACACGAAATGTCTACTGCTTAAAGATATAGCCCGAATAAAAACATATTTTCGGGTTTTTTCCACACAAATGGCGTTTTGTCCGCATGAGTTTAAATATGTCCTAGCATGCTAAGTGTCATAAAAATGTCAAGTTTGTAAAGTTGTCATAGCAGACGTTAATCGAATCGAAATTATTGAAAATATAAGAACATTGTGCTTTATTTTGACGTTTGGAAAATAATAAAGAAATAAAAACAAATGGAAGAAATTGTAATTTCTTTGTTTTTTATGTAAAAAACAACAAAATTGAGCAGACAAAGCTAGACGAGCTAAATGTTGGGACTAAATTATGAAAAATACGGGGCATTCTAATGCTTATTTCCGAAATTATAAAATAAATCGATCAAACAAAACAAAACAAACAAAAAATATTGAAAAACATTACTTTGTTTTATAAACAAAGTGACAAATTAGTTATAAGGAGTATATTTTAAACTTTACTTTAAATCAGTGTTTCATACGAGTGGCGCATGAAGTTACATTTTGAGTTTAGGAAAGCCTGAAAATTTGGATTTGCCGGGGCGCGACTCGCTTCGCTCGCGCGCCATTGCTAATTCAAATTTTCAGGCTTTTCTAAACTTGAAATTTTACTACTTCGTAGCGACGCGGTACGGCCAATCCAAATCAGGCTTTTCTAAACTCGAAATTTTACCTTATGCGCCACGCGTATAAAACACTGAAATATCGCAAAGTTTAAAATACACGGCTTTAGCAATATAATATGTAGATATGCATATAACAAGAGTCAAATTCTACGCTGAACAAGTTGTTTAAAACAGTGATTATAGGCAACCCAATAACTATAACGTATATTAGGTTGCCTATAATCGTTGTTGTATGTGTGTTTTTTGAACTTCACTGTAAATCAGTGTTTTAAAGCGTGGCGCATGAAGTACAATTTCGAGTTTAGAAAAGCCAAACCAAATTTTCAGGCTTTTCTAAGCTCGAAATTTTACTTCATGCGCCACGCGTATAAAACGCTGATTTAAAGTAAAGTTCAAAATATTCCGCTTAGATTTGATCACATGTTTATTAATTTTCCATATGTTTGTAAAAGCATAATTAAAAGAAAAACATACCTGTGTCAAAATTTAACAAAAATCACAAGTTTTAAATAAGTATTACTATTTTAAATAAAATCGTCTAAACCAGTGGTCTCCAAACTACGGCCCGCGGGCCAAATCCGGCCCGCGACTTGCATGAATCCGGCCCGCGATTGTTTGTAATTTTTTTTGTAAATGTCATATTTTGAAATATTGTAACAATTGTTTCTTAAATCTTTCATAATTTTATAAAATTAACCGGATCTTGGCCGACTTTATTATGTAGAATTGTATTTGTGGCCCGCGAAGAAGATAGTTTGGAGACCCAGGGTCTAAACCAAGACATATACAATTTAACAAAAACATCAGAACTGTGAAAATTAGGACAAAAATTTACCAAATCGACAAATATGTAAAATTCCAAACGAATAATTGATTATTGGAATTTAACCTAAATTTTAAAACTGTCTTTAAAAGATAATTGCCCGCCCCCTAAATAAAAATTGCTTTCTGGATCCCCTCCTGTACCATACCTAATTTTATTATAGTGGTAACTTAAAATGACTTTATGTACCTAATTCATTGAGTAATACCGACTACTCATTGAAAACCATAACAATTCCAACTTTTATGGTTGAGGTGAAATTTTGGCACCCATTGAACACAAACCGACCCAATATTTTGGGCGCACACCCGCTGTGCGGACATTAAGCGATAATCACCCTCAAATAACCGAGTGACTCCGAAAATGGGTCCATTGTGATGGTAATCCCTTTAAATACTCAGTAGCCCGAGCTCATTTCGGTTTTCGAACAGTTCAATACGTTCAAGATTGGGCTGGGTCATTAACCCTTAGGGCGCGTTTCCGTCTTTGTCTTTCCGCCCCTTCGCGCGCGCCCCCCCACCGTATGCAAATGCACGCCCACGCCGCCTATGTGGTTTTTTGGGAGTGCTGCTGTGACTCATGAGTCACAGTGCACACACTGGAAACGTACACAATATGCACGACAGGAAGGCAGATATGTTTCCCCTGATTACTGATTAGGGTCGCCAATCGAGAACGAAATTAATTAAATGTCCATTAGCGCTGGCACAAACAATTTCGAATCAATTTAAATTATTTATTCAGTATGAGCAAAATATAATGACACTTTTTACACACACTTATAACAAAGTATATAATTTTTTATAGATTGAAAAGGCCTTCCAATAAAAGTGAATGTTGAAGAATACAAAATTTTAAATCTAATCTTTTTTAAAAAACATTTTGCTATGCCTTATTAATCAAAACAATGTTGAAATATACTTAAAAATTACTTCGAAATTCATTAGGACGCAAATTGTTCAACATTCAGCATGTTTGGATTTATTTGTGATGCATGATGGTATCTAATGAAGGGTACTCTGGTCGGCTTAATTCGTACGATTGCATAAATCTCAAACACCTTTACGATTAACAATCCGGTCATCAGAGAATTCTCCAACAGTTGGCAGTAAACTCACATCTGTTGTCTCTGATGAACGGGCCCATTAATTTAAGGTATTTTATTGTAGTTTATGTAGTTCAACATTATTATGGGTAATAAGACTTAGCAAAATATTTTTCAGAAAAATTAGATTCAAAGTATTGTGCGATCATTTAAAACATGATTTAGAGTAGGCTTTGAATTTTAAATAAGATTGGCACTACTGACCGTTAACACATAATTTACCATAACCTTAAATTTATTCCATCATTCCATCATTAGCATTCTGGGCAACCGCACAAAAAAAAATGCCGCTTACTCTAAATCATACTTTTAAACGATGGCACGGTAGTTTATTTCTATTACCTTAGTTGCACGATTGGTTAGTTCAAAATAACATTAGTGACATTTTGAACTACGGATCAGTGATGACCCTAATTCAAATATTTGATGTTATTGATTCTATTTTTGAAGTGATTTTTCGAAAATGTTTGAAATATCTAATACAAAGCCGGCCAACCCGCTGTTCTATGTTTATTAATGAATTTTTAAAATACTCAAGTAATTTTATGTCTCTAGTAGGAAATTTTCGAATACGTATTCAATATGGCGAATATTCGCTAACTTTTCTGTATTCGTATTCGGCAATGCTTTGGCGAATATTACCTGCATTATTAATTTTATTACGATTATCAATAAAAAGTTGAAAGAGACATTTATTGATTGGGTTGGGTTTGTATTATTGTAAAAATTAAGTGTTTTATTAAACATCACATTAAATTCGTGTTCTGACGCTTCTGACGCATGAAGTAAAATTTCGAGCTTAGTAAAGCCTGAAAATTTGGATTTGCAGGATCGCGTAGCGCGCCGGAAAATTGAAATTTTAATTTCTTAAAGTACACTGATTTCTCAATTCGGATTGCATCTATTTGCATGCATGATGTAATTTTCGGATTAATTTCGATGCGAGTCCTCTTCACGGAACTCGGGTGATTAAAATTGGCACATAGTCGCATTATGGAGTCGTCAGTTGTTTGTGGACTTTCTGGTGGAATAAAGGTCGTTCTGCCCGTCGTCGGTGGGTTCACCACTCGCAAACAAAGTGAAACGTGATCGGATTACCTCCCGTAGGCTTGCACCGTCTTGAATACTAATCGGGACCAAAAAAGTAAAAATTTGGAACGTTGTTGCGAGCGCGACCTAATCTGCCGCAGCTGAAATTTTATCGGAAATTGTCCGGGTTTTTTTTTTCGAAACAATGCGCCATCTGCCTCCGAGAAATTAGGCTCGAATTTAGGAAAATAGAGATAATTACAGAGAATTGTTATTTTTTATATACATATAAAAATATCAAAAAGTTTTAATTATTTCAGACATAGAATTAACCTGGCTTATTAAATACAGTCTATATGGAATAAATGGGTGTTCCTCGAGGATCTAAATTTTTTCAACATTCTTGTATTTAGAGTTGTTAATCTTGTTTCTAGAGTTAGTAATCTTGTCAATTAATTTATTTTCATTTCATGCTCAAGCCACTTTTACAATTGTGTTACAGTATCAATAAGAAAATAAAAATCGTACAGTGTCCAATATAAATTAATTAAATTTATAATATGTTTTCCTAAGTTTGTGTCCGTAAATTCTGCATTCAATTAGCTCAATATTCATTAAAAAAAAATGTCATTATATCTTACGTTTACCTTTTTATGCTAGTAATAGTAATATAGGTCTCTCTCATTCTAGCTAACGGCTGGAGAGAGTCTGTCTCACTCTAGTAAAGACAGAAAATTAGAAAAAAATCTGATATGATAAAATTGAAACACTTCTAACTGTCCCAAATTTCAATGAGTTCTGCTAAACCGTTCTGAAAATATTTAACTGTATCTATACTTTTTAGCGACCGTGTATTTACACAAATAATATATGATATTGTAGCTACATTTTTGCAGAAAATGGCACCAAAGAAAAAATAAAATTCAGCTTTGATCGATCTGTGCAATTTTGAAAGAATTGATAATGAAACTTATGAATTGGTATCGCAGAGAATTAAAAGTAAACTGAAATAAAATAATTCTGCATCAGGAATATTTTTCTGGTGCACGTGAATAATTTTCCGTGGTGCATTTGTAATTTTCATATTTTAATAATTTGAGTTTTGTCTTGCTAGAACGGCCAAATCGTATACTGTGCTCCGCTTCGCTACGCGACCAAACCAAATGGTCAGGCTTTTCTAAACTCGAAATTTTACTTCATGCTTAATTAAGGAGAAAGGCTGGTTAGAATGTACAGTGTATACATCGGGATATGTATATTCAAAAGAAAAATTCAATGTAGCTATATATAAAATTGTTTAAATTGATGTAGATTTGATCAAAATTGACTTACTCAGAACCCAAATTCTAAATATAATTGTATTACATATACGTTTTATTTAAAAGTACAAAATCAAACTGAGAATGGCTGCAATTTAAAAGTGCGTTTTTTTCAAATCCATATTTTAATGTATTTTTGTGAATATGTTTTTTGTAATTATTTATCATTTTTTTATTAGACAGAAGTTTTTCAATTAATTGAATCTGTCACAAAACAACAATAGAAATCTAAAAACAATTCCTCGCGTCTGGCCAAAAGCACTTACAGTTATTATTTCGCAATCGTATGTGTGTCTGTGTGTGTTTGTGTTGCGGGCGGTGATCGATAAAACCTCCCCCGAACGGCCCTCAGAAAAGTAATTGAACGAAACGACTAATTCGCCAGAATTTCGACTTAATTAGCCCGAGTTGGGGTGGACTGAATAAGGGCCATAAAGCGACGCGACGTCTGCTTTTTTGATGTTCTGACACCCCACGTCTGCCAGAAGCACGCATGTGGTCCCGAAAAACTGCTGGGAATCGCACAAAAAATAAATACAGCGCTGTAACTAATACTTCGAGACTAGACTTACTCCAGTGTCGGGTTTACATATGGTTTTTGATAAATGATCTTCGGCGTAAATGGTCGTGACATTAATTTTTGTTAGTTATTCGAAAAACTTTTTCAGACTGTAGAGTTAATATTTTTACAAAATATTTAAGAATAGGATAATAATAAAATACAATATTTCATATTATTTAAACTTAAAATTAATCTAGGATCGCTAATAAAGCAAAGTAATTTATCTTTTACTGTTAGATGTACATTTTGAGTTCCATGTACTCATTTTCAGGCTTTTCGAAACACGAATTTTTAATTCATGCCTAATCAAGAATTGGAAACACTCGTTAAAAGTTTCAAATTTAACACTTGTATAAAAACATTATTTTTTCTGAAAAAAATATGTAGCCTACGTTGTTTCTAACATTGATAGTACAGTTTTAGATTTTTAGAAAAATAAAAATTTTAATGAGAATTTGCAAGATTTCATTAGATTTTCGCGTCAAAATTTGAATTTTACAATTGATCTTAAAAAAAATGTCGATCATAGGCACTTTCTCTGTTAAAGATATGATGATATACACATGCATATCTTATTTTAATCAAAACTTTAAAAAAATTATCAAACTAACAACATTTTCAAAAATATAATTTTTTAAAGCTTTGATTAAAATAAGATATGCATGTGTTACAGCACAGAACTCAGAAGAAAGTTTTTTTTTCAAAAATAGCAAATTTGACCACCCGTGCCATTAATGAAGTTAGCCTTGTATTTTTAAAATAAATGATGGTAGAAAATTCAAAAAAATCTGAGATGATAAAATTGTAACACTTCTAACTGTATCCTAAATTTCAACAAGCTCTGCTAAACCGTTTTGAAAATATTTAGCTGTATCGATACTTTTTAGCGACCCTGTATAATTTAATAAATCAAATTTATAAAAAAATTAATGTAAACATTTGATAAAAACATTCATATGTCTAGTGATCCTCAAGATGTGTTATTTATGATAAATCTCGTGAAATTGTGGGATTGATTACTAAGTAAATATCTTAGTAATTAAATTAAGTAAAAACGCCTTATTTATTGTCAATGTTTCTCAAAATAGTGTTAATATTAAAAAAATCTTCAAATAAAAGTTGCAGCTCTCATAAAACTCTATAAAATGTGTGTATTATACTTTTCGATACCTTTATTAACTACAAAGCTACGCTGTTTTTTCATAGTTGCACATTTGTTCAAATCAACTTATCTGATATTATTTTCAACAACTAAAATATTATTTTGTAACTTCCTGTGTATTTTATATAAGGAGTTCATCTTTAAAGTATAGTATATGTCAATTATTGCGTATATGCTGTAAATCTTTAAACATTCGTTGTTTTTTAAAAAGAGTTCAGTTTGAAGCTTTAAACGAGTGTTTTCCTTTCCTAGGTTAGTAAGCATAAAGTAAAATTTTGAGTTTAGAAAAGCCTAAACGTTTTTAGGTTATAGACAGTGTTCTGAACTGTGAAAAACCTTTATTTTGCAAAAAATTCTGAAGTGGTCCTTCAAAATTATTACGAATTTGGGCATTATTAATAATACTAATTAAATTTAGATCTAATACGAACAATTACGTGGGTGGATCAAATATAAACGAGCCTTAATTTTTACAGATCGTACATAATAGAAACATCTACATATCTATAAATTATTTATCGACATAGTATAATGTATTTAAAATACATTTTTCCCAACGTTTTGGAAGTGTTTTTAACTCCGTTGTCGTAGAATGAAGCTGGGCGGGTATGTAACCAATTGCGCACAAACGTTTCCACTTCCTCGCTGCTGTCAAATCGCTTGCCTATAAGTTTGTGGGTCCAAACAAGTGGAAATCGCATGAAGATTGGTCTGGATTGTAATGTTCGATGTCTAAGTGTTTGTCAGGTAATTTCCATTATTTTCTGCTTTATCTGCTGCTCTTCTATAGGGCCTAGCATTGTGATGAAGCAGCAATACGTTGCAGATTGGACAATATCGTTTTTTGTGTCGATTTTGAAGCCTAATTAGATTCAGGAGGTAGCAGTAGCAAATTGCGTTGTTGTTTTGACGTCTGTGTAAGAAATCCACCAGGAGAACCCCTCTCCAGTCCCAAAAAAAACATGGCCCTCAGACAATCGAATTTTATCTTTCACAGTTTTCCTTTGGCCTTCGCCCCTTACTTGATTTCGATGCACTAAATCTTCTTAAACTTTTTCCATAAAATGGTAAATTTCGACTAGGTTCACATTATTTGCAAAAAAAACACTTGGTTAAATTTCACCACGTAAAAGATGGGAAACTTGTTCTAGATATAGAGATCTGGTTTCACATTTTTACAGATTAGGAACTTTAGAATTACGTGTTGCACAAAAAAAAACTCTACTCATATACTGTTATATCTACTGAATAAAGGACAGAACAAGCTAGCTAATGTGGTTCCCTAACTCTGGGAATCTTAACCTAAAGACCTTAATAGCCAAATCTAAAATAAATACTATTTCCAATGCTCAGAAGCCAAAAGCTCGTTTATATTTGACCGACCCACGTATATATCTTGGCTGCACTTCCAACGACACCCATTTGGATCCTTGCGGAACCACCCAACGATACTCAATTTTTCCACCATTATCAAACGTAAATCGACTCAAAACTGCATTTTTCCAACAGAAAAACACCGTATCCCGTCCGGTTATACACGCATTTTTTTCACATGATTGTCCTCCGAGGCTCGGAGCTAAAAGTATTACAAAAAGAAAGAGACGAGACAGGCGAAGAAGCAGAAGAGGAATAAACCGGTGGCGATCGAGCGTATTTTATTCGTTTTTTAGACACAGGTGAGAGAGCAGACGACAGGGCAGGTTTATCGGGAAGGGTGGAAGGGTGCAAGAAGGGCGCAGGGATGGCATTATAGCGATGCACCTGCAAAGAATAATTATGCTTCGAGGGAACGTCTGAATGTCTGCGGCCGAAAACTATTCGCGGCCAACACACACACACACACACCCCTATTCTTAACAAAAATGTATTCATATCAAGATATTAATACAGGCGCACACATTTCATACAGTTTATGTGTTTGAGATGTGATAAATTTCGGATATTTCACCTGTTTGTCGACGTTGTTATTATTAAATGTCATCATAATGAAAGTATTTTTTAAATTTATTAGATTTTGATTTTAGTTTAACTGGAGAACTTTCAGATTTGTATTAAATGTGTGTATAGTGCGCATTTCTATGGATTCACATATGAATCCAGCAATATTATAACAAAAGACGAATTTGTTCTACCCAAATACAAAGCAATGATATTATGATATTCAAGCGCGTAGTAGTTACAGTGAACAAATTGGAGCAAATTGCCTCAGGAATCATAATATTTACGTTTATGATTCCTGAGGCAATTCGCTCCAACTGCTTCACTGTAGCTACTATGCGCTTGAATATCATAATATCATTGCTTTGTATTTGGATAGAACAAATTATTTAATATAAGCAGTATACCGGGCGTTCGATAAAAAAACGCCCAACGCCATAACACTGTAATTTATTGACCGATTTAAATGAACTGAAAAGCAAAGTCAATGGCCATTTTTTTTTACTATAAATTGGCAGTAAATATATATTCTTTTAAATTTAACATTATTGCCAAATAACAGTCAACTTTAACTTTTTAAATAGCTGCATATACTTTTCTTATTTTATTATATTGGACATTGTATTTCTGAATTCAATTATACCTGATATGTTGATTTTAATTTAATATTTATGCCAGAAAAATATTATAATAAATATTGTTAGCATGATTTTTTGGCGATAAATGTAGTGTACCTTGAAACAAAATTGGACTTTTCATACTGATTAAAATTTATAAATAGAATTAGTATGTATTATCAGCTCAGAAGATTTAACACAATTTGTCAACCAACCGAACAAAATAAAGGCCAGTATTTTTTTAACTTTACAATATTTCAGTGTTTTATACGCGTGGCGCATGAAGTAAAATTTCGAGTTTAGAAAAGCCCCGTGAAAATTTGTCTCGGGTCGCTGCGCGACCCTCGACAAATTTTCTACGCGAGGCTTTTCTAAACTCGAAATTTTACTTCATGCTTAGTCTGGGAGTGGACCGTCAAGATTTCAACATGTTGAGATTATCGTTATTCCTAGATTTTTGTCGATTTATACAATTTTTGTAAGATTTTTGATATTTCAAGATTTTTGTCAGTTTATAAATTTTTTATAAAGTTTTCAATATTTCGAGATTTTTGTCGATTTATAAAAGTTAAGTTTGTATTAATCGATTAATTAATCAATTTTCGATTATTTATTGAACTCACATTGACGTCACGCAAATGTCATAATATATCAAATGACACAAACGTCAAAATATGTCGAATGTCACATAATATGTTTAAACATGACACAATTATAGGAATTCACTTAATGTTACACAAAACGTCTAGATATGTAAAAATCGAAGAAAATTTGATAAATGTCACATAAAATGTCGAATGTCACACAAAATGTCATTATATTAAAAATAATTTAAAAATCGACAGATTATGATAATAATTGTAATCATCTTTATTATTAAATAATAATAATAACAATAATTGATGGAAATAAACATTTTCGTAAATTGATTAGAATTATTAATTTGGATTAGGTTAGGTTAGGTTAGGTATTTGTGTCGAATTTGAGCAAATGTATGTTCGTACTCGACTAAATACGTCCAATATCACACAAAATGTCATAATATTAAAAATAATTAAAAAATCGACAGATTATGATTGTGCAGTTATTCTTATTCATAATATGTATCACTGTGTATACTTATAAACTAATCACAAGCGATTGACTTTTATAGAACGTTTATATACAAGGAATTTGTATTTTAAGTATACGCATATGCTGTAAGTTTTCCGACATTCGTTGTTTTTTTTTTAATAGTTCAATTTGAACGAATGTTTCCACTCCTAGATAAGGCATGAAGTAAAATTTCGAGTTTAGAAAAGCCTGAAAATTTGGTTTGGTCGGGTAGCGAATGTTTCCACTCCTAGATAAGGCATGAAGTAAAATTTCGAGTTTAGAAAAGCCTGAAAATTTGGTTTGGTCGGGTAGCGCTGAGCTACCAAACCAAATTTTCAGGCTTTTCTAAACTCGAAATTTTACTTCATGCGCCACGCGTATAAAACGCTGAAATATTGTGAAACTAAAAATAAATACACTGGTAAATCAATATTAAAAAAAATACTGCTGAAGCAGGAATAAAAATATACTGCTAAACAAGAATATTTTAAATTTCACAATATATCAGTGTTTTATATGCGTGGCGCATGAAGTAAAATTTCGAGTTTAGAAAAGCCTGAAAATGTTCAACCTTTTCTAAACTAGAAATTTTACTTTCATGCTTAATCTGGGAGTGGAAACACTCGATCGAAACTTCATATTGAACGCTTTTAAAAAATGCAATGAATGCCTGAAATTGTATGCATCAGAATATGTATTCTTTATTGAAAAATATCCTATATGTATAAATAATTTAAATAGGTACTCAAATTACGCATCCCAAAATTTTAGTAACAAGTTTCTTCATGCAGTGTCCAGTTCGGAAACTACGTAGAAGTTTTTTGAATTTTTCTTTTCGTTCATTTCTACAGAAATATATTACTGAAAGAAAATAAACTAGAATACGTCTAAAATATGTATCTTGAAATGTATACTATTTTTGTTAAATCTACTTATAAAACTATTCAATAAATTAATCTTTACATTTCACAGATTGAATTTTAACAACCCTTTAAGCTTTACAGTAAACACAAGAAAATTGCGAAACACGATTTTCGAAAAATGCCCAGTTGTAATTCCCCCTTAAGAGCCACGCAAAACCAGTTAATTTATTCACGGCCCTATTCAAAATATTTGCAATACCTATTGTGCCATAAAAGTGCGGTCCCTTTCTTCCATTCTCTGCATTTATTGACCACTACCTGCTAATCCCCAGAAGCGCAAAGGGATTTGCAATCCTTTCGGATTTTTTTAGCGTAATCATTTTACGGCCGCAATAAAACCCCTTTCCGAATTTACAGCCCTGCAGAGTTATTGCACACTTTTTAAAAAGCGGCGCTCCTTATTTAAATGTTTATTAAGCAACCCTTCTCGCCCGTTTTTTTTTTATTGCCGGACAGTAAAATCTTTTTTACCGGATAGTAAAAGAAGGGTTAGGGATGTTTTTAATGGTTGGTAGAAATTCTTAACCCTTGAGATGAGATTTTATTTGGATTTTTTTAAAGGAAATTGCTTTTTTATTGCGCGCCTGTAATGTTTTGCTTCTTGTAAAAAAAAAGATTTTTTATTTGTAGTTTGCGATGGTTTACAGATATATTTTAAGGGTTGTTTGTATTTTTGTTCATTTTGCGTGAAATAATCTTCTTTACGCATTTTTTTTAAAATAATTAACCCAATAACGGCTCAGAAATTGTAGTCTATTAGTTGATTTCAGGTTAAATTCTGCACTTCTTTTTATGATTTCTTTGAATAATTTATTATATACCGGGTGTTGGCTTGGCGGACGCAACATAGGAAATCGCATGTTCATTTTGAAGTGTTCAAATATTGGCTTCCCAATTTATTTTAGAGACAAAATGTATTTAACTTTTTTGTAGAGGGAGAAATTCTAAATTAACGAATTTTCACACTTAACCCTTTACGTTTCTCTAAGTTGAAATAATTAAGAAAAAGTAATGTGATTTTATAAAAATAATGGCATTGATACAACAAATGCGGATGTCAAAATAGCACAAGATATTGTTGTTACTTAATTAACGACAAAAAACATAACGCAAACATCGTGATAACTGTGGTCTGCATAATACCACTTTATTAGGAGGACTTTTTCTTGTATAGTGTTTTAAATATCAATTTCCCCTTTTCGCACCTTCCTTAAATATGTATTTACATTCCAAATTCAGACTATATTCTGTAAATCTTGAGATATTTCCTGTTTTTTTGAAGTTCAATTTAAAGCTATAAACAAGTGTTTTCCACTCCCAGACTAAGCATGAAGTAAAATTTCGAGTTTAGAAAAGCCCCGTGAAAATTTGTCGAGGGTCGCGCAGCGACCCGAGACAAATTTTCTGGGCTTTTCTAAACTCGAAATTTTACTTTATGCACCACGCGTATAAAACACAGATTTTAAGTGAAGTTCAAATATACATAAATTTGACAATATTATAGTGTTTTATACGCGTAGCGCATAAAGTAAAATTTCGAGTTTAGAAAAGCCCAGAAAATTTGTCTCGAGTCGCTGCGCGACCCTCGACAAATTTTCACAGGGCTTTTCTAAACTCGAAATTTTACTTCATGCTTAGTCTGGGAGTGGAAAACACTTGTTTAAAGCTTTAAATTGAACTTTAAAAAAAAGGGAATATCCGCAATTGTTGTATCAATTCCATGGTGTGTAATTATTTTTATAAAATCACATTACATTTCCTTAATTATATTAGCTGTAATTTTTCTGACATTCGTTGATTTTTAAAAGAGTTTAATTTGAAACATTTCGAGTTTAGAAAAGCCCTGTGAAAATTTGTCGAGGGTCGCGCAGCGACCCAAGACAAATTTTCTGGGCTTTTCTAAACTCGAAATTTTACTTCATGCGCCACGCGTATAAAACACAGATTTTAAGTAAAGTTCGAATATGCATAAATTGGACAATATTATAGTGTTTTATACGCGTGGCGCATGAAGTAAAATTTCGAGTTTAGAAAAGCCAAGAAAATTTGTCTCGGGTCGCTGCGCGACCCGAGACAAATTTTCACGGGGCTTTTCTAAACTCGAAATTTTACTTCATGCTTAGTCTGGGAGTGGAAAACACTTGTTTAAAGCTTCAAATTGAAATTAAAAAAAAAACAGGGAATATCCGCAATTGTTGTATCAATTCCATGGTGTGTCATTATTTTTATAAAATCACATTACTTTTTCTTAATTATTTTAGCTGTAAATTTTCTGACATTCGTTGATTTTTAAAAGAGTTTAATTTGAAGCTTTAAACGAGTGTTTTCCACTCCCAGACTAAACATGAAGTAAAATTTCGAGTGTAGAAAAGCCCCGTGAAAATTTGTCGAGGGTCGCGCAGCGACCCGAGACAAATTTTCTGGGCTTATCTAAACTCGAAATTTTACTTCATGTGCCACGCGTATAAAACACAGATTTTAAGTAAAGTTCGAATATGCATAAATTGTACAATATTATAGTGTTTTATACGCGTGGCGCATGAAGTAAAATTTCGAGTTTAGAAAAGCCCAGAAAATTTGTCTCGGGTCGCTGCGCGACCCTCGACAAATTTTCACGGGGCTTTTCTAAACTCGAAATTTTACTTCATGCTTAGTCTGGGAGTGGAAAACACTTGTTTAAAGCTTCAAATTGAAATAAAAAAAAACAGGGAATATCCGCAATTGTTGCATCAATTCCATGGAGTGTCATTATTTTTATAAAAACACATTACTGTTTCTTAATTATTTTAGCTGTAAATTTTCTGACATTCGTTGATTTTTAAAAGAGTTTAATTTGAAGCTTTAAACGAGTGTTTTCCACTCCCAGACTAAACATGAAGTAAAATTTCGAGTGTAGAAAAGCCCCGTGAAAATTTGTCGAGGGTCGCGCAGCGACCCGAGACAAATTTTCTGGGCTTTTCTAAACTCGAAATTTTACTTCATGTGCCACGCGTATAAAACACAGATTTTAAGTAAAGTTCGAATATGCATAAATTGTACAATATTATAGTGTTTTATACGCGTGGCGCATGAAGTAAAATTTCGAGTTTAGAAAAGCCCAGAAAATTTGTCTCGGGTCGCTGCGCGACCCTCGACAAATTTTCACGGGGCTTTTCTAAACTCGAAATTTTACTTCATGCTTAGTCTGGGATTGGAAAACACTTGTTTAAAGCTTCAAATTGAAATTTAAAAAAAAACAGGGAATATCCGCAATTGTTGTATCAATTCTATGGTGTGTCATTATTTTTATAAAATCACATTACTTTTTCTTAATAATTTTAGCTGTAAATTTTCTGACATTCGTTGATTTTTAAAAGAGTTTAATTTGAAGCTTTAAGCGAGTGTTTTCCACTCCCAGACTAAGCATGAAGTAAAATTTCGAGTTTAGAAAAGCCCCGTGAAAATTTGTCGAGGGTCGCGCAGCGACCCGAGACAAATTTTCTGGGCTTTTCTAAACTCGAAATTTTACTTCATGTGCCACGCGTATAATACACAGATTTTAAGTGAAATTTAAAACATACTGATAAGGTTTATACATTTATGATTTATTGCATTCTTGAATAAATTCTAAATAACCCTATTTGCAGATTTTTAGGCATCAACATCGACTCTAAATTGAGCTGGAGGGAGCATGAAAAGGTACTTAGTCTGGCACTTAGTAGGACTACTTTCCTGCTTAGGAATTTGAGTAGCAATCTTGATAAACCCGCACTACTCACCGCCTATCATGCTCTCTTCCAGTCGAAAATTCAATATTGCATACTAGCGGGCATAGGTTACAGAGACAACTGCGAGGATGTCTTCAGGAGTCATGGGATACTTACGTTACCCAGTTTGTACATATTCGAATGCTTGCTACATGTTCATAAAAACGTAGATCATTACAAAAAAACTGATCAAGTACATAAACACAGCACGAGAGGTTGTGAGCACATTTGTCAAGAACAATTACGGCTATCTAAGTCTAAAAGTGGTGATAATTTTTATGGGCCTAAATTATGTAACTATCTACCACAGGCTGTAAAGTCTCTCCCTCATATAAAGTTCAGGAAAAGTGTAAAGGCATATTTAATATCCAAGGCTTTCTTCAGCATTAATGAATGTATTACTCAAAAATTTACAGATCTTGTAACCAAATAATTGGTGCTTTTTATTGATTTTTTTTAAATGGTTTTAACGTGTAGTATTATGTAAAGTATTTATTTTGTATCTGGTATTTTATATTTTCACGTTTGTATTAACTTAACTTCTAAAATTGTTGAAAAAGCTGTTGCAGCAAGACTCACTAGTTTTTTCTCAAAACACAGTCTTTTTAATACCACACAGCATGGCTTCTTAAAACAAAAAAATACAAACACCGCAATATTTTATTATGTAAGTAATATTGCGAATGCTTTGGAAAAAGGTGAAAATCCCCTAGGAATTTTCATAGACTTGTCGAAGGCATTCGACACTATGAATCACAATATTTTATATCAAAAATTAGAAATGTATGGTGTAAGAGGTACTGCATTAAATATTTTTGAATCTTACTTGAAATGCAGGCCATAAAAGGTTATTCTAGACACATCAGAGTCTAACATCACGTGTACAAATATCGGTGTTCCTCAGGGAAGTATTTTGGGGCCAATTTTATTCGTTATATATGTCAACGATTTCGAGCAAACCATGAGGCCTTTTCCGTGTTCAATAGCTTCATATGCAGATGACACAAATATTATTATAAACAGAGCTGACAGTGATGTAATACACAATGCAAATGCAGTGTATACCGAAGTACAAAATTGGATGTCACAAAACAAATTAATTATAAATCATAAGAAAACCCATGTGCTTCAGTTTTCTGCGAGAAAATTAAACAACATCTCTAATGAGGTTATTTTAGACGGAATAGTGCTTCAAATAAAAGAAAGTACAAAATTTCTAGGAGTTAAAATTGATGCACAACTAAATTGGCAAACCCACTGCATTCAACTAATTAAATCTCTGAATATAGTATGTTACACTATTCGAATCCTAAAAAATATATTTGATCATAATACATTAATGATGATCTATAGATCAAATTTTGAATCTCTCGTGAGGTACGGCATTATATTCTACGGAACATCTTCCTTTGCTCAAAAGATATTCATAGTACAAAAGAGAATACTTAGAATTATTAATAACTTAAAGCCTACAGATTCATGTAGAGAATACTTTAAACGAGAAAATATACTCACATTCTATAGTATATATATATATGAAATACTAGTTTTTCATTTTAAATATAAATTAAAATTTGATACGTATAAAATTCAACACAGTTATAACACCAGACGGTTCAATGAATATGAGTATCCATTACATCGGCTAACTCTATACGAAAAAACACCTACATACAATGCAATAAAACTGTACAATACATTACCTACTTACATAAAAAATACAACCTGTTTAAATACGTTTAAAAGGCAATTACAAGAATTCTTGATTAATAAAGAATTATACAAAATGGAAGAATTTTAGTTTCCAACAATTTTTCGCTGCATGATTAATTTGGTTTTTGATTGTTTGTTTGTTTTTGGTTATATTTATTATTTATTTTAAATGTTATTTGTAATTTTAATGTGTTTACTAGTTTATTTGCAATACACTTGTATTATATATGTTTTTTTTTCTCTAATCCATATTGTGTATTAAGCGATCGATTTACTTTAGGACGTATTCGATATAGTGATATATGTAACAAATGTATATTAACTAATTTCTTGAATAAATGAATTTGAATTTGAATTTGAATTTGAACTTGTATACCTTATTTGTATTGACGTTTGTAAACCTTTGGTGACAGCAAGAATAAATTTACTTCCTTACTTACTTACTATTTAGTTATGACAGCTGTATAAGATTGAAACTAGGGCTATTAAATTATTAGTTGTGAACTAACAATAGTAATCTACTAAAACGTTTTATTAATACGAAAATTAGAACTGTGTTAAAGCTGTTTGCTTAGGTCTATTAATGAGGCTGGTTATGTTTAAAACACGGCTTAAACATATTTTGTTGAAGACAATCTTATAATATGTGCATTATTTAATGTTGTGGGCAACATAAATGGGGTGCATTAAACACGGGCGTGTTTAATGTGGTTTTTAGCCACGCTAATTTGCATTTTCATAGAAGCCCTATTACACATTAAAATCATGATACCGCAATCTGTCATTTATCTGTCAAATATAGTGTATAACTCGCATATAATGGCTATTAATTATTCGAACGACTTGCTCCACTTGCCTTCGGCTCATTCCGCAAACATCGTTCACGTAATTAAAAGCTATCATTATATGCTCGTTGTACAATATACTATTAAACACGTTTTAAACATGTTTTTAATTGTTAATGTTTAAACCACTGTTTCGTTAAAAAAAACACGTTTTGTGAAAAAAACTGTTTATTTTAATTAAAATAAAAAAACGTATTTTTAACAACCTTGATTATTATAATTATCTATTTCTTTTGTCGTAAATTGAAACATAAATAAATTTCTGAATTAAATTCAAATAACTGCAAAATCTAGTCATACAATTTTGACTATCAAATCAAATAGTTTGATGATCATATAAATGTAATTCTTAAGTACAACAAATCAAATATATTTAAGTCAAGTAGACAATTTGAAAATAATCACAAACACGAAATAAAAAATAAATTTATCTTATTTAACAAGGAATGAAACAATATAATATTTTGCATTTTTGTGATTACACTTCACACCTTTTTTTAATCACCTTTTAATGACCTTTCATTATTTTAGCAACACGATAATAACGGGCAATTCTGCTTAACCTAAATACAGGCATTTGCGTTACGAAACTATAATCCATAAAAACAAAAACAAAAATTATTATACAAAGTAGTAGATTTGTTTCTAGAAGTAATTAAGCCAAGTGAAAATGTTCTTAAAAATTGCATTGAGTTTCCTTTAAGAGTGCGCTCTCCCCTATAGAAACTAAGAATACTGATTTTTTTGTTATTATTTTGAATTTTTGAATTTTTTCTTCACACATCTGTCTAAAATTAAATTGCAGAGTGCATGATGATTTGATTTTATCGTGTCGTATTCATGCGACACGCGTATAAAACATTGATTTAAATTGAAGTCGAAAACCTCATTCACATTTAGCATAATAAAAATAATTAATGCTTTTACGCAATATTTAGAATAATATATTGTCATGATTTATCCATTACTTTTACATAAATCGCTGCTTTTTTATCATTTTTAAAATTAGACTTTTCCAAAATATTCTTCAAAAGCGATCGATTCGTAATTAAATAAATGAGCTCTCAAATTAAATGAAAAATAAATGTAAATACAAAAAATGTTAATTACTCATTAATGCCCATTATACTTATACCTTGCTAGAGGGACCCCTCTAGTTCATGGCTTAATTTTAAATAAGTTCTAGGTTCTAAGTTTCAGCCAATTACAGATATGATAGTTAGCAATCAATACGTTTTTCTTTGGCTCAATTTCAAGTTACTTTATTTACGGTTCTGAGGTTAATAGTTTAGACCAGTGGTCTCCAAACTAGGGCCCGCAGGCCAAATCCGGCCCGCGACTTGCATGCCCGCGATTGTTTGTAATTTTTTTTTGTAAATGTAATATTTTGAAATATTGTAACAATTGATCCTTAAATTTTTCATAATTTTATAAAATTAATCGGATCTTGGCTGACTTTATTATGTAGAATTGTATTTGTGGCCCGCGAAGAAGATAGTTTGGAGACCCAGGATTTAGACTTTCCTCATATTTTTAATTATTGCGTAGTGATAATTTTTAACCATTCGCTTAAAAACCTGCTCCACTTCTGTTATATAATTATCACATCCTGAAAAAGTTCGTTTTAACGAAAGGTGGCCAGAGTTAATCAAAGCCGCAATTATCGAATCAAAATCGGACTGTAATCAAACAATGAAATCGTAAAATTGGGAACAGATGATGCACGACTGACCCACTTCTTCCGAAAAGGGCTGGATGGATGGATTTATGCCCTGTACATTTTTTTTTAATGGGAAAGGGTTGCACAAATTTCCTGGCGCAGGTGTTCTGCGAAGACCTACATTTCGTCTTTTGTGAACATAAGGCCTCTGGCTGTTGGCCGCGTTTTCGTGACGGATTAATTTCTGATTTGATCGAAGTGTAATGGACGGTGATTAAACCCTTCCGGTGATTTTTCACATTTCGTACAATACGGTATGACTAATACAAAATGGGAAATGCTATTCGGGGATGATTAAAAAATAATGGAAAGATTTACTGTTACCCTGGCTCCATACATGCATATTCGTGTACGAATATTCGGTGTTTTAACAATTCCACCCTGTTTTTTAATTGCGGTTTAAACAAAGTTTACCTGAAGTTCAGTTTAAATTAGATTTACAGTCAGTTACGGCTCGTCCAATATATTTAAATTGAAAGATACATATTTTAACGTATTATAGTTAATTCCCTATTAGTAATTTATTTCCATTTAGTATTAAATGTTTGTGGAAATGAACGAAGAGAAAAATGCCGTCAAATATCTTCATACTATACAATTTTCTAGCTTCACACTGCACAAGAAAACTTGTCATTAAAACTTTGGGGTGTGTGACTTGGGTATCAAATTATTTATACATAGAGGGATTTTTTCTTTTAAGTATACTTATCACTGACATAATTCTAACGAGTATCTTCCAATCCCAGATAGCGACACATTTTTTTAATCATCATACTCTATTTTATTGAAAATCTTCACTCAAACTGTTTCTAATGTTGTTAGGAAAGCCCGCGCATAGATACAAACAAAAATACCCTGACGTCTTTAACTTCTATCTGTTTTTAATCAATGGATTATGGTTGAAACAAAACATCTTCGATTGTTTGGCAAGTCGGATGTTAAGTTTGCGTTTCTATCATCATGATATTCATGTCTGTCAAAATACTTTAAATGCGCCAATTTTACGAAAATGCTCGAAATGTCATTTGAACTGTGATGAAACACTTAAGGAAGATGGACACATCACCATTTTTTTTTAAATTTGGTTTGGTCGACCAAACCGAATTTTAAGGCTTTTCTAAACTCGAAAATTTACGTCATGCTTAATCTGAGAGTGGATACACGTATCCGCCCATTTTCCCGAATACATTTTCCCGAATATACACTTTCCCGAACACTACTTTCCTGAATCAACTTTCCCGAATGATGTTTTTCCCGAACTAAACTATCAAAACCCAAATAGGGTTTTTCTAGTTTAGGTGAATACTTCCAGAAACTGAAGTCAGAATTTAGCTTATATTTACTGTTTAGTTGAGGCTGTTAGTTGTTAAAACTCCATAATATCACTTTAATAAAACACTTAATTTGTTTAGGTTTCAAAATTGTATTTATTTTATTTATTTCTTTCGAAAACGGAAAATCTCCAATTTTATACAATGATTACAAAATATAACTTATATCTAATACCTAAAGTCTATTTACCTAAAAATAGGTACATTATGCATATTAATGAGGAACAAAAAATATTAAGGTGATGGAGTTTTGCAAAAATACTTTCTAAATTGGTATAGATTAAGCAAATAAATCAAAAGTTTCAAAACGCTGTAACAAATTTGCAAAACGCATTATCCTCGAAAGTGGACTGCTATAAGTGTAAACCGTACGATGATATTCTGTTCTAAATAGTTTATATTTTATTCAGGAACAATACCTTTAGGGAAATTGGATTCGGGAAATGGGATTCGGGATTTCAATTTTCAGGAAATATGGCGTTCGGGAAAAAGGTCATTCGGGAAAATATATTCGGGAAAGTGTACGGTAACCGTGGATACATTCGTTCAAAACTAAATTAAAACTAACAAGGACACAGCAAGAATAATAAAATATTAAATTCTTAAATTACAAGAAATATAAATACTATATAATCAAATTTTTTTGCAGTGCAAATATTCTGTGCCTAGAAGTAGAGTGTCCCCATAACAAGATTCCATAGCATAGATGACTTTGACATAGCGCATAATAAGTACATACAAAGAGACTGAGTTGCTCAAGTTGCGAAGGCAATAGATATTTATTGATAATTCAGTTGCCAAGTTGTCACCATGCTTATCCCATTTTAAGGAGCTATCTAAATATAGGCCAAGAAATTTTGGGGGCGGTTCAAATTGGATATCATATCTTTTTAATGTAATTAGCATGGTCACTGTTTTTGCTTTATTAAGGGACAGTAAGTTACTGGCGAACCAATCGGATGCCCTTTTGTCAGTTAAGTTGTGGAAAATATAAAATTAACTTTAAGGGCGTGATATTCATTTGATTAAGAATGAAGCAAAAATTCAAGTTTAGAAATGCCTACAGGTATTCAGGCTTTTCAAAAGTTTAGAAACCCTTGGGCTAATATATACTTTTTCAACTTCTTCCCTAATTATTTTTTGTACGACTTTTTAGTATACAATCCTTATTCTTCCTGCATTCTAAATTTACATTTCCCTTCTTGAAAAAAAAAATTTCCCTACTAAATAATCTGAATTAAATAGAGCATTCCAATCTTTCATCCGCCCCTTACAATATAATACTCTCTTTTTTTCTAAGCTGTCAGCATCCCGTTTCCTATTTAAGAAATCTTTTGCGCTTTGATAATTAAATCTACCTACCGCGCGGTGAATATGTATTTTTTTGCGTCGCGTCATCCCCGGCTCAACCCTCTTCGGGGCCAGAGGGTCGGATCCTATATGTTAAGGTACATTAGCAACCCTTTGAGTAAATTTCCTTTTCGGTACCCTCATGTAAATGCGCGGTGGGCGAAATGAATGAAAAAAGTGGAGCGGTTCAATTTAGGTCATGTTTGATTACCAAATTCGAGATGCTGATGCAGATGATGTTGATGTAAATGGGGTTGATTTGAGGGTGGGTGAAATTTCTAGGGGATGGTGTTTTTAAAAGGTGTGTTATGGGGTCAAAATTGTTGCCTAAATAATGTTCAATAACATTTGATGTCTTTTATTTATAAACACGAAATTTTACATCGCTTAATCTGAGAGTGGATGAACTTGTAAGAACTTTTAAAATAAACGCATCAATTGACTGACTATTTTTTAATAAGTTTGAAGTAGAGATGGGTGAAATGGCTCTTTTCAGTGAGCTGTTTTAAAAGATGTAACTCACTTCAAAGAGTCAGTTCACTGAGCCAGCTCAATAGAGTTGCATGCCGAGAGTTCTGACTCTTACAGATTCATCTGATTTGCCAACTCATTAAATTGATCAATACGGTGATTAATAATGTCGGTTATATAATAATTGCAATAATTTAATAATAATTTATATAAATACGTAGGAGTATAAATATGTAATTAAAATAATAACACTCGCGTATTTATTTCGTGTGATTACACTTCAACTATGTTTAAATATATTGAATACGTGTGCGTGCCAGAGCTGGGACGAATCCTCGTAAAAAGGATTCGAATCCGAATCACCTAATATGATTCGAATCACGAATACTCGAATAAACGATTCGTAAGAGATAAATATGATTCGAATCATTGATTCGAATCCTGTTTTTTCGAATCACGAATACAAATTCTTTAAGAATAAATTTGATTTTATTATTTTTGTTCAACCATTTGTATATAAATATCGTTACCAGTTGTTTTGACAAAAATATTTAAAAACTAATTATTTATTATTAACACTGAACATCGTTGATAACAGACTAAAGTGTTACTCTGATTAAAGATGTATTTGTGTGTTTCTGAACTTTACTTCAAATCAGTGTTTTGTACGCGTGGCGCATGAAGTAAAATTTCGAGTTTAGAAAAGCCCGAAAATTGTCTCGGGTCGCTGCGCGACCCTCGACAAATTTTCACGGGGCTTTTCTAAACTCGAAATTTTACTTCATGCTTAGTCTGGGAGTGGAAAACACTAGTTTAGAGCTTTAAATTGAACTCTATTATAAAATTGTCGAATGCCTTAAAATTACGTAGATAAAAAATTCACTGAATATCATTAAAACCGGGAAAGTCAGAGAAAAGTCATGAAATTATATTCAAATTGACCACAACACCAACAAAAAAGCCATATGACATTATTAAATTAGTCAAAATCAGCAGGCAAATTATAAAACACGTAAAAATTTATAAAATTAACTTAAATATTGACAAAAACAATGAAAACAATTCAACAAAATGGAGGTTTCCATCAGTAGAAAGTTATATTAAAAGGCCAGGGAAAAAATCTTGAATTAGGGAAATGTCGGAAAAATGTAACATTTCAGATTGTGGCTACCATGTCAGTTATACTTCAAATAATATTAAATATAATTTTGAAAACTAGATTATTACCTCTAAAAACATTTTTAGTCATTTAATGTTCTTATTAAAGCATTCAGTTTTATGTTTCAAACGAGCGTTTCCACTCCCTGTGGGTCTTTTTGAAATTTCGCATTTATCGCAACAAACCACAAACCTTGCAAGTCTTGAAAGACAACATTGAAGAAGAAATCACTAATTTGGGGCCAGATGTTTTACAAACAACAATTCAAAATGTTGTAAAACGAGCACAATCAATATCAACTCAGAAGATGGTCATTTGACCGATATCATTTTTTTACCTTTATATTATCAATTTTACACCTTTAAATTAACTTTCATTCAAAACATTGCCCATTTTTTTCATTTCTAATAAAATAACAGCCAATTCATAATATGACATTACTTTTGCCTTATATTACACGAGACAAAAAAGTTTATATCTTAAGAAATGTTAATTTTTGTTTTTAAACATAGATTTACTATATCTTTAATTAATTTCTCACTTAACCCGTGGTGAAACATTTTTGAATCTAATACTGGATGATTTAAATTAAATTTAAATTTAAACACTTGGTTTGTTTCACTTATTTATATTTTCTCCGACTAGTTTCGACCATTGGTCATCTTCAAGGAGGAAGATCCTCACACATTCCTCTTTGAAGATGACCAATGTCGACCAACTAGCCGGAGAAAATATAAATAAGTGAAACAAACCAAGTATTTAAATTTAAATTTAATTTAAATCATCCAGTAATAGATTTACTATCCTTGTTTACGCACGAAGTTAAATATAAAGTTTAGAAAATACTGAAAATTTGGTTTAGTTGCGTAGCAAAACGGATAAAACACTGAAATATTGTGAAATTGAAAATATACTAGTTTTTACTTATCATGTTTGAATTTCATAGCAAATTCAGTTTAATTTTATTAGAAATATCTATGTCCCGAGAAATTCAGGGAGTTTTTCTGATGTCACACATGAAATTCCTCGAGTGACGTGAAAAGTCAATGTAATTACACTAACAATCAAGGTAATTAAACAATACAAGGTCGGATCGGTTTAAATCAAGACAAACTTACTTACACACCTTGGTTGATGTCGTCACGCGTGGAAATCCTTACGTGACGTTAAAACCAAGATCATTACTGTGCAATGTTGTCTCGATTTAAACCGAGTCGACCTTATCAATCGTGAAAATCCTCACATGACGTCAAAATCAAAGTCATTACTGTATAAGGTCGACTCGGTTTAAACTGCGACAGTCTTGTATAAAGTTGTCTTCATTTAAACGAGTGTTTTCCACTCCCAGACTAAGCATGAAGTAAAATTTCGAGTTTAGAAAAGCCCCGTGAAAATTTGTCGAGGGTCGCGCAGCGACCCGAGACAAATTTTCTGGGCTTTTCTAAGCTCGAAATTTTACTTCATGCGACACGCGTATATAACAGTGATTTATCGAGAAATTTAAAAACACACAAAAGACACAATTAATTCGAATTATTTTTGACGATTCCTAAAAAAATGTAATAAATCCGGATCACGAATCCAGTTGAGAAATTTATCGAGAAATTTAAAAACACACAAAAGACATTTTTCATGTTAATCCTCACAATTAATTCGAATTATTTTTGACGATTCAAATCCTTTTGTAAGTATTCGATTCCTTTTATAAATATTCGAATCCTTTTAAAAATATTCGAATCCTTTCATAAGGATTCGAATCCTTTTATATGGATTCGAATCACCCACATTTGGATTCGAATACGAATCCTCCTAAAAAAATGTAACAAATCCGGATCACGAATCCAGTTGAACTAAAGTATTCGAATGCCTCTTTTGAATCCTCTAAAAGGATTCGAATCCAAGATTAGAATCCTGAATGATTCGAATCCTGCCCAGCTCTGGTGCGTGCCTATAAAAACACACACACTTCAGCACGAAAACAGCGATCCAACTCCGAATCTCGGACTTGGATCGTCGCGATTTCTGAAACTCCATAATACGAGCTAGTTCAGTTGGGTTCAAGAACCGTCATGAATCATCGCGATCCAACTCCTTACCGCGGGTCGCGATGAGTGAGCTAGCTCAGTCGGTTCAGCCGCTCAGTCCAATTCAAAAACCGTCAAGATTCTTTTAGAGTCGAATCGCCGCTAGCTCAATGGGTTTACGCATGGAAATTCGAGTCGACGATGCTGCAATAAAAAAAGATAGGAATATAACGATAGCTATTTTCTTATTACAATTACAAACACTTCTTATTAAATCTAATATTTCGGTTACAAATAGGTGACGAAAAAAAATTAGGCTTCTAATGATTACTATACAGTAAACATGGGTGTTTGCTTATGATATTTTTAATTGTAGTATATGTGAATTAACAGAGGCGAATTTCTGTTAAAATAAACAAATAACGTGGGTTTAGAAAATGCCGTGAAAAATGTTCAGTTTTTAGAAATTAATTAAGTAGTGCGGTCGTGTCCCAAGCCAAATTAAAAACAATCATGTCTTTACAAAAAAGGAGCGATATTTGGTATCACTGACATCTTTACACTTATCACTGACATTATGTCAATTATGTTTTTTTTTTTCAACAATTTTGACTAACGACGTCATCTGGTAGGGCAAATCAAGGACTATTGGCCGTAGTGTCTGAACAAGGGAAAAAATGGAACGTCAATGTATTATTACGCTTCTAAATGACCGATTCAGGAAAACAACGAGGAATGTCATCGCATTCTCGTATAAAAAAATGGTGATGTGTCCATCTTCCTTAAGTGTTTCATAACAGTTCAAATGACATTTTGAGCATTTTCGTAAAATTGGCGCATTTGAAATATTTTGACAGACATGAATATCATGATGATAGAAACGCCAACTTAACATCCAACAGATAGAAGTTAAAGACGTCAGCGTAGAAGGGTAATATGTTGACTATAATACATAGTTACATACATGTCAAAAAATGATTCAATTCACATGACATTGATGGTTATGACATGGAAAATGTCTATTACAATCGACAAATAAATGTAATCAACGAATAAGATTTATTTGAAGTTGGTAAAACCGGACATTATGGTATTTATAATATTTACAAGATGATTTAAGAATTTATTTGTGATTAAAAAAAAACATAAATTTTCCCCCGAAGCCCACGTTTTTCGATTTTCGGATAATTTTTTTTTGTATCTATGCGTGGGCTTTTCTATTAACATTAAAAACAGTTTGAGTGAAGATTTTCAATAAAATAGAGTATGATGATTTAAAAAATGTGTCGCTATTAGACCCTAATTACACTTTTTAATAAAACACTTTGTTTACTGGTTTTTGCACATTCTTCACTTAAAACGCTCTGATTTATAAAATTTATTAAATGTGGATAAGTCGTAGACGTAGCGACCTATCCAAATTCTTCAAGCTTTTCTAAAATCGAAATTTTACTTCATGCCTAATCTGGGTGCGGAAGGCACTCGTTAGAATTATACTTAAATAAAAACAGATAATTTCCATTTTCTAGTGTCTTACATTTAATTATAGGAATTTAATTCACTAACATATTCAACTGACACAAAACTCAATAAAATTTAAAATTTAAAAAATTTTAAAAATATAAAAAATATAAAAAAATATAAATATAATATAAGTTGTATAAAAATCTCATTATCTCAGTATTTAATAACGACCACATAACACATAATCAAAAAATTATTATCGAAAACTCTAATAACTGTCACAAAAGTTAATCAAAATTGCAAAACTAAAAATACCTTTGAATATTGCAAAATTAAAATATTAAAGGTTGGATTAGGTTAGATGTCGCATCGAGAGTTTGATGAACTTTTTCAATTTGAATAATATAAAAACCAACCGAAATACATTTAATAATAGGAAAAAATTAAAAATACATTTAATGTTAATTAATATAATAAGATAATACCGTGCGATCGTTTAAAATATGATTTAGAGTAGGCGGCATTTGTGCGGTTACCAGAGCTGGGCAGGATTCGAATCATTCAGGATTCGATTCCCGGATTCGAATCCTTTTAGAGGATTCAAAAGAGGTATTCGAATACTTTAGTGAAAACGGATTCGTGATCCGGATTCGTTACATTTTTTTTAAAAGATTCTTATTCGAATCCAGATGTAGATGATTCGAATCCTTATAAAAGGATTCGAATTCTTATAAAAGGATTCGAATCCTTATAAAAGGATTCGAATCCTCATACACGGATTCAAATCTTCTCAAATAATTCGAATCATCGCTATTAAGGCAGGGATTCGAATTCGATTAATTCAAATAGTTTAATATTCTAATATGAATATTTAAATCACTAAATTATTCATAATATAAATATTTACATTTTCGAATAATTCAAATATTTGTGAATGCATGTTTGGTTACTTAACCATGAAAAATTTCCTACCTTAATAGTATTTTTTTTTAACTTCACTTGAAATCAGTGTTTTATACGCGTGGCGCATGAAGTAAAATTTCGAGTTTAGAAAAGCCCCGTGAAAATTTGTCTCGGGTCGCTGCGCGACCCTCGACAAATTTTCTACGCGGGGCTTTTCTAAACTCGAAATTTTACTTCATGCTTAGTCTGGGAGTGGAAAACACTCGTTCTTAGAAGTTTCAAATTAAAGGATGGATGTTTTCTTTCCTATCCATGCTGTAAACCTTCAGATATTCGTTGTTTTCTTGTAAAGAAACTTCGATTCCTTGTAGTCCTTCTAGATTACTAAGTTTATTACCATTTTACAAAGGCTACAGCTCAAAGGACCAATCATGGTCTTCGGAGACCGAAGGATACCTGTAGTCCTTCGGTCTCTCGAAGTTTTTTTACAAGAAAACAACGAATATCTGAAGGTTTACAGCATGGATAGGGAAGTAAACATCCAATTTTGAAAAAATATCGAAGTTGAGTTGGTTTCCAGTGCATTTTTAACTTCACTTTAAATCCACGCGGGGCTTTTCTAAACTCGAAATGTTACTTCATGCTTAACTCTTTTATAAAAATCGATGTATGTAATATAATAAATTATTAATTGAAATCATAGAAAAAGATGCAAAATTTTACCTAAAATTAACTATTAGAGTTAACTTTATAATTTGCTCGGCTGTTAATGGGTAATTATTCTATTCCTAAGAAAAACCATATTTATTTAATATTAAAGTTGCATTTAATATAATAACAAACTGTGAATAAATCGAAAAAAATCTAGAAATATCGAAAATGTCCACATGTAGAATATCTTGACGGTCCACTCCCAGACTAAGCATGAAGTAAAATTTCGAGTTTAGAAAAGCCCCGCGTAGAAAATTTGTCGAGGGTCGCGCAGCGACCCGAGACAAATTTTCACGGGGCTTTTCTAAACTCGAAATTTTACTTCATGCGCCACGCGTATAAAACACTAATTTAAAATAAAGTTCAATAACACATATATCATCATTAATTAAAATCATTATTTAATTAGATATTTAGTCGGTAAATGAACATTTTTGTTAATAGAAACTGATGGAATAAAATGTTACTGGTTGCAAATAATAGATTCAAATTTATTTTTAAAGGATTTGTATCCGTGATTCAAAAATGAGGATTCGAATCTTTGATTCGAATCATATTTTTCACTTACGAATCCTTTATTCGTGTATTCGTGATTCGAATCATATTAGATGATTCGGATTCGTGATTCGAATCCTGTTTTTGAGGATTCATCCCAGCTCTGGCGGTTACTCAGAATGCTAATTGAATGGTGGAATAAATTTGAGGTTATGCTAAACTATGTATTAACAGTCAGTGGTGCCAATCAAATTTAAAACTCAAAGCCTACTCTAAATCATGTTTTAAACGATCGCACGGTATACTATACAATGCGTTTTTATACGGGTATACATAGTGAAAATGTATACCGAAAATAAAAATTCCCTGTTTGTACGCTGTTAATTTTCCTACATTCGTTGTTTTTCAAAAGAGTTTAATTTGAAGTTTCAAACGAGTGCTTTCCACTCCCAGATTAAGCATGAAGTAAAATTTCGAGTTTAGAAAAGCCTGAAGAATTTGGATAGGTCGCGTAGCGAAGCGGAGCGACCTATCCAAATTAGGCTTTTCTAAACTCGAAATTTTACTTCATGCGCCACGTGTATAAAACCTTGAAATATTGTGAAGATTAAAATATACTCTCCGCTTGTTTTTGATCTCTTGCAAATTAATTTTACAAATGGTTATTTGATTAATTGGAACGTCTGGAGATTTTTTGGAATGTATTTTAAGTACACTTAGAAAAAAATCACTATGTGCATCTAAAATGTAATTTTATATCGTAAGTCAAGGGGTTACAATCATATTTCCTATTTCACTCCATGTACTCAGTACTTTGTACTTATAAATGTACTTAAACACCTATTGTTACGTACTTGTACTGAGTCCTCGAGTACATATTTTACAGAGTACTTGTATTCAGTAATCGAGTACATCTTATTGTACTCGGAACAGCTTTTAGTACAATTACTTGGAAAATAAAGTACTTGTGGACTGAGTACCGAATACACGGACCGTACTCAGAGTACAAATTTTGAGTACTTGTACTCGAGTTCTGTCCAGCTCTGCGAGAGGCGTATTAAAAACTGATTTAGTGTGAAGTTTTAAAAACTCCTTGTTCATTTTAAGAATACACAAATTTCTTCAAAATGTAAGAATATTAGTCTTTTCTTCATTTATATTGAAGACATTTCTTCAAATATCGCAACGCTGGGCTTGGGTATAACCAACTGAGAAAATCTAGATTTTGCACTATTTATTAGGATTGTATTTTCAGTTTTTATTTTATTGTAAACGGTGTCATTAATTTTTGTAGTGAATGTATTTCTTTAATCACAAGGTAACTCTAAAAAAATCCAATCACCGATCGTCTTCATTAACAAAAAAGCAATTATCAAATTTAGCAACTCCACTTTTCGGAATTGTACACACTCGTTAATTTCCAATTTGGCGCATTCACCACTCGTATGAATAATTTACAATCATTTGTTGTGTGTTTTTTCCGTCGAACAATTGTTGTCGACCGTGAACTCTGTCGGTGTTTAGTCAATGTGACTGGAAGCAGACGGAGCTGCACGTACATTCACCGCCTGCAAAAATCCGTGTCTGCGCGACCCATTAAAATCCGATTTGTCTGTCGATCCGGACCTGTTTACATTGCCAAAAATGCTGGCCCGGTGGGGTGAAGGGGAAGCGACGGTTTTGATAAGGGGCGTGAAATTCTTTCCGGAATATGCGAGTTGTTGATTTAGGCTATGTTTATACTAGTCTGTCACTGATATACTGTTAAGTAAATATTGGGTAGATGTTGGGATTTTTTTGGAAAGAATTATAAAGGTATAAAAAACATGATTTCGTATGTGTTTTAGATTAAATACTACCTAACGAAATGCATTTATTTGAGTGAGATTTATAAAACTAAAAAAAAAAGGTAAATATGTATGAATTAATTGATAAATAAAGCACTAATAAACCTTCACACTTTTATTTGAATTACCTAATGTACATTCCGGACACAAAGTGACCATTATCAATGGTTAATCCATGGGACCCCATCAAAACATCCACACTATTTTTGCCAGCCGTAATGCTGGTTTTCTATCTACTTGTTTGGCATAATTTTGAAAACTTCTGTAAAACAAATAATTAAATGACTTATTAGTATGTAGAAACTTGAAGAAATTTAAATACCTGTAATATTTTGCAGTTTGTCCATTAAAATATACAATTTATATTAAAAGTAGTGTGCTTAATGTTTCGCGAATTGTAAATATTTTCTTTAAAACTAATTGGTTTTGTTTTCAAAGCCTACTTTGCTTAAACAAAAGAATTAATTTTCTAAAATAAATCTCTGCTCTTTAAAATTTAATTCTTAGGTATTCTTGAGAGATACTGTTTGGATGCTTTGATCGGGTCCTTTAATCCATCCATGAGTATTAATTCATTGTGTCCGAAATGTACATTTGGTAATTCAAATAAAAGTGTGAAGAAAGGTTATTAATGCTTTATTTATCAATACTCACCCAATCAACTTAGGTATAAATTAGATGAGAGATTATTTTTAAGAAAAAAAACAATTATATTAAAGTATAAATGAAATTGCCAATTCTTGGTTGCAGAATACTTCAAACATTAAAAGTGCGATTCTTTTCGCAATCTACAACAAGTTAGTCTTACAAAGACTATATCAAACACTCATTGAAACAACTACTTCCCGGGCTAATACCCCGACGGACATTGAATTATACAACAAGTGTTTGCTGTTACATACAGCAACCTACTGCAAATGTAACAATTTGGGTCAAATTATTCAGGCCATCTATAGACGCGTTTCGAGATTTATCTCTCATCAGTATAGCTTTGCCATTCCCTCTAAACAATTTGACACCTTAGACTGGCGGTCACGTTACCGTTCAAACATAAGTTCTATTTGCAGTAGGTTACTGTATGTAACAGCAAACACGAGTTGTATAATTCAATGTCCGTCGGGGTATTAGCCCGGGAAGTAGTTGTTTCAATTAGTGTTTTATATAGTCTTTGTAAGACTAACTTGTTGTAGATTGCGAAAAGAATCGCACTTTTAATGTTTGAATTATATTAAATGTAAAATTTCGTCTTAGGTCTGAAATTCAAAAGAATATATAGGGTGGTATATGTTAAACCGGAAGTGCAACTGAAGTTTCTAGAATACCGCTAAACTCCAATTTATATTCCGTATAACCGAACCAAATTTTAAACTGCTATCTCAAATAATAAAAAATAACTGCAAGGTTCAGCCTATTTTGTGTTACACCTAGGGATATTCCGATCCCAAAAAAATATCGAACAATATCGATACAGCAAAAAATCATAAAGAAATATATCGATATTTAAAATATCGATACTTTCGATACCAAATATTTTAGATTAATTATTTATTAATATTTAATAATGCAAATTATATTTTTAAAGGCGTTGATTTGAATATGTTTTGAAAAATTACTCAAATACTTAAATTTAAAAAAAATACTAGAAAGTATATTTTAAACAATACTTCAGTTATTTATACGCCTGGCTCATGAAGTAAAATTTCGAGTTTAGTAAAGTCTGAAAATTTGGTTTGTTCGCTCCGCTTCCACCACCAAATCAAATTTTCAAGCTTATCTAAACTCGAAATTTTACTTCATGCGGCAGGCGTATAAAACACTAATTTAACTTAAAGATCAAAATATACTTAAAATATACTACATTTGCAGTGTATTTTAACTTTCCTATATTTCATTGTCATTGCACATAAAGTAAAACTTCGAGTTTAGAAAAGCTTTATTTAATATACCGAAATACCGGTAAAGCATAAGCAAATTGGGTATACATTATAAAGATGATTTTTTTCGATTTACCGATAAAGCAGTAAATCGGATTACCAAAATAACAATCCGCAACTACAATGTACCTGTTTATAAACTATCTCAAGAATTCGGCAATCAAATAAATAAACATTGCAACATACTTAATACAAATACAAATAACCAGAAGTTCTCAGAGAGTGATAATATCCTAAAAAAAACTTAATAAAAGATATCAGGTGTTATTTGAGTGGAAATAGATGTAAACATATGTTGTGTGGCAAAGTCAACACATAACCCTTTTACCCTGACGTCACAAAAACAAAACACAGTACCACAAACGCATGTCCACCTTTTTGTTTGATTTTATGACTTCATTTATTTAACAAACCTGTCAATGAGCATTCAAATTATTTTTATAGAAGGAACGACAAACAAGAACGAATAAAAAGCCCTAGAACAATAACCTTCAGTTAAAGTGGATATTAGCACATTGGATTAGTCACAATATTCAAGAAAATATAAGTTTTATACGACAATAATTTACTGTAGGTTCTGCGACAAATTGTAAGAGCTCAATCTCTGGGGGTCATCGTTATTTCAATTATTTCAAATTAGTCTTTTACTTACTTTTAATGTTAACTTATTGCCCACTATTGGAAATCAGATATTTGCCTTCTTAGATAGTTTTGAACCAGTTGTAATGAAGATTGATTGGATTTTGAGTATTTTCGTCATTACGACGCAATTGAAGTTTTTTGGCACGTGTATGAATGTCGTAATAATAAAACGCAAACTTAACATTCGACATGCCAAACAATTGAAGGTGATCTGTTTCAACCAGAATCCATTGATTAAAAGCAGATAAAAGTTAATGACGTCAGGGTAGAAAAGTAATGTGCTGACTATACCACAAAATATTTTACCTGTGCATTAATTTAAACACACCCTGTACATTTTTCAGTTGGATATATTTTGTTTGTTACAGTTTAAGAACCCATAAGAGTTTTGTTGTTTTGATTGTTTTGTTCGATTATTTTAAGTGTATCAGGTAAAATCTCAGACAGCGGAAGCGCGAACAATGCGAGAATATGTAATTGCACGATTTACACAGACTTTGCATTATTTAACACGTTTTTACTATTTACGCGCCATTCAGAGTCGCTGACTTCTGCTAACAATTGCTTTGTCTCCGAATTTTTTCCAGATTGTCAATTATAAAGGGTTTCGGACGGAAAATGGATGTCAGAAAATGGGATATGTTGAACAATCCTCGAAAGATAACGCACGGTGAGTAGTTAATTTCTAAAAATCTATACTTGTTAAAAAA
Source organism: Philonthus cognatus (assembly GCA_932526585.2). Classification (NCBI taxonomy): domain Eukaryota; kingdom Metazoa; phylum Arthropoda; class Insecta; order Coleoptera; family Staphylinidae; genus Philonthus; species Philonthus cognatus. The sequence continues at coordinate 74,411,823 of OW052244.1, forward strand.
AGTGCGATACTTTTCGCAATCTATAACCAGTCGCGGCTCGTCCATAAGGACTGCAGTCCCTTAGTATATATTGAAAGATAAATATTTTTGACGTATTCTACTTTAATTCCTTTTAGTAATTAATTTCCTTATTGTAATATATTGATGTAGAAATGAAAGAAGAGACACTACATGAAAAAACTTGTTATTAAAACTTTGGGGTATGTAGTTTGCATACCTAATTTAATTATTTATACATACATGAAATTTATCTTTTAAGTCTACATATTCCGATGCATACAGTGTAAAATTTCAGGCGTTCATTGCTCTTTTTAAAGCGTTCAATTTGAAGTTTTGAACCAGTATTTTCACTGTTTGATTATGCATGAAGTAAAATTTTGAGCTTAGAAAAGCCTGAAAATTTTTTTTTTTATATATATACAGGGTATCTACGCTAAACCGTTCGTAAAAAGTTTATAGGGTTGCCGTTGCACTAAAAATTTGAAAAAAATACTTAGATCAGTTCTCCTCATATGAAATATTTTCAACGTTATATCACTTCCGGTTCCATCGGAAGTAGCACCAAATTTGTTATTTTAAATGGAACAACCTATATATTACAAATTTTTTGGATTCCTCGTTTAAATTGCAACATATTTTATTCGAACATATGTACACATATCGCGACCAATCCAAATGTTCAGGCTTTTCTAAACTAGAAATTTTACTTCATGCCTAATCAAGGAGTAGAAACACTCGTTAGAAGCTTTAAATTAAACGCATTACAAAAACAACGAATGCCTGAACATGTACTACATTATTTATTGAGAGTAAAGCTTGTCTTAGACGACACTATTTTCTTGTATAAGAAACTAGTATACTACCAAACGCGAATCTTGTACAATTTTGTATAATGGAAAAGGACATGTTCTCTTTGGTTTGGTCATATTTTGAGTATTTGACCATGATAGACAATAGTATACTATTTTCTTCTACAAGAAAATAATGTCGTCTAATACAAGCTTAAAATCGAATCTCGCGTGTTCATGGTATTAAATTTTGCGCGAACCGAGCCATAGCATACTTCGCAACAAACGATAGACATCCATTAGTGAAGTTTGGGGAATCACCGCAACGCACTCTTCGCTACAAACGTTGGAAATCCATAAAGGAATTTAGCGGAATCACAGCACAATCCGCAACAAACGACGGAAACCCATAATTAATAGCACGCTTAGCAATAAACAATGGAAAGCCAGACATTAATTTTACGGAATCACATCACACTTCGCAATAAACGATGGAAATCCATAAAAGAAGTTTGCGGAATCACAGCACATTTCGCAACAAACGATGAACATAAATGGTTTACAGCACACTTCGCAATAAATGATGGAAATCCAAAAATGAAGTTTGCGGAATCACAGCACACGTTGCAATAAACGATGGAAATCCATAAAAGAAGTTTGCGGAATCACAGCACATTTCGCAACAAACGATGGACATCTATAATTGATTTACAGTACACTTCGCAATAAACGATGGAAACCCAAAAATGAACTTTGCGGAATCTCAACACACTTTGCAATAAACGATGGAAATCTAGTAATGAATTTTGCTCACTTCGCAACAAACGGTGAACATCGTAAAACGAAGATTGCGGTTTTATAACGAACACACCTTTTTGATTATTCGCAACAAACGATAACATCCATTAAATAAGATTGTTGTTTCGCAACGTGCGCACTTGAAAACACTAAATGATTGATTACTTTAAAGAAACAATAACATCCCTAAAAATTGCGGTTAAAAGCACAAATTTTGATTATTAGCAACAAACGATGGATCAGTTTATAAAATAAAATTGCTGTTTTGCAACGAGCGCACTTTAAGAACTCGCGTGTTCACGTTAAATTTTCCGCGAGCCGAGCCATAGTATACTTCGCAACAAACGATAGACATCCGTAAACGAGGAATGTGGAATATTTCACGGAACACAATATTTATTAAATCTAAAATTGAATCCTATGACCAAAGATTGCGAAATCAGAGCACACTTCGCAACAAAAGATTTATATCCTTTGGTGACGTTTGCGTACCGCACTCTTTACTACAATCGTTGGAAAGCCGTAAAAGAAGTTTGCGGAATCACAGCACAATCCGCAACAAATAATGGAAATCCATAATTAACAGCACGCTTCTCAATAAACAATGAAAAGCCAGAAATTAATTCTACGGAATCACGTCACACTTCGGAATAAACGATGGAAATCCATAAAAAAATTTTGCCGAATCACAGCACACTTCGCAACATACAATTTATATCCTTTAGTGAAGTTTGCGGAATCACTTCACCCTTCGTTACAAACTTTGGAAATCCATAAAAGAAGTTTGCGGAATCACACCCTATTTCGCAACAAACGATGGACATCTATAAATGATTTACAGCACACTTCGCAATAAACGATGGAAATCTAAAAATGAAGTTTGCGGAATCACAGCACACTTTGCAATAAACAATGAAAATCCAGTAATGAATTTTAAGCACTTCTTAATAAACGATGGAAATCCAAAAATGAAGTTTGCGGAATCACAGCACACTTTGCAATAAACAATGAAAATCCAGTAATGAATTTTAAGCACTTCTTAATAAACGAGGAACACCGGTAAAACGAAGATTGCGGTTTTCTAACGAGCACACACATTTTGATTATAAGCAACAAACGATAATATCCATCAAATAAGATTGTAGTTTCGCAACGAGCGCACTTTAAAAACACTAAATTACTGATTACGTTAAGGAAACAATATTTTATAATCATTTTGATTATTCGCAACAAACGATGGATCAGTTTATATAATAAGGTTGTTATTACGCAACAAGCGCACTTTAAGAAGTTTAAAAGTTTAAAGCGCACTTTAAGAACTTGATAAATTCGCAACAAACACTAAATTATCTTCACAATAAACGATGGCAATCCAAAAATGAAGTTTGCGGAATCACAGCACACTTTGCCATAAACGATGGAAATCCAGTAATGAATTTTGCACACTTCGCAACAAACAACGGTGAAGATCGGTGAAACGAAGATTGTGTTTTCTAACGAAGACACATGTTTTAATTATTCGCAACAAACGATAACAGCAACGAGCGCACTTTAAAAACTTTGAAAACACTAAATGATTGATTACTTTAAATAAACAATAATATCCGTAAAAATTGCGGTTAAACGCACAAATTTTGATTATTCGCAACAAACGTTGGAGCAGTTTATAAAATAATATTTTTGTTTCGCAACGAGAGCACTTTAAGAAGTTTAAAATTTCGCAATGAGAGCACTTTAAGAACTTTAAAAATTCGCAAGAAACACTAAATTATCTTGGAAGGAATAATCGATGAATTAAGATTGCTGTTTGAAAAAGAGCGCACTTGAAGAACTTTCGCAACAAACACTAAATGAAAGATTAGTTCGCGTGTTAATTTTTTAATTATGTAGCGTTTTCTTCGCTTTTATAACTTAAAAAATTCGCAACAAACACTAAATAATTTTGGAAGAAATAATCAATGAATTAAGATTGCTGTTTAATAAGGAGCGCACTTGAAGAACATTCGCAACAAACACTAAATGATGGATTAGTTCGCGTGTTGATTTATAAATTATGTAGCGTTTTCTTGATCGAATGCAGATTATGCGAAATTGAGTTATGAGCACTGAATTGATCGACACGCGAAGGTTGATAGAATTAACGCAGACTTACAAGTATTTCGGTTTCAATCATAAACTTGCAAATATTTTTAAGTAAACAGTGCAAATTTTTCTAAGCAAAAAATTATTTTACTAAATTAAACCCAACTTTTACAAATTAGTCAATTAATTAAGCTCCAAATATTTGCAAATTTGTTAAAGAAATTAAAATGTTTGTAAGTCTACAACGAATTTGTGATTTAGGTAGAAATGCTATCCACAAAATGTTGTTTAGTTAGAATTATTTGCAAAATTTGTGATTGAATTAACAATATTTGTAAATAGGTTATAAAAATTTATTGAAGAAAACCACAATTTTTTCAAACTTTAAGAAAAAAAACCAAGATTAAAACGCGCGTGTGTGTACTGATTAATTTGAACTAGATGTTCGCAATTCGCGAGTCGATCCGCGAATGAGCGCTATGACGAAACCCGGGCTTCGCGTTGGTCTCGCGAATCGGCGAATCAAGCCGCCCTCGTGCTTCGCTCTTGTTCGGGTTTTTGCACACGTCGCCGTCCCCGGTCTGCGCCGATCCGCGATTACATCCGTCCCCCGACAACTTTCGCAATATTGCGCTGGTCAGGACGAAACGTGCCAAACGCGAATGTCCTTACCCCAGGTCGGGATTCACGAATACAGCGCGAAAAAAAAACACGCCCCGGATTCCGCACAAGGACACCACGCGCGCCCGCCACAACAAAAACAAACAGGATAGTGACCTACGCACGGTTGCAAACCCGCGATGTCACCCTCGCACACACAAGCAGGTAATTGTTATTGAATGTTTTTTTTTTGGAAATTTTAATATTTTATGCAATAGCCTGTGTGTCTGGTATCAATAACTGATAAGAGCAGAGGCGAGTTGCGTTATCCGTGTTTGTGTTTGCATTTATTGGATGATGATGATGCGAGAGGAGAAGAGGGCCCTGTGTGGTTGTGCCTTTATCAGACATCGCTCTGTTGATACAACATTTGACTTTTGAACTTTGCTTAGCCTCTCCGCGCTCAGACGACGGGTTCGAATTTTTTTGTGCATCTCTTATATAACCTAAAACAAACTGTTTTCACAGGAAATTGCAGTCCTCTAGTGGAGGTTCGTGAAAATTTAATTGGTGGGGCTGCAGCAGGGTTGTTAAAAAACGTTTTTTTTTTTATTTTAATTAAAACAAACAGTTTTTTTACAAAACCTATTTGTTTCATCAACAGCGTTTAAAACATTAAAATTAAAAACATGTTTAAAGCTTGCATTAGACGACATTATTTTCTATCATGGTGTAATACACAAAACATGACCAAACGCGAATCTTGTACAGTTTTGTATAATGGAAATAGGACATGTTCTGTTTGGTACACATTAAAAGAAAATAGTATAGTATTTCCAAAAATTTACGGTCAAGCCAGAATTAATCTTTACAGTTCAAAAAAATATTATTAATTTTATTTGTAACGATCGAGCGCTATATTCGATTTGACTGAAATTTATTATGGTTGATTATCATAATATTAATTTATTTTTATTTATTTATTGAATAAACGTATAAACTTTTACAATTTTACCAGAAAATTATTTTACTTCTGGACAAATTTATAAAAATAAAGAAACTAACAATAATAACATCGCATGCACGCTGAATTATGGCTAAAATATTATTAAATTAACTTAACTAGAAAAATACAACAATCAATGAATTTATGAATTTATCGAAGACGCAGCCAAAAAGCAACGTTTCCGAAATACATTACGTGATAAATTAAATAAATAATATAACACATCATTAAAGATATTATGGTCATTATTGATTGACAAGAAGTATAAAAAACAGTAGTACCACAACATAAAAACTAAAATATGTTTTTATTGGCGCACCTTATAAAAAATTAAAAAATATTACTTTAAAGATTGGGTTATTTGAAAGCTTTTTTGTTTGTTAATAATGTTTGATATCTTGTACGGTTTTGCCACCGTAATTATTATTATTATTATATTAGGAGTTTTCCTTGGAAAAATCCTAATACAAGCAACATACAGTAAATTTTTCTTGTAGGTAAACATATGCATAAGCTATAAATTTTCCGACATTCGTTGTTTTTTAGCTTTAAACGAGTGTTTTCCACTCCTAGACTAAGCATGAAGTAAAATTTCGAGTTTAGAAAAGCTCCGTGAAAATTTGTCGAGGGACGCGCAGCGACCCGAGACAAATTTTCTGGGCTTTTCTAAACTCGAAATTTTACTTCATGCGCCACGCGTATAAAACACAGATTTTAAGTGCAGTTCAAATATACATAAATTTGACAATATTTTAAAGTTTTATACGCGTGGCGCATGAAGTAAAATTTCGAGTTTAGAAAAGCCCAGAAAATTTGTCTCGGGTCGCTGCGCGACCCTCAACAAACTTTTACGGGGCTTTTCTAAACTCGAAATTTTACTTTATGCTTAGTCTGGGAGTGGAAAACACTGGTTCAAAGCTTTAAATTGAACTTTAAAGAAACAGGGTATATCCGCAATTGTATCATTTCCATGGTATGTCATTATTTTTATAAAATCATATTACTTTTTCTTTATTATTTTAGCTGTAAATTTTGTGACCTTCGTTGATTTTTAAGAGTTCTATTTGAAGCTTTAAACGAGTGTTTTCCACTCCCAGACTAAGCATGAAGTAAAATTTCGAGTTTAGAAAAGCCCCGTGAAAATTTGTCGAGGGTCGCGCAGCGACCCGAGACAAATTTTCTGGGCTTTTCTAAACTCGAAATTTTACTTCATGCGCCACGCGTATAAACCCCGATTTTAAGTGAAGTTCGAATATGCATAAATTTGACAATATTATAGTGTTTTATACGCGTGGCGCAGAAGTAAAATTTCGAGTTTAGAAAAGCCCAGAAAATTTGTCTCGGGTCGCTGCGCGACCCTCGACAAATTTTCACGGGGCTTTTCTAAACTCGAAATTTTACTTCATGCTTAGTCTGGGAGTGGAAAACACTTATTTAAAGCTTTAAATTGAACTTAAAAAAAACAGGGAATATCGGCAATTGTTGTATCAATTCCATGGTATGTCATTATTTTTATAAAATAAACATTACTTTTTCTTAATTATTTTAGCTGTAAATTTTCTGACATTCGTTGATTTTTAAGAGTTCTATTTGAAGCTTTAAACGAGTGTTTTCCACTCCCAGACTAAGCATGAAGGAAAATTTCGAGTTTAGAAAAGCCCCGTGAAAATTTGTCGAGGGTCGCGCAGCGACCCGAGACAAATTTTCTGGGCTTTTCTAAACTCGAAATTTTACTTCATGCGCCACGCGTATAAACCCCGATTTTAAGTGAAGTTCGAATATGCATACATTTGACAATATTATAGTGTTTTCTACGCGTGGCGCAGAAGTAAAATTTCGAGTTTAGAAAAGCCCAGAAAATTTGTCTGGGGTCGCTGCGCGACCCTCGACAAATTTTCACGGGGCTTTTCTAAACTCGAAATTTTACTTCATGCTTAGTCTGGGAGTGGAAAACACTTGTTTAAAGCTTTAAATTGAACTTAAAAAAAAACAGGGAATATCGGCAATTGTTGTATCAATTCATGGTATGTCATTATTTTTATAAAATAAACATTACTTTTTCTTAATTATTTTAGCTGTAAATTTTCTGACATTCGTTGATTTTTAAGAGTTCAATTTGAAGCTTTAAACGAGTGTTTTCCACTCCCAGACTAAGCATGAAGTAAAATTTCGAGTTTAGAAAAGCCCCGTGAAAATTTGTCGAGGGTCGCTCAGTGACCCGAGACAAATTTTCTGGGCTTTTCTAAACTCGAAATTTTACTTCATGCGCCACGCGTATAAAACACAGATTTTGAGTGAAGTTCGAATATACATAAATTTGACAATATTATAGTGTTTTATACGCGTGGTGCATGAAGTAAAATTTCGAGTTTAGAAAAGCCCAGAGACAGCCCAAACACACTCGTTTAAAGCTTAAAATTGAACTTAAAAAAAACTTATGAAGAGACAAAAATGCTTTTAAGTGAACTAATATTTAAAGATGCATTTTTTAAATTTTTATAAGGTGCGCCAATATAAACATATTTTAGTTTTTATGTTGTGGTACTATTGTTTTTTATAGTTCTTGTCAATCAATGATGACCGTAATAACTTAAATGATGTGTTATATTATGTAAATCAATCATAATAAATTTTAGTATGATTTAATATAGCATTCAATTGTTATAAATACAATTAATTATATTTTTTTGAACTTTGAAGACTAATTCCGGCTTAACCGTTAACTTTTGGATATAGATAAGTTATGTTAAATCATTATATTTTGATTCCAGGAACCTATGTTTAAGCCATGTTCCCCACATGAACGGGACACCCCGTATAGTATATAACAAGTCAATGTTTTACACGCGTGGCGTATGAAATAAGGTTTCGAGTTTCAGACTTTGCTAAATTCGAAATTTTTCTTTATGCTTAGTCTGGGAGGGGAAGCAATTTTTAGACAATAATCAAAATCCTAATTTAATAGTTTTCATCAAAACAGCGTTTAAAACATAAACAATGAAACACATGTTTAAAACGTGTTTAAAACATGTTTAAAACACGTTTAAAAAGTGTTTAAAAGATAACATATTTTAGATTACACGTTTTAAATCACATGTATGCACATGGCCGTAGCCAGGGGGGCGGGGGATATGGGTTCAACCCCCATCCCCCCGAAATTTTCAAAATATTAAATTTTTCAATGTAAAAGGGGCCTTGTAAGATAATGGCAAAAAACAATATTTTTACCATTAATTGTCATTATCATGTCTTTGTGATTTTTCTTGGTATAGTATGACATGAAAAGGAATAGTATTTTAGTTCAAAATAGATATTTTACATCAAATATTGTCATATTTGACGTAAAATATCTATTTAGATCTAAAATGCTATGTCGACATTATTAAAGAAAAATATAAAATTTTAAAATAACATTTACATATAATAATAATATATTGACGATATTGACATAAATTCAAAATATTGACTTTTTAAAAGTGACATATTGACACTAGTCTAAGATGTCCGTACCGATATTAACACAAAACACAATACTTACATAAAATGACCGAACATTACGACATTAACATTAAATGACAATATCGGCCGAAAAAATCGACAAGGACGAAAATTTTTAATGATATCGTTCAATTTGAAACTACTAACAAGTGTTTTCCACTCCTCGATTAAGAACAGTTAGGTTAGATGTCATTTTATGGAGTTAGGTTAGGTTAGATTAGAATTAATTTTGTTGAGATCAATTAGATTAGGTTAGATGTCACTTTTTTTTAACTTGGCTTAGCCATTTCTTATCATAGATCAGATTCAAGTGGTATTTTTTATCAATTCACAATTTTTTCTATTCTAACGAGTGTTTTCCACTTCCACACTAAGCATGAAGTAAAATTTCGAGTTTAGTAAAGCCTGCGAAAGTTTATTAATTCATGAAAATCTGAAAATATTGAAAATTGTATGAAAAGTTTTAAAAATTATCAAAAATCTCGATCGTTGAAAATCTCATCAAATGTTTATAAATTAACGAAAATCCCAAAATATCGAAAATCTAGAAATGTTAAAATTCTGCTGAAAATAAAAAATCGTCAAAAATCTCGAAATATTGAAAATCTCATGAAAAATTCATAAATTGCCGAAAATATCGAAAATATGATGAAAATCTTGAAGTGTTGAAAATCTGATAAAAGTTTTAATAATCGTCAAAAACCTCGATATGTTGAAAATCTGATAAACATTTTATAAATGGAGGAAAATCTCTAAATATCGAAAATATAGTAAAAAACTCGAAATATTAAAAATATGATGAACATTTTAATAATCGTCGATAATCTCGAAATATTGAAAATATCATGAAATTTTCACGCACGTGATATTTCATGAACCATTATTGGCACATGTGACATTTGACATTGACATTTATCCTTTCGGAACGAGTGTCTTCCATTCCCAGGTTAAGCATGAAGTAAAATTTCGAGTTTAGAAAAGCCCGCGTGAAAATTTGTCGAGGGTCGCGCTCGGGTCGCTGCGCTACCCTCGACAAATGTTCACGCGGGCTTTTCTAAACTCGAAATTTTACTACATGCGCCACGCGTACAAAACACTCAAATATTATCAAGTTTAAAATACACTCGGCTCGATTTTATGTTTTTATTGACATAAAACGCGCCAACATTGAAATTATTTGATATATCGACAATAAATAACTCAAATTAGAACATTACCGATGTACCGAGATTAAATACGTCATATTTGACACTTTTCGATGTACCGACATCGAACAACTCAAATTTAACATTTTGAATGAATCTGTATAAACCGTGTCGATATCGCCATTTTCGATGTGTCGACATTAAACACGTCAAATTTGACACTTTTCGACTTTTGACAAATGAAATTTTTAGCAGAACATTTATAGAACACAAAAAACATAACTAAGCCGGCAAATGTAAAAAATGTAGTACACATTTTACGTCATACTAAATTTTCAGGATTTTCTAAACTCCAAATTTTACTTCATGCGCTATAAGGACCGTAGCTAGGGGGAGGGGGATATGGGGTTCACCCCCTCCTCCCCCTTACCCCAAATTTGTTAAAATGTTAAATTTTCCTCTTCTGCCAAATTTTTGAAATGTTAAACTTTTATAAAACCTCTTCTTTTTCTGGCTAAGGCCTTGTTTATGCACACACAATTGTGATATTTTATTGAAATACAATTTTGTGTTTAATAATTTAATTTGAAATATCTTCTAAAATTTTATCTAAAATTTAAAAGCGTAAACATAAAATCTTAATAAGGTAGTATAATATAGGGATGTTCCAATCCCAAAACAGTATCGAATAATTCGTATATCAAAGTATCGTTACGGTAAAATATTATAATGAAAAATATATATATTCAAAATATTGATTCTTTACGACACCAGATATTTTTAATGTAATATATATAATTATTTAATACTGCAAATTTATTTTTAAAAGGCTTTTACTTAAGATAAATAATATTGCCAGAAATAGTTTAATTTCATTTAAATTTAATTTAAAAAAATGTAACAATTCAATGTTTTATACCAGAGTTGTTATGTTTAAAACACGTTTTTCTAAAACAGTGTTTTAAACATGTTTAAAAACAGCTATCGTGTATTAAACGGTTTTGTTTTAAACATGTTTTAAATGTAAAATTCGTTTAAAACATGTTTTAAACGTTAAATTTGTTTGAAACGATTTTTTTATTGACTTAAATTATCTGAACTATATATTATACTACTTTCATTTCTAAAGCTTCCAGTTATTTTCAATGAACAGTCAAAAACGTAGAACTTTATAAAAATATTTAGGGTAATCGAAGTATTAAACATTCAAAACATGGAAATTCTTCAAGAAATTTTAATACAATCGTCGAAAAATATACAAAAACGTCGTGACTGTTGAAACATATCATTGGGCACGTTCATCAAAGACAACAGTTGGGAGTTTACTGTGAACTCTTGGGGTATTCCGTGATGACCGGATTGTTAATCGTGAATGTGTTTGCGATTTTTGCAATCGTACAAAATAGACCAACCGGCGTACCGTTCATTAGATACCAACATATATGACAAACAAATTCAAACATGTTGAATGTTGAACATTTTGATGAACGAACCCATTACTGTCACCAAAAAACATGTTGAAATAAAACTTATAATAGACAAAAAAAATTCAAATATGTAAGCTTCAACACGTAAAATAAATTAGTTGTTTAAATTTAGAACAAACACAAATTCGTGTGCGTTAAAAATCAAATTTTATACAAGCAACATAACATTTATTTAAAATCAATAGCAGTTCTTTACAGAAAATTAAATTATGGCAGCGCATTTTTTCAAAATATTAAGCAAGAGTTGAAATTATGCAATATTTCTTTCATGTTTAATTTAAAGCTTCTAACCAGTGTTTTTCACTCCCTGACTAAGCATAATCTAATTTAAAATTCAAAGCCTACTCTAAATCATGTTTTAAATGATCGCACGGTATAAACACCAACACCATAACTCGAAAAATCAAGCACGGGATTTTTTTATAAAAGTTTCTGTGGGTGTTGAGAAAACTATGCTCTTTCAAAATTTGTGAATGTTAGAAAAAACCCTTAGTTTTCGAAGTGGAAATTATGTCATGATTTTTTGTGAGTTGAATAAAAAATTAAGCGTAGATTTTTAGGAAATTTTATGTGGGTATTATAATTTTAAAGGTAAAAGTCATTAAATACAGTTAAAATAAATAGCATTTAATGACTTATCTTTAACGAAGGTTTCCACCTCTTGATTAAGCATGAAGTAAAATGTTGAGTATTTGAGTTTTCTAAACTCGAAATTTTACTTCATGCGCCAGGCGTATAAAACACTTTAATTAAACTACCACTATCGTATTAAATTGGCTCAAACGAAACATAGTTTTATTTAATTTAACGAAATACTGGTAAAATCGGTAAGTTGCCGGTAAACTTTGAAAGATACTGTTTACCAGAATTACAATCCCTATATAAGACATGCCACTTTGGAAAACTTCTAGTCCATGATCAAGGCAGTAGCCAGAGGGGGTTGTTAATATTTCGGTAGGTGGGGGGGATTCGAACCGTTATTTTTTTCGTTCCGGAAAAAAATAACGTTTTTCTTACGGTTTTCGGCTCAGCTGCAAGTGATTGTTTTAATTTTTCAAATGTTTTTATTTCATATTTAAAAAAATGTTGATGTGTCCATCATAGTACTTTCCTCATTACAGATATGATGATTTAAATATTAAGAATATAGAAAAGTGTCTCAAACTAAATTTGTTCTACTCTTATTATTATTATCGCCTTTACAAAATAAATATTTTTTACATTTTTTCGCTATATCTTAGTAAATATCTATCACATCTCAGCAGTATATATTTTCAACTTTACTTCAAATCAGTGGTTTATACGCGTGGCGCATGAAGTAAAATTTCGAGTTTAGAAAAGCCCCGCGTAGAAAATTTGTCGAGGGTCGCGCAGCGACCCGAGACAAATGCTCAGTCTGGGAGTGGACGACACTTGTTTAATTTTTGTTAAATTTTCAACATATCGAGAATTTCATTAATTTGTAAAATTTTCATGAAATGTTTAATATTTCGTCAATTTATACAATTTTCATCAGATTTTCAATACTTTTATTCAGATTTAGAACAATTTTCAAAAATGAATTCATAATTTATCAAATTCATCAATATATTCAAAAATTATTTAAACATACAAATTTGAATTTTTTTTTCACTAAGACTTACTTTTTTGGTGTCGAAAAAATAAAACTATGTCAAAGGCGACAATTCATGTAAATAACGACGAATCTCGAAAAAAACAACAAAAAAAACTGATGAAAAATTTAATGAAAAATATATACAAAATAAATCTAAAAATATAAAAAAGGCAAGACACCTCGCCTTCCACAAATATAGTTTTAATTCATAATTCTTCTTTTAGTTACGTGACGTGTTTTCTAATAATTATTGTAGTAATCTCTTTCTTCACTTATTCTTATTTACTAAATGTACATTTCGAACACATGGTGTTCAAAATGTACATTTAGTAAATAAAACTAATAAGTGAAGAAAGAGATTACTACAATAATTAATAGTTTTAATTACTAAAACTTTCGACCTAAATTGACAATTCTGACAACAGATGACATTTTCGACTTACTTTAGACATTTTTGATAATTTGACATTTTTCAACATTTTTGACGTAAATTAACATTTTTGAAATAAGATAATATTTAAAACATTTTTTACATTTCTAATATTTTTAACATTTGATAAAATATTTGATATTAGACTACGCGTCTGACATTAAATGACAGTTTTAACGTTACTTTTGATTAACAATGACAGTCTAGATATTAAATCACGTTTCTTACATTAAATGTTACTTTTGACATTGAATGAAAATTAATGAATCCCCATATCCCCACCCCTCGGCTACGGCCTTGTCCATGATATTTTAATGATTATTACAAATATGTATCATTAGTTTATTTGGAAAGGAAAATATATACATATACCAGGGTTCCCAAACTTTTAAAAATTGCTAACCTTTTATAAAAACACAATAAATAACCTTCCATTTAATTTCCGGCGCATTGCATTTTATTGTTTTGACTTTCGCCATATTTTATTAATTTTAATTTTCAAATGTTAAAAATATAAAAATATACAGGGTGGCTGATTTTTTAATGTACAGCTTATATCTACTAAAATATTGAAGATACAAAAAAGGTTGATATGAAACTTATCATATGTTTTCATGGTTAACTTATTTTACAGAAAAAGTCCACATTTATTTTTTTTAAATGGGATGCCCTGAATATTTTTGAGAATAAGATTCTTAATGAAAATCTCTTTACGATGGTGTATCACAAGTACCATTTTACTTGAAGAATTATTTCAAAAAAATGAAAACCTGTTGATGGCACAGTACATCAAAGTTATAAACATAGTTTATTTTTGTTAAATAAGTAGGTACAATTACACCAATAAAAGCTTATAACTGTCAAATATAACAAGTATTTGCTAATATGATCAAATTTGACAAGCAATTACAATAAATGAAACAATATCACATGAACCAGAGCTGGGACGAATCCTCGTAAAAAGGATTCGAATCACGAATCCGAATCACCTAATATGATTCAAATCACGAATACTCGAATAAACGATTCGTAAGAGATAAATATGATTCGAATCGAAGATTCGAATTCTGTTTTTTCGAATCACGGATACAAATCCTTTAAGAATAAATTTGATTTTATTAATTTTTTGCAACCATTAATATATAAATATCGTTACCAGTTGTTTTAACAAAAATATTGAAAACCTAATTATTTATTATTACCACTGAACATCGTTGATAACAGACTAAATATCTGACTCCCTGTTACTCTGGTTAATGATGTGTTTGTGTGTGTCTGAATTTCACTTTAAATCAGTGTTTTGTACGGTGGCGCATGAAGTAAAATTTCGAGTTTAGAAAAGCCCGAAAATTTGTCTCGGGTCGCTGCGCGACCCTCGACAAATTTTCACGGGGTTTTTCTAAACTCAAAATGTTACTTCATGCTTAGCCTGGGAGTGGAAACACTCGTTCAAAACTTCAAATTGAACTCTATTATAAAATCGACTAATGCCTGAAATTTACGTAAATAAAAAATTCACTGAATATCATTAAAACCGGGAAAGTCAGAGAAGAGTCATGGAATTATATTCAAATTGACCAAAATACTAACAAAAAAGCCACATGATATTATTAAATTTGTCAAAATCAGCAGGCAAATTACAGAACACGTAAAAATTAATAAAATTAAATTAAATATTGGCAAAAACAATGAAAACTATTAAACAGAATAGGGGTTTCCCACAGAAGAAAGTTATATTAAAAGGCCAGGGAAAAAATATTTAGTCAGGGAAATGTTGGAAAAATTTAACATTCCAGATTGTGGCTACCATGTCAGTTTTACTTCAAACAATATTAAACAAAATTTTAAAAACTAGATTATTATCTTTAAAAACATTTTCAATCATTTAATGTTATTATCGAAGCATTCACTTTGAAGTTTCGAACGAGCGTTTCCACTCCCAGACTAAGCATGAAGTAAAATTTCGAGTTTAGAAAAGCCCCGTGAAAATTTGTCGAGGGTCGCGCAGCGACCCGAGACAAATTTTCTGGGCTTTTCTAAACTCGAAATTTTACTTCATGCGCCACGCGTACAAAACACTGATTTGAAGTGAAATTCAGACACACACAAACACATCTTTAACCACAGTAACAGGGAGTCAGATATTTAGTCTGTTATCAACGATGTTCAGTGGTAATAATAAAAAATTTTCTGGGCTTTTTTAAACTCGAAATTTTACGTCAAGCGCCACGCGCATAAACAGTGATTTAACGTGAAATTTAAAAACACACAAAAAACATTTAATGTTATTCCTCACAATTAATTCGAATTATTTTTGACGATTGAAATCCTTTTGTAAGTATTCGAATCCGTTTACAAGGATTCGAATCCTCCTATAAGGATTCGAATCGAATCCTCTTAAAAAAATGTAACGAATCCGGATCACGAATTCAGTTGAACTAAAGTATTCGAATGCGTCTTTTGAATTCTCTAAAAGGATTCGAAATCAGGATTCGAATCCTGCCCAGCTCTGACATGAACACAATAATTTCGTTATTAGGCATAATTTAAAAGCCAAATAGTACTTGTGATAAATCATTGTAAAGAGAATTTATCTAAAAATCTGATTTTAAAAAAATATATAAGGCATTCCATACAAAAAAAATAATTGCTGAGATTTTTCCAGAAGTTTCATATTAAACTTTTTTCTGTAACTTTGAAATTTTAGCAGATATAAGCTGGATACTAAAAAATCAGCCACCCTATATAGTGGTATTAAACTTAGTATAATTTTTCTATTCACTATTTGAAATGGGTATTCCATTCACACATGTTAAAGGTCTCAACAATCTTGTTGATAAAAATATACGTTCAAGAATTTCTCGTGACCCAACAAAATATCGAGTTTTATGCCCATAGTTTGGAAAAGGCTGGCTTATATAATCTATCATCCAGTTAGATTTTTAAATTTTACTCGTAATAATTTAATTATTTAGATAAAATAATGTAATTCCCAACTTTTAGATAATGATCAAAGTTAGCATTAAAAAAACGTACAACCATAATAATGAGCTTTTTATGTTATACGCACACAATTTTCGATTTATAAATATTTGATGCGCTTTTATTAATGAATCCGAAAATTACGTGCCGATGGCGAAGGACGCGGCATGATTATTTTATTGGCATCGGAAAAGGAATATATCCTGTCCCACGCACCCTGTAATTTGGCCCATTGTAAAAAATATCATTGCATGAATCGGACGATGGTTTCAGTCATAACATTATGATAATATCGCATTGCAAGCTACCGTAATGTAAGCGAAAACATGCAAATTTATGCAAATTGATGTTTATTTATGTGCCTCCGTAATGTTTACCTTATTTTTCGTATCATACATATCACTCTGTTTTTAACAGTAATTTCAATTTCTGCATCGTATGGAATTATCTACAGAGTATCATTCAGAATAATTGTTATGCAAAGCAATTATTAGGTAATTATTTAAGTAAAAATATTTCTAGCTTACTTCAAATCAGTGTTTTATACGCGTAAAGCATGAAATCAAGTTACGTTTTAAGTTTAGTAAAGCCTGATCATTTAAATTTGCCAGAATAGATATTACTTTTGAGATCAGATTAACAGTGTCTTACGAAAACTCTAAAAATGTTAGTCCATTTACTTAATGCATAAACCTGCCATTAAAACTTTGGGACATCCTACATTTAAAACACAAAAAAACAGGACCAATCTGTTGAGCATTCAAAAAGACTGTGTAATTTGGATGCCTTGCAAAAAATCCTTTATATTTCATTTTCTAAATTCCTTATTCCGTCAAAAACTTCCAACACGCTTCACGTAGCAATCGAACGAAATCGAATATTAATAAATATCATTCTTTACTTTAGGGTCACTTTCTTTATTGGGTCGGTAATTTTCAGGCAATTATTTTAACTGGACCCCCTTTTACCCACCGCCCCCTGATAAATCAATATCGAAAAGTTGGCGTCGAACGATAAGCTGCTTACAGCTTATATTTCCCCCATTTCGTCGCATGAATTACGCACGATTTACCAATTCTGGTCTCATTCATTAGGCCCCCCCTAATTGGGACGAATTTTAATTTTTAATGCACACAACGTATTACTATCTATTATCGAAAGTAAACTTCGCCAGGGCAATGCCTCGAAATGTTAAAGGGAACTATAGTTTTTAACATACTATACAAAAGTAGGTACAAAATTATTACGACATATACAGGGTATTTTTATTTTAAGTATACATATCCCCTTAACTGTTTTTCTTTTAAGTATACATATCCCAATTACATCTATAATTGAAGAAATAGTACAAACAAAACAAAGACATAAAACAATTAATTCTATTTACCCTATTATCAAAGACAAATCTATAAATAACCATTCATCACTAACATACACAGGAGAAATAAGCAATAAAGTCGCGAAAATGTTAATATATAAATATCGTTACCAGTTGTTTTAACAAAAATATTGAAAACCTAATTATTTATTATTACCACTGAACATCGTTGATAACAGACTAAATATCTGACTCCCTGTTACTCTGGTTAATGATGTGTTTGTGTGTGTCTGAATTTCACTTTAAATCAGTGTTTTGTACGGTGGCGCATGAAGTAAAATTTCGAGTTTAGAAAAGCCCGAAAATTTGTCTCGGGTCGCTGCGCGACCCTCGACAAATTTTCACGGGGTTTTTCTAAACTCAAAATGTTACTTCATGCTTAGCCTGGGAGTGGAAACACTCGTTCAAAACTTCAAATTGAACTCTATTATAAAATCGACTAATGCCTGAAATTTACGTAAATAAAAAATTCACTGAATATCATTAAAACCGGGAAAGTCAGAGAAGAGTCATGGAATTATATTCAAATTGACCAAAATACTAACAAAAAAGCCACATGATATTATTAAATTTGTCAAAATCAGCAGGCAAATTACAGAACACGTAAAAATTAATAAAATTAAATTAAATATTGGCAAAAACAATGAAAACTATTAAACAGAATAGGGGTTTCCCACAGAAGAAAGTTATATTAAAAGGCCAGGGAAAAAATATTTAGTCAGGGAAATGTTGGAAAAATTTAACATTCCAGATTGTGGCTACCATGTCAGTTTTACTTCAAACAATATTAAACAAAATTTTAAAAACTAGATTATTATCTTTAAAAACATTTTCAATCATTTAATGTTATTATCGAAGCATTCACTTTGAAGTTTCGAACGAGCGTTTCCACTCCCAGACTAAGCATGAAGTAAAATTTCGAGTTTAGAAAAGCCCCGTGAAAATTTGTCGAGGGTCGCGCAGCGACCCGAGACAAATTTTCTGGGCTTTTCTAAACTCGAAATTTTACTTCATGCGCCACGCGTACAAAACACTGATTTGAAGTGAAATTCAGACACACACAAACACATCTTTAACCACAGTAACAGGGAGTCAGATATTTAGTCTGTTATCAACGATGTTCAGTGGTAATAATAAAAAATTTTCTGGGCTTTTTTAAACTCGAAATTTTACGTCAAGCGCCACGCGCATAAACAGTGATTTAACGTGAAATTTAAAAACACACAAAAAACATTTAATGTTATTCCTCACAATTAATTCGAATTATTTTTGACGATTGAAATCCTTTTGTAAGTATTCGAATCCGTTTACAAGGATTCGAATCCTCCTATAAGGATTCGAATCGAATCCTCTTAAAAAAATGTAACGAATCCGGATCACGAATTCAGTTGAACTAAAGTATTCGAATGCGTCTTTTGAATTCTCTAAAAGGATTCGAAATCAGGATTCGAATCCTGCCCAGCTCTGACATGAACACAATAATTTCGTTATTAGGCATAATTTAAAAGCCAAATAGTACTTGTGATAAATCATTGTAAAGAGAATTTATCTAAAAATCTGATTTTAAAAAAATATATAAGGCATTCCATACAAAAAAAATAATTGCTGAGATTTTTCCAGAAGTTTCATATTAAACTTTTTTCTGTAACTTTGAAATTTTAGCAGATATAAGCTGGATACTAAAAAATCAGCCACCCTATATAGTGGTATTAAACTTAGTATAATTTTTCTATTCACTATTTGAAATGGGTATTCCATTCACACATGTTAAAGGTCTCAACAATCTTGTTGATAAAAATATACGTTCAAGAATTTCTCGTGACCCAACAAAATATCGAGTTTTATGCCCATAGTTTGGAAAAGGCTGGCTTATATAATCTATCATCCAGTTAGATTTTTAAATTTTACTCGTAATAATTTAATTATTTAGATAAAATAATGTAATTCCCAACTTTTAGATAATGATCAAAGTTAGCATTAAAAAAACGTACAACCATAATAATGAGCTTTTTATGTTATACGCACACAATTTTCGATTTATAAATATTTGATGCGCTTTTATTAATGAATCCGAAAATTACGTGCCGATGGCGAAGGACGCGGCATGATTATTTTATTGGCATCGGAAAAGGAATATATCCTGTCCCACGCACCCTGTAATTTGGCCCATTGTAAAAAATATCATTGCATGAATCGGACGATGGTTTCAGTCATAACATTATGATAATATCGCATTGCAAGCTACCGTAATGTAAGCGAAAACATGCAAATTTATGCAAATTGATGTTTATTTATGTGCCTCCGTAATGTTTACCTTATTTTTCGTATCATACATATCACTCTGTTTTTAACAGTAATTTCAATTTCTGCATCGTATGGAATTATCTACAGAGTATCATTCAGAATAATTGTTATGCAAAGCAATTATTAGGTAATTATTTAAGTAAAAATATTTCTAGCTTACTTCAAATCAGTGTTTTATACGCGTAAAGCATGAAATCAAGTTACGTTTTAAGTTTAGTAAAGCCTGATCATTTAAATTTGCCAGAATAGATATTACTTTTGAGATCAGATTAACAGTGTCTTACGAAAACTCTAAAAATGTTAGTCCATTTACTTAATGCATAAACCTGCCATTAAAACTTTGGGACATCCTACATTTAAAACACAAAAAAACAGGACCAATCTGTTGAGCATTCAAAAAGACTGTGTAATTTGGATGCCTTGCAAAAAATCCTTTATATTTCATTTTCTAAATTCCTTATTCCGTCAAAAACTTCCAACACGCTTCACGTAGCAATCGAACGAAATCGAATATTAATAAATATCATTCTTTACTTTAGGGTCACTTTCTTTATTGGGTCGGTAATTTTCAGGCAATTATTTTAACTGGACCCCCTTTTACCCACCGCCCCCTGATAAATCAATATCGAAAAGTTGGCGTCGAACGATAAGCTGCTTACAGCTTATATTTCCCCCATTTCGTCGCATGAATTACGCACGATTTACCAATTCTGGTCTCATTCATTAGGCCCCCCCTAATTGGGACGAATTTTAATTTTTAATGCACACAACGTATTACTATCTATTATCGAAAGTAAACTTCGCCAGGGCAATGCCTCGAAATGTTAAAGGGAACTATAGTTTTTAACATACTATACAAAAGTAGGTACAAAATTATTACGACATATACAGGGTATTTTTATTTTAAGTATACATATCCCCTTAACTGTTTTTCTTTTAAGTATACATATCCCAATTACATCTATAATTGAAGAAATAGTACAAACAAAACAAAGACATAAAACAATTAATTCTATTTACCCTATTATCAAAGACAAATCTATAAATAACCATTCATCACTAACATACACAGGAGAAATAAGCAATAAAGTCGCGAAAATGTTGGAAAAAATAAATATTAAGGTAGCATTCAAAACAAATAATACAATAGGGAAAATAATTAAAAATAACAAAGATAAAACCTGTATAACTCAACAAAGTGGAGTCTATTTGCTAAATTGCAAAGACTGTCCTAAGACATATGTAGGACAAACCGGAAGGTCGTTCAAAGAAAGAATCAAAGAGCACAAAACCTCTTATGAACAAAGGAAAACCAACTCCACATACTCCAACCACCTCATCGAAGAAAACCACCACTTCGACGAAAACTTCAAAGTGCTTCACAGAGAAGAAAAGGCCGGAAACTTAACATCTTGGAGAGCATGGAAATTAATAAAAGAAAATACACAGGACAACTTTTGAACGACCAATTAGACTTAACAAACTCACCACTCCTAAATTTAAATTTCGCTGAAAAACCCACCCCCCCCATAAACATTGTATATATACCTGTACTGACAAATGTAATTTATCATTTCTTCGCCTGAAGAAGCCACAGTGTGGCGAAACAATTGTAGCGAGTTTACAATATATATTTGAAAGTTTTAAATTATTTTATTTTATTTATATAAAAGTGAAGATGAACTATCAACATTTATCAGCCTTATCAATCAATTATATCCCAATTATGTGCTGTAAATTTTTATATATTCGTTGTTTTTTTAATAGGGTTCAATTTGAAGCTTTAAGCGAGTGTTTTCCACTCCCAGGTTAAACATGAAGTAAAATTTTGAGTTTAGAAAGGCTGAACATTTAGTTTAGTCGTTCCGCGAAGCAGTGCTGAACACACCTAATTTTCAGGCTTTGCTAAACTCGAAATTTTACTTCATATGCCACGCGTACAAGACACTAATTTCAAGTGAAGTACACTTGTTCAAAATATTTCAGTGTTTTGAGTGTTAAATAAAGTAAAATTTCGAGTTCACGAAAGTCTGAAAATTTGGTTTGGTCGCGTAGCGAAGCGGAGCGACCAAACCAAATTTTCTGGCTTCTCTAAACTCGAAATTTTACTTCATGCTTTACTTCAGTATACCGGGTGTCGACTTGGCGGACGCAACATAGGAAATCGCATGTGATTTTAATGTGTTCAAATATTGGCTTCCCTATATATTTTAGAGACAAAATGTATTTAACTTTTTTGCAGAGGAAAAAAGTCTAAATTTATTAATGTTCACACTTAACACTTTATGTTTCTCTAAGTTAAAATAATTAAGAAAAAGTAATGTGATTTTATAAAAATAATGACATACCATGGAATTGATACAACAACTGCGGATATTCCCTGTTTTTTTTTAAGTTCAATTTAAAGCTTTAAACAAGTGTTTTCCACTCCCAGACTAAGCATGAGGTAAATTTCCAGTTTAGAGAAGCCCAGTGAAAATTTGTCGAGGGTCGCGCAGCGACCCGAGACAAATTTTCTGGGCTTTTCTAAACTCGAAATTTTACTTCATGGGCCACGCGTATAAAACACTATAATATTGTCAAATTTATGTATATTCGAACTTCACTTAAAATCTGTGTTTTATACGCGTGGCGCATGAAGTAAAATTTCGAGTTTAGAAAAGCCCAGAAAATTTGTCTCGGGTCGCTGCGCGACCCTCGACAAATTTTCACGGGGCTTTTCTAAACTCGAAATTTTACTTCATGCTTAGTCTGGGAGTGGAAAACACTCGTTTAAAGCTTCAAATTGAACTCTTTTAAAAATAAACAAACGTCAGAAAATTAACACCTAAAATAATTAAGAAAAAATAATGTGATTTTATAAAAATAATGACATATTTCTTGTATAGTGTAAATCATTTCGAAAACATTTACTTTAATCAAGTGACTACGATATCTTTTGCCATTTTGACATCCGCAGTTGTTGTTTCAATTCCATGGCATGTCATTATTTTTATAAAATCACATTATTTTTTTAAAATTATTTTAACTTAGTGGAACGTAAAGTGATAAACGTTAACACGAATAAATTCAGAATTTTTCCCTCTACAAAAAAGGTAAATATATTTTGTTTCTAAAATAAATAGGGAAGCGAAAATTTGAACACTTCAAAATTTACATGGGGTTTCCTGTGTTGCGCCCGCCAAGTCAACACCCGGTATACATTTTTAGCATACTGCTTTAGTAGAATATTTTGAATATTACCTCAAATCAGTGTTTTATACGCGTGGCGCTACGCGCTACACGACCAAACCAAATTTTCAGGCTTTTCTAAACTCGAAATTTTACTTCATGCTTAATCTAGGAGTGGAAATACTCGTTTAAAACTTCCAATTAAACTATTTTGAAAAACAAACGATTATCGAAAAAGTTACAGCTCATGCATAGATGTATGTATATTTAAAAAAAAATCGCAATATGCTTACCAAATTTTAGTGGTGTCAAATGCCACCGTCGGGGCCGAAAGGGTTCAAATTTAATCTTGAACGCTTATATCGGACATAATTTTCAAGTTACAAAAACACTAAATTACTTAAATTAAAGCCTATTCAATTCTGAATAAGCATGTGTTTAGTAATTTTCTTCAAAGATTATTTGTTATGATTTTTTATTCTTAAAATATATTATAGAATCCTTATAATAAACCAACCTACTATTTATTAAAAAAAGGCATCGATCGAGAATTAAGCCAGCTTTAATTTCTAGTATATTTTCAGGCTTTTTTGTTATAAAAGCGTTAAATTTAAAGATTCTAAAGACTGTTTCCAATTTTAGAGTAAGCATGATGTAAAATTTCGAGTTTAGAAAAGCCTGAAAATTTGGATTTGCCGGGGCGTGCGAGCAAGGTGAGTCGTGCCCCGGAAAATGTAAATTTTAATGCTTTTCTAGACTCGAAATTGTACTTCATGCACCACGCGTATAAAACACCTATTTAAACTGAAGTTCAACATTTATATTACTTATATAAATTAAAATTTCTCAATAACTGAACATAGTGTAATGTTACACCACGAGCCAAATAAGAAATTAATTCAAGAGAAAATAAACTGATAAGAAGGCAGACTATTTGGTATGTCGGTTAAATACACACGCGCACATTTACCAGATACGTTTGTTGTTACTTTTGTTTAATAATTAATTAAAGTACGGAAATTTCAATTGCAGATATCCATTACCACTGTGCCTTATATGGCAAAGCTGGAGCCAAGGGATTTAGGTGTAAAATTAATAAATTAGATTTACAAGTATTGATATTGGTTTTAGATACATTAACTCATTTGTTAGCTACACGATATTACTAATATTAATAAATTATAGGTAACACTAGTTGAACATAAAACATTGAATGAACATTTTTCTTAAATTAATATTTTTTCCCACTGAGCAAAAAACAAACAAATATCGTTGTATCAACATTGTAGCAACATTAATGTTGATGAAACTACTAGAATGTGTTTGCTCAGTGGGTTATCAAGTTTGAAATACATTTTCTAAAAATCAACTTTTATGCACTTGTATCCCTTGGCTTCTAGGGTCCTCAAATAAATTGCTTTGTTATCTCTTTTGTTAAAATTTTAACTTTTTTCAAATTATTACATTCCTCCAATTAAAATTTTACTCGTGATAGACGACAATCAGAAAACCCGGACAATTTCAGATGACACGCACTTTTGTGAGGAGTTGGGCGTCTCCGGTCCACATTTCGGTGTCCCGGCCCAAGGGCATTATTACCGAATGACAAATAATTACCGTGCCGTCCGAAAATTCCCAAATAGCGGGCACCCCCTCTCGGCCCCACCACCCCCCTCACGGGCCCTCCCGCGTTTAATATTAAAAGCGGAATTTTAAGGAGGCCGTTGCACGTGGGGCCGATTTATGCCATATTTCGGTACAATGACACGCAACGTCGTGTTTCTCTGTGTGTGTGTGTGTGTGTGTGCGAGTTTGTGCGTCATTTTTGCCCACAACCACACGAGATCGATATAAGTGATGTTATTATAATGGGACATACGCACAATTTACCAAAATGAACGTCAGACATATAAATGAAATAGCCAGGTGGATAAGTTTATAATCATTGTACTTTTTATTTAATGAATTTTGTTTGTGAAGCGGTCATTTTGAAACTTTTATGTGTTTCTACTCCTACATTATAAAGGGTGTCCCAAAATTAACGCAAGATTTGAATTAAATAGAAAACACAGTGTTAAGTCTTTAGATTGATTATTATTTGATGTTTTTACAAACTTTCAAACAAAATCCCATTAAAATATTCAACATTTCAGACACAACATTTCACACTCAATTGATTAGCCATAATTCCACGTTTGGGTGGAGAATTTAATTTTTGTTTATTGTATCTAGAACTCTGATATTAATTCTGGTTAAATTACCAAGTTGAAGCTTTAAAATATTATTTAAGTTTTACACATTTTCAAACAAAATTCCATTGTAATAATTAACATTTCACACTTAACTCTCAATTGATTGGCCATAATTCTACGTCTGTCTGAAGAATTTAAGTTCTGTGGATTGTATCTTCAACTTTGATTCGTTCTGTATAAATTACTTAGTTTTTAAAGGTTCACTGTTAAATTTGATTTTTTTACAAATTTTTAAACAAAATTCCTCCAAACCAAATTTTCACGTAAACATTTACATTTCTAATCTCGAAGTTTTACTTTATGCACCACGCGTAAAAAAATTAAGTTTCTCTATATAGCACGTGCTGAGAAATATATTGGTAAAGTTAAGAATTCTAAGAGAATTCCAAAATTTCATTTAAAGGTCAATATAAACAATATTTGTGAATATTCATAAAATGAATATTCTGGCCAATTGTGTATTAAAAACGTCAACTATTTTTGATGTTTGAGATTATGAACTCGAGCTTTGGGCGTTTAAGCGGTGATGGTCGGCAGCTTAGGAAAACTCGAGTTTAAACCACTTCTTAGCAACTATTTTTGATGTTTGAGGTTAGGAATTCGAGCTTTGGGCCTTAAGCGGTCGGTAGCTTAGGAGAACTCGAGTTTAAACCATTGCTTAGCTGAAATGTATGTAAGCCGAGTTTAAGTTTAAGTCAAAGCTCGAATTCATAACCTCAAACATGAAAAATAGTTGACGTTTTTAATACACAATCGGCCAGAATATTCACTTCATGAATATTCACAAATATTGTTGGTATTAACCTTTAAATAAAATTTTGGTATTCTCTCAGAATTTAGTTTAAGTCTAAACTCGGCTCAGGCGACTATTCAACAACTGAGCCTGAGTCTTACAGGAATTCAATTTATTTATAGGAATATAATCTCCAAAAATGCAGTTCTAAGTTTTAGAAGCACATCAATAAATCGAAATAGTCTCCAAAAAATAATCGTGTCAATTACATATATGGCATATTAAATAGAAAAAAATGCGACATAACTGATATGAAGAAAATATTTATAGGATAAGACAAAAAAAATGGGCGATAAATTCCTGTACGTTTTTCACATTTAGTGTGTGCACAGTGGCGATAAACTTTTTCCATATTTACAGGCAGCGTTTTATCAGTGATAAAAAGTGCGTCCAGAAAGCGTCTTTCTTGCCGCACTGTTCTTTTTTTATTGTCATTCTCCACTTTCGGGTAACGGTACACCGATTTTCCAAACTGCTCGGAATGACCGATAAGGCTCAAGGGTAATGACGGAAAAATCACACTCGCTGACCATTGGACGAGATTTATGTATTGAACGGATTTATTGTGCCGGGGGTACCGTTCCTCCTGTGGAATGTCAAATGCGATAAAACTATATCGAAATAAATGTGTATTTGAGTGCGTATGCATCGGATCGGAGAAGTTTATTGAACCTGTTTCATTATTTTTCCCCAGATTTTTATTGTAATGCGTGTGATTCATGGTGGACGTGAGCATTTTTATCGCAGATTTTTCGGTGTTACCTAAAAATAATTGATTTCATTTGTTTTTGTTACGGCCTCAGGCGCATCAAGCAGAGGGGCGCCATTGGATAAGGACATTAGAAATTTCATAAATTTAAATCAAATGCATTTGTTCGAAACATTAAACCGAACTTTACCGATGAGATATAAATATCGAAACGCCTCTATTATTGGCCTCTTTTAACATCCATTTCCTCTTAACTCATTATTATCTTTTCGGTAGTTTCTTTAGTTTGATTTAAAGTGAATTTAAATTAACTTGTTAGATTTACAGTTGGGGGGTGAAGGGGTGAAAGTTAAAATTAAAATAACAGTTTCTCAAGTTCCCTCTAAACACAAAATTGACGTGTTTTTTCTTTAAACCCTATCTACGTCAGATCCAGAGTTATTCAGGGCGGCTCCTTTTGAAATGAAGACAATGTATATTAAGTTCTTTTTGGGGACATTTTATTATGGTTATATATTTTGTTCCATGTTTGTGTGGAAATTCGTGAAAATGTTGCGTTATCGATTCGTTTAGATCTAATGAAAATAAATGTTCCCCTTTTTCCCATTTGTTTTTTTCCTCGTTTTTTCGGGGGTGGCCGAAAGTTTCGGTAGTTATGCATTCTGCAAGTGGGGCCTTATCAGAAAGTCGTATCGCGCACGCAAATCGTCCCAACCCCCATACAGCTATGCGTGTTAACAACCCCATGCGAACTGCCCCCTTTCCACATATATACATCCATCTGACACCGCCTGAAAAAATGTACTTTTCCGAAAATGAAAGTAATCCGACATCAACGAGAAAGGTAAATAATATTCATAGAATGCTTTTCGAACTAAACAAATCTTTTCTAGATAAATGTTATGTCTATACTAGGTTTTTTTTTAAATTTATTGATACTTTGCCATATAACAATGGATGTACAGGTCATTGCAGTAAATAATAGTAATTAACAAAAAAATATAAATGGAACATAGCATAAAACGCAAAAATATAGCACACACAAATATACATTTTTAAGAACAAATAAGTTAACATATAATAAGGTAAAGATACATTTTATATAATTGGTTTAGATGTCAGAATCTGTTAAATATTCGTTGATACTATAATAACTTTTTCAATAACTTTCTGTTTAAGTTAATTTTTGAATGAATTACCCTAGAGTTATTGGATTCGGCTAAGTAATTTATTGTATAGTTTCACTCCTAGGTAGTGTGGTAACTTTTCGATTTTTGATGACTTATGAACAGAAATTGTAGTCACATTGCATTTTGGGTATTGTAATTGTGTAAGTCGGATTTTTTTGTGAAATTATGTACATTATTTTTGACCAACAAAAGTTTTTTATATATGAATATACAGGGTAGGGTCAATATATTATATTTTTAAAATATGGTCTCTATAGTTTATATTAAATAAGGAGCGGATAACTCGTTTTTGAAAAATGAAAACTCTTAAAGCATTTGCAGTTTAACCCCAAAGTGTAACATTATATGCCAAATGACTATATACAAGAGCATAGTACATGCTAAGCTGTTTATTAAGATGTAGGGATTCCTTTAGTTTTGGTATTGCGTAATACACAGACTTGGCTTTGCCAGCAACATACTTTATGTGGAAATTCCAATTCAATCATCAACAGTTAATTCTAATAATGTTGTATATTCCTGGGATGATATATTAATATTGTTTACATTTAGTTGTAGTAGCGAGTATTTATATTAGAGTTTCGAAAATATAAACATACTGTTTTTATTTAAATAATATTCTTACTTATATATTAATACAACGTTTAATGTTGTTACAATGTTGATATAACGTGATTTGTTTGTTTTTTGCTCAGTGGGTCATTACTTGTAAAATATATAATTTTATATAAAAGTAGATAGTAGTTTTGTATAAAATGTAATCCAAAATAAGCCACAGAATCATGTCCATGAATTTTGTTATGCTAGAATGGCTAAATCGTATATTGTGGGGCGCCAGGTAAACCTCGGGCCGGCCCTGTCAAGAGCAATTTAAAGTTCTGCACAATGTATGCATTATTATTTAAATATAATTGACCATAATTATGCAAACATTATTTTGCAATTTTCTAGCAGAAATATTTCTGTAAAAACAGAAAAAAACCAATGCGTTCAGTGCTTTTGATAACCTTGCATTTACCTGGCGACATTGACGTCAGACACGCACTTTCTATCGCTATTTTCGTTTTTCGGGCTAACGAGCATCGAAAAGCGCGGACGTGAAATACCGAATTTATCATTTTTTCGGCCGCGTAGAATTAATGGGGAATTTTTGTGTGGAGGCCGACTTTGAGGATGATTTACCAGTCTTGGACCGAGAAGAGAAATTCCTCGGGGGGATTAACCCACTTCACTACTAGTTGTAGAAGTAATTTCAGTGGGATTGTAGGATTTTTTTCAAGGATATAATCTACAGATTGTATGATTGATGGTTAGGTAAACCATGGTGAGTTTAATTTAACTAGCATTTGTTTAAAGATTGTAATCTATTAAAATTGCAATTCATTAAGTATCAACGTATTCTTTTTATTGTTACAAAAAAACGTATATTATTATTAAATCAAGAAGACGTATGATAATAAGAATAAACTTAATTCATTTTAATTATCTCACAAATTAAACAATTAGTTTATAAACCTTGTATAAGTAGGATAATTTTAATAATCGATCATTTCGAAGAGATACATTTTTAGAAACGATATAATAAAAATAAATGTTTACATCGATAATGTAAATTTATATTTTCTTCTTCTAATATTTTCAAAATTTATTAATGTTTTCTAATAATTTAAAACCGTATGAAATATTATGAAGTTAAGAATATAAGTCTTTAGAATACTGCATTCATAATAGTATATTTTGAACTTCACTTGAATTCAGTGTTTTATACGCGTGGCGCATAAAGTAAAATTTCGAGTTTAGATAAGCCTGAAAATTTGGTTTGGCCGCTCCGCTTCGCGGAGCGACCAAACCAAATTTTCAGGCTTTTCTAAACTCGAAATTTTACTTCATGCTTAATCTGGGAGTGCAAAACACTCGTTTAAAGCTTCAAGTTTTACTCTGTTCAAAAACAACGAATATCTGAAGATTTAGAGTGTATATAGTATATTGGGATGGGATACTTAGAACAAAAACTTCACGCTTTACACAATTTTATAATCATGCATAAAACAAATGTAAGTTAAAGAATCTTGGAGTTGTTTATTTATATTTATTTATATTTTTTTCTAATATTTTCAAAATTTATTAATGTTTTCTAATAATTTAAAACCGTATGAAATATTATGAAGTTCAGAATATACGTCTTTAGAATACTGCATTCATAATAGTATATTTTGAACTTCACTTGAATTCAGTGTTTTATACGCGTGGCGCATGAAGTAAAATTTCGAGTTTAGAAAAGCCTGAAAATTTGGTTTGGCCGCTCCGCTTCGCGGAGCGACCAAACCAAATTTTCAGGCTTTTATAAACTCGAAATTTTACTTCATGCTTAATCTGGGAGTGGAAATCACTCGTTTAAAGCTTCAAGTTTTACTCTGTTCAAAAACAACGAATATCTGAAGATTTAGAGTGTATATAGTATATTGGGATGGGATACTTAGAACAAAAACTTCACGCTTTACATAATTTTATAATCATGCATAAAACAAATGTAAGTTAAAGAATTTTGGAGTTGTTTATTTATATTTATTTATATTTTTTTTCTAATATTTTCAAAATTTATTAATGTTTTCTAATAATTTAAAACCGTATGAAATATTATGAAGTTCAGAATATACGTCTTTAGAATACTGCATTCATAATAGTATATTTTGAACTTCACTTGAATTCAGTGTTTTATACGCGTGGCGCATGAAGTAAAATTTCGAGTTTAGAAAAGCCTGAAAATTTGGTTTGGCCGCTCCGCTTCGCGGAGCGGCCAAACCAAATTTTCAGGCTTTTCTAAACTCGAAATTTTACTTCATGCTTAATCTGGGAGTGGAAAACACTCGTTTAAAGCTTCAAGTTTTACTCTGTTCAAAAACAACGAATATCTGAAGATTTAGAGTCTATATAGTATATTGGGATGGGATACTTAAAACAAAAACTTCACGCTTTACATAATTTTATAATCATGCATAAAACACATGTAAGTTAAAGAATCTTGGAGTTGTTTACTTTCATACAGAAAAATAAACACCTCTTAGATTCTTTAACTTATATTTGTTTTATGCATGATTATAAAATTGTATAAAGGGTGCATTTTGATTTGGCCATTATTTTAAATGATATATTAATACATGGGGTGCGTAAAAATATAAAATTATTCACTTATGTTACGCGAGATGCATGATTTATTCATCTCGTGTAAACAGATGCATAAATCCTGTTTGTTCGTAATTTTTTTGTGGTTGGTGCGAGCAGGAAGTGAAGACCAGAGGAGATAAAATTTGCATATGCAAGAATCGCGTGCTTCGGGGGTTAAAAGTCGCACGAGGAGATCCGCCATTAGCATAAAGGTTCATGGGGGTTAAGTGGTGAATATCATATAAATTCATGTCATTATCATTTGTGTATAAGTTAATGAAAAAAATGTTTTTTCGAATTCAGAATTTTTTATTAAAAAATTTGAAGGAAATACTACACAGGGTGTCCGGTTAATGTAGGGAAATGGCTTAGCCATAGATTCTGGGATAAAAATAGGATGATTTAACACAACTTAATTATATCCAAAAATTTACGGCTAAGCCGGAATTAGTCTTTAAAGTTCAACAAAATATTATTAATTTTATTTGTAACGATTAAGCGCTAAATTCGATTTGACTGAAATTTATTATGGTTAATTTTTATAATATAACACATCATTTAAGTTATTATGGTCATCATTGATTGACAAGAAGTATGAAAAACAGTAGTAGCACAGCATAAAAACTAAAATATGTTTTCATTGGCGCACCTTATAAAAATTAAAAAAATATTGCTTCAAAGATTAGTGCATTTGAAATCTTTTTTGTCTGTTAATAATGTTTGATATTTTGTATAGTTTTGCCACAAAAAAATAAAATATAAATATGGTATCCTGAATTTCCTTGGCAAAATCCTAATACAAGTAACATACAGTGAATTTTTCTTTTAGGTAAATGTATAAGCTGTAAATTTTCCGACATTCCAACAGTTGTTTTTAAAAGAGTTCAATTTGAAACTTTAAACGAGTGTTTTTCACTCCCAGACTAAGCATGAAGTAAAATTTCGAGTTTAAAAAAGGCCCGTGAAAATTTGTCGAGGGTCGCACAGCGATCTGAGACAAATTTTCTGGGCTTTTCTAAACTCGAAATTTAACTTCATGCGCCACGCGTATAAAACACTAAAATATTGTGAAATTTATGTATATACGAACTGCACTTGAAATCAGTTTTTAATACGCGTGGCGCATGAAGTAAAATTTCGAGTTTAGAAAAGCCCCGTGAAAATTTGTCGAGGGTCGTGCAGCGACCCGAGCCTAATTTTCGCACACATGGGCAAGGAAAATGACATTCGACAGAATCTCAAAAGACCAATATTTCATAGCATATTTAACATTTAGTGATTGACGATGTACAATGTGCATTATTGACGTTCAAGAAAAAGTTATCATTTCGACGATATTTTCGAAACAGAGGTTTCACAAAAAAAAAAAAATTTTACACTAAACATTGACATTGCACATTATTTAATATCAAATATGATATGTAGTGTTGATGCATCTGTTGCGGAGTTATCGGCCGCAGTTAGTTTGTTTTGTCAGTTAGAGCGAAACTTCTGCGAAACTGTGATTTCCTATATTTTGTTTTAGCATTTGTTTTAAGAGAACCGCGGCAACTATTACCGTTGCGGAGTTATCGCCCGCAGTTATTTTGTTTTGACAGTTGAAGCAAAAGTTTAATGAATGAAACATTTGCAGGATTTGATATTGTTTAAACAAGATAAATTCAAATTCAAAACTATTTGAATTCGAGAAAATAAGCTTATGCTTCTTATAGTTTGCACACTTTAAACATAATATATAAAATTACGAAAAAAGTATTAGTGAAAATGCAAACAATGTCCTTATTAATAAGACAACTTAAGATGATAAATATCCATTGAAACAACTACTTCCCGTGCAAATACACCTCCTTTAATTAATTATACTTTAATAGAGCGTTGTAACAAATCAAATGAAATAAGATTTTAAATATTTCATTGTATAATTCAATATCCGGAGGTGTATTTGCACGGGAAGTAGTTGTTTCAATGGATATTTATCATCTTAAGTTGTCTTATTAATTAAGACATTGTTTGCATTTTCACGAATAGTTTTTTCGTAATTTTATATATTATTTGATATGGTTTTCATTCGATACACCGATACAACTGTCACCGTTGCGGTGTGATTGCACGTAGTCAGATTATCTTGACAGTTACAGTCAGCGCTGCAGTAAAGAAAAACGGCGCCTGGGGCCAAATATCCAAATATGTTATATAGCAGGGGTGTTCAACCTTTTATCATACGCAAGCTACTTTTGCATACCTTTTGCATATTTGGCGATCGCCAGGTTATAGACAGTTAAAACAAATAAAGAACAGTATATTCATTTTTTTCCTTAAAATTTATTGTAAATTGCTCGAATTTTGATAGGGCGAGATATGGTTAAAATTTATTAAACATAAGCAGTATATCTCCAACTTTACAATATGGTCAGTGTTTTATACGCGTGGCGTATGAAATAAAATTTCGAATTTAGAAAAGCCTGAGTTTAGATTTGGACGCTACGCGTCCAAATACAAATGCTCAGGCTTTTCTAAACTCGAAATTTTATTTCCTACTTAGTCTGGGAGTGGAAAACACTTGGTAAAGGTTAATCTTTAAATTCTATTAATTATCCACGTAACGCATTTAATGAATTTTATCCCTGAAACAACAGTATCATGGTTTCCCGGTGAATTATCGGTAAACCGGTTTAGATTCACTAATTTATTGAATCACAGGTAATTTACAATTCTTAATAAGTATATACAAAATTTTACGAATCAAATTAAAGTGTATTTAGTCATTAATCAATAAGTTTAAAAAAAATAAATTAATACTTATTCATTTTGAAGCTTAACGAGTGTTTTCCACTCTTAGACAAAGCATGAAATAAAATTTCGAGTTTAGAAAAGTCTGAGCGTTTGGAAATGGACGCGGAGCGTACAAATCCAAACTCAGGCTTTTCTAAACTCGAAATTTTACTTCTTGCGCCACGCGTACGAAACGCTGATTCAGTGGGAGGTTTTAAATTTAGATGCTTGCGATTTATGGTGCCCAACTAGGGGCCACAGCGTTAGCCTGGCCCCACGTTGGGCACCAAAAAACCTCAAATGCAAGCGTTTTAAGTATTTTTAAACGAGTGTTCTCCATTCTCAGCTTAAGCATGAAGTAAAATTTTGAGTTTAGTAAAGTCTGAGCGTTTGGATTTAGACCCGTAGCGTCCAAACTCTATCTTTTCTGAACTTGAAATGTTACTTCATGTGCCACGCGTACGAAAAACTAACTCAGTGTGAAGTTTTCAACTTTTACTTTCGCAATTTATGGTGCCCAACAAGGGCCCAGCGTTAGCATGGCCCGACGTTGGGGCTATGGGGCCATCCAACATATTCTGTATATAAAACGCATTACTTAAAAATTGGCACTTTTTGCATATGGCACGTTTCAATTAATTATTTAGAATAAAATAAAATCGTAATTTTGTGTAAACACTTTCATGGAACTTTTTTAGAACCGCGATTTTCAAAAAATGTTATTTCAAGCTGAATTTTTTTCTGGAAAAATTATTAAATTAAATTATTTCTAATATCGATGGTAAAATCTGTGATTTTTTTGAAAATAAAACAAAATCGTAAATTTCGTATAAACATTTTTATGGAATTTTGTTAAGAACCGCGATTTTCAAGAAATTTTAATTCAAGCAGAATTTTTTTCTGGAAGAAAATAAGACTCCAGATTGTTTCTAATATAGATGGAAAACGCTGTGATTTTTTTGAGAATAAAAAAAATCGTAAATTTCGTATACAAATTTTTATGAAATTTTGTTAAGAACCGCGATTTTGAAGAAATTTTAATTCAAGCTGGGTGTTTTGAGAACCCTAATTCTTTTTCATATCGATTTTAAAGTCTGAATCTTTTAAGAATTTTTATAAATCTTAAAAAAAGTCGTAATTTTCCTTCGAACATTTTTATGGAATTTTGTTTTGAATCGCGATTTTTAAGAATTTTTTATTTAAGCTGGGTGCTTTAGGGAGCTCTTAGATGGACGTTTTGAACGCGAGGCGGAACGGGAGCGGGCACAAGCGTTTGCATTTTAACACATAGGTTTATATGAGAGTCCGTAGACGGACGGGTGCGAGGCGGAGAAAACGCCAGCACTCGGCATTTGAGCGGAGCGGGACGGATGCGTTTTTCAGTTTTAACACATGGTTTCTTATGCGCGTTCTTATACGGGCGGGTGAAACGCGTTTTCAAAGCGGTCGTTTTTCTCAATATTTTTGTAAATATCGGCCAAACCGAGTTAAATTCGTAATATTTTCCTTACCATATTTAGTCGTAACGCACAAATGAATATTTTTGCGTTACGACTAAAAAATAAATATTTTTGCGTTTAGATAAGTGTCTAAAATTTAAAAAAATAAATAAACAAAAAATATAAATTATAAACTTTTGGGTAAACTTCCACCTCTAAGATATAAGTATAATTTTATTTAATATTTAAAAAATCTATCATATTTTTTAGAAATTGGGAAAAATGAAATAAGTAACAATTTAAAATCGCCCCCAATCTCTTGTAAAAATAGTGTGATGAGAACAAAATAATTCAAATAATTAATAATCATTTTTTTGAGAGCGGTCTCTGTGCTCGTAAATTTTGTACCGCCAGAAGCTTCTCTTTTCCCTTACTCTCCCATTGGCTAACAGACTAGGGAAATGCCATTTCACAGTCTATTTTTAATATGCAGGTTATTTTACCCATCAAAGTGTGTGACTTTTTTGACAGAAATTTGTGTACCGGTTACTGGTTAAATAAAAGGAAAACATTTTTTGATACAAAAAGATTTATCTTCGAAATTCAGGCACCGCCCACTGAACAAATCCATTTAAGTAATGTTTCATCAACAATTAAACAACGTTTAATATTGCTGCACTGTTGATATAACGTTATTTGTTTGTTTTTTTGCTCAGTGGGCGGAGTGCATGTGGAATTTAGGTAATATTTATAATTATAAAAACATTAAATACATAAATACAGTAATGTCTATGAATAATAAAGGATAAATAAATAATAATATGACGCAATTATATCTATTTCGTCCATTACTCATCGTAGCACAACTAAATGATCGACGGCACCGAAGGCTCGGCGGCGAACTCGCCAAGCACCCGCTTGCAAAACGCGTTCAATCCGCTCCGTGTAAGAGCTAAAAGCGGAGCGGAAAAAACGATCCGTCCCGCTCCGCTTCCGCTCTCAAAACGTCCATATAAGAGCGCCCTAAGAAATTCTTTTCTGTGGAAAATTAATACCCTAGATTGTTTCTAATATTGATGGAAACGTCCGTAATTTTTTTGATTTTTCAATAAAAGAATTTCAAGTCGTCG
Source organism: Philonthus cognatus (assembly GCA_932526585.2). Taxonomy (NCBI): domain Eukaryota; kingdom Metazoa; phylum Arthropoda; class Insecta; order Coleoptera; family Staphylinidae; genus Philonthus; species Philonthus cognatus. The sequence goes on from OW052244.1 coordinate 74,448,557, forward strand.
ATTTTGTTCGAAGGAAATTGTATGTGCAATTTTATTTTTAAAAATGCTCACAAGTGTTTTCCAGTCCCAGGTTAAGCATGAAGTAAAATTTCGAGTTTAGAAAAGCCTGAAAATTTGGTTTGGCTACGCGGCCAAACCATATTTTCAGGCTTTTTTAAACTCGAAATTTTACTTCATGCGCCACGAGTATAAAACACTGATTTAAAGTAAAGTTCAAAAAATACATCACCTACTGTATTTTGATTTTATTAATGAAATTGTATTTTTTGTTTACAACCCAAATTACGTGTGTAAAGACAATAGACGAATCCAGATTAAGAGATTTCTTAAAGAAACCCAATTTTTTTACACACTTACTTTTACATTTATGTATAACATTAAATCAATTTACATTTCGAGACTTCTCCTAAAAATATTACAATTTATAAAAATAAATTAAGACTGAGACTTCTCCTAAAAAAATCACATTTTATAAAAATAAATTGTTTATGTTTCAAAACAAGAAAAACAAAGACAAGAAAGTGATTTTTTGAAGTTTTAATTACTTAAGTACATTACTTACTTTATGTGTGTATTATCAAATATTTATCTAAAAGCTTCAGAATTAGAAACACAGTTTTTCAACAAAAAAAAGCTTTTTTGTTTAATTGTATATATATAAACGAAAAGCTGATTTAATGTGCCATTGAATGACATAAAAATATATATATATATATATATATATATCTATTAACCTCTTTTACCCTCAATGGGTGTCGAGGACATAAAAATATATAGGGTGTTCTATTTAAAATAATGCAAGTTTATGTCATAACTCGGAAATGAAAATTCCGAATAAAAAAATAAGTATGCCACTACATTTTTCATTATTGACATTAACTGAAATATCATTAATAATGAACTTCTCAGACTGAAATGGAATGTCATTTTCGACATATGAATTGGCATTATTTGACAGAGATGATTTGTTTCGGTTATTGTAATATTTTATTTTGATACGTTACGTTTTTCGTGATTAGTAAATCTTATATTATTATACAATATACAATTATGATACATTTTCGACATTTTGTTGGTAGTTAGAAATAAAATATATTAAAGTGTTGTAATAATAGGAAATACTTTATTTTTGGCGAACGTGGTGAAAAGTTTGTAATTATGCCTGTGTGAGTTACGTTTCCTTATAATCTTAATAAATAAATGTCACGAATAATTGACATTACATTTTTTAACGTAGGTTTCCACTCCCAGACTAAGCATGAAGTAAAATTTTGAGTTTAGAAAAGCCTGAAAATTTGGATTTGCCGGGGCGCGCGAGCGAAGCGAGTCGCGCTCCGGCAAATTCAAATTTTCAGGCTTTTCTAAACTCGAAATTTTACTTCATGCGCCACGCGTACGAAAGACCGATTTAATGTGAAATTTAAAACAGGGCTAGGAATTCAAATATTGGTGAATATTCAAATATGAAACATTCAAATTAGTCAAATATTTAAACAAATTAACTATTTGAATTTATAAGTTGGTTAGTTTTTGAAAATATATTAGACATTTTCTAACACTAATTTATCAAAATATTTAAATATTCAAATATCTAAATTAATCAAATATGTGAAAAAGTAAGTGATTTAATAATGTGGTATTTGAATATTCGCGAATATTCAAATTTTTAGCCTTAGTTTAAAATATAAATAATTTTAAATTTCTGATTTTCTCGGGCTTAGATGACGCCCCTCTGCTTGATGCGCCTGTGGCCGTCACCCCCTTGGCCCTCTCCTTACTGCGGCACTGCGTGTATATCAATTTTTTTTCTAACTCTTCAGGTTACCGAGATACCCTATGAAAACATCGAATTTAAGCCCACCTGTACAGTTTTTGAGTTATTATTTTTTGAAATATTCATTTTTAACCTAATTCAAGAAAACCAGGTTTGTATTCAATGTTGTGTGTATATCAAGCAAACTATGCTGTTTCAATATCATATTTTTCATTTAGAAAAGTCATTGTTTCAGTTTTCGAACCCAAAATCTGGGGAAGGAGTGCCTATTTTGTAAATTTTTAAAACACATACTTGTGCTATTTTGTCACCCCCTTGGTGATGACACCCAGAGCGGGCCCCACCCTCCGCACACCTCTTGCTACACCACTGCACTGGGTAGCAGTATAAAAACTTGAAAATGAATGAGAAAATATTCTTATTAACATTTCATAACAAAACAAATAAAAACGTACGTATTGATTATTCCAATAATTCAGTAAGAATGTATATACAACATTAGTTGATTATGTGCGGAATATGTAATGCCATATCGATGAGCGAAATCAGTTAGCGGTGGCGGCGGCGAGTGGGGGTGGAAATTGAATTGTGCAAGTGCACACCAATACGCGGTTGCAAAAAGGGGGTGGTTGGCGCCGCGAAAGGGTGTGTTTTGGCCTGACAGGCGCATAAGTTGACCTATCAACCAACCGATAAACTAATATTTTTCGCCGCGCATGCTGAGCGCTTTATTAATTCATTCCGGCTTAACGGCGCGGGGACGGGGTTGGGGGTACGGGAGGGGCCCACGAATTTCTAGTGTGAAGAACCCCAAGAAATGTCGTGTGTGGTTTTGTGGCCAAGGCCAACCACTAGCTGCATTTTTATAGCGCTTCCTTAATACCCGAATACACGAACGAAACATTATTACACGGTTTTCGTTGGTGAATTTTTTAAGTGGGGGGCAATTGGCATGCGCGAATTTCTGCGCTGATCACCGTTTTGTAAAAATCGCTGATATTCGAGTGTAATTTCCGATTTTTCGGGGGGGATTAATGTCAGTGCGTGTGTAAAACGAAATAAAAAAAGGCCCAGACGCGTAGACAGTCGCGGTCGCACGGAGTGCGACGCGTAGAGAAAAAGAGCGAGATGGGCTGATAGAAAGCGTTTGTCTATTTTCTAGGACCAGACACCTTACCCTGCAGTACCCCCACCACTAGATGATGATATCCCGCTGCACCCCCGCTGGTTGCGTGATACAAACCCCCACTAAACGCGGGGTTTCGATAAACATTTTTCAGAATTCGTGCGGGCGTTTTGATGAAAAGTTGTGTGTGTGTGTGTGTGCGTGTAAAAAGTGCGCGCACTGTGCGTGCATTTCGGAACAGTCAGTCGCATTTTAGATAGCAGTTCACTTGCATTGCCCAAAATTTCCTCCTCCTCTATTACTATTAAACAACGAGGTGCAGACAAATAGACACGAAGCGCGGACCGTGCGCCTTATGTACTTAAAAGTTTTATCAATCGGTTTGCCGTTTTCTGTTCTTATTTCGGATTTAGTTAGTTCTGCGGATTTCATAAACTTTTGAGAACTATTCGGAACTCTTTCTCAAGTGCAAATGGTTTTTAGTGCATACTGATTTCGCGGGTTTCGCCAAAATTTTACAAAATCACGTAAGTTATTCATTTTTATTGACTTTATTTCTTTGTTGAATGCGGTATGGTACTTTACACACCTTGGGAACATATTTCTGCGGATAATTCCTGCACACGCACTTTCTCGCGACACGTCGACACAACGCGGATGCACCATTATGCAAGCGAATTTAATTAAAATTTAATTTTTATTCAATTTTATCAACAAATTTAAATTTTCCTAGAATTCTCAACTATTGAATATTACCTACAAACTAATCAAAACATAATTTCAATTATTACCTATATTTCTAAAGCTTGTGTACACGGTGCACACAAAGCACTCACTATATTTCAACTTTTATTCAAGTTTATTAAAAAATTTAAAATTTTCTAAAACTCGCATATGAAGGGCTGGAAGAAAGAGTGCTAACCCATATTTTGTATTCATTAAACGGACTTCGCCATTTATCGTTATTATAAATTAACTATGAGTTACGTTCACTTAGTCTAGTAATCAACTAAATGTATATAGAATTTGTGTGAGCTTTTAAACCTGAAATAAATTAATTAACAACCCGATTTATAGATTCAACTTACCAATAAAACCGAAATCTCTGAAAATAATTACACTGTGAGTGCTAATCCTTTATTTTGCCTACCCCTTAATTTATTGAATTATTACCTACGAATTTTTCAAAACACATTTAATTTCAATTATTTACTCAGTTTCTAAAGCTTGTTTTAGACGACACTATTTTCGTATAATGGAAATAGGACATGTTCTATTTGGTTTAGTCATATTTGGTCTACTACTCCATGATAAAAAATAGTATAATATTTTCTTGGACAAGAAAATAGTGTCGTCTAAATACAAGCTTAAAGCTCACATAAAAAGCACATGAATAGCACTCAATATATTTTAAGTTTTTTATTGAATTACTTTATCATTTGGCACATTCAAAACACATTTAATTTCAATTATTTATTAATTTTTAAAGCTCACGTAAAGAGCGCCTGAGAGCACTTATACATTTAAAGTTTTTTATTGAGTGATTTTCTCATTTTGCACTTCCATATTCAAAACACATTTATTAATTTCTTTTTAATTATTAAAGCTCACTTAAAAAACACATGAAAAGCACTCAATATATTTTAAGTTTTTAATTAAATTAATTTCTCATTTGGCACTTTAATATTGTAAGTTGATTAAATTTACTCAAAAATCATTCTTCAGATTTCCGATTGGATTCAAGAACTACAATCAATACTTTTGAAATTTTAAGTACACGTAATACACTACACTCAGTTTTAAATTTGTTAAGTCGATTTAAGTAAATAGAATAGAATGAATTAATTAATTAACCGATAAATGCATATTTTTTCTGTTTAAATTATTTTTCAATGGAAATGATTACAAAATTTAATTGAATAAAAAATGTATGTGTAAATAAATATTTATTATAAATTAGTGTTTTTAGAAAAATGGCTACATTATGTGATTTAAAAATACAAGAAATATAAATACATATGAGTCGCCTATTTCCAAAAACCCCTAAATCCGTTTGAAAAAAATATATTTGGGGGTTTTTGGAAATAGGCGACTCATATATATTCATTTGTAAATACACGTATTATATAAACAATCTTTATTTACAGAAAAAGCATGTACATATATAAATGTAAACAGAAACAATATATATATATATATATATATATATATATATATATATATATATATATATATATATAAAAAAGATAACAATTCCGTAAAATGGCTATCGACCTGCGGTCTTTCAGCCTACACGTATTATTTTCATTCAAATTTAGTCAGGCTTTTATCTCTTATTGTAATTGTAAAAAGCACTATATAAAATACAATGACATCTGAAAAATTTTAGGATTTGTAAATTTATAATATTTCTTTCATTATTTTTTAATATGTTTATATTTATATTATTTATATATTTTGTAAACTTAAAAAGGAATCATTGTAAATAAAGAATAAACAAAGAAAATGTATGTATACATTTTCTGGCATATAAAGTACATTTTTCGACATTCGTTGTTTTTTTGCAAAAGAGTTAAATTTGAATCTACAAACGAGTGTTTTCCACTCCTAGATTAAGAATGAAGTAAAATTTCGAGTTTAGAAAAGCCCTAAAATTTGGTTTGGTCGCTCCGCGAAGCGGAGCGACCAAACCAAATTTTCAGGCTTTTCTAAACTCGAAATTTTACTTCATGCGCCAGGCATATAAAACACGGGATTTTAGTGGAATTCAAAATATACGTCTTTAGCATACTGCTTTAATAATAATATCATTATTATTATTATTTTTGTATTTCACGTATACACACATTTGTTAATTTGTTAAATTTCTATTTTTATAAATTATTTCCTGTAATAGGATAACTTGTATATCTGTTGGAAAATAAGTGTATTATTATTATTATTATTTTTATAATAATAATAATTATTATTATTATCCCCAACAGATAATTACGTCTTACAAGGAAATATTACATAAATAATTGTTATTACATCTCAGGCACTATATTTAGTAGCATATTGTAAACTTTACAATATTTCAGAGACCTAACCGAATTTTAAAGCTTTTCTAAACTCGAAATTTTACTCCATTAGTCTAGGAGAGAAAAACATTCGTTTAAAGCTTAAAGTTTAACTCTTTTAAAAAAACAACCAATATCTGAAGATTTACAACTGTAATTGTGACATGTGTACTAAAAACAAAAACTTCCTGTATATGGTAATATTTCAATAATCAAGCAGCTAAAAAGTTCCATTAGCTAACAAGCAGAGCGACCAAACCAAATTTTAAGACTTTTCTAAACTCGAAATTTCACTTCATGCGCCAGGCGTATAAAACGCTGAATTTTAGTGAAGTCAAAATATACGTTTTCAGCAAACTTTCGTAGCATATTGTGCTATTGTGCTTCACGGAGCGACCAAACTAAATTTTAAGGCTTTTTTAAACTCGAAATTTTACTTCATGCTTAGCCTAGGAGTTGAAAACTCTCGTTTGAAGCTTCAAATTTAACTCTTTTAAAAATCAACCAACATCTGCAGATTTACAGCTGTAATTGAGACATGTATACTAAAAAGAAAACTTCCTGTAAATAGGTATATTTCAATATTCAAGCATTCGAATGGAACTTTTTATCTGGGTATGGAAAACACTCGTTAACGCTTCAAATTGAACTTTTGGTTAAAAAACAACCAATATCTAAAGATTCATAGCTATAATTGGGACAAAAATAGAATAATTCCCTGTATATTATAATATTTTTATATTCAATCATTCGAATCTAACTAAAATAAGTTTGTAGCCAAACGGCATCATGGTGCATTTAAGAGTTAAATCAAAATCAAATATATCGTTAACTTGTTTCTCATTGATTACTTGATCTAATATATAGGTTTTTAACTTAAATTCACTTGCTCGTTTTACTAATACATTTATTTTTCGGCTAGTTTCGGCTTGATGCTATTTTCAAGAATGAAAATCAAATATTCACAAGTTTGTTCATTTTAAAATGTTATTTAATATTCTATTCTTTTTTTTAATCGGCTTAAAAAATTATACAAATCCATTTTTAGGATACTTTTCACTTATTTCAGTAGATTTGCCTTGATAAAAGTGAGTAAATGCAAGCTTTAATTTCGGACGAATGCTAAATTTATTAACTTTCTGCTTTCCACTAAAAGTAAACAAGAATTTTTATAATCCACAAAAGATTCCAATTCGTTTTTTATAATTTTCAAACATGCGGAAACAGGTGCGCCATGTCAGAATCTTTGAATTCCAGAATCTTTTGAAAATTAAGAGGATGGGTCAATATTATCTCAATTTTTTTTTATTCAAACACAAATATTGGTGGAATCGGAAGTGATCAAATTTTCACAAGTTTATTATTTAATTTTCCATAGTTTTATTTTTACTTTCCCCGTATGTAATACAAAGGGAAAGTATTGTTTTCGTGAAAATTTTCAAATCAAAAATTTTAGCGGAAATGTCCGTTTTGAGGTCCCCTGAGTCGAATAAGACCATTTTTGAAAAATGTCTGTCTGTCTGTCTGTGTGTCTGTGTGCGCTGTACCGCAAAAACCGCTAAAGATATCGAGATGAAACTTGAAACTTAAGCTTTTGGTGAAAATCGGAAAACCGGAGGTGGTACTTTACTCGTAGCCTTTTTCAGTTTTTTCTGATTTTTTTTATTAAATGTTCATCAAACAAAAAATTCTTTCAAATAAAAGTTGTAGATAATAACAAAATGAAGATATATTGTTTATTTACTTTTTGTCATAGCACTCTTAGTTTTTGAGATATTTTAAAAGTTGTTTGTTTTATCTAGTTATTGATGTGTGACAGTGTATGTGTCGATACAATTGAAAAATGTTTCAAATAAAAGTTGTAGGAAATAAAAAACTAAAGATTTTTTGTGGATTCACTTTTTGTCATAGCACTCTTAGTTTTTCAGATATTTAATAAATAGTGTCTTTTATCTAGTCATTGATTTGTGTCAGTGTGTGTGTTGATACAATTGGAAAATGTTTCAAATAAAAGTTGTAGGTAATAAAATATTAAAGATTTTTTGTATCTTCACTTTTTGTCATAGCACTCTTAGTTTTTGAGATATTCAATAAATAGTGTTTTTTATCTAGTCATTGGTTTGTATCAGTATGTGTTGATCCAATTGAAAAATGTTTCAAATAAAAGTTGTAGTTATCTAAAAGTTGAAGACATTTTGAAAATAATAATGCTACAAATATTTAATACGCAATTTACGGGGGAAAGTACTATGATGGACACATCACCATTTTTATTTTTTAGGCTTGAATACGTTACCAAATGCATGTTTAGGATACTTTTCACTTATTTTGGTAGATTTGCTTTGATAAAAGTTAATAAATGTCTCCTTACATTTTTTTAAGGGTTAAATCAAAATCAAATATTCCAAAGTTTATTCTTTTTGAACATTTATTTAATTTTTCATTGTTTTTTTTTTTTCATTAGGCTTGAAAAAGTTAGCAAATGCATGTTTAGGATACTTTTCACTTATTTCAGTACATTTGCCTTGATAAAATTTAATAATTGTCGTCTTAAATTTTGAACGAACGCCAAATTTATTAACTCTCTGCTTTCGACTAAAAGTAACAAGAGTTCAAAATCCAAGTTTTCAAAATTCCAGTTTATTCCAGTTTGTTCCAGTTTCTTTTCTATAATTTGCAGTGTGGAAACAGGTGCGCCATGCCAAAAACTTTGAACTCCAAAATCTTTCGAAAATTATGAGGATGGGTCAATATCATCCCAAACATTTGTATTTTTTATCCAAACATACAAATTTAAAACTTTAAAATGTTAGCAAATGCATGTTTAGAATTCTTTACTTATTTGAGTTGATTTGCCTTGATAAAAGTTAATAAATGCATGCTTATATTTTGGACGAATGCCAAATTTATTGACTCTCTGCTTTTTACTAAAAGTAACCAAGAGTTTTTAAAATCCACAAAAGATTCCATTTTATATTCTATAATTTTCAATCATGCTAAAACGGGTGCGCCATGCTAAAATCCTAGAATTCCAGAATCTTTCGAAAATTGAGAGGATGGGTCAATATCATTCCAATTTTTTTTTATCCAAACACAAATTTAAAACACAAATATACAGGAAATTTCACAAAAGTACAGAAAATTTCAGCGTTTGCTAAATCACAAGAATTCGTTGTTTTTATAAAAGCGGTGAATTTGAAGCTTCTGTCGAGTGCTTCAAATCAAATCAATTTCTTTACTTTCAATAGAATTATAGATCAGTGCTTCCCAAACTTTTTCGGTTCCCGGCGCCCTTAATGTATCAGAGTTTTTCCGCGGTGCCCTAAGTCAAAACATTTTCGCCATGTGTTTAAGGGTTTAACTTCGTGAACGGTGAACCGACAGCGCGAGGCAGATTCAACTACCAGCTTATTTTCGCGACGCCCCTGGGATACAGATCGCGGCGCGGAATCACTGTTATAGATCATCAAGGCCCCTCCTTGAAGTACAATAAAAATGGTATAAAAATAAAAACATTTGTGGGACCTTACATACATATTAACATAAAAATAAAACGATTGAGTGTACGACATTACGATAACAGGATTTTTCTATTGCATTTCACTATTCATCAAATGAGATTCACTTTATTCAAATGTATTTCACCTTGTCAAATATATGCCAAAAAATTTCCCGATTCACCAAACGAGTTTCACCATATACCAAATACTTTTCCTTTTAACATTTTTGCAATAATAATAACTTTCTCCTTGAAATATTTTATTTTTATTTATACATATGTAACGCTACTTACGTCAGTCTCTATTCTCCGGATAATGAGTCCTCTTAGTTCATTGCTAACATGCATTTTTTGACGAACAGCGGCGATTTTGCTGACAAGTGAAATGTATTTGAAAAACTGTGATAAGGTTTTGACATATAGGGCAATGTAGTGGTATATAGGAAAATATATTTCATAAATGGGAAATACATCTGAGATAAACGAATGCAGATTCGATATAAAGTGAATTGTAATAGAAATACTCTGTAAGATTAAGATTTATTCACTGTTTGTTTTGAGTTATGTGAAATAATCAATGCTAATAAAACACGGCTTCATTTCCTTTCTCCACTAATTTATTTTTCACTGTTAGATGTAAATTTCGAGTACCATGCCATTCACTCTTTTTTAATAACTGAAAGAGTACATGGTACTCGAAATGTACATCTAACACAAGGCCGTAGCTGGAAAAAAATTCGGGGGGTGGTGATAAAATTATTTCGGGAAGAGTTTTACTGGTAAAAATATTGTTTTTGCTCTTTCAGGGCAACATTTTAAAAATTTCGAGGAGGGTTGACCCCCCCCCCCCCCCCATGGCTACGGCCTTGATCTAACATTCATTAAAACTTGTATGTAGGATAACACTACAAACATTAAAATTTGTGTATAATTAAACATAACAAACATACTAGAATATTTAGATATATGAAAATTGGCGTATAGTAAAACATTACAAACATATTAAATATGTTGTTTAATTGAACATTACAAACATATTAAAATTGATGTATAATTGATATTACTAACATGAAATTGATAATAAATAAACTCCCTTAATAAGCACGAAGTAAAGTTTTAAGTTTAGAAAAGCCTAAAAAGTTGGTTTGGTTACATAGTATACAATTGGATTCTCTGATATCAGTAGAAGATAGTTTTAAGGTCCTGCTAAGCACAGATTATCGGTCAGAGTTTAATGTTTCATTTCTTATTACGTCTTTTAAAATGCATTCTTAAACATGATTTATTTTTTTGATTAATTGGACAATTATGATGATACAAAAACTGAATTCTCTAATATCGAAATATCATTAAAAGAGAGTTTTATGGTCCTGTTAAGCATAAACTATGGTGCTTAGCAGAATTTATTGTATCTTAACCCTTTCGGTCCTGACGGTGACATTTGCCACCACTAACATTTAGTGAACATACTGGGAATTTTTCTTTTAAATATACATACATGTATGCACGAGTTGTAACTTTTCCGATAATCGTTTCTTTTTTTAAATAGTTTAATTAAACTAAACGAGTGTTTTCCACTCCCACATTAAGCATGAAGTAAAATTTCGAGTTTAGAAATGCCTCAAAATTTTACTTTATGCGCCACGCGTATAAAACACTGATTTTAGGTAAAGTTAAAAATATTGTACTAAACCAGTATGCTAAAAACGTGTATTCTGAACATCACATCACATCAGTGTTTAGTACGCGTGGCGCATGAAGTAAAATTTCAAGTTTAGAAAAGCCTGAAAATTTGGTTTGGTCGCTCCGCTCCGCTCCGCTTCGCTACGCGCCCAAACCAAATTTTCAAGCTTTTCTAAACTCGAAATTTTACTTCATGCTTAATCTGGGAGTAAAAAACACTCGTTTGAAAGTTCATTTGAAATATTTGTAAAATCAACGAATATCTAAAGATTTACAGCATATACAGTATATTTAGATATGTATACATAAAAGAAAATTCTCTGTATATCTGAGATAATAATAAATAATTTGCAGTAAACGCAACATTTTTTCACCAGAAAAATTCCAGGGCCAAAAGGGTTAATGTAGCTGTATAAAAGTGCATTCTTAAACATGATTTATTTTTTGCTTAATTGAACAATTATAATGATTACAAAAAAACGAATTCTCTAATATTCTACCAAGTCAATCGAAAATTAATGTATTTCACTCCTTGATTAAGCACGAGGTAAAATTTCAATTTTAGGAAACCCTAAAAATGTATCTTGGTCGTGTAGTATACAACTGAACTCTTTAATATCATTAGAAGGTAGTATTAAGGTTCTGCTAAGCTTAGCAAAATGTCTCTTAAAATACTTTCTTAAACATGATTTTTTTTTGCTTAATTGGGTAATTATTATGATTTCAAAAACAGAATTCTCTAACATCCTAATACCATTAGAAGATAGTTTTAAGATCCTGCTAAGCATAGACTATGGTGCTTAGCAAAGTCAAATGTCTCTTAATATATCTGTAAAAGTGCATTATTAACACGTTGATCGCCGTGCGGCATTCACTTTGTGCCGCGTTAAATTTGCCTTTAGGTCCTGCGGCGATTAACGTGTTAACATAATTTATTTTTTGCTTAATTGAACAATTATAATGATTACAAAAAATTGAATTCTCTAATATTCTACTGTACTTAGTCATTCGATAATTAACGGCATTTTCCGTAATTAGCGATTGCTTTAGCTTACATTTAATTCTAGAAAGCAACATAGTCTCTAATAATTTTTCTGCAATAATCAGGTTTTGGAACAAACATATACGGAAAAAATAGAGACAGAAACAACTAATAATTAGGAAAAATTTGAAAAGTGCGATACTTTTTCGCATAGCTACACCTAATTTGGCTTACAAAGACTCATTTAAACAAGTACTTTCCTAGGTAATACCCCGACGGATATTAAATTATGTAATGAAGGGTTTGCTGTAATATACAGTTCTTTTTCGCATAGCTACATCTAATTTGTCTCACAAAGATGAATTCAAACACCCATTGAAACATTGCTTCCCTGGCTAATACCCCGACAGCTATTAAATAATACAATGAAGTGTTTGCTGTTACGGACAGTAAAATACTGTAAAGTGTAAGACATCAGGTCAAATTATTTACTGGCCTTCTATAGACGCGGGGTTAGAGCTTTATCTCTCATCAGTATAGCTTTGCCTTATATTCTACAACCACGTATTACGTGGCATTCTAAATTAATTTGACCATGGCCATTTTAAAATAGAAATTTCTAAGTTTGATGTGTAATAATTTTATGTTTTAAAGAAAAAAGTGCTTTATAAACGTTAAGCTCATTTTCAAAGGTTTTTTTTTTCTTATATGATCTAAATTGCAAAATAATTGCCAACCATCAAAATATTTTGCCCGACCATCAAGCCACTATTATCCATCACTCCATCACCCTCACCCCCATTATTCTCCCAATTTCAAAAAAAATTACAAATGTGTATCTGTTGTGCATTTCCATTTCCGGTATGACTTTAATCGATCCATTTTCGTAACGAGGGTGCGCGTTTTTTGGGCGAAATTCAGCACCTGATAGAGCGCGTCTCGCACCCCGCACCCCTTCCGGCCGTGTCTCTACCGTTTTTTGTTTTTTCCAAGCGGCGTGCATTAGCATAATGCTCACGTGAAACCCTCCCTTTTATTTCCGTTGCTATTTTTTTTTACTTTTCTTCGCAAAAAATTCGGATTCTCACGATGCGCATTTGCATGTTAGAGTACCTGGATTGGAGTGATCGTTTTAAATTAGACGCTTCCTATATATTAGATAATAGAATGATTGTTATGTAAAAATTCTGAATTATAGTATTATGATAATTCTTGCTTTTGAATGTGTTGCTTGAAATTATCGAAAAGTGTTGTACTAGTATAAACTCTATTCCGTGAATGTTGACATTCACGTCATTAACTCCAAAGTTCTAAACTTCGGAATTCCGAATTCCGGTGAGCACTGTTGTCAGTACTTGTTTTAGAAGTCACAAGACATTCTGTTATTTACTACGATAAAATAAAATAAAAAGTTGTTTTTAGGAGTCAGAAGATATTCTGGTATTTACTACGATAAAATAAAATAAAAAGATGATGCTCATATAATGGTATTAAATGGGGAAAAAAACTGGTTCGTCTTTGATACGTACATAAATTGATGACGTGAATGCCATGACTTCCGAAATAGATTGTACCTTATGTTTATTATAATTTTTAATAAAGGGTAGCGGTGGAATTCACAAAATTATGTTTCACTCAAATTTAACCAAATGTATATCCTATGGTTTTATCATGTACACATCTTACATCGTCTGTACCAGTGTTTCTCAACATTTTTTAAGACCCCCTGGACCTAATTGCTACTTGAGTAAAAAAAATTATAATAAACATACGGTACATCACTATATAGGCAATTTTTCTACCAAATATACATAGAGGGAGTTTTTCTCTTAAGTATACGTATCCCAATTATACCTGTACATTTTCAGATATTCGTTCTTTTTTAATAAGAGTTCAATTTAAAGCTTTCAAAGAGTGTTTTCCATTCTCAGGTTAAGCATGAAGTAAAATTTCGAGTTTAGAAAAGCCTGAAAATATGGCCCCCCAGGTTAAGCATGAAGTAAAATTTAGAGTTTAGGAAAGCCTGAAAATATGGCCCCCCAGGTTCAGTATGAAGTAAAATTTTCAAGTTTTTTTAAACTCGAAATTTTACTTCATGCGCCACGCTTATAAGACTGATTTCAAGTGAAGTTTATTTATTCAAAATACTTCAGTATTTTCAGTGTTTAATACGGATGGCGCATGAAGTAAAATTTCGAGTTTAGGAAAGCCTGAAAATTTGGTTTGGTCGCGACCAAATCAAATTTTAAGGCTTTTCTAAACTCAAAATTTTAAATCATGCTTAATCTGGGAGTGGAAAGCACTCGTTTAAAGCTTGAATCTGAACTATTTAAAAAAATCGTATGTTTAGTCACTTAGAAGCAAAGGGGTGTAACTGTCAATTTAAAAACGAGTTTTTTTGTTAATTAGTTATAGAGCAGTCATTAATAGAGACTACTACCCAGTATATTTTCTACAAATTTACATAACCACTCCGCTATTTTGTTTGTTGGTTTTAATATAACTTAAAGTTTAAAACTTGATTTCTCCATTTATTTTTATTAGTCACTTACACCCATTTGCTTCTAGGTGATTCATATGTGTACCTAAAAGCAAAATTCCTTGTATAACCATTTGAATGATCTTTTGAATAATCATTGATAATCCTATTTAAATGATAATTCAAATAATCATTAACTTGTTTCTCATTGATCACTTGGTAAAACATTTCTATTAATATATAGGTATTTGATTGAAATTCACTTGGTTTGTTTTACTAATAAATTGTTTTATTTTCAACTAGTTTCGGCTTAATGCCATTTTCAAGAATGGTCCATTCTTGAAAATGGCATTAAGCCGAAACTATAGTCTGTTTAAAAACTAGAAGGAGTAAGTGCCAAAGCCCAATTTACACTATAAAAAGTTACCAGAAATATCACTAGATAAATTTGGCGGCAATTTTAAATAATGATTCGAACCATTAATATATAAATATCGTTAAGAGTTGTTTTAACAAAAATATTCAAAACCAATTTATTTATTATTACCACTGAACATCGTTGATAACAGACTAAATATTTGATTCCCTGTTACTCTGGCTAAAGATGTATTTGTGTGTTCCTGAACTCCATTTTAAATCAGTGTTTTGTACGCGTGGCGCATGAAGTAAAATTTCGAGTTTAGAAAAGCCCGAAAATTTGTCTCGGGTCGCTGCGCGACCCTCGACAAATTTTCACGGGGCTTTTCTAAACTCGAAATTTTACTTCATGCTTAGCCTGGGAGTGGAAACACTCGTTCAAAACTTCAAATTGAACTTTATTATAAAATCGACTAATGCCTGAAATTTACGTAAATAAAAAATTAACTGAATATCATTAAAACCGGGAAAGTCAGAGAAAAATCATGGAATTATATTCAAATTGACCGAAACACTAACAAAAAAGCCATATGATATTATTAAATTTGTCAAAATCAGCAGGCAAATTACAAAACATGTAAAAATTTATAAAATTAAATTTAATATTGGCAAAAGTAATGAAAACTATTAAACAGAATGGGGGTTTCCCACAGAAGAGTTATATTAAAAGGCCAGAGAAAATATCTTTAGTCAGGGAAATTTCGGAAAAAATTAACATTTCAGATTGTGGCTACCAGTGTCAGTTTTACTTCAAACAATATTAAACAAAATTTTGAAAACTAGATAATTATCTTTAAAAACATTTTCAATCATTTAATGTTCTTATCAAAGCATTCACTTTGAAGTTTCGAACGAGCGTTTCCACTCCCAGACTAAGCATGAAGTAAAATTTCGAGTTTAGAAAAGCCCCGTGAAAATTTGTCGAGGGTCGCGCAGCGACCCGAGACAAATTTTCGGGCTTTTCTAAACTCGAAATTTTACTTCATGCGCCACGCGTACAAAACACTGATTTAAAGTGGAGTTCAGAATGACACAAATACATCTTTAGCCAGAGTAACAGGGAATCAAATATTTAGTCTGTTATCAACGATGTTTTCTGCGCTTTTCTAAACTCGAAATTTTACGTCATGCGCCACGCGCATAAAACAGTGATTTAATGTGAAATTTAAAAACACACAAAAAATATTTTTCATGTTACTCCTCACAACTAATTCACGAATCCAGTTGAACTAAAGTATTCGAATGTTTCTTTTGAATCCTCTAAAACGATTCGAATCCTGCCCAGCTCTGGTCTGTATCTTACTTAAAATTAAAATGTTTCGTTGTGAGTTACGTGAAGATGATTTTAATAAAATAAAACACGTTAGTAATCCTTTTTCTTCACTGGTTTATTTAGATCGCTAAATGTACATTTCGCTCACCATGTGAACATTTTCAATAGCTGTACTAAACTCAGCGACCCAGTTTAGTACAGCTATTGAAAATGTTCACATGGTGAACGAAATGTACATTTAGCGATCTAAATAAACCAGTGAAGAAAAAGGATTACTAACGTGTTTTATTTTATTACTTAAAATTGATTTGTTTCATAAAACTATATCGTTTACTTCTTTTAAAACTTTATTCAAAGTTGGCAGTTCATTTTTAGAGAAGAAACTATGCACGGATCTCTCCACTACGTCATCAAAACTTGTAATTATGTCCTCCAAGCTGTTTAGGGCTACAAATCTCTCCAGATTTCGTATATTCGCTAATGGTTCGATAGACAGTGGAATTTACAACTCCTAAAAATTAAACATTTTATTATTTGATGCATATTCTTATGCTATTTGATATCTCACCTACTGCACCAACAATGCCTGATACAACAGCAGTCATTTTCATATGTGGATCATCTGTTACCATCTGCTTATACATATTTAGTATGCACTGTTTATTGGTGCTAATAACATTTACATGTTTTACACAGGTCATAGATCTTAGCAATTAAATTTAGAGTAATCACGGTAATAGCAGATGAGATATAATTTTGTCTAAAATGTACAACTGAATTACCGATAAATAATATAAGATATATCAAAAGCTACATTTACTACAATTGTAAATTTACATTTAAAATTGTAATAAAAAAATACCTATATATTCAAATAATCATTTGAATGATCAATAATATAATCATCATTAATATTATCATTTGAATGATCATTTGAATCATCATTCAAATGATCATTCGAATAATCATTCAAATCATCATTCGAATGATAATAATAGCTTATTAATCTTATTAATCTATGATTGTAATACTTGAATGATTCCATTATTCTCACTCGAGTCGGTTTATCATAGTTAAAAGAAAACTGTTCATTATTTCAAATACACCCTGTATAATCAACTCAACTTGGTGTGTAATTACAAATGAAAAATTAAGGGGAAAAACCTAGACCCTATCAAAACATCCACACTATTTTAGGCTATCTACTTTTTTTTACATAACTTTGATAATTTCCTTTAAATAAAAAATTTAGTACGTACTTGTATGTACTACATTTTGGAAATTTGAATACATGTAATATTTTGCAGTTTTTTTACTATCTATCTTTTGTTACATAGTTTTGATAATATCTTTCAAATACAAAATTTAGTAAGATTTTGCAGTTTCTCTATTAAAATATGCAATATACAATAAAAAATAGTGTGTTTAATGTTACGTGAATTGTATATATTTTCATTATACCAATCGTGTTGGTTTTGTTTTCAAAGCCCACTTTACTAAAATAAAAATATCAATTTTGTACAAGTAATTTCCGTTCTTTAAAAGTTCATTCTTAGGCAATCTTCAGAGAAATTGTGTGGATGCTTTGATCGGGTCCTGAAAAACCAAATGAGTCCCATTTTTTAAATTTTACAAGGGTACAAAATGAAATGTCAGAACTCTGTATGTTTCATAGATTATTTATTTTTTTCGTCGTGAATAGCTGGTGAACCATTTGTTTGTTTCCTGTTAAGTTTGCCTATGTGAAAATACCTGTTCTAAGCTACACAAAGGCGTCAAAAACGATTTTCCGAACTTTTTGGATTTATTTGGTTTTTCTCCTTAGCCCTTCAAATGTTTACCTTGAGTTAGATTTGATTTAAATGCAAATTAAGTGGTGAGAAAATCGAGCCATGCCGTGAAATTGGAAAAAATCAAATCTAATAAGAAACTCAACTCTAATCTTAAAAAATCTCACTTTGAGAAAACTAGGTCCATTTTCATCCTGACCGATTAGCTTTAATAATCCACTAATCATTGATTAAACCTCTGAATCCGTTAAATTTTTAGAACATAAGAATGTTATCAATTTGTAAGATATCCTAAACATGTCATTTTCATCAATATGCAATTGTGTAAACAATTTATAAATGCAATTGTTGTGTTTTTAAAAAACACTAATCACTGATTATTTTAATAGACTTGGGTGCAAACGGGCACCAATTTTTGAAATTCCACATGATTCATAATCACTCCTATTTTCTACTAAGGGGGTGAAAATTACGACTCCAATGAAAAAAAAAACACCCCCGCGTCAGCTCGCTTAATCGATCGATCAGAGGCCCATAGGTCGTATGTTTGTATCGGAAACCGATATAATTAGCGAGCGCATGTTTTCCTCCTTTTTTCCACTATATATTTCGAGTTTAGCCCTAGGCCGCGCGCTAGAGGGGAGGGGAAGGAGAGCGCGGGGTGCGCGCCCCGAAATTGGCCAATGGGAGGGCAGTTCGTTTACGGGCCGGCCGATTTCATCCCTTCGGTTTATTTGGAAACTGTGTTTTGCGTTTAGTGCCGGTCGCGTTGTCTGGCGGCAACAAGCAACCCCCTTTCGATTTTACGCAGCTTGTAGTTTTTTTTGTTTACGAAGAGTTTGCAAAAATTACGCGCTACAATTTTTGTTTTGTAATATTTGGTGATTGTGTCGAAATTTTTGGACTTTGCTGCTTCTTACTTGTTTAGTGCAATGCGTGTATTTCGTATGGAGTGGTGAATAGTTTTCGATACACATTTTTAAAAAAGGTAAATTATCAATTGTCTTAGTTTTTATTTTTTCTACGGGGGCCGTCTTTCTTGTGGATCCGGATGCACTGAAGTCTAGGTGGCTTATTGTACTGTGTCTTAGTTTAATTAATTTAAAATTTAACTAAGACACATAGTATTGTATGTTCAATACTTTTAGTAAATAACACACTTGGTTAAGATTTCATTGTTTATTGATTGACACTGCAACAATTGTTTCGCCACACAGTGGCTGCATCAGGCAGATGAATAATGTTCAATAGAAAAAACCCTCTAGAGTGCCATGATTTAATCTTATTTCAAATTTAAGTTGGCTACACGCTTTAGGAATTGACATATAATGCGTCAGACATAATAATTATAATGTATATTTTCAAAATTGCCAACCTATAATATTTTCCATGGCACTCTAGAGGTTTATTTGTACTGAACATACGATACAATAAGCCACATACAATCAAATCACGTTTTTTAAAGTGTGTTGGTGTGTCGCAAAATTTTCCAAGTGTGCCGCGAACATTTATAAAATATTTAAGGGCCTCAACAATATTAGTTTTCCTGGGCCTCACGTTTTCTTCGTATATTCGGACAGCGATTCGTGCAGATTAATATTCAAGACTAAAAATATAATGACAACAGCATCAATCTAGATTTATTTATTTATTTATTTTAACGGTGGGCCATTACATAATAAAATAACAATAGTCTTTTAACAAATCGAAATAATCGCACAAAATCACACAAACACTGTGAATAACGACTAAAACTAAATTTATATACAAATACAAGTATGCATACATGGAATCATACATACTATAACACTACGTACTACATTCAAGCACATTTTTACAATTACGCTTGAAACATTGTAAGCTTACACCAAAAACATCTATCAATCTACAATATGTATTAATATTATCAATTAATGCATTCCTAGGGCTGTTGGATGCATAATTTGTTGCGTGATACTTGCTAGCAAGTAGTTGTTGATGCCTAGTTAAGCGTGTAGGTACATATAGTGAAATTGATGCAAGTATTACAGAGCAATTTATTCTGCTATTTAATATGCGGTACGCAAAACACAAGGAAAAGTACACTCTTCGTTTAATTAATGGAAGAAGTCCAAGATATTTAAGTATCATATTATAATTATGATAAAATAGATGACATCGAAAATAAATCAATTTTATCATTTTTCGTTGCACATTTTCTAGACGATCCACATGACATTTATAATGAGGTGACCATATAATTGCGCAATAATCTATAATAGGCCTTACAATAGATATATAGAGAGATATAAATGTTCTGATAGAATTAAAATTTGAGCTAAATCTTCGTATAAATCCAAACATCTGCAATGCTTTAGCAGAGATTTTGTTGATGTGATCATTAAACTGTAGTTTAGCATCAAACAAAACCCCCAAATCATTAATTGAATCAACTCTCTCGAGGAAAC
This sequence comes from Philonthus cognatus, assembly GCA_932526585.2. Taxonomy (NCBI): domain Eukaryota; kingdom Metazoa; phylum Arthropoda; class Insecta; order Coleoptera; family Staphylinidae; genus Philonthus; species Philonthus cognatus. The sequence goes on from OW052244.1 coordinate 74,469,086, forward strand.
TATTATTTAATGAATAATCAAAAGCTAATATTGAATCTTTTTTACGTGAAAACCGCATGGACTTGCATTTTTTTATATTTAAATAGAGATTATTATCATTACACCAAACCATAATCTGATTTAAATCATTTTGAAGAGTATTACAGTCATATATGGACTTTATATTGCGAAATACTTTCATATCGTCTGCATATAGAAGAATATTAGAAGTAAGATGTTTGCCAATATCATTCACAAATATAAGAAAAAGTAACGGCCCTAAGTGAGAGCCTTGTGGCACCCCTGAGGTTACATCAATTATGATATCAGATGTGATGTTATTTACTTTGACCAACATTTTCCTTTTACAGATAAAATTATAAATTATTAAAATTAATAAAAATATACATAAAAATAAAAACTTTTTATTAAAAAATAGAGCTAACCATAATTATACAACCAGAATTTCTGACGATATTTACATTGCAAAATTCGCTGCAGAGCAATTTAAAAAGTCTCCGTTATATGTAGAAAGCAATTTGTATTACACTATTTATAAAGAATTTACAAACCAAAATATTTATAAAAATACTATCAAGAAAATGTTATACAAAAATGCAGTATATTCTAGTCAATAATTTATTGATCTATTGTCCAAGTACTAATTTTACTGGTAAACGTTTTGTTAAAATGTTTTGTACTGTACTTATTTTATTGACGAATGTAACTCTATATGTGGGAGGTAAACTACACCAAGTCACATTTATTTAAAAGTACTTTTTTTTCTACTGTTGGAATCCGAATTTTTACGCTACCGAGAGGTAAAAACACTGTGAAATTTCAAAAATATAACCTAGTGTAGTTTACCTCTCACATACAGATCTACAGGGTATAGATCTGAATGTGTAACAGAATAAAAACATCATTATCAGAATATACGAAGAACATGAGGCCTCACAACAACTAATATTTTTGCGACTTATTCATTTTGTCCAGATCTGCATTAAGAACTTGGTCTCAGCGCTAAAATCGTGTCCATACTGTTTGATATTTATAGAAATTCAATCTTAGGAAGTGACTTATTTCCTAAGTAATAAACGTTAGCAGAAATGAAATCACTTTATTTGTTTCGCATATTTTTTAAAGTCTACTAAAAATATTTCTCAGTACTTGCAATTATCGTAACAGCTCAACTTATATCTATTGATAACACAATTTGAAGTAATTTAATAAACATGTTCTTAATGCAACTGAGAAAAAAATAACTTTATCAAAATACAAGGAGTTGTTCTTTTACCTATATATACTGAAATATACTGTATACTCTGTGAATCTTCAGATTTGTTGTCTTTACAAAGAGTTCAAATTGAAGCTTTAAACACTTGTTTTCCACTCCAAGATTAAGTATGAACTAAAATTTCGAGTTTAGAAAAGCCTGAAAATTTGGTTCGGTTGCGTAGCGCGAAGCGCGGAGCGACCAAACCAAATTTTCAGGCTCTTCTAAACTCGAAATTTTACTTCATGCGCCACGCGTCTAAAACACTGAAAACTCTGAAATATTGTGAATAAGTGAACTTCACTTGGAATCAGTGTCGTATGCGCGTGGCGCATGAAGTAAAATTTCGAGTTTAGAAAAGCCTGAAAATTTGGTTTGGACGCTCCGCGCTTCGCGCTACGCGACCAAACCAAATTTTCAGGCTTTTGTAAACTCGAAATTTTACTTCATGCTTAATTTGGGAGTGGAAAACACTCTTTTAAGCTTCGATATTTGAATTTTTACAGCGTGTACATATGTATACTTAGAAACAATTTACTGTACATTATTAATTGAATGAATAAAACACGAATAGTCAGTTCTAGAATATATTAGAATTAATTATTAATTACCCAACCAATATTCGATTTTAAACCAATTCTTCTTTGACAAGCCAGTGTGGACGAAATTAGTAGATCCTGTATTTTAGAACACCTGCGCGCCCGACAAATCCAAATGTTCAGCCTTTTCTAAACTCGAAATAGTTACTTCATGCTTAATCAAGAAGTGAAGACACTCGTTAGAATATCGAGAAATTAATTATAAACAGTTTATTCTGTATTAATTAATTGATTTTGAATTAACGTTGACATTTCGTTAAAAAATCGGCCAACTTAGGAAAATATCTATTATTTAATATAAATATTTAAAATATTGATTAATTTCAAAATCCTTAGATTGCTTTAAAAAATTAATTTATTATAATGAAAATATTAATATCTCGGATGTTTTTCCTGTAATTTCCAGTTTAAAATTAAAACGTTAAGGAAGATTAATTAATTATTATTTAGTATTAGTTTATTGACGAATTCTCCTTTTTTTACAAAAATTAAATTAAAAGATATTTGCTCCAAAAAGTTGTAAAAATTGAATGCGCTTAATTTCAAAGCTCAATGATTTTTTTAAAAATTGGGTGCACTTTGAAAATCCGTTAAGACATTTTAAATCACACTCTCGATTTATATATTTCAACTTTAGGTCTGAATGCATACAACTCAGAGCAAAAGTTGAAATATTCTCAAAAAATATAAAAGCTCTATTCAGAAATAGAGAAATTCATGGTTTTTAAACACAACTTTGAATTTGAGTGAACGTTGAGATTTTTTTGAAATAAACGCTCTATTTAAGACGACATAAATATATTTTTTTAAATATAAATTTACTTAAATTATCCATTGAATTATTTGGAAATCCTCAGATTGGTTTGAAAAATTAATTCAATATAACAACGTAATCAGCTTGGACATTTACGAAAAGTGTCAACATTCTCAAAAGTGAGAAAAATCTAGTAATTTTATGAAAATCGTCGAGAATTTTAAAATTCACAAACATTTTGAGTATTCACTAAAAACTCATCATTTTTTTAATTTAAATTTTTTTTAAATCGTAAAAATTAATAAAATTTTCAAACATGTTGACAATTATTTAACATCTTTAAAATTCAAGAAAGTCGAAACTTTCGAAGACTAACCGAAATCGTCAACATTTTGAAAAGTAATTATAATTAAAACCTTACAAATTTACGAAAATCGTCAACATTTTTCTAAGAAAAACGAAAATTTTCAAAATTTATGAAAAATTCAAGAAAACATTCAAGAAATTGAGGAATTTTGTCACAATTTTCAATATTAACGGATGATAGTATCAATATTTTAAAAACTAACAAAAATCTTAACAATTTAAAGAAATCTTGGAAATTCGGAAATAGCGTTAAGATTATAAATAGGAAGATTTATATTTTTAAATTAATCCAAATCTTGACAATTCGCCAAAAGTATTGACATTGTTAAAAGTACCGACAATCTAGGAAATTTATTAAAAACTGATATAAATCTTTTGAAAATTTAACATTTTTAAAATTAACAGAGATCCGAGATATGGACGAAAATTGATTTTATAAATCTTTAAAATTCATGAAAATTGTCAAGATTTTAGAAAGTGATGAAAATTCATAGAAAAAAAATCATGAAAAATCGAGAAAAATTTTAAATATTAAAAAAAAATCTCATGAACATTTTATGAATTAAAGAAAATCTCGAAATATTAAAAATTCTGAAATATCGAAAATTTTTAAAGTTTAAAACTTTATAATTTGACGAAAATCTCGACATATTGAAAATCTCCTTTACTGATTAGTTTATAAATTGAAAATCTCGAAATATTGAAAATCTCTTGAAAATTTTATAAATTAACGAAAATCTCGAAAGTATCTCAAATCTGATAAAAATCTCAAAGTACCGATAATCTTACGCAAATCTCGAAATATTGAAAATCTTATTTAAATTTTATAAATCAACATAAATTGAAAAGTTTACAAAAATCTCTAAATATCGAAATTCTTCATGAACATTTTTCCGAATGATAAAAATCTTGAAATTTTCATCTCATGAAATTTTTTTAAATCGACTGATATCACAAAATATCGAAAATCTTATAAACATTTTATAAATTGACAAAACGTTTTCCATTCCCAGACTAAGCATGAAGTAAAATTTCGAGTTTAGAAAAGCCCCGCGTAGAAAATTAGTCGAGGGTCGCGCAGCGACCCAAGACTAATTTTCACGGGGCTTTTCTAAACTCGAAATTTTACTTCATGCGCCACGCGTATAAAGCATTGAAATATTGTTATTATTATTATTTTGTAAAAAGTGAATATTTATAATTTCATGACCGTCATTAAACTATTCTTGGCAATATTATCAGGCCTTTAAAAAATAATTTACAGCATTAAATAATTGTAAATATTAAATATATAATATTTGGAATCAAAAATTATCGATATTTTGAATATCGATACTTTTTACTACGATATTTTACCGCATCGATACTTGGTTATACGATATAAACGATACCCAATATCGATATTTTTTTAGGATCGGAACATCCCTCCGCCACACATGAATTCGCCATCGTGGTGAAGAAGAAATAAATTTTTAAAAACACTTAAAAAAACGCAGTGAAAACAATAAAATCCTCGTAAAAGCGCATGCAATAGTCATCGTTTTACCCGAACATCGGCCTCTCTCTGTCCAGTTATGTTGGTGCCGCGTTTCTCTCTCTACGCTCGATTTATTAGTTAGTAGATCATTGAAAAATTATAAATATCGATCTTTAAGTAATCACCAATGTTGTAAAATTCTGTAATTTTAATAGACATTTGAATATCTCAGAATTTTTCAAGAAATTATATTTTTTGTAATTCACTTTTCTCTAGAATAGAATGTATGAGATTCTTAAATGTAAAAAAAAAATAGGTTTTTAATTTTCAAAGTATTTGAGAATAATGTAAGTTTTAAATGTTAATAAAAAATACTGTTTTAGTAAAGAATTAAATGAGTATAAAAAAAATGTTTCCACTCCTAGATTAAGCATGAAGTAAAATTTCGAGTTTAGAAAACCCTAAAAATTTAGATTTGCCGGGGCGCGACTTGTTGTTTTTCCGTAATTTTAGGACACAAATTTAAACCTTAAGGGAAAAACATCTAATAATAATAATAATTATTATTATTTATTATTGGTTTATTGGTGGAATGAAAGTTTTCAATAATAATAGTAGCTTCACCCTTATTTCAATTTCCCTCCTTTTTTCTTAATAAATGCATCATTAACATTTGAGAATGATTTAGTGCGAAAAGCTACATCCGATTCCAATTCTATTTTTACCGTTTTTACTTTTCTAATGCCGCTTATTTTTAAAACGGGGACCACGCTAACTCGGCAACGCATTTAGAAAACTCATTGTCGTTTTATTTTCTCGCCTATTTTTAGCAAATTTATTAACCCTTACAAATCACGACTTTCTACGTTTATACGGCCAAACATTTACATGATTTAATGTACTCGAATTCACAATCTAATTAAAAACATTATTCAATTTTTTAAAGAAAATGTAAACGATGTAATGAAAACAATATGTTTTTTTTTTTATCGAATTCATTATCTTATAAATATTTTGAAGAAACAGTCAACGAGAACAATAATTTTATGAATTTACAATCTAATTAAATACACCATTCTTGTCATTAGGTCGCGTTAGCTATTGACTTTCTTAATAGATTTTATATATTGGCTTGATATAGTCGGAAATGTGAAGTACTCCTCAGCACTGGGACGGGACCACACTGATGAGGACCTTGAAGTCCGAAACGCGTCTGGGGGTATCACAAATTCAATTTTGACATCATTAAATATATTAAAGAAAACGTAAACGATGTTATGAAAACAATATGTTTTTTACTCGCATTTATAACCTAATGAATATTTTGAAGTAGAATTCAATGAATGCAATAATTTTGTGTTAGAAGTAATTTAACCCATTAAGCGCCATTGATGCTAAAACGCAAGATTATTAATTTTTTGTTAATTTTTTAATTACTAAATAAGTTAATTTCATACATTGTATCAGTTGACCTGACTTAAGAATGTGCGAAAAAATGCAAACATTTTGTTAATTGAATATTTCGATTATTACTCATTTAAAAAAAAAATATTTTTCAGTGTATTTCTAGCTCCACAATATTTCAGTGTTTTATACGCGTGGCGCATGAAGTAAAATTTCGAGTCTAGAAAAGCCTGAGTTTGGATTTGGCCGCTGCGCGTCCAAATCCAAATGGTCAGGCTTTTCTAAATTCAAAATTTTACTTCATGCTTAGTCTGGGAGTGGAAATACTCGTTTGAAACTTTAAATCGAACGCTTTTATAAAATCGACGTAAATTTACAGCGTATACATTATGTTTATTAAAAATAAACCATATGCGTATGTAATGCAATAAGTAATTCATAGAAATCATAAAAATTAGTGCAGTATTTACCTATAATCAACTTTTTGAATCAACTCTGTAATTGGTCGGCCGTTAATAATAATAATAATAATAAATTGTCTTTATTCAATTGAAAGAAAATACAAAGTAAACAAAAAACAAAATACAGGCGAAGTTCAGCGATAGCTTAAAAGTGTGTGAAATGTAAGAAGCAATTTAATTAAATTATGATGAATATTAGATTTTAAAGAAAGATCTATACAATTATCTATTTTCTGTTACAATCTTTACAATTAACTTTATGGTGTATCTTAATTACACTTGTAAATAAAATACTTTAACTTTAATCAATATTGAGACGTGTTTCAATGGTTTTTACCACTTTATTTTAATAATTCTACGACTCGAGTTTCGACATATTTAGTGCCATTTTCAAGTTTGACAAATTTACAGTGTTTCTATAGCTAAAACGTATTAAACAGTAGTTAATACAACACATCCGTTTGTTTGTTCACACTGTAAATTTGTCAAACTTGAAAATGACACTAAATATGTCGAACCTTGAGTAGAATTATTAAAATTAAGTGTTAAAAAACATTGACACACGTCTCAATATTGATTAATTAATATGGATTACCACATAGTAACGCTCAATACTATACACATATTACTTTAACTTTGTTTCTGTGTATATCTAATGTTTGGCTTATTTTAATAAAAAAATAAACTTACAATTTTGTTGATATAACTCTTATTAACAAATATGCATTTTGCATATAATCCGGGCCTTAGTGGTTACAGTTTCAAATATCTAATAGTCACAAGTTAAGTGTAAATACAAATAAAGCTTAAATCAACACTTAATAATAGATATTTATTACGGATTCACCTTTTTTACAAGATATACAACAACAATACAAAAAATATGTGTGCGTTAACAATAATGTATATCGATAACATAAATAAATAAAAAGTTAGGGCGCAATAAACATTAAACAATAAATTATGACAAAACAGATATAAATCGTGTCAGAATATAATTTAAATTAAGGATTAATATTAACTAATGTTCTAATATGAAGGAATCATGATTTATGTTTGAGAATTGAAACTATAGTTAAATGAAAATACTGCGGTTAAACAGTGTTTGTTCACAACAATCTTATAATATGTGCATTAATTAATTGTGTGGGAGCATAAATGCGGTGCATTTAACACTCAAGCACATTAAACATAAGATTTGCGTGTTAAATGTGATTCTTTAACACGAATATAAATAATTGCCTAGTTCGATTTTTTGCCGCTATGCAGTAACAGCTGTGCTAGTCAAATCTAGATGACGTCGTCGACGAAATTTTGTTAAAGTACGAAGTAACGCATCAACATCTCCGCCGTTCTCACTAGTTTAACCCGCGTAAAACGCGTTTGTAAACAGAAATCATTCTTAAATCGGTTAAACAATTGTCCTTCTATACGACGCGAGTGTTTTTTAAAGCAGAACAAACGTTAACACCGTGAAAGCTCCATCCAAACGGAAGAGTTCGTTTTTTGTGTGTTTTTGAGCGTGTTTCTATGTAACTTAGGCGAATTGTTCATATTTGTGTTGAAGTAGAATTAACCCTATTACACATTCAAATCATAATACCGCAATCTGTCATCATTTATCTGCCAAATTATTACAAAACAAAACTGACCATTAAGAATGACGCTTATTTGATAAATATATATAATAAATGTGTTATATAGTGTTGTTGTCGCGAACATAGTATAGTGTAAAACTCGTATATAATGGCAACTAATCACTCGTACGACTTGCTCCACTCCCCTTCGGCTCGTTTCGCAAACCTTCTTGTCATGATTAATAGCTATCATTTTATGCTCGTTGTACAATATACTATTTATTTACAATTATTGACAATTACTTTAAAAAAGTTTAGATCAAAATAAAGTATAAAGTATCTTTGCATTTGTAATATTTAAAAAAAACAAAATGGTTGGTTTTACATTTATACTTTATGCATTATGTTTAATAGTGGAATTGCGTAACTTTACGTGACTCAAGAATAATACACGTAATTGTAATTGTAGAATATTAAAAATATTAGAACTGTCGACTAATTTTTATCTTTAACGATTTTCAATATTGTTTTATAAAACATTTGTTTTTATTTATTTATTATTTTCTTATTTGTTTGTGAGTTTTTAACATTGAATTTTAATATAATTAAATACATAGTCTTTTATTTTAAAAAAACAAGTGAAATTGGCGAATGCGCCGGGCAGACAGATTGAGATTGAGGTAAATAGTCCATATTTGTTAAACTGATCGAAAAAAAATAAACTGAATGTCATTTTTATAAAAAGATTACAAATATTATACGCTCGATTTTTAAAAAATAGGAATGGGGAAATAGAGACCTGGGAATTTCAAAAACAAATTGGAACATTTATATCTGAAAAACTGAATTAGGTCCACTATTTGTTATTTTTAAAGAAAAAAAAAAAAAAAATTGTGTATTCCTCTAACTTCATAAAATGAACTTTTTACTTCATGCTTAATCCGGGAGTGGAAACACTCGTTCGAAAGTTCATATTGAACGCTTTTATAAAATCGACGAATGCCTGAAAATTTACAGCTTGTACCCAGCAAACCAAATGATATAATATATATATATATATATATATATATATATATATATATATATATATATATATAATATTTGTGTAATATCTTAGAAATATTATATAATATCTGGAGATAATCGAGAGCATATATTTAGATAATTGTCCGCGTTTATTATAAATATAATTTTACATATACAGGGTGAGTCGGGAGGAGCGCACCAAACTCTAGGAGTGTATTATACACGTGAAAATAATGTAAAAAAACTCATTTGTTCTTATCCGATTTTCATTTGTTTTCAAGTTATGGCGTAATTAAAAATGTTCATCTAGCTTTCCACTTCTATCTGAATTTTAACATTATCAAAGTATGCCATGTTCGAGGCTTATAAACATTTGATAATTCTGACGTTTTGATGAACTGTCAGTGTACGGTGAACAGTAACTGAACGTTTAAGTTCGAATTAATGTGATTGTTAGTGTTGCAAAATGCCACATACTTATTCAAATTTAGAATATGCAAATATGGTGTTTGTATATGGTTTCTGTAATGGAAATGCTACAGCTGCTGTTGAAGAATATCGTGAACGTTTTCCACACCACAGACATCCTGATAAAAACATATTTATTAGAGTTTTCAACAAATTGTGCGAGACTGGTAAGCTTCCCAGTGCTAACATAACATATGAGCGCGCTGCTCGACAAGGTTTTGTAGAAGTAGAAAATATTCTGCATCTAGTAGAAGAAGATGCAACTACTAGCTCATGGAGAATTGCCACTCAATTGGCAATTCCACAAAAAAGAGTGATGAACACGCTACACGAGCAAGGCTTATATCCTTATCACGTTCAGAGAGTACAGCACCTACAACCAGGGGATTACGCTAACCGTACGGAATTTTGTCGGTGGATAAATAATAATCATCGTAATGTATCGAGTATACTCTTTACGGATGAAGCTACATTTACCCGTGATGGCATTAACAACACTCGTAACTCTCATGTATGGTCTGATGAAAATCCCCACGCAACAGTCGTAAGCAATTTTCAACATCGGTTTTCTGTAAACGTGTGGTGTGGTATGGTTGACAGTTATTTAATCGGCCCTTTCATTTTGGAGAATCGTCTCACAGGAGGCAACTACCTCAATTTTTTACAAAATGAATTACAAGGCCTGCTAGAAGATGTTCCTATAAATATTAGAATGCAGATGTACTATCAGCACGATGGAGCTCCTGCACATGTCGCTCGTCAAGTCAAGCAACATTTGGACGAACGTTTTCCAGGGCGTTGGATTGTTCGTGGAGGTCCTATTAGTTGGCCAGCAAGATCTCCAGACCTCACACCACTAGATTTTTGTTTATGGGGCTGGATGAAAAATGAAGTCTACAAAATAAAAGTGGACACACGGGAATCACTAATTAGACGAATTGAGAATACTGCAGCCCATATAAAAGAAGAAAGAAATGAATCAATTAGGAGAGCAACAAACGCTCTTCGTAGACGAAACAGAAAATGTTTAGAAGTCAATGGCGGTATTTTTGAACATTTGTTGAAAGAACGCTATGATTAAGAACATTTTTTTGTATAATAACTTGTTTATTTGTTAATATGCTATAACTTGAAAACAAATAAAAATCGGATAAGAACAAATGAGTTTTTTTACATTATTTTCACGTGTATAATACACTCCTAGAGTTTGGTGCGCTCCTCCCGATAATTTATACTTAAAATATGCATAAATCTTCAATAATATATTTATAATATTACTATAGTTCCTATGTAATATACAAGGAAATGTTCTTTTAAGTACACGTTGTAAATTTTCCGATATTCGTTGTTTCTTAAAAAAATTCAAGTTGAAACTTTAACCGAGTGCTTTCCACTCCCAAATTAAGTATGAAGTAAAATTTCGAGTTTAGAAAAGCCCCGTGAAAATTGGTCTCAGATCGCGTAGCGACCCGAGACAAATTTTCTGGGCTTTGCTAAACTCGAAATTTTACTTCATGCGCCACGCGTATATAAGTATACTTAAAAGAAAAAAATCCTGTATAATATTTTGTATGTAATATAGACATAATAATTATGTATACATCATGTAATAAAATTTATTTAAATTATATTATATAAAATATACATGTATATTATATATCTTTATATCTATATATTATATATATATATATATTATATGTGTTTGCTGGATACCTTATCTATATTTAAAAGAAAAAAATCCAGTATGTAATATAATAAGTGATTCATAGAAATAGAAGAAATCACAAAATCATAAAAATTGGTGCAGAATTTTACATCAAATCAGCTTTTAGAGTAGAATTACTTCTAAATTGCCCTGCCGGTAAATCAGAGGCTCTGCTTTGTGAATGAAGTACATTAGGTTTCTATAGGGTTTTCCATTAACAGGTCCTATTTTAATTATTTAAAAACTATTTTTTTTTTATGAAATAGTGCCAACATATTTATTTCAAAACAAAGTACAAACTCCTCGGCTTCTTCTGCAAATGGCTATTCTTTTGAAAAAGTTGCATCACATTTTAGCATTTTAACTTTGGCTCTTATTCTTAATAACAGCTTGAATATTTTCTTTAGGCGCTTGAATTGTGGTGATGTTCTCAGTTGACCTGGCGATACGAGTACGAACTGACAATTTTACATAAGTAATTTGTCAATTGCTAAAATTTAGTGATAAGTTTCACAATGGCACGGCGAGAACGTGATTCATACGAACGCTGCGATCTGTCTAGGCGAAATTTTCATCATATTGATACTTAATTTTCACTATTTCCATACGTTGTTGGAGCGTATATTATTCTATTTTCTCAAAGTACACTTTTCACTTGAAAAGTGTGAAACAATCAAGGCCCTCTATTTAACAGTTTAAAAATGCCAGGGAATTTAAAATGGGACCTCTTAATTATTCGTCATTAAACAGTAATATCCTGTTTTTGTAATTCAGATTAAATACACCTACATACTATGCTTAATTGAATCTTGCTAAAAATTCCTGGGTTTGTAATTGAGATTAACTATAGGTATTAGTATATATACTATGCTTAATTGAATTTTGCTGAAAACGCGGGAAATTCTGACTTAATTTACTTACAAAAAAAACTGCCAAAATTGCGCCGTATAAAGAAATATATTTTATTATTTCTATAATTGTCGGTTATTATATCGAGTATTTCTTGAAATTTTGATGCGCAATTGAAGCCAAAGTTTACTTTCTCTTTGATCTCGTGAATCGCACGCAATCTTGTTTGCCCCAGACAAACACGCACACGCAGACAATGAAAATTGACAAAACTTTATCGCGTCGCGGTCGGACTAATTTTTTTCAGTCCATTGTCGTCGACATGTCCATTCACATTTAAATATTGACAAACGAGACACATTAATCGCAAATCCGCTTTAATAGGAGATAAACACCCGAAAGTCAGACGCTTATCGTGAATTATACACAAGAAGAAAAAAGGAAGTAGTTCTATTATGTTTCTATTGACAATAGAAAAACCTTGATTTCCTGTTTTTTGGACATTCAGTAAAAGAAACGGGTGTTTTCCACTCCTTAATTGAGCATCGAGTAACTTTTTCGAGTTTAGAAAAGCCTGAAAATTTGGTTTGGTCACTTAGCGAAGCGAAGCGACCAAACTAAATTTTCAGGCTTTTCTAAACTCGAAATATTTACTTCATGCGCCAGGTGTGTAAACCACTGATTTATTCTGAAGTTCAAAAGCGCATACTTATTGCATTTTTAATTAGAGTAACACAAAACCTGATTTTCAAAGGTGTTATGTATATATACCGAGTGTTAAATAAGTTAGGTTACTTAGAAATTTAACATATAAAACTTCTTAGGACTGCAACTGTTCGCAGTAATTACACCCATTTAAAAATAAATAGAGTATATATATTTTTGAAATGTGGTTAATAATTATATAAATGGATTTTCTGCCTAAATTTAAAACATTTTAAATTGTTGGATTTTTTTATGCATGTTTAAACTGAACCGAAATAAACCAATATTTTTTGTTTCGGTACAGTTCCGGCAAAAATAACGGTTTCCGGTTTTCGGTTCAATTCCGGTTCGAAGCCCTGATTTCAATCAAACTTGGTACATATACTACTTATGACCTCTAAATAACTACAAGAGGGTTAGACACCCCTGGCACCCCTTAAGGATGGTAGCGAAGGTGGTGAATGCGCCAGGTAGGCATAAATTCCTATATAATTGAGGTAAATAATTGTTTTGGTACTTCTACTAGTTTATTATAAATTTAGAAAACTTAGGCGAAACAGATAATAATTGTTGGTTCTTTACATGTTCAAGTGTCAGAACATGTAAAAAACCAACAATTATTATCTGTTTCGCCTAAGTTTTCTAAATTTATAATAAACTAGTAGAAGTACCAAAACAATTATTTACCTCAATTATAGGTAAAACTTAGGCGAAACAGATAATAATTGTTGGTTCTTTACATGTTCTGACACTTAGTAATAAATTACAAACTAACCAATTTTTGTTTTCTTTTTTATTCTAGTAAAGCTGTTATTATTCAACTTAAGTTAAAATGGGTAGTAACGCCCAGCAATACTGCCTACGATGGAACAACCACCGATCGAACCTCCTCACCGTCTTCGACGAGCTCCTCCAGAACGAGGCCTTCACGGACGTGACACTGGTGTGTGAGGGCGGCAGCCCCATCAAGTGCCATAGGATGGTCCTGGCCGCGTGCTCGCCATATTTCCAAAACCTCTTCACCGACCTCCCCTGCAAACACCCCGTGGTCGTCCTCAAAGACGTCAAATACATCGAGATCAAAGCCATACTGGAGTACATGTACCGAGGCGAGGTCAACGTTGCTCAAGACCAGCTAGCAGCTCTACTCAAAGTAGCCGAAGCGCTTAAAGTAAAAGGTCTGGTGGAGGAGAACAGGACGGGACAGCGGAAAACCCCGAACGAATCAGAAACCTCCCCTCCAGAGCAAGGAGTCAGTCCATCCAGTACAAACAACAATAACAACAACAACACGCAATCAACGGTGCACAGCAGCAGCAATAACTCACCCCCTCATTCCACGAACGGTATGCTCTACAAAAATCCTTACAGTATGTACGGAAAGGCGCCTTCGATAGATCGGGGATCGAGGATGAACATCCCGATGTGGACCATGCCTGGTATTCCGTTGCCCCAGCATCCCTCACAAGTGCCTCAGCAGAATCACCCTCACGCTCCCGCGACGGTTGCGGCGGCGATGCTCAATAGTTGTTACGAAGCTGGAAACTCCGATTTGAACCCCTTGAAAAGGAAGAAGTTATCCGGCTTGCTGATGAACAGAGATACGCCGATTTTGAGGACGGTTTTGGGCCAAGCCGATTCATCACAGCCCGTCAGTTTAGTTTGCCATTCCGATAACAACTACCAGAGTGAGAATGTTAACTCCAATGGAGTTGATGAACGAATTCCTGAAAAGGTAAGAAGTATAGGTACTCTATATTACGGATGTTCTGATCGCAAAAAAAATATCGTACTGAGTATCAATTATATCGTATAGCAAAGTATCGATTTGGTAAATTATCGTAGTGAAAAGTATCGATATTCAAAATATCGACAGTTTTCGATAAGAAAAGATTGAAAGTGTAGTTGAAACTTTTGGTTCAAAATCCCTAGCTTTTGGGAATTTTAAATATCAATAATTTATTAATGCTGTAATTCATATAAACAATAATTAAATTTTGAATAGTTTTGAGTTAATGAAACCATCAAGAAATCATTCGTCATTTTTCCCGGAAAACAAATGTTCTTGTATAATTTTAATAATTCTTTTACTTTAGTAATAAGAGTTTTGAGATAACTATAAAAATAAAAATATGTATTTATTGAACTTAAATCAATTTTGTTAACTCTTTGCTTACCTAACCCAACCTCAATCAACGAATATGAAGGAAAGTATCCTAGACCTAACCTAAATTAAGCAAAATGAACCCAACATAACTTGAATAAACCTAACCTGCTATAAATTGAACTCAATGAGTATTACAAATATGTTGTCCTAGGCTTGATTGAACTTAAAGAAGTATACGTTAATTTAAAGAAAATTGTTGTACCTAACCCAGTCTAAATAAAACTAGCAGAACTTTTGCATCTCTTGCAAACCTTTTGCTATGTTTATTTAAACAATCTTCTAAAAAACTTGATTAAGAATAGACTTTATTAAAAAAACGCAAGCTAGTAAGTTGAAAAATATTTTACATAAAAAATATAACATAAGTATGAATGAAATTACCGATACTTAGTAGTAGAATACTTCAAAACATTAAATGTGCGATTCATTACGCAATCTACAACAACTTTGTCTTACAAAGACAAAATCAAATATAGGCATGGGCTTAATATGCAGGCGCAGCCTGGATATTCAACAGGGAGAAACACGACACAAAACATGCAAAACTAAGTTAATATCTTAAGATGTCAATTATTATCACAACAGAAACTCTTAAAATAAAAGTACACATCGTTAAAATTTTCAACGATTATTACAAAATTCGTTAAAATTATAAAAATTCAGCAATTTATTTGCACTGAATTATATCTTTATTAATGGCTTTCTAATATTTCAAATAAAAATTAATTTAAAAAATCTAAGTTAAAAAGCCTTTGCAGAGAACTTAAATTATTGCATTTATGTAATTATTTAAATCAGTTTATTTGTATAGTTTTATATTCAGGAAATAAAGACGAAACCATAGATCCTATTTTAAGTAGTTTATTTAGTTTCAATATAATTTAGTTCATTTTATTCACAATCTTTATGTTAGTTTTGCTGAAATGAAATTTGAATTGTTAGTTGCAGGATGTTTGATAAAACACGATCAATTGCTTTTTTAAAAATTATTTACTAACTAATTAAAACTATTATGAAGGAAAGTTATTTGCAGATCCATATATGAAACATATTCTACGAAATCTAATCAAATTATTTTTTCACAAATGAAGCACTTTTTAAGTACTGATTCTGCAACTCGGTTATACGAATAATGTTAAAAATTGTTTTATTTGTGAATTTTATATATATGTATAACAAAGTAGAAGCCTTCGCCGTTAATAGTTTAAAGTAATTTTATCTAAGCTTACCCAAGTAACTGGTGTAATATTTACGTGGCTTAATTGTTATCTAATAATTTAGAATTCTAACCTAACTCTAACAATTTATTTAGTTGAACTAGGAAACATGATAACAAAGTAATATTCGATTTTAAGTTATGGAGTTGTTTAGGTTAAATGAGGAATTCTGAAGTTTTATGTATCATCTTGCTTCGTAACTTTAAGCTAATACTAATCAGAATTCGGAAATATCATGATCAAAATATCGGATATATATCGATATTTATCTGATATATATCAAGTTTTTAAGAATTATTCTTGTTCATAAATATTAATATTTATGTTATTCATTAATTATACAGAGAGTTTTTATTCTAAGTATATAAGTCCCAATTACAGCATATATGCTGTAAATCTTAAGATATTGGTTGTTTTTTAGAAGAATTGAATTTGAAGCTTTAAACGAGTATTTTCCACTCCCAGATTAAAATAAAAAGATTATTTTATACTAATTATAAAGTCTACGAGTGTATATCTGTATTTTTAAAGATGTAAGTGTGTGTCGAGTAATTTCAATTCGAGATTACAGTGCCTTAAGTTTTCTGGATCCATTTCCGTATTTTTTATTAAGTCTGAGTGGGTGTTACAACTATTTTCAAACGCAATATTCTTACAGAGCAAAAACTATTGTGATAGAAAATCAAAAATGATTATATATTATTATTATTGACGCTTATTCCAGCAAATATTACAACTCAAACTGTCGTAATTTCCATCATTTATCATTTCGCCAATACCCTTGATTCTGTAAAAAAAGTTAAATTTAACGTATTATTCTTTAACCTCAGATTCTATTTATGTATATCTAAGGAATGCAGTAACATTTGAGGCATTCATTACTTTTTAAAAACCTTCAATTTGAAGTTTCGTACGCGTGTTTCTACTCCTTGATTAAGCATAAAGTAAAATTTTGAGTTAAAAAAAACTTCAAAATTTAGTTTGCTCGCTTACCGAAGAGGAGCAAACCAAACTAAATTTTCAGGCTTTTTTAAACTCGAAATGTTACTTCATGCTGAATTAAGCAGTGGAAGCACTTGTTAGAAGTTTCGTTCACAAAAAGTATAAATAATATCTTACACAATAACTGACAATGACGGAACACAATAACTCCAGGCGGAAAGACCAACGGTCGATAGCCAATTGGCAGATTATTTAATTTTTATGTTATTTATTGTATTAGGTTTTTGTATTATTCTTGTTGACAAAATCTGCCAATAAAGATTTATATGTAATATAAATAATATTGGCTCAAAGTAGGTTCCTTAAGAAACTGGTTTCGAAATTTAGCTACTTTTTTCACGATTTGGAACATAATAATAGTCAACAAATAAACTTAGATTTGTAGATCGTATAGAATTTTTGGTTTATTGATTTAACGATATAACATAAAACTGGCAAAGGTTTCAAATACATGTGACTTTTATGTTTTCATTTCTAATTTCTAATTCGATTTTGACTAATCTTTAATAGTTTCATTTAATTTATAAAAAAACTTTGTCTGCATGACTCTGCATGACTTTTGTGTAAATTCATAGATTTTTATATTGATTCTTATGATTTTCCCAGAATTTTTCAAAGAAAACATTCTTGATAATCATTTTCTTTGCAAAACAAATTTAATTGTGGCATTATATTTTTGTAAAACAAGTTTGTTTTCTTTGAATTGAGTTAACAGTTATTGAAGTAAAGTTTAGTATGTATTTAGTTTATTTATTATTACCAGATATTCATTTGTGTTCAATAACAAGCTAACGAGTTTTTTCATTCTTTGAT
Source organism: Philonthus cognatus (assembly GCA_932526585.2). Lineage (NCBI taxonomy): Eukaryota > Metazoa > Arthropoda > Insecta > Coleoptera > Staphylinidae > Philonthus > Philonthus cognatus. The sequence continues at coordinate 74,486,931 of OW052244.1, forward strand.
TGAGCATGAAGTAAATATTTCGAGTTTTGAAGAGCCTGAAAATTTAGATTGTTCGCTCCGCTTCGTTACGCGACCAATCCAAATTTCCAGGCTTTTGCACATTCGAAATATTTACTTTATGCTCCAGGCCTATTGAACACTGAATTATTGTAGAATTTTCAAAACACTTATTCATCTTATTGAATAACACAAAATTAACAAAAAAGTATTAATTCTGTGTTTATAATTCGACGACTTCTATTTCAACATGTTCTATCTATATTTATTAATAATGGAATGTTTTGCAGTCATTTTTTGTCAATTTTTGATACATTTTGTTCGCCCTTGTCAATTTGCAAACAGAAAAGTTCATAATATTACTAATTTAGGCATATTTTAATTTTTTTAAAAACTTGATCGTATTTAATATATATTGATTTAGTTATCTGGATGCAACGATTTCATGGGCTCGCGCAGAATGATTTTCAGGAGGGGGCAAAATATAATAATAATAATAGTAGTAAACAATGGCGCAGCCAGATTAGGAATGGGTGGGAGACTTAAAAATTTAGAGAATATCGAAACAATTAGATATTTATTTATTTCAGTATTGAAATTCTTACAGTTATAAAAATAAAATGATTTAAAATATCATTTTATTTAACTATTTAACTAATTTAACTAATAAAACTAATAAAAATTCCACAAGTCAATAAATGTGGTCAAATCTAATGATTTTTGTCAATTTTTCGTAAAGTTAGTTTTACTTTAATGTGAAACAGAAGTTAATTTTAATTGTTTTGAGTGATATAATGATTTCATAACTTGGATACTATTTAAGAAATCTTTATAAAACTAGCTGCGCATATTACTGAATTATTGCTCATTTAAAATATGTGAAAATCAAACTACGCCCCAATAATAGTTTTTGAGTTAAGTGAATTTTCTAGGATTTCGTTAACTTACAAGATGTTCAATCAATTTTATTTATTAAGTGCATTTTAATAATTATCGAAAAATTATACAAATATCTTAAACTTAATTAATTAATTGATTTGATAAATAATGCAATACTCAGGAAATTTAAAGACATTCGTTGTTTTCGTAAAAGCTTTCAATTTGATGCTTCTAACGAGTGTTTCTAATCCCAGATTAAGCATAAAGTAAAATTTCGAGTTTAGAAAAGCCTACAAATTTGGATTAGTCACGTAGCGAAGCGGAGCGACCAATCCAAATTGGGCTTTTCTAAACTCGAAATTTTACTTCATGCGCCAGGCGTATAAACACTGAAATATTGTGAAGTTTAAAATATACTACTTGGGTTTGATCTCATTTTGATTAATTTTGCAAATGTTTTATGGAATATGTAAAACTAGTAAATCGTATGATGAAAAGTATACATATCCCAATACATCTCTGTTCATTTTCAGGAAATTTTTTGTGATAATGGTTCAATTTGAAAGTTTTGACGATTTTTTTCAATTCTTTTTTCTAAAATAGAAATTAATAATACCCTGTATATTAAAATATACAGGGTGTTCATTATGTATGGAACCGACTTAATATCCCCATAACTTTTTGTCGGGGGAACAAGAAATTTGGAATGTAAATTTAATTAAGCAAAATCTTCTAATGATAATTTTTTTCAATGTTTATCTGTTTTTAAGATACAGAGCCAACTTGTTTTTTTCTAAATAGCACAACTAATCAAAATTGTCATCATTCGATAGCTTAATTTTTTCTAAATTCTGGAGTATAATTACTTGTATCAAAACATTGTCTAATAAACATCAAAACTTATCATAAATGTCAACAGGGTAGTGCCAAACATGAAATTAAGCAAAAAAGAAAGAATAGAGCTCATTTTGATGAACTACGGTAATAGGGAACGAAGTTATGCAGATGTATCTGTTCTTTTAGGTATCACGACAAAAGGACGAGGTCATTTAGACTCGTGAAAAATGGACGGGACGAAAATATGACGCGTCGACATATAGACGCGAGACAAATGGACGCACGACATTTGGACGCCTGCATATATTTATAGCATTCGACAATAATAGAATAAATTGCACAAGCCTTTTTGCGCACGATGCCTATTTCACATACTTCTAGGTTTAGGTTAAGTTATCAGAAGTTTGCAACAGAATGAATTGCGTATGTGCGATGCCTATTCCACATACTTCTATACGATAGAATAAATTGCGTAAGTCTCTTTGTGCACGATGCTTATTCCACACACTTCTAGGTTAGGTTAGGTTAGGTTAGGAGAAAGGTTTGCAATAGAATAAATTGCGTATGCACGACGCCTATTCCACATACTTCTACGTTAGGTTAGGTTACGAGAAAAGTTTTCAAATCAATAAATTGTGCAAGTCATTTTGCACACGGTGCCTATTCCACATACTTCTTGCTTAGGTTAGGTTAGGAAAAATGTTTGCAATAGAATAAATTGTGTATGCACAATATCCATTCCACATACTTCTAGGTTAGGTAAGGTTAGAAGAAAAGTTTGCAATAGAATAAATTGCATAAGTCTTTTTGCGCACGATGCTTATTCCACACTCTTCTAGGTTGGGTTAGGTTAGAAGAAAGATTTGCAATAGATTTTATTTGTGTATATAGTTGTGCTTGACGATTTAAAGGTTTTTTTACACATAATTCATTTATTCCATTACCACGAGCAGTAAAAATTATTAATTAATTTAGTGTACAGTGATTTAGTTTGAATTTGGCGCTTTTAGCCAATTTGCTGTACCCTATTTTATTTAGGGACACTACAAAGTACTGAAGCTATCTCCACTAAAAGCTGCACGAGGCGACATCGTCCAAATGTTGCGCGTCCAAATATCACGCGTCCAAATGTCGTCGCGTCCAATTGTAGTCGCGTCCAAACGTCGCGCGTTCGTATATACAACTAATGATGAACAAGCTTTAAATCGCATGTTAAATGTAATTGAGAGCAAAAAAAACATCTGTGCGCCAATTCGAAAACATCTTGATTACTTTTTTAGGTAGCAACCTATAACATATGACACATATTTGAAAACCCAATTTTATTTTCTGTGCAACACTGTAACTAATCACGCAATTAATACTAAAAACAACCGAGAAAATGTAGTTTATTGCTTAAAGAATAATAATAATAATTATGGAGAATCGTGAAATAAATTTACTTGGACCACAGAGGTTTTTGGATTGACGCGCAGATATTTTTTTTTTTTAATTTTCAACAATATCTCATATAAGAGCTCTATTCTTTTTCGCTTTATTTCACCAGTCAAATGCTTCCCTTGTCCATATGTGCGGGGGCGCCCATGAACAATTCTTATAATATTTTTTCTTTTTCTTAAAAGTTGGTTATGATACGACTAACTATTGATTTTTTGAAAAATATCAACTAACCAAATATTTGTTTTGTTTCAGCATATAAAAAATGAGCCTTCCGAAGACGCCCAATCCCCCTACACGGACCTCTCCATGATCGACGACGAAGAGAAGACCAAACTCGGAGTGCCTTCATCCTCGCCCCACGCGTATTCCGGAGAAATGCGCGGACTATCAGGAATCGCCACGTACGTCCCAAACACCCAAAAACCCGAATGGAAACGCTACAAACAGTACACCAGAAACGACATCATGTCCGCCATCGAATCCGTCCGCAATGGAATGTCGGCCTTACAAGCGGCGAAAAAATACGGAGTGCCTTCGAGAACCCTCTATGATAAAGTTAAAAAGTTGGGGATCACCACGAGCAGACCTTTCAAGAAAGGTACAAACGGAAGCAGCGCCTGTTTCCCGTATGGGATATCCGGAACCAGCTCACCTTACGGACATTTGGAAGGGGATGAGCATGGGATGAATAATAATAGCGCTTTAATGGAGGCTAATAGCATCCTGCAGCATGCGCTGGATAGCCGTGGTGGGGATGAGCGGGAGGCGTTAGCGGCGATGGCCGCTGCAGCAGCTGCGCACGCAGCGATTTCCGGACACAGCACCAGCCCCAACAACAACAGCCACGCGAGGAGCCCCAGCCCGAGCCCTAATCTCCTGAAATACATGAGGTTGAATAGCATGACCCCTTCGCCGGCACCGGGAAGCGAGCACAACCACAGCGAAACCAACGGCAGCTCGGAGCGCGACAGGGAGGAAGAGGACGACCAAGTCGAAGACCTATCAGTCAGCAGAAAGCAGGAATCTCGTGTGATAATGCCCCCCATGAGCATGTCTTCGCTCATCAAAAAAGAGGAAATGCTCAAAGAAACGCTGCGGGAAGAAATGCGTCGCGAGGTAAGCGTCGAACACGCTGAGTAAAACACCAACGAGACGAAGGTTAATTTTTTTTTCAAAAAAGAAAAGCGCGCCGAGAGAGAAAACTAAAAATCTAATTTTCCTGCTGACGTAAAGTTTTAAGAAACCAGTGTTAAGTTTTTTCATATATATATTTTATGTATTTCGGTTGCATATGCCAGACTGAGATCAGTGCAATATGTATTTTATCTGTGGTTATGATCCCACCCGTACTCACATTAGGTTAGTTAAACAAACAAATAATTGCGGTAGGTAGATATTAGTCTCAGAGTGCCTGTTTCTGTCCATATATTATATATATACATAAAGAAAAAAATATTATATATATACTAAGGAAACGTATAAATACACAAGCACGGGACCATGTTTGCTACAAGTAAGTTCCTCTCGACGGAATTATATCGTAACTGGTAAGACTGATAGTTGATAAAGTTAAGCTCTTTTTATTAATTTTTTGTATAAATGAGACTGAATAATCGTGTAGTTTTTATTATTATTATTATTATTATTTTGTTTGTTTTTAATTTTTTTGTTTATTTTTTTCTTCGGCGATAATTTGGAGCAAGCGCGGGTCTTCTGCGTGCGGTTTAAAAAAAATGATGCGTGAAGGGAGAGTTTTTTTTAATATAAGAAAAATTGGTTTATTTTTTATGGCTGAAAGACCGTATGATCAAATCAAAATTACTGTCGTTAATAAATGATTATGATTTAATTTATACTTTTGGTTTTATTTCTCAAAATTCTAAATTTTTATTAATTGGTGAAATGGTGATTACTAATGAATTACTTAATATTTTTTTGGGTGAATAAGTAACATCACAAAAACAAAACATCATTCTGCCCGTATTAATTTTTCTTAACAATTGGCTATAAAGACAAAAATAATACTTTCCCTTTGTATTACAAACGTGAAAAGTAAAAATTATTAAATAACTACAGGAAATTTTTCTTTTAGGTATACATATCACGATTTTTTTATGTACATTTTTAGATATTTTTCGTTTTTATAAAAGCTTAGTTTGAAGCTTCTAAAGAGTGTCTTCACTCTGAGACTAAGCATGAAGTAAAGTTTCGCGTTTAGCAAAGCCTGAAAATTTGGTTTGGTCTTATAAGTATACATGTCCCAATTTACAGTGTATACCCAGTAAATCTTCAGATATTGGTTGGTTTTGTAAAAGAGTTCAATTTGAGGTTTTAAAGGAGTGCTTCCACTCCCAGGTTGAGCATGAAGTAAAATTTCGAGTTTAGAACAGCTTGAAAATTTGGCCAAACCAAGATTATAACCAAGATTCTAATATCTAACCTCTGTTCTAACTTAATCTTAGGTAGACCAATTTTATCATCCTAATCTAGATGATGCTATCATCTAACTTATGTTATCTACTTTAGAAGTTTACATTTGTTACTTTAAATAAGAATGAAGATTAAATTTGTTAATTTAAATAAGAATGAAGATAAAGTTCGTCTAACCTGATCTAGATCAGGTAAAAATATACCATCTAACCTAGGTGTCATCTAACTTAATTATGGTTTTAACAGATTCTATCATCCTAATCTAGATGATGCTCTGATCTAACTTATTATAGCTAAAATTAGATTCTAATATCTCACTTAACCTAGGACTTGATTTTGGTTTGAGCAGATTCTGTCATCTAACCTGATAACCTTGATTCAAGTTCTGCCATATAACTTAACCTAGGCCAGACCAGGTAATGTCATCTAACTTTATTTAATTTAAGTGATTTTTTTTATTAAGGCTGGGAAAATAAATTAGTGATGGGCATCTGAATTAGAGATTATTATATTTGTTGAAATTAATTATTCAAATATAAAACATATGCAAAATAGTTAAATAATAAAACTAAGCATCTATATTTTCAATTGATTAGTGTTAGAAAATATACAAATATTAGACAATTTCTAGTACTAGATGATCTAAATATTTGAATGTTTAAATAGAATTAAATAAATATCCAGGGATTTATCCTGATACGTATGCATTTTGAGGCGTTTATTATTTTTTTAATTAGTTAAATTTGAAGCTACTAACGAGTCTTTCCACTCCTTGATTAAGCATGAAGTCAAATTTAGAATTTAGAGAAATCACGCGAACAAAACATTGAAATATTGTGAAATTAAAAATATACTGTTAAATCTGTATTATAAGTAAACTGCTAAAGCAGGATTCAAAATATACTGCTAAACAATAATATTTTGTCTTTCACAATACTTTAGTGTTCTATATGCCTGGCGCATGAAGTATAATTTGGAATTTAAAAAAGCCAAAAAATTTGGTTTCTTCGCTCCGCTTTGTCTATTTTAAAAGCGTTCAATTTGAAGTTTTAAAGGAGTGATTTTACTCCTTGATTAAGCATGAAGTAAAATTTCGAGTTTTGAAAATCCCGGTGAAAATTTGTCATTCATGCGCCACGCGTATAAAACACTATAATATTGTCAAATTTATGTATATTCTAAGTTCACCTAAAATCTGTGTTTTATATGCGTGGCGCATGAAGTAAAATTTCGAGTTTAGAAAAGCCCAGAAAATGTATCTCGGGTTGCTGCGCGACCCTCGACAAATTTTCACGGGGCATTTCTAAACTCGAAATTTTACTTCATGCTTAGTCTGGGAGTGGAAACCACTCGTTTAAAGCTTCAAATTGAACTCTTTTAAAAATCAAGGAATGTCAGAAAATTTCAGCTAAAATAATTAAGAAAAAGTAATGTGATTTTATAAAAATAATGACATACCATGCCTGAAACCAAATTCAATTTTTACCCTTTTCTAAACTCCAAATATTACTTCATGTGCCAGACATAACAAACACTAAAGTATTGTGAAATTCAAAATATTATTGTTTAGCAGTATATCTTCAATCCTGCTTTAGCAGTTTATTTTTAATGCAGATTTAGCTGTATATTTTTAATTTCACAATATTTCAATGTTTTGTACGCGTGGCTTCTCTAAGTGTTTACTTGTAAGTGTTGTCCACTTTCCGGTTAAGCATGCAGTAACATTTTCAGGCTTTATTAAACTAGAAATTTTACTTCATGCGCCACGCGTATTAGACACTGATTTCAAGTATACACAATATTTCATTGTTTTCAATGTTTAATACGCATGGCGCATGAAATAAAATTTAGAGTTTAGAAAAACCTGAACATTTGGTTTTTCAGGCTTTCCTTAACACTTTGGAAAACACTCGTTTAAAACTTCAAATTGAACTTCTAAAAAAAAGGTATGCATATGTAAAATTAAAAGAAATATTCCCTGTATTATTTTACTTATAAATTGTATTTTGGTTTGTTGAGTTAAAAAATTGGATGGTATTTTTTTCAAGTAAAAAAATAGCATCCAATACTTTAGTATTGCTTTTCTTTTTATCAAACGATATGGTTTTTGACACTTCTTAAAGAGTTACAGTGAATCAATGGGCTGGCATGATTTAACGAATGAAAAATTTCCTGTATTATCTTACTTATAAATTGTATATTGTTTAGTTGAGGTAAAGAATTGGATACTATTTTTTAACTTAAATTTATATTTCTTGAATAATTTTCTCACTTATCACTTGGTGAAACATTTTTAAATATTGATAATGAAGGTTTAAATTAAATTACACTTGGTTTGTTTCACAATTTTTAAAAATTGTGAAACAAACCAAGTGTAATTTAATTTAAACCTTCATTATCAATATTTAAATTTATAGTATTGTTTTTTTTATGAAATGACATGGTTTTTACACTTCTTAAACAGTTAAAGTGAAACTATTTTTAAAAAGGGCTAAATGGTTTAACGAATAAATAATTTTCTGTATTTTTGACTTATGAATTAAAAATTGTTGGGTTATAAAATTGTATACTACTTTTTGACTTAAATAATAAATATTGGATTTCTTTATGAGAAATTATATGGTTATCTCAAAGAGTTGAAGTAAAACTATTTTCAGAAAGGGTTGGTTTAACGAATATTCTTGATTTTTCTTTAATAGTATACAAGACAATAATTTGCCATTTTTTTAGCCAATTAATACAATAATATGAGTTTTTCTGTTTTGAAAATTCTATGTCAGCCCAATTAAACGTTACTTATATGTAATTTATCAAATGTTATGTTTAGAGGGGGGTTGGGTGCTTAGTTGTCAATTTTGGCTTAAATATCGCTTGAACTTCATAGTCACTTTTCAACGTCATATAAGATGGCAGAACGTTCAAATTAAGAGAGGGCAATTCACTTGAACTTCTAATGACGTCAAATGTTTTTGACGTCATATAACATGGCGGAACATTTAAATTGGTTATATAGAAGCAAAGCTACTTCGAATGCAGAGAGATTATCTCTTCGATGTATTGCTTTCTGTCTTTCACACGTCAAGAGTAACCATTATATAATAAAATGGTAAAAATAGAATCTTTATATGAACTTTTATTTCCATATAAATAATAAATTCTTTTATTTCTAAATAGAGCTCTTGACAAACAATATTTCTGCGTTAAATAAAACAGTTGAAAAAATGTGTCCTTGTCCTTGTAAAAGAACATATGTAAAATATTATCTTTTAACAACGCTGGAACCGTAGTCCTAACATACAAATTTTACATGGCCTAACCCCCCTCTTAAAGCTGAGCGATACGCTTATGAGAAAACACATGTATTTTTTTCAGATTTTTAAATATTTGTAAATAAAACACTTTTTTACTTTGTTTAACCACTATATGTTGCACATAATTCTGTGACTATAGTTTCAACTATCTAGTATTCATTCTCAAACTATAAGAATTAAGTGCAATATACAGTGTCATAGTTCATATATATCCAGTTAGCCAGTCTCTATACAAAATTTGGTAACCGCGTTTGGTTTGCATCCAGAAGCGGGATTGGTGATTGGTGTACAAAGTCGTCTATCTTACTCTTACCCCACATCCTTTACTCTCCTTTTCTACTTGATTTTCAGTTCTCACATAAGCATTGGCTCCTCTTGACAGTGGTTAAACAAAGTAAAAAAAATATTTTATTTACAAGTGTATTTGAGATTTACTAGAAAGTGAACGCCTACAACACAAAAAAATTAAATAAATATTTTGTGTGCACACTTAAAACAATATAATGTTTACAAGCGAACATTTTTCATAATATTGATCAGACGCCTATACCCCAGTTTACTCTTGTAGTGGAGTTTTAATATTTTCTAAAAAGTATACACGATAAATATTTATTTAGTTCAAAAATTCGATAAAATATTGTATTTTCCTATAAGCGAAATCGACTGCTATTTAAACGTATAAAACTCTGCATATTATTGTTTAAACTACTTCCTTATTTAGGGATAAAATATTTTGAAAAAGTTGGTATACTTCAAGGAAAGTACAAACTTCATGATTGTTTCAATAAAATGTTTCTTACTGTTACCATTGTTTCATAAAAAAAAATATCAAACAATGGTAAAGCACGTAAGCGTAAGCACGTCTTAAATTTGATTTTTTTCTGCAATATCTATAAAAAATATTGGAAAAGTAACTCAGTCACATTGTATAAGGTTCCTTTGCGAATAATTTTATCATTTCATAACAATTTCTTCTACGATAATCGAAACAAAATAACCCTGTTCAGAAAACATAAATTAAGAATAAGAATCATCCTCTAGTACATTCTAAGATGAAATAAATAATTAAAAAATAAAAGGGACGAAAACCTCAAACAAATGTTATTTCGTAAACTTATATTTTCAACAGTTGTTTTTTAATTTTAAAATGTTTGTTTAAAAAATTATTAATTAATTTGATTATTTTCTGTAGTATCTATAAAAAATTATTGGAAAACTAAATCAGTCACATTGTGAAAGGTTCCTTTGCGATTAACTTTATCATTTCATAAAAATTACTTTTACGATAACCCAGAAAAAATTATTTAGTTATAAGAAACCCTGTATTTATACGATAATTAAAAAAAATATATCAAACTTTGGTAAAGTAGCGTAATCACGTCTTACATTTGTTTTATTTTCTGCAATATCGAAAAAAATATTGGAAAACTAAATCAGTCACATTGTAAAAGGTTCTTTTGCGATTAATTGTATCATTTCATACCAATTTCTTTTACGATAATCCAGACAAAATAATTTAGAAATAAGAAACTCCGTATTTATGCGGAAATTCAGACAACATAATTTAAGAACAAGAATCACCCTGTAGTACATTTTAAGATGAAATAAATAATTAAAAAATAAAAAGGTCGAAAAACCTCAAACAAATGTCATTTCGCTAACTTAAAATTATTTACAACAATTGCTTTTTTAAGTTGAAAATATTTGTTTAAAAAAATATTATTCAATTTTATTATTTTGCAATATCTATAAAAAAAATAGTTGGAAACTAAATCAGTCACATTGTAAAAGCTTCCTTTGCGAAGATTTGTATTTTTTTTTTCATTTATTTCTGTCCTACAATAAATTTACTGGAGGGGGCAGGTGGTGGCCGAGCGGTAACGTCGTCGGGCTGTATCGCTCGGCGAGCCACAAACTCGGGTTCGATTCCCGTGCACGGGGAGACTTTATTTAAAAAATAATTTCTCGTCGTGTCCCTGGGTGTGGTGTGAATGTGTCGTGACGTCCAAAATATATGTAAAATTAATACAATCATCGTTAGTGGCTGAATGGCTAGAACCTATGCCAAACAAACAAAAAAAAAAAAAAATCACTGGAATGTCGTGCGTTATTGAGCTTTACGAAATTTTTATAAAGTGTTTTTACATCCTAGCGACATTATTTAAATGGAAAAAATTAAAAATCTTTGCAAAGGAATCTTTTACAGTATGAATCATTTAGAATTTCAATATTTTCTATAGATATTGCAGAAAAAAATCAAATTTAAAACGCAGTTATGCTACTTAACAATGTTTAATATTTTTTTTTTATGAAATAACGGCAAAAGTACGAAACATCATATTGAGACAATCACGAAGTTTGTACTTTTCTTAAAGAATACCAATTTTTTTAGAATATTTTATTTGTCCTTAATTATTTGTTGTTGATATTTTAGAAAAACAATGAGATGATTACAAAGTTTGTACTTTTCTTAAAATATATCATTTTTTCAAAATACTTCATCCTAAAATAAGACCGTAGTTAAGACGATAATATGCTGAGTTTATACGATTAGATAGCGGTCGACTTCCTAAGCAATTATTGAACTATCGCTCAATTTTAAAAATATGAGTTATTGATTTGTGGAGCAGTTCCTCAAAGCCTTCTTAAAGTTAATTCTTTTAAGCAATCATTAAACTAACGTTGAATTTTAAAAATAGATACAAATTACACTTCAAAAAGATTTTAAGGGCAGTTCCTTATAGTCTTAAGGTTAATTGTAGGTCAATTTGAAGTTTAAACGAGTGTTTTCCACTCCCAGGTTAAGCATGAAGTAAAATTTCCAGTTTAGAAAAGCCTGAAAATTTGGTTTGGTCGCGTAACGCGAAGCGCTACGCGGCCAAACCAAATTTTCAGGCTTTTCTAAACTGGAAATTTTACTTCATGCGCCACACGTGTTAAACACTGAAAGCACTGAAATATTGTGGACGAGTAAACTTCGCTTGAAATCAGTGTCTTATACGCGTGGCGTAAACTGCGCTTGAAATCAGTGTCTTATACGCGTGGCGCATGAAGTAAAATTTCGAGTTTAGAAAAGCCTGAAAATTTGGTTTGGCCGCTCCGCGCTTCGCGCTACGCGACCAAACCAAATTTTCAGGCTTTTCTAAACTCGAAATTTTACTTCATGCTTAACCTGGGAGTGGAAAACACTCATTTAAACTTATTTATATGCTGAAAAAATTACTTATATGCTGAAATTGTTATTCAATGTTCACTCAATATTGTCACAACATAGTTTGCGGTTGTTGATACTGTATTAATATTCATTATAGATACAATTTTAGATAAACCAGGTATAAAAATAATGCAGTTCTCAGTATTGTATCATCAATGAAAATTCAATAATATTCGATTCCTGTACAATATTGTGTCAGTAATAAATATCATGCATTACTTAATATAAATATTCAATGCCTGTACATTAGTTATCAAACTAACGCTTAATTTAAAAAATATAAAATTTGGTTTGGTCGCGTAGCGCGAAGGGCTACGCGGCCAAACCAAATTTTCAGGCTTTTCTAAACTGGAAATTTTACTTCATGCGCCACACGTGTTAAACACTGAAAGCACTGAAATATTGTGGACGAGTAAACTTCGCTTGAAATCAGTGTCTTATACGCGTGGCGCATGAAGTAAAATTTCGAGTTTAGAAAAGCCTGAAAATTTGGTTTGGCCGCTCCGCGCTTCGCGCTACGCAACCAAACCAAATTTTCAGGCTTTTCTAAACTCGAAATTTTACTTCATGCTTAACCTGGAAGTGGAAAACACTCATTTAAACTTACTTATATGCTGAAAAAAATTACTTATATGCTGAAATTGTTATTCAATGTTCACTCAATATTGTCACAACATAATTTGCGGTTGTTGATACTATATTAATATTCATTATAGATACAATTTTAGATAAACCAGGTATAAAAATAATGCAGTTCTCAGTATTGTATCATCAATGAAAATTCAATAATATTCGATTCCTGTACAATATTGTGTCAGTAATAAATATCATGCATTACTTAATATAAATATTCAATGCCTGTACATCAGTTATCAAACTAACGCTTAATTTAAAAAATACAAGCAAATTTGCTCCAAAAAGATTTTAAGGGCAGGTACTTAAAGTTTTTTAAAGTTAATTGTAGGAACATATAAAATTACTTATATGCTGAAGTTGTTATTTAGTATTCACTCAATATTGTAACAACATAGTTTGCGGTTATTGATACTATATTAATGCTCATTATAGATACAATGCTGTATAAACCCAGTATAAAAATAATTCAGTTTTCAAAATTGTATCAACGATTATAATTCAATAATAGATATTCGATTCCTGTACAATATTGTGTCAGTAATAAATATCATGGATCACTTAATATGGATATAAATTTTCAGGCTTTTCTAAACTGGAAATTTTACTTCATGCGCCACACGTATTAAACACTGAAATATTGTGGACGAGTAAAATTCGCTTGAAATCAGTGTCTTATACGCGTGGCGTAAACTTCGCTTGAAATCAGTGTCTTATACGCGTGGCGCATGAAGTAAAATTTCGAGTTTAGAAAAGCCTGAAAATTTGGTTTGGTCGCTCCGCTACGCGGAGCGACCAAACCAAATTTTCAGGCTTTTCTAAACTCGAAATTTTACTTCATGCTTAACCTGGGAGTGGAAAACACTCATTTAAACTTATTTATATGCTGAAAAAATTACTTATATGCTGAAATTGTTATACAATGTTCACTCAATATTGTCACAACATAGTTTGCGGTTGTTGATACTGTATTAATATTCATTATAGATACAATTTTAGATAAACCAGGTATAAAAATAATGCAGTTCTCAGTATTGTATCATCAATGAAAATTCAATAATATTCGATTCCTGTACAATATTGTGTCAGTAATAAATATCATGCATTACTTAATATAAATATTCAATGCCTGTACATCAGTTATCAAACTAACGCCTAATTTAAAAAATAATAGCAAATTTGCTCCAAAAAGATTTTAAGGGCAGGTACTTAAAGTCTTTTTAAAGTTAATTGTAGGAACATATAAAATTACTTATATGCTAAAGTTGTTATTTAGTATTCACTCAATATTGTAACAACATAGTTTGCGGTTATTGATACTATATTAATGCTCATTATAGATACAATGCTGTATAAACCCAGTATAAAAATAATTCAGTTTTCAATATTGTATGAACGATGATAATTCAATAATAGATATTCGATTCCTGTACAATATTGTGTAAGTAATAAATATCATGGATCACTTAATATGGATATTCATTGCATGTACAGCAATTATTGAACTAACGCTTAATTTTAAAAATACAAATTATGCTCCAAAAAGATTTGAGGGCAGTTTTTTAGAGTCTATTTTAATTGGGTTTTTGGTTTTAGCGGCAGAATTAATTCAAAAAATAAAATCGAGACGGAGACTTTATTGTAGAATTTTATATATATTTTTTTTTAATTCTTTTTCTAAAAAAAATATGTGCCTATTTTTCTTAAAGTTAATTGTAGGAACTACAATTACAATAAAATTACTCTCTTCCTTCACGCATCAAAAAATCGTCCACAGTGCTAAAAAATAAAACAACTAGAATTAAACAACATTTTAAAAAAACGATCAAACCGGTGTTTGTTGCGAATCTTGGAAAGATGTAAATACTTGTTAAATAAATCGATCGATTAGATAATAAATGTTTAAAAAAAATAAATGCTGAGGGGCATTAAGCCTGAAACGCAGAGCACCGCCACCGCTCGGTTCTCTTTAATTCGATATTTAATTTCCCATTGTGATTACAAGCAAAAAAGCGTAATTTTAATTAATTAATTAAAATAAACTAAAAAAATAAAAGAAAATCGTTATAAAAAAATTTTGGTTTTGGGTTCGCTCGGATTTATCGCGTAAATTAATTATTAGACTTTGTAAGATAAATTAATTAAAATAGAAAATTCGAAAAGAGAAAAAAATTAGGTTCTTAGGGATTTTTCTGGAGTGTCCTTTTTGTGTCGCACGTGAAGAGCACACAAACAGTTTACTTTTGCACCGGATTTTGAGAAAAAAAAAAGAAGTAAAAATCGAATTGTCAATAATCGACGAGGCCTCGATGTTTTTAATTTTTGTACGAGGGGTGATCAAAAAGTAAGGCCTGAATTCTGACGTTACGATACTGATTAGAAGTGATACGAAATGAAAATAACGAAACCTTGTCTTTTATTAAATCACTTCTCAAGATTCCTTTGACGGATAGGAATCTTGAGAAACATGCCCATGTCTAGATTCTTTGCATGCAATAAAACGTGTACTTCTTTTTGATCAACCCACGTAATTGAATATTATGTAGATTATGTTATTTGTTTTTTTTGTATAATTTTATCCCATAGCTGTGATTTCCTAGACTGAACACTACACTTTGTAATAAATTTGATTAGGATTGAACTCGCGACTCTCACGTTCACGCAATTGTTTCCAGGATCTTTCGTTGTTGTTCGACTGATGTTAGAGTCTAGTCAAACGGTTTTTATAGAAAGAGTTTTGAGACTTTCACAGTGTTGTTTTTAAATAATATGTTGGGGGAGTTTGTGGATTTTAAGAAAATAAAAACAGAGACTCGAGTTGTTTAACTAAAGGTAATTTGTGGATTTTAACAAAATAAAAACAGACTTGAGTTGTTTAATTAAAGTTAATTTGTGGATTTTAAGAAAAATTAATACAGACTCCAGTTGTTTAATTAGAGTTAGTTTGTGGATTTTAAGAAATTAAAAGCAGAGACTTGAGTTGTAAAACTATACATATGTTCGAAAGCGTAAACGCCATCTAATGCCCATTAGCTTAAGTAGGATCGTCAATAGCTGGCAAACTGACGATGAACTGATTTTATCCTTTTAAAGACTTAAGGTGTTTAACTAAAAGTAATTTGTGAATTTTAGCAAAATAAAAACAGACTTGAGTTGTTTAACTAAAGTTCATTTGTGGATTTTTACCAAATAAAAACAGACTCGAGTTGTTTAACTCGAGTTTTTTTAAGAAAACTAATACAGACTCGCGTTGTTTAATTAGAGTTAGCTTGTGTATTTTAAGAAATTGAAAACAGAGGCTTGAGTTATAAAACTATACATATGTTCGAAAGCGCAAACGCCATCTAATGCCCATTAGCTTGGTAGCATCATCAATAGCAGGTATTGACGATGCTGTTTAAGCTAATGGGCGTTAGATGGCGTTTACGCTTTCGAAGATATGTAAATTGCACAGGCCATAATAAATGGTCAAAGATGTTCAGTATCCTTCAAGCACTGGTTCGGGATTGTAGTCACGATGGCGTTGAAGCCTGAAACGCGTATATAGTTATCCGGTGAATGAATGAGTACTAAACACAAATTCATTATCTTGATATTTGTAAAACTATTCATTTGTGGTTTTTAATAAAATAAAAATAGCGGCTCGAGATGTTTAACTAGAGTTATTTTTATGAGATCTAAGAAAATAAATCGAGAGCCGAGTTGTTTAATTAAAGTTAATTTGTGTATTTTAAGAAAATAAAAAGACTCGAGTTGTTTAACTAGAGTTTTCAACATTTTTACTACAGTTTTTAAGACTAGAAAATATTTGTATAAAAGACAAATTACAATATTTTAAACTCAAAACAGTATATAGGGAGTTTTTCTGTTAAGTATACATACCCCAATTATAAGCTGTAAATCTTCAAATATTCGTAGTTTTTTTTAAGAGTCAATTTGAAGCTTTAAACGAGTGTTTTCCACTCCCAGGTTAAGCATGAATTAAAATTTCGAGTTTAGAAAAACCTGAAAATTTGGTTTGGTCGCTCCGCGAAGCGGAGCGACCAAACCAAATTTTCAGGTTTTTCTAAACTCGAAATTTTAATTCATGCGTCACGCGTATAAGACACTGATTTCAAATAAAGTTCACTTGTACACAATTAATTTTTAGATTTTAAGAAAGTTAAAACAGACTTGAGATGTTTAATTAGAGTTAATTTTTTTATTTTAAGAAAATAAAAACAGATTAAAGTTTAACATTTATAATACCGTTTTTAAAAAAATGTTAAAGTCTTTAATATATAGACTTAATAGTAGTTAAAGTCATAAAAAATTAGTAAACAGAAAACTGTAAAATATTAACCTAAGACAGAGACTTGAGTTGTTTAAATAAAGTTAATTTATGGATTGTTTTTAAGACAATGAAAGAACTTTCCTAAAATACAGATTCAAGTTGTTTTTCTAGTTTTTACCATTTTCACTACAGTTTTTAAAAGTTTTATTAAGTCTTTAATACATAGACTTTTGATTGGTTAAAGTAATTAAAAATTTGTAAACAGAAAACTGTAAAATATTAACTTAAGACAGAGACTTGAGTTGTTTAAATAGAGTTAATTGAGTTAATTTTGTTATGGTTCTCATGACAATGAAAGAACTTTCCTGAAACACAGATTCAAGTTCTTTTTCTAGAGTTTTTAACATTTTGACTACAGTTTTTAAAAGTTTTATAAAGTCTTTGATGTATAGACTTAATATTGGTTAAAGTAACTAAAAATTTGTAAACAGAAAATTGTAAAATATAAATTTTAGATAAAGACTTGAGTTGTTTAGAGTTAATTTATGGATTTTAAGAAAATATATTTACTAAAGTTGTTTAACATTTTCCCTATAGTTTTTAAGAGTTTTACCAAGAGTCTTTGATACAAAAACTTAAGAAAGGTACAAGTAATAAAATATTTGTAAACAGAAATTGTAAAAAATAGACCTGAGACAGGTTTGAGTAAATGCATTTTAGTAAATTAAAATTAAAATTTATTAACGTTAGATCAAACACAAAATCAAGCTAGGCAGTATATTTTAAACTTCGCCTTAAATCAGTGTTTTGTACGCGTGGCGCATGAAGTAAAATTTCGAGTTTAGAAAAGCCTGAAAATTTGGTTTGGTCGCTCCGCTTCGCGGAGCGCCCAAACCAAATTTTAAGGCTTTTCTAAACTCGAAATTTTACTTCATGCTTAACCTGGTAGTGGAAACACCCGTTAGAAGTTTCAAATGCGCCTTTATAAAATTAGTTGAATGCCTAAAATTAATTATAAAATTCCACCGAATGTTCACAAAAAGTTTTTATTTTCTTTCTGAGAAACATTAAATTATTTTCCACAAAAAAGAAAATTGTTGAATGCCTAAAATTAATTATTAAAATTAATTATTACATTCCACCGAATGTTCACAAAAAGTTTTCTTTTTCTTTCTGAGAATCATCAAATTATTTTTCACAAATAAAAAATTAGTTGAATGTCTAAAATTAAATATTAAATTCCACCGAATGTTCACAAAAAGTTTTCTTTTTCTTTCTGAGAAACATCAAATTATTTTTCACAAAAAAAAATTAGGCTAATGCTTAAAATTAATTCTTAAATTCCACCGAATGCTCACAGAAAGTTTTCTTTGTCTTTCTGAGAAACATCAAATTATTTTCCACAACAATAAAAAATCCACAAAACCCTCAATTCACCCCACAAACACAAACACCTTAATTAAGTAAATTCGCAGCTCGTAAAACACACACAAACAAACAAAACTCAAGTGCAATTTCCCCACCCCCTTAAAACTTCGAACGACGTCATTTGTAGATGAGGAGCGCGTCCTTTTTCTTAAAAAAAAAAATGAAAAAGGCGCGGTTTTAGAAGACTGATTTCTTTAATCTTAATCACCCTACACCGACACTTAAAAAACAGGGTCGAAATCGACCCCTTAATTTATATAACTAGCGTGGACCAATATTACCATGAGATACATAGTTTTCACACAACGTGCCTTTAAATTTAAAGAAATTGAAAATAAGATAAAAATATCACATTCCACTAAAAAAATAAAAAATAAAAATACACTGTACACACATCACAAGAAAATGTTTTTGAAAAAGAAAAAAAACTCGACATTAATCCATTTAGTGTAAATAATAAAAGAAAAGATAATTCACAATTTTCTGAGTTTATTGCAGTTCTTTTTTGAAAATGAAAAAAAGACTCGACATAAATCCATTTCGTATAAATAATAAAAGAAAAGATAATGCACAATTTTCAGAGTTTATTGCAGTTACTTTACAAAAAACTCTTTTCTTATCTTTATAGAAAACATAAAACATTTAAACATTGTAGAGATTTCAATAAATCTCCATGAATTTTTTGAGTTAATTATAGAAATTTCAATCTCGACATTTATATCTATTGTGTATAAATAAAGAAAGAAACGAGAATTCACAATTTTTTAAGTTTATTGCAGTAACTTTAAAAAACCCTCTTTTCGGATCTTTATAAGAAAGATAAGAAACACATTTAAACATTATAGAGCTTTTTTTTTTAGTTGATTATAGAAATTTGAATTCACGATATTAATTTGTGATTAAAATTTCTATAATCAACTCAAAAAAATCATAGATCTTAATTAAAATCCATTATCCATTTAATAAAAATAAAGAAAGAAAAGAAAATTAACAATTTTCTTTAGTTTCTTACAGTAACTTTAAAATACTTCTTTTCAGATCTTTATAAGAAAGATAAGACATTTAAACATTATAAATGGTTCAGTAAAGCTCTATGAATTTTTTGAGTTTATTATAGAAATTTCAACAAATCTCTATGATTTTTTTGTGTTTATTATAGAAATTTCAATTAAGCCAGAAAACATAACAAGAGATAAAACATTTAAACATTATAGAGATTTCAATAAAACTCAATGAATTTTTTGAGTTTATTATAGAAATTTCAAGAAAGCTCAATGTATTTTTTGAGTATATTATAGAAATTTCAATAAAGCTCTATGAATTATTTGAGTTTATTATAGACATTTAAATAAGCCTCTATGCATTTTTGAGTTTATTGGAGAAATATTAACAACTATAACTCTAACTATAACTATAACTCTATGAATTTTTTGAGTTTATTAGCTTTAGCTTAATACATTTTTTGAGTTTATTATAGAAATTTCAATAAATCTCTTTTTTGTGTTTATTATAGAAATGTCAATTAAGCGAGAAAATATTAAGAGATAAAACATTTAAACATTATAGAGATTTCAATAAAACTCATTGAATTTTTTGAGTTTATTATAGAAATTTTAACAAAGCTCTATGCATTTTTTGAGTTGATTATAGTAATTTCAATAAAGCTCTATGAATTTTTTAAATTAAATATAGAAATTTTAATAAAGCTCTATTCATTTTTTGCGTTCATTATAAAAATTTTAATGAAACTGTATGCATTTTTTGAGGTTATTATAAACATTTTAATAAAGCTCTATGCATTTTTTGTGTTTAATACAGAAATATCATTAAAGCTCTATGCATTTTTTAAGTTTATTATAGAAATTTCAATAAAGCTCTATGCATTTTTCGAGTTTATTATAGAAATTTCAATAAAGCTCTATGCATTTTTTGAGTTTATTATAAAAATTTCAATAAAGCCCTATCCATTTTTTGAGTTTATTATAGAAATTTCACTAAAGCTAGTAAGGGGGATTACGGGGCCAGGAAATAAACCCGGAAGTAATACCGGAAGTAATCTTGGAAGTAAAGCTCGCATCCAGATGAAAGCCTAAGTTCACTTTCCGGAAAATTTATAGAAAAGTTTTCGGATAAAAGTAAGCATCCGGATGAAAGCTCAAGTTTTCTTTCCGGGAAAGTTCTCGGAAAGCTTTCTAGTGAAATTTAGAGTTCACTTTTCGGAAAAGCTCCCGGAAAGTTTTTCGGTGAAAGCTTGCATCCGGATGAAAGCTTAAGTTTACTTCAACTTACCTGTTTCTGTATAGCTGTTAGCTGTTTTCTGAATAACTGTTAGCTGTTTTCTGTATAACTAATACTTGTTTTAAATAGCTGGTGCCTGTTTTAAATAACTGGTACCTGTTTTTTTGTATAGCTGGTACCTGTTTCTGTATAACTGGTACCTGTTTTAAATGACTGGTACCCGTTTCTTACAAAACTAGTACCTGTTTCTTGTATAACTGGTACCTGTTTCTGTACAATTGGTAGCTGTTATTTAAAACAGGTACGTGTTGTACAGAAAACAGTTATACAGAAAACAGCTAACAGTTATACAAAAACAGGTAAGTTAAAGTAAACTTGAGCTTTTCGTAAGGTTTCCCGGAAAGAAAACTTGAGCTTTCATTTGGATGCGAGCGTTTACCCGAAAGCTTTTCTAGAGCTTTTCCGGAAAGTAAACTTAAGCTTTCATCTGGATGCGAGCTTTATAATAACTAGTACCAGTTATACAAAAAACAGGTACCAGTTATTTAAAACAGATACCAGCTATTTAAAACAGGTACTAGTTATACAGAAAACAGCTAACAATTATACAAAAAACAGCTAAAAGATGTACAGAAACAGGTAAGTTGAAGTAAACTTGAGCTTTCATCCGGATGCGAGCTTTCACCGAAGAAATTTCCGGCTTTTCCAGCTTTTCCGAAAAGTGAACTCGAGCTTTTACCGGAAAGCTTTCCGAGAGCTTTTCCGGAAAGTAAACTTAAGCTTTCATCCACATGCGAGCTTTAATCAGAAAGCTCTACCAGAGCATTTCCGGAAAGTAAACTTAAGCTTTTATCTGGATGCGAGCTTTACTTCTGGGATTACTACCTGGCCCCGTGTTGGCCAATCCGCTCTACTAAAGCTCTATACATTTTTGAGTTTATTGTAGAAATTTCAACAAAGCTCTATGCATTTTTTGAGTTTAATATACAGGGTGGAGCACCGCATACGACGCGGTCTTTTTATGGAAAACCATGCCATTTCGTTAAATTCTTTTTAAATAGATAGATGTAGGATCGTTGTGTGCACAATTTTAGATTATTAGCAGTTATACAGAGTGTTTTATAAAAAAGATCCACATCAAAGTTATGTTTTTTTTTAAATGGAACACCCCGTATTCTTTTTAATTTTTGAATTCTAGCGAATAAATAAAGGTGAGTTACTTTAATATTCCCTATACCGATCATTTACCGTTTTAAAAATATTTACAGACGATTGCATGATTTCCATAAAACGACCGTGTCGTATGCGTTGCCCCACCCTGTAGAAATCTATATATTTGTTGAGTTGTGAATACAAATTTTAGAAGAGCTCTGAGTTTTTTGTGTTTATTTTAAAAGTTTCAATGAAAATCTATGAAATTATTTTAGTTTATTTTAGAAATTACAATAAAGCTCTTTCCTTATATTTTTAAGAGAAGTAAAACATGTACATTTTATAATTAACTGAGTTTATTATAGAAATTAAAATCCTTAAAGTAAAGCTAGAATTATCTTAATCTTTGTTAGTGTCTTTAAGATACGTGAATAATTCTCTTTATTTTGTAAGAATTCATGTGTCCGTATCTTAAAGCGCTTTTTCAAATTTCAGAGTACTCGCTTTAATTGTTAAAGATTTCAAAAGAACTTTTTTACATTTTGAGCGAAATAGAGGTCTCTTAAAAAAATGTTGATTGTATTTAAGAGAATGAAAGAACTCTCCTAAATTATAATATAAGAAAAAGTACTCTTAAACTTGTTTAATTGTTTTCAAGATAATGAATACATTATCTTCATTTTTTCGTATAACTCTTTGAAATATTAAGAAAACTGGAAAACTAAAAAATATCAGAGTACTCTCTTTAATTCTTGAAGATTTTAAAAGAAACTTTTAAATTTTAAGCAAAATAGAGGACTTAAAAAATTGTTGATTATTTTTAAGAGATTTAAAGAGCTCTCCTAAGTTATAAGACAATGAAAGAGCTTTCCTAAAATATAAAAAAGTGTTCTTAAAATTGTTTAATTGTTGCTAAGATAATGAATAAACTATCTTGATTTTTTTCAAATAACTTTTAAATATCAAGAAGAATGGAAAACTCAGAGAATTCAGAGATTTAGGGAACTCTATAAAATATATTCATTTTTTTTTATAAGAAATAGAGAACTCTATACTAAATATTCGAAGATTTTTAAGAAAACTATATAAAAAATCAAAGATTTTTATTAATCAAAGATATTTAAAAGAAATAGAAAACTCTATAAAATATTTTCGAAGATCGTTTAACAGAAATAGAGAACTCTGTAGAAAATATTCGAAGATTTTTAAGAGAACAATATAAAAAAATCTAAGATTTTTAAGAATCGAAGATGTTTAAGAGAAATAGGAAACTCTATAAAACATTTTCAAAGATTTTTTAGGAGAAACAAAGAACTCTGTACAAAATATTCGAATATTTTTAAAAGAACTATATAAAAAGATCTAAGATTCTATAAAAAGATTTGAAGATTTTTTAAGAGAAACAGAGAACTGTAAACAAAATATTCGATAATTTTTATGAAAACTATATAAACAAATTCTATCTATGATTTTTAAGAGAAATTGAGAACTCTATAAAAAAAATAGACGAACATTTTTAAGAGAAATAGCGAACTCTAAAAAATATTCGAGGATTTTACAAAGAAATATATTACTCTGTAAAAAACAACTAAAAATTTTTAAGAGAACTGTATACAAACATTCTCATGATTCTATGAAGAAATATAGAACTTAAAAAGTAATTCAAAGATTTTTAAAAGAATTAAAGAACTCTATGCAAAAATTCAAGAATTTTTAAAAGAAATCATACAGCGAATTTTTCTTTTAAGAATACATATGCATACGCTTTTTTTAAAAGAGTTCAACTTGTATCAAACACTGAAAACACTGAAATATTGTGTACAGGTGAACTTCACTTGAAATCAGGGTCTTATACGCGTGGCGCATGAAGTAAAATTTCGAGTTTAGAAAAACCTGAAAATTTGGTTTGGTCCCGTAGCGCTACGCGCTACGCGACCAAACCAAATTTTCAGGTTTTTGTAAACTCGAAATTTTACTTCATGCTTAACCTGGGAGTGGAAAACACTCGTTTAACGCTTCAAATTGAATTCTTAAAAAAAACTACGAACATCTGAAGATTCACAGCATATAATCAAGATATGTATATTTAAAAGAAAAACTCGCTGAATAGTTGAGCATTTTTAAGAAAATGAAATAAATAACACTCTTATATTTTAAGAGAAATAGAACTCGATTAAATGCTAAGAGATAGAACTCGTGTAAATTTTAAAAGAAATATAACTCGCTTAAATTTCAAGAGAAATAGAACTCGTTTCAATTTTAAGAGAATTAGAACTCGCTTAAATTTTAAGAGAAATACAACTCGCTTAAATTTATTAAAGAGAAAGAAAACTAAAACAAAAATGGAAGAATTTCAAGATAAATAAAAAACTATCTTAAATTATGAGTGCAATTATAAATTCTGTTAAAATTGATTGTTGTTAACAGTAACAAACTTTTCTCTTTAAAAAAATGTCAGTTGTTCCAAAACAAATAAAGAAATCAAAACACAAACATATCGAGTAATTTCTTTATTAATCATTCTTACTAGAATTAGCAGTTGTGTCGTAAAACTGATGTTGCCATTTTTATTTAAGACTGATGAATTATTTAAAAAAAAGATTAAATTAAATAATTTCGTTATATCCCAAAGTATGTAGGATTCATGAATTGTTAAAAAGAAAATATATAATATTATTATATGTTGCATATCGAATAGTGCGCGGATCTCTTTGTAAGCATTACTAACTACCTCATTATATAATAAATAAATGGAGAATTATATATAATATAAATAAATAAAATTATTTACAAGGAAATAAATGAAATGTACATAGTTATGCGAAAGATTTTTATATTTGAAAATGTGTTTATCGTTCTCCCGGTGGAAATAAAACTACACCAGCACGAATTGTATGAAAATGAATAAATAAAGTGCTCATGTTTTTTTCTGATTTATTTACGTTTTTATTTTTACGCGGAAATGATTGGCTGGAAATGATTTTCACATTGTACTATTAACGATAATGTTTAATTTAATTATTTTATTGTAATGTTATATTGTTAGTTTATAGTTGTATATTGCACTGCACGTATGTAATGCATTATCTTTTAAGGATATAAATATAAAAAAATATATATTCTAAAATAAAATTGATTGTTTTATGTACAACTTCTTTCATCCTTTCCCCTGTTAAATACAATTTTAGGCGAGTTGAGTAAATCGTTTAATAATTTACACAACTTGCCTTAGACTCGTATTGCAAAGTATAGTTTGAAAAATTGTAACTAAGGTTACCAGATGTAATTTAAAATGTCCTCAAATCTTTCATAGAAATTCCCTAAAATTCCAATGTTTCACCCTCAAAATAATCTCAATAAATAAGAACGCAAGTAAATGTAGATTTATTGAATAGTATATGTATATAAAAAAATACAAATAATCAGTCCGATTCAGTACCCCAACGTTAAGTTTAACAGCACGTTATTCTTAAAGAAAACGTTAAATGACGATTTGGTGTTCCGTATTTTCGCAATTTTTTATCATGCTGAACGTTAAACCCCTAAAGTTCTTCGCCCGTGAAGTAAAGTTGTTGTATTCTTAGTTCAGCATTAAATAAGCAGACATTAACTACAGAATTCAGGCCCAGTTCGAGAAGTGCTTTCTTTCATATATAAAAAATTGAAAAGAAAGTCTGTTGCATCGAAATCAAGCGAGGAGGAAATGCCAAGGAAACGGTATGCAAGTCAAAAGTTGATTGCCTAAGTGTTCCAAGGTTTTCCGCGAAGAATTCCTATAAGACAATACTAGGCCCGATACAAGAGCTGCAAGACAGCAAAAATTGATGAGGTGTATCTTAGGTTTAACTTTGAACTTGTTTACATCTTTTAATTGTTTGATTGTAGCTGGTAAGTTATTATAATATTTGATTCCTGAAACAAATATACTATTTTTTAAGATATCGGTAGAATTTTATTGGATGATAAGATTACTTGTTCTGCGTATATTGTGGTCGTGCCACTGTTTGCTGATTTTTATTTCAATATTTGAGTTAATGATTTTATGTATAGCTATACATCTTTCTAAGTTTATTTTGTTGGTTATAATTAATTCAGGTATATCAAGGTTATATATGACTTTTAATATTTTATTCTTCTGTCTTTGAATAGTATTAATGTTATGAACACTTGTCCTACCCGATATGCTACATAAATAATTTACTCTGGATCAAAATGGAGTGTTACATATGCTCTTCTTTGAATGGAATAGTATAAGGTTGTGTGTCCTGTATATTGCACCAGTCGCTGCACTTTTTCTTGTTAAGAGTTCTAGGTGTTTGTCCCATTTTAAGTCGTCTATTATTGTCAATCCTAAATATTTAACTTCTGTTGTTTTGCTTATGCTGACATTTTGTACTCGAATGTTCCTTATTATACTCCGTCAGGGCCTTCCTATACTCCTTCCACTGTCCGGAGGCTTTAGCCCTATTAAAAGTACCCCTAGTTCTGGCTTTTAGGCTAGCGAGTTCGCTGTTCCACCAGGGCACTTCTGTAACGACATCCCTTTGCATTAATAAACAACTGCTTTCATAAGCGATGTTGATTACATCTTGTAATTGTGTCGATGCTACTTCTAGCTGTTCTACAGTTTCGATAAGATGTAGTGGTCCAGCAAGTTCCGACGTAAGGCGCTCCTGGTAGGCCCTCCCAGTCGGTATTTTTGGGATTTCTGAAGCCATTGATGTGGTTGCTACCACTATCGATGTCAAACCGTATATGCTGATGGTCTGATAGTCAGACGTAATCTGAGACGTACCCGTTTTTTATGAATTGGCTTACGTAATTATCAGCTAAGGAAATGCCTAATATCTCATTTCTAACCGATGTGAGAAAAGTAGGTTTATTACCTTTATTGATTATATCTAAGTTTTCACTTAAGACATAGTCTAACAGAAACTCACCTCTTGTGTTGGTATCCGTACTACTTCATACAATGTGGTAGGCGTTGGCATCGAACTTAAGACATAGTCTAACAGAAACTCACCTCTTGTGTTGGTATCCGTACTACTTCATACAATGTGGTAGGCGTTGGCATCGAAGCCTAGGATAAGGTGCTTCTTGCTCATCTTGCACGAGGTAATGAGGCGTTTGACCTCTTCTAGTGGTGGAGATGTGGGATCACACGGGAAGCAGGCCGAAGCTACGGGGACGGGCAAGAGGACAATCACCTCTTGCCTGTCCCCGTAGTTACTCTGATTTGTGCTGTGATCAGACCTCTGGTGATGAATTCTGGAACGGGAATGTAGTTAGTGCCGGCATTCAATAACAAAACGGCCCTAACGTTATCATGTAAGGTAGTGGTTCTGGTTCTTTGGGAAGTGCGCATTTCTGCACTGCACTTAGGTCTCATTAGGCCCATTGTGCTTCCTCCCGTCGATTTCCCAGCGTCAGCTCAGCCAGCCTACCTGGGTTAGGTAGTCTAATAAAGCCGAGGTGGATAGATTCCTTATGTAGGCCATTGTGGGCCATCTTTCACCCAGTGACGAGCCTCTCGTTGACGAGAGTGCCAGGCAATCGCTGAGAATGTGTCCGACAGTCTCGTCTTCCATGTTACACCCTCTGCGGGATGGAGAGTCAACTATCCCTATTCTATATAGGTGTGCGTTTATCCCGCAGTGGCCAGTCAGGGCGGCAGTTATACGCCTAAGGTTCCCACTGGTCAGCTGCAGGTACTGTTTCGCGGATCTCTCGATGGGATGCAATAGTGTTTGTAAGGTACTATAAATCAACTTACAGTTTTTGGAATGTAGGCGCATAATTTAGCCTCTTCTGGTCATGGTGGAGGGTTATCTTGACGCAAGTTAGTTTTGTAGGTGATCGGGTCACTGTGGTTTACCGGGGCAGGACTTGGTGTTCCTGTTCCCCTGGGATCAGTTTCTCCGATCGCCTTTCCTACTGGGCTGTCCGACTGGTTGATTACAGCCGGTCCAGCCTCTTCTTTAATAGGGAGTGAGGAAGCCGATGAGTGGGGCATCTCATCTGTCCCTTTCTCTACCCCCATGGTTTCTGGAGTGTCAGCTTCCGATTCTTCTCCGGACTCTTTTGATGGGGCAGTCTTATCCGCCCACAGTAAAGATAAGGGATCTGTTATTTTATTTATGTATTTAATAATAAGCATAGGCCATTTCATAAAACAATTGTAATACAGAATAAAATAATAAATATCATTGATATTGAAAAATCACAGCTGAATTCGTTATGATACATAAGTAGTATCAATTTTGAACTTATCAGTAAATCAGCGCTTTGCACGCCTGGCGTATGAAGTAAATATTTTAAGTAAGGAAAAGCCTAAACATTTGGATTGGTCGCTCCGCTTCGCTTCGATACCTATCCAAATTTTCCAGGTTTTGATCATTTTAATTTTGTTAGCTTTCGTTAACCACATAAGTTGCCTATTTTCAAAAACTCCTGAATCCATTTTGTTTTTAATGGATTTCGGTGTTTTTGGAAATAGGCATATTTTTATTCACTTGGCCGTTTTACGAATATTTAACATTTTTGGTGTATTTTTATAACAAAAAGCAACCTTGTTTGTATACAGGGAATTTGTCTTTTGTGTAAACATATGCATTTAAAAAATCTATCTAAAATATAAAGTTTTTAGAGATCTATTTTTTAAAATATGCTATTGTTAAAAATGTCTTACAGGGAATTTTTCTTCTAGGTAAACATATGCATGTAGTTTAAACCGGTTGATACACGTTTTAATGAAGTGTCATTATTTCAAAATTTGTTTTCGCAAATATGCTAACGTTTGAAATTTTATATCTGTTAATCTGTAATTTAAATCGGTTGATACACATATCAGTTGGTACCGTTTTAACATTTCAAGTCTCTCTAAAATATGTAATCTCTTTTTTAAAATATGCTAATGCTAGAAATTTCATACAGGGAATTTTTCTTTTAGGTAAACATATGTATAATCTGTAAATTTTCCGACATCAGTTGTTTTTTAAGAGTTTAATTAATAAATCTAAGCATGAAGTAAAATTCGAGTTTAGAAAAGCCCCGTGAAAATTTGTCGAGGGTCGCGCAGCTTTTCTAAACTCGAAATTTTACTTCATGCGCCACGCGTATAAAACACTGATTTCAAGCGAGGTTGGCAATATTTGAGTATTTTATACGCGGGATTTCACGGAGATTTTCTTAACTCTAAATTTTACTTCATGCTTAATCTGGGAATGGAAAACACTCGTTTAAAGTTCCAAATTGAACTCGTTTGGAAATTTTACTTCATGCTTAGTCTAGGAGTGGAAAACACTCGTTTAGAGCTTCAAATTAAACTCTTTTGGAGTTGCGAGGCGCATGAAGTAAAATTTCGAGTTTAGAAAAGCCCTAAAAATTTGTCTCGGGTCGCTGCGCGACCCGAGACAAATTTTCATAGGGCTTTTCTAAACTCGAAATTTTACTTCATTCTTAGTCTGAGAGTGAAAAACACTCGTTTAAAGCTTCAAATTGAACTCTTTAAAAAAAACAAGGTATATCTAAAGATTTAAAGAAAATTAGCTGAATTTGGAATACGTATACTTTAAAGAAAAACTCCCTGTATATCAGCTTCCGTATTTAACTATAAATATTTTTTTAGGCAAATACAGGGTATATGTATTTGCGAATAATTTTTTTTTACGCTATTAATTTTAATGGCCAATACCTACTAATAAATTCATAATAATGCACAAGCACATATAAACAGCAATTATCGATTCGCGTGAAATCGCCCCTGGCAACGTGCATTGTTTTGATGGCTGAAATAATTCCTCAACCGCACAATGAAAAATAAAGTTAACACACGAAAACAAAAAAAAAATGGTCAATACCTTGAATTTTTAAACGCTTTTTAATGAAAACGTAAATTACGCGCGCACACGGCAAAAAGCTCGCGTGATCGTTACGCAATAATTGACGAGCATTTACCGCTCTGGCCCATCATTAATTTAATAATCCTACCTAGTAAAAGCTTCGATCGATCGATTTCCCATCAATTCGCGAAGGGATTCGATAATTATGGTGGTAATTAAGTGCGCTCGTATTACTGTAATGTGCGCTTTTTAGAATTCAGCCCGATGCCGGGGTCTTTTAAATGTTAGCCGGGTATTTATTTATGGCGTGTTGAGCTTTAATGGCACGTGCTCTTCAATTATTGCGTTCTTGATTGCGGTGGAGAAGAATGAGAGGGGTGCAATTAATAACTGTGTCGTACACTTTGCTGTTCGGAATTGTGGAATTGTAAAATCGATTAAAAAAAAAACAACTTATTTTCTTACAATTATTATAAAAAATAGTCGATTCATTTTTACTTTCCCCCATATGCAAAACAAAGGGTATTGTTTTCGCGAAAATTTTCAAATTAAAAATTTTAGTGGATATATCCTATTTGAGTTCATTAAGACCATTGTTAAAAAATATCTATAATTCTGTCCTTCTGTAAGTCTGTCCTGTAATTCTTTCGCCACGATTAAGTCTAAGCCGATTGAGCTGTCACAAGGCCGTAGCTAAAAAAAAAAATCGGGTCGAGATATAAACATTTCGGGGTGAAAATATTGTTTTTGCTTTTTCTGCGCCGCTTTTACATACTAAAATTTAACATTTAGAAAATTTCTGGGGGGGGTTTGAACCCCTATATCCCCCCCCTGGCTACGGCCTTGAGCTGTTACATGGTGGCGACCAATTTGAAATGTTAAATTTCCCTGACTTGTCTCTAACTCTTCCCTGATTCCAGATTTTTTTGCCTGGCCCTTAAAATAATTTCATATTACCAAACCAAATATAGGGGAGAAAAAAGTTATTCATTAGTTCAGAAAAAAACTGCGAAGCAATTTTAAGACGCCTTCATTTCAAATAAGTAAACTCTAAATTTTAGATACTTGAACAACAAACACTCGTAGTTGCAGTGGTGGATAATTTAAGAGGTGAGAAAAAATATTATAAAGCACGAATTTAAAAATTGCAAGATTTGATAATACTTTTCTTAAATTTATTTACGCGAAATCAAACATAAGCAGTGTGTATTGAACTTGACAATATTGTCAGTGTTTTATACCCGTGGCGCATGAAGTAAAATTTCGAGTTTAGAAAAGCCTGAAAATTTGGATTTGCCAGGGCGCGACTCGCTTCGCTCGCGCGCCCTGGCAAATCCAAATTTTCAGGCTTTTCTAAACTCGAAATTTTACTTCATGCTTAGTCTGGGAGTGGAAACACTCGTCAGAAACTTTAAATTAAACTCTTTCATATAACCAACCGATGCCTGAAATATTTACTTCATGCTTAAACCCTTGTTTGCACGTTTGCACTCCTTAGTGCAAACGTTGCAATATTATTATTAAACACTATAATATATACAGAGAGTTTTATGTAACACCGAACATTTTCATAACGAGCATTTTTCTTTTAAGTATACATATCTATGTTGTAAATTGTCCGACGCTCGGTTTATTAAAAGAATACAATTTATGGCTTTAAACTCCCACTCCCAGAGTCAGCATGAAGTAAAATTTCGAGTTTAGAGTTTAGTTTAGCGAAGCGCGGAGCGGCCAAACCAAATTTTCAGGCTTTTCTAAACTCGAAATTTTACTTCATGCTTAGTCTGGGAGTGGAACACACTTATTTTAAGGTTCAAATAGAACTTTAAATAAACAACGATGATCTAAAGATTTACGGCATATACGCTGTACCTGGGACATGAATACGCGAAAGAAATACTCCCTGTATGTACAAGTTGCGGCATTAATTGCGATTAATTAGCCACAACTTGTAATGGTCATATAGGCAACCCAATATACACATAACCTAAAAATTAAAGATGTCAAATCGTATTGGATGAAAATGTTCGGTGTTATATAAAACTCTCTGTATGAAGATCTGAAAGAAGGAAATCAAAATAAACACCTAATTTTATTTTAAATGTACTTCAATAAATTAATAAATGTGAATATTTAAAATATTGTATTCTGGGAAAAACAACAGTAAACGGCCTTTAATTTACTTTATACAGAATTCATTTGATATTACATCAATTTCAAACTTTCATTATATCATAAAAAGAAAATACAATAAATTTAGCAAGCACCGTTTATAAAAATGTTAAAAATCAACAGTTAATTTAATCAACGTGAAATTCTCTGAATAATTCAATAAAAAAACTATTTCAATTTCAGAGGACAAGCTTCTGAACATAATATATAAAATGAAATAAAACGAACATTATAGCAATTTTATATATTATGAAAATCACTAAATTTACATAGAAATAGTAAACCTATAACTTTTTTTTAATAATAAATAAATAATAATAATTAATACATCTATTTGCAATCATCCAGAGTTCTACATTTATAATATGAATACATCATACAACTAAATATTAATACTTATTTATAGAAATTAGTGCAAATAGGACTAAGAACAACTATAAAATTGATCTAAGTCTTAGCACTTCAAGTGAAAACAGAAAGCTCATCACCATGTACACAGACAAAAAAAATAACTAAAAAGAACAAATAAAAAATACAATTTATAATAGGTCAAATTATGGTCAAATTAAATTATCGTATTACACAAAAATACTCTTAAAATAAAATAACTAACTAACTAAATATTGAAAACAAATATTAGAATATATTTAAAAAACAATTAACAAAATTCACAAAATGGCTATCGACCAGGGGTCTTTCAGCCTGTCTTTGTCAGGTACATGTCGGTTTTTCAAAGGTCATGATCGTTAACGTCGTTGTCTAAGTCCGGATGATTAGATGAGATGAATTGGTAAAGCGTTGATGCTGGGAACTTGAATTTGGGTTGAATGTTGGGGTTACGGGGTATACAGAGGTGTTTAATAATGTTGGGTATGTAAGGATTAGTTGCAAAATTTAAAGATAGGAGTTCGATGCGTTCTGTAATTGGCGGGATGTTACACATTTCATACAAAAGTACATTTGAAGGGATATATAAGGGATTATTAGGGTGTCTGATTTTGGTTAGGACTCGAAGAGCAGAGCGTTCTGCAACTTCAATGTTGTTCAGGACAGCGGTACGGGGATTGTGGTACAGGATAGCAGCATATTCGAGCAGGGGACGGCATATCATGGCGTATATATGGACAGCAGTTTTTGTGGAAATACCCTCATTTTTGTATGTCAATGCCCTGAAATGCCGAGCCCTACCCTTTATGCTAGCTTTTAGGTTTCGGGTATGTGTTTTAAAGGTAAATTTAGGATCAAATGTTATACCTAAGTATTTACAATAGGGAGATGGTGAGATAGGGTGGTTATTAATTAAAATATGGTATGGAGAATTTGAGAGGCGGTGGAAGGGGGTAAGGAGTTGTGTATTATTTGGGTTTATGGATATAAAATAAAATATTATTATGCACTATCAACCTTTGATAACAACATTTGTTTAAACTTTTTCTTAATAGCACCCACATTTAACGATGTAATATTTGTTGGAATAGAATTATATATATATATTCAGATATCTTGTTTACGATTTGCATATGGAATACGAAAATATGACCGTATTTAGTATAAATTAAAAGATGCAAATTGGTTAAATATGGATCAAAGACGGTTATTACATAGCAGTGTCATGTTTTATGGTGTTATATTGATACGTAAACCACCATATCTGTATGCAAAAATTAAATTTCGTACAGATGTCCACAATCTAAATCTTAGATTCAGACATTTATTATCACCTCCCATATATAATATAATGTTTTTACTTTCCCCCGTATGTAATACAAAGGGAAAGTATTGTTTTCGTGAAAATTTTCGAATCAAAAATTTTAGCGGAAATATCCGTTTTGAGGTCCCCTGAGTCGAATGAGACCATTTTTGAAAAATGTCTGTCTGTCTGTCTGTCTGTCTGTCTGTCTGTGTGCGCTGTACCGCAAAAACCGCTAAAGATATCGAGA
The DNA here is from genome assembly GCA_932526585.2 of Philonthus cognatus. NCBI lineage: Eukaryota > Metazoa > Arthropoda > Insecta > Coleoptera > Staphylinidae > Philonthus > Philonthus cognatus. The sequence continues at coordinate 74,520,716 of OW052244.1, forward strand.
TGAAACTTGAAACATAAGCTTTTTGATACAATCGGAAGAACTGAAAAGCTTTTGGTGAAAATCAGAAAACCGGAAGTGGTACTTTACTCCTAGCGTTTTTCAGTTTTTTCAGATTTTTTCAATAAATGTTCATCAAACAAAAAATTCTTTCAAATAAAAGTTGTAGATAATAACAAAATGAAGATGTATTGTTCACTTACTTTTTGTCATAGCACTCTTAGTTTTTGAGATATTTAATAAATAGTGTGTTTTATCTAGTCATTGATTTGTGTCAGTGTGTGTGTTGATACAATTGGAAAATGTTTCAAATATAAGTTGTAGGTAATAAAATATTAAAGATTTTTTGTATCTTCACTTTTTGTCATAGCACTCTTAGTTTTTGAGATATTCAATAAATAGTGTTTTTTTATCTAGTCATTGGTTTGTGTCAGTATGTGTTGATCCAATTGAAAAATGTTTCAAATAAAAGTTGTAGTTATCAAAAGTTGAAGACATTTTGAAAATAATAATGCTACAAATATTTTAAAAGTGATTTAATACGCCATTTACGGGGGAAAGTACTATGATGGACACATCACCATTTTTTAAAAGAAGTTTCACTTATAGCATATCAGAGCTGGGATGAATCCTCAAAAACATGATTCGAATCACGAATCCGAATCACCTAATATGATTCGAATCACGAATACTCGAATAAAGGATTCGTAAGTGAAAAATATGATTCGAATCAAAGATTCGAATCCTCATTTTTGAATCACGGATACAAATCCTTTATTTATTTATTTATTTATTTATTTTAAAAATAAATTTGAATCTATTATTTGCAACCAGTAATATTTTATTCCATCAGTTTCTATTAACAAACATGTTCATTTACCGATTAAATATCTGATTATATAATGATTTTAATTAATGATAATATATGTGTTATTGAACTTCATTTTGAATCTGTGTTTTATACGCCTGGCGCATGAAGTAAAATTTCGAGTTTAGAAAAGCCCCGTGAAAATTTGTCTCGGGTCGCTGCGCGACCCTCGACAAATTTTCTACGCGGGGCTTTTCTAAACTCGGATTTTTACTTCATGCTTAGTCTGGGAGTGGACAACACTCGTTCTTAGAAGTTTCAAATTAAAGGATTACTCTAGATTACTAAGTTTATTACCAATTTACAAAGGCTACAGCTCGAAGGACCAATCATGGTCTTCGGAGACCGAAGGACTACAGGGAATCGAAGTTTATTTACAAGAAAACAACGAATATCTGAAGGTTTACAGCATGGATAGGAAAGAAAACATCCAATTTTGAAAAAATATCGAAGTTGGGTTGGTTTTCAGTGCGTTTTTAACTTCACTTTAAATCAGTGTTTTATACGCGTGGCGCATGAAGTAAAATTTCGAGTTTAGAAAAGCCCCGTGAAAATTTGTCTCGGGTCGCTGCGCGACCCTCGACAAATTTTCTACGCGGGGCTTTTCTAAACTCGAAATTTTACTTCATGCTTAGTCTGGGAGTGGACCGTCAAGATTTTCTACATGTCGGGATTTTTGATATTTCTAGATTTATGTCGATTTATTCACAGTTTGTTATTGTATTAAATGCAACTTTAATATTAAATAAAAACGGTTGCTCTAAATGTACTGGACAACACCCCACTTCAACCTGTAGCACTACACTTCCGATCAAATGCAAAGCATGCGGAGAAACTGACCACGGCGCATGGTCAACGAAATGCACCAAGAGACCGCTCAAGCCAATAGAGGGTATACCAAATGTCAAGATCATAAACCAAAACAAAAAATCATCTCAAATTGACAAGGACCTGACCAAAAACGCACGAATTCATAAACCCATCACAGTTCATGACTATATCATCGACATTTACACCACAAAAATCAATGAACCAACAGTGACTGACAGAGACGCTCTCATCAAAAAACTAAAGACACGTTTCATAGATTCATTCAATGTAGACACGCATGTTAACTTCTCTGGTAATAAGATGTTCGTGATCATGTTTGACCTAGAATCCCCTAATGTCATCACTCCCGTAGCCCCCCTATCAGGTATCCAAACAGGATTTTCACTAATAAGTAGCAACAATGGCGGTGTATAATTTTTTATATAGCAACATCAACTCCCTCTCCTCAAAACCCTATCTTGTTTCCAATTACCTAACCAATAATCCTATTGACATCCTCTTAATGGTGGAAACCAAAACAAACAAAAACTTTTCATTTAATAACTGGTCCTTTATACAAATCCCTTCTTCAATCCCTCTTCATAACCAACGAGGCGGCTCACTGGTAGCAGCCAGACCTGAAATAAAATTAATAAAAGCAAACCCACCTAAAATAAACAATATAATGAACGAATCCCTGCACTGCGCCATTGAGCTATCCCAATTCACACTCCATATATTCCTGGTATATATCCATAATTCCTCGTCCATAGAAGACACAATCCTCACCAATGCTTCCCTGTATGACTATGTTGTTGTAGTTGGAGACTTCAACATGAATAAAACTAAATCGAGGCAACTCTCCACCTTTTTAACCAACTCCAACTTCATACGAATACATACCAGCCCTATATTTATCATGTCTAACAGCCAATCCACCACTCCTGATATCCTTTTGTGTACAAGTAATATCCAGCACCTTATTAACAATGTTACCCTCGTCCCTGATTTAGTTCAGATCACATGGCAATCCAATTCTCCCTCAACATATGCTCCCCTCTCCCTTCCCCACCGAAGACAATTCTAAACTACAGACTGTGCGACATTACTAAAGTGACTGACGAAATGACAACACATATAACAGCAAATCCAGCAATTAACCCCTACACTATATCCCTTTTCCTAGAGACCCTTTCCAAATCAATACACCAAAATACACCAACCGTTACAAAAAACCCCTACAAATATTCTCTTCCTAAATACATTCTCCGTCTAATAAAATATAAACGACAGTTATACAGGGACTTCAGACAGACTGACGACCCGACCCTTAAGCAAAAATTCAACAAAATTAATAAAGACATTCATTCGCTAATCGGACAATACAAAAGTTATCTTTGGATAAAATCATGTGAGGAAATAAATGATATGCACGGTAAACAGTACTGGAACGAGATAAAGAAACTCAGCAAATATCGAAAATCAGATTTTATCCAAAAAATTACAGACCCCACGACTAAAAACACAGCGACGGACGATACTGACATTACGAATATATTTGCAACACATTTCAAACAATCATACACATCGACAGATAACAATGACTTTGACAACGACTTCCTCAGCAATGTAAATTCCTGGTACACGTCCTTCAAAACTACCCAAATCCCGCAAATTCCCAGTGATACTACAACAAATGAAGAATACTTCGATATTCTCAAAAAAGGCAAGAATACCGCGCCCGGTCATGACAATATCCCTAGATCTATCCTAAAATCCCTTGCCCCAATCATCCACGAATATATCCTCAAAATATTTAACCACATATACTCCACGCAGGTTATTCCCAGTGAGTGGAAACGTGGCATAATTTCATGCATTCATAAGCCCGGAAATGATCCCTTTTTAGAACCTAGCAACTACCGTCCCATTACCCTCCTTCCTGTCCTTGGAAAATTATTTGAATCCGTTATAAAAAATAAGCTCATGACCTACATTTCTGACTTTATCCCTCCCTACCAATTTGGATTCCTTGAACATCGTTCCACAGCACTACCTCTAACCATTCTAACATCAAACTGCCAAACAGCGAGCCTCGAAGGCCGCAAATCTGCTGTATTATTCTTAGATGTCAAAAAAGCATTTGATTCTGTCTGGCACCGGGGCTTGCTGTTTAAAGGCAATACCCTCAATATACCCCCACACCTGATTAATCTCCTAGACAGCTTCCTTCACAATAGATCCCTCCAAGTTAAATTACGCCAATCCTTTTCCAGTTCCTTCACACCTGAACAAGGTTTACCTCAAGGCTCCCCTTTATCACCACTCCTTTATAATCTCCTAGTACATGACATTTACAATCCTGATCCTAATCACATAAATAAATCTGCCTATCCTCTCCTCTACGCCGATGATACTGCGTTAATCGCACATGCCCCCACTCTCCCTAAAGCTCTCAGCACCCTTCAGGGCCTAATCGACACCATTCAAACGTGGTTCGCGAAGTGGCGAATTTCCATAAACCCAAACAAATCCCAGCTCCTGATTCCTTTCCATCGACAAAACAACTCGACCTTCTCAATTACCATAAACGACCAAGTCATCTCCCCCTCCGCCACCTGCAAGTACCTAGGTATTCACATTGATCCCAAATTCACATTCAAAATCCACTCCGCAATCCTTAAAACAAAAGTCAAGAATCGGGCGGCCCACTTTAGAAGTCTGACCTTCAAACAACAAGGCATCAGTACAAACACAGCCGTACATATATATAAAATGATCTGTCGCCCTTTACTTGACTATGCCTCAATCCTTTATCACAACCCCCATCCTACCACCCTAAAGAATTTGCAAGTCGCCGAAAGATCGGCCCTTAGAGTGTTGACCAAAATCCGACACCCCCAAAACCCCCTACATAACCCATCCAATACCCTACTTTATGAACTAACAGCAGTCACTCCCATCGAAACCCGACTATCACACTTAGCTGAAAAATTCGCCTCAAATCCTATCCTCTACAATCTCCTTCACCCTTTATGTATCCCTCGAAACCAAAACATCACTCCCAAGCGTAAACGTTTCACCATCACCATTCATGATTTCATTGCATCATTCCATGACATTAGTGATCATGACGATTTGTGAACAGTAATCATCTGACAGACATTGGACGACACTAACAAACAAGAGGTTTTTTATACAAGAACGGACAAGGACAAACAATTAAAATTCAGGCGGAAAGACCAATGGTCGATAGCCAATTGGCAGAAGAATTTATTTGTTATTTTAGCCATCAGAATTATTTTTATGTTAATTATTTATTGTACAATCTGCCAATAAAGATTTATATATATATATATAAAAACGGTTTTTTTAGGAATAGAATATTGACCCATTAAGAGCCGAACAAATTATAAAGTTAACTCTAAAAGTTAATTTTAGGTAAAATTTTGCATCTTTTTCTATGATTTCAATGAATGATTTATTATATTACATAAGTCGATTTTTTAAAAGAGTTAAATTTAAAATTCAGACTAAGCATGAAGTAAAATTTCGAGTTTAGAAAAGCCCCGCGTAGAAAATTTATCGAGGGTCGCGCAGCGACCCGAGACACATTTTCGCGGGGCTTTTCTAAACTCGAAATTTTACTTCATGCGCCACGCGTATGAAACACTGATTTAAAGTGAAGTTAAAAATGCACTGAAAACCAACCCAACTTCGATATTTTTTCAAAATTAGATGTTTTCTTTCCTATCCATGCTGTAAACCTTCAGATATTCGTTGTTTTCTTGTAAAAAAACTTCGATTCCCTGTAGTCCTTCGTTCTGCGAAGACCATGGTTGGTCCTTTGAGCTTTAGCCTTTGTAAAACGGTAATAAACTTAGTAATCTAGAGTAATCCTTCAATTTGAAACTTCTAAGAACGAGTGTTGTCCACTCCCAGACTAAGCATAAAGTAAAATTTCGAGTTTAGAAAAGCCCCGCGTAGAAAATTTGTCTAGGGTCGCTGCGCGACCCGAGACAAATTTTCACGGGGCTTTTCTAAACTCGAAATTTTACTTCATGCGCCACGCGTATAAAACACTGATTTCAAGTGAAGTTAAAAATATATATATTAACGTTGGATATTTATCATGGTTAAGTAACCAAATATGCATTCACAAATATTTGAATTATTCGAAAATTTTAATATTTATATTCAAATATGAATAATTTAGTGATTTAAATATTCATATTAGAATATTTAACTATTTGAATTAATCGAATTCGAATCCCAGCCTTAATAGCGATGATTCGAATTATTTAGAAGGATTTGAATACATGTATCAGGATTCGAATTTTATAAGGATTCGATTCCTTTTATAAGGATTCGAATCGTTTATAAGAATTCGAATCCTTTTATAAGGATTTGAATCCATTTATAAGAATTCGAATCCTTTTATAAGGATTCGAATCATCTACGTTTGGATTCGAATACGAATCCTTTTAAAAAAATGTAACGAATCCGGATCACGAATCCGTTTTCACTAAGTATTCGAATACCTCTTTTGAATCCTTTAAAAGGATTCGAATCCGGGAATCGAATCCTGAATGATTCGAATCCTGCCCAGCTCTGTAGCATATATAAGTGAGCATATATAAGTGAAATCTGATCAAGATTTCTGAACTTTTACATACGCTCTTGAGTGACTTTGTCTATACAAGGTGCATAATCAATGTTACAGTAGTTAAGACTAAGTACTAGGTGATCACATAACTGGATTTTTTATTTTGTGAAAGAATTTTGCGATGTGAGTATAATAACTTATGGTTCAAGTAATTGACAAACTAAACTTATTTCACTTGTCAATTGATCAAAAAACAATTTCACATTATATCAGCGTTGTATACGCGTGGCACATGAAGTAAAATTTCGAGTTTAGAAAAGCCTGATTTGGCTCCGCTTCGCTACGCGAGCAAGCCAAATTTTCAAGCTCCTCTAAACTCGACATTTTACTTCATGCTCAATTTGGGAGTGGAGAACTCGTTTCCGCATTGAAACCATTGATAAATGATATAATACATTTATTGTTGTTTTATTGACGGAGAAAGTTCTATATCTGTTAATCTGTAATTTAAATCGGTTGATACACGTATCGGTTGATACCGTTTTAACATTTCAAATATCTCTCTAAAATATAAAATATCTTTTTTAAAATATGCTAATGCTAGAAATTTCATACAGGGAATTTTTCTTTTAGGTAAACATATGCATAATCTGTAAACTTTCCGACATCAGTTGTTTTTTAAGAGTTTAATTTGAGGCTTTAAACGAGTGTTTTCCACTCCCAGACTAAGCATGAAGTAAAATTTCGAGTTTAGAAAAGCCCCGTGAAAATTTGTCGAGGGTCGCGCAGCGACCCGAGACAAATTTTCTGGGCTTTTCTAAACTCGAAATTTTACTTCATGCGCCACGCGTATAAAACACTGATTTCAAGTGAGGTTGGCAATATTTGAGTATTTTATACGAGGGATTTCACGGGGATTTTCTTACTTCATGCTTAGTCTGGAAATGGAAAACACTCATTTAAAGTTTCAAATTGAACTCTTTTGGAAATTTTACGTCATGCTTAGTCTGGGTGTGAAAAAGCCAAACTTTTAGGCTCCTCTAAACTCAACATTTTACTTCATGCTCAATCTGGGAGTGGAGAACTCGGTTCCTCATTGAAACAATTGATAATTGACATAATACATTTATTGTTGTTTTATTGACGGAGAAAGTTTTATGCGGTTAAAACAGAATGTCAATGTTGATACAAGTTAAAGGGGAAGTAATCGTTTTTTTTTTTAAATCTCAGGCGTCAAAAGACTATCCACAGTCGATTAAGAGACTTGAGGTCAAAACACCGTATTAGTGAAAACACAGTCGACTGAGCAACTTACAGTCAAAATGTTACAATAGTCAGTTAATGATGAAATACAATTACAGTCAAAAGACTAATTAATTTTAAGACAATATTTATAATGGTTAAAAAACAATTGACTAATGTCACAATAATCAAGCTCATTCAGTTATGTCACTTCAAGCCAAAATGTCATGGTAGTCAAAAACCTTTTGACCATCAAAACATTTTGACTGACGTTAAAAAATAACGTTTATTTCGTTAACCTTGGCAAGTTTGAATATTACTAAAACTAACTTCATCTATAACCTAATTAAACAAATTGCCTAATCAAGCTTAACAATTTGTCATCTAACCTAACCAAACTTTACTAAATTTTAGACAAAAAAATTGTCCTAAAAAAACTGTCCTAAAATGTAATAAACAAAAAAAACGAATATTTTATTCACATAAATTGTCGTTTATCTTTTAGTTTGACATAATTCGATATTAATAACACGAAATGACAATGTATGTCAATACCACAATAATGACATGCTACAGTAAATATATCAGTATATGTAAAAAAAAAATTAAATTATGTTAAAACGGCAAATTATCTCGATATAATAAACAAATAGTTATATGCAGAGAATGTTAATTTATTCCAAAAATGTCAAATTATATCATTACCTATTAATAAATATCATTATAGATGTTTAGATTTGACTTTAATGTATTGACATGTTTAACATAGAATGTTAAAAAATCTAATTTTATATAAAAAGAGAAGGTAAAAAAATAATTTCATTTTGATAAATGTTTACACTTTCACTATAATAACAATACAGTTGAATTGCATTTCACTGTATCTATTATGTTATTAAAATTTTTGAGAGTACTGTTTAAATTGACAGTATTGATTGTATTGACTATTATGACATAATTATTTTGACAGTTTTGATAATATTGACTATTGTGACAGTACTTATTATATTATTATATTATACTTATTGACAGTATTGATTGTATTGATTGTATGATTCAAGTCATATTGTTAGTATGATTAATTATCATGTACCACCTAGACATGCACGTAGCCGCATTCTACTTCATAACGAATTTTGCAGGACGACTTGCAGTTTAAATTGCCCCATGACTCGATTAACGCGCACGGCTAATGACATTTGTAGCGGTATTGACTTTTTTAAGTCATCTTTAGGTTTAATTAGGAGGAGTCTCGCGGATGGTGTGCACTAAATGTTATAACCCTATTGTGGTTTACGCAGATTAATATATGTGTCTTTGTGCATATTTGTGATTCATGTTTTGTGTCTTACATTTTAGTTATATGTTTTTGGCTCTACATTGTAAATGGCTTGTCCGTTAATAAAGAATTATTATTATGCCAGTACTGATTATATTACCAATATCGATTGTTTATAAACTATTATGTCAGTAATGACTATATTGACTATGTTGGCTATTTTAATTACCACAATTGAACAAATCGTCAAATTCGCCGCTTAAAAAATATGTTTTATTGGTTCAAGAAACTAGATGTGTAATATAGACAACCATTGATGCACAGTTTAAGGTAACAATATTGCATATGTTAAAACATAAACGATTGTTCAAACAAGAATAATTCAAATTCAAAACTATTTGAATTCAAGAAAATAAGCTTACTATTTTTATAGTTTACACACTTTAAACATAATATATAAAAATACGAAAATATTCGTGTAAAATGCAAACAATACCTCTTAATTAATAAGACAACTTAAGACAATAAATACCCATTTAAAAATAACATTATATAATTCAATATCCGAAGGTGTATTTGCACGAGAAGTAGTTGTTTCAATGGGTATTTATTGTCTTAAGTTGTCTTATTGATTAAGACGTATTTTTGCATTTTACACGAATATTTTCGTAATTTCATATATCACAAATTATCGTTTGTGAACTTATTTGTATCCAAAGGCAGAGAAATAATACAATAATTGTACATATAAATAATAAGCATAATTGTCAGCACAGTATAAAAACAGTAATAAGAAATGTAAATGGATACAAATTATCAGTGCTTTAAGAATAAAAATCAACAAAAACGAAAGCGTATACTAATTTTGTAATTGCTTAAATTTCTTTAATTACATTTCGGACTAAGTCATTCACTTGTAAATTTTCCAATATCAACTGTGATTAATGAAATTTCAATCATTTAAAAAATAAGTATTACAACAAAAGATGTTTTTTTCTTGATCTTGTAGAAAAAACTACTTTCTTTTCTCTACGTGAATCAAGGAAAAAAAATCATCGTTTGCTGTAATACTTATTTTTTTAAATGATTGAAATTGCATTAATCACAGTTGATGTTCGGTAATTTACAAGTGAATTACTGAATACGAAGTGTAATTAAAGATATATAACTATATACAAAATTAGTATACGCTTTCGTTTTTGTTGATTTTTGATCTTAATGCATACAAAAAAAGCACAAATCATTTAAATAATATAAATTGATTTACATTTTTATTTTATTCTGAAGTACATTATCTATTGTTCATCTGCAATCTTTATTACCAACCGAGTGATATTTTCCTGAAAGAGTTAACTGCCTGATCGACCGTGAGAGTCTAGCTGCGCCACGGCGGCGAATCGCGTAACCTCTTTCTCGTTTGACGTTGTGCAAAAGGTGGGTTGTTTTTGTGTTCTGCAAAATCTTAAATCATCCGTAAGCTCCTTAAATAATTTACCCCAAATTTAAACGCCCCTTACTCGTTACCACTCATTACGTACGTATCGATTGCAATTTTATGTCCTCGACATACAAATTTCGAGAAAATTCATGTTTGTTGTCTATTTGAGGTTATGTACAATGTTGTGTATTTTAACATTATATGCAAAACTAAAATTACCAAGACTCAACAGTTGTCTTGTAAATATATTGATAGGTGACATTCTGAAGTTCGTGAATTTTAAAGTTGTCAGTGTAATTTCTTTAGAAGTGTGAGAAAATTGTAAACAAATTGACAACAGCTCTTGTAGTCCATATTAATAAATAATTGAACATAAATTAACATTTAAAAGTACAGTAATTATGCAGTTGATGTTATGCTGGCTATTTAAATTAAATTAAAAAAGTTTCATTCAATGTTTATATTAATTTTCAGTTTTGACTTCTGTTAGTCTTTTATATTATCAATTTTCTTTCAACTGCCATTTGTACCACATGTGCATAAAATTTTAGTTACACTTAAAATATGACAAACCATAAACTTTCCATTAAAAATAAATTTAGCTTAAAATTTCAAGTAGAACATTAATTTTATCACGTTAACTGCTGTGCAAGTTAAATACAACTCACATGTACTGTGGGCAGAGGCAAAAGTGTGTAATCGGTTTTTAGTGCAATGGTTACTGTGATATTTGTATATTGAAAAATGTGTGGTTGAATTTTTACTTGACATTTTACTTCATAATACTTCATTCAAGAAGGAAAGCTTTTAAAAACATTTATTAACTTAGCTTTGTTAACACATTCATGTTTTATTTTACTAGTAAACAATAGATAAGACAACATTTACTCGTGTCTAAATACCAGCCATCACATTTTTAATATTGATCATAAGGTCGGGGACATACTTGCAGCGAAACCGTGCCGTGCCAACGCAGCATGTTGGGTCAAAGGAGCCGTGAGTTGTGGCACAATCGCAAGTATGTCTGCATAAAAATGTGTGTAGAGCTTTTTCCGCAAGTATGTCCGTTACCTAACAGTTGAATTGTTATTAATTGAGGTTAAGGCAATGATAAGTTTGCAGGTTATGTGAAATAAAATTGTTTGTTTATAGTCACAGAAATGGCCAAGGCTAAAGGTGAAAAGAAGGCGAAGTCCGCCATCAATGAGGTCGTCACCCGCGAGTACACAGTCAACCTCCACAAGAGGTTGCATGGAATCGGTTTCAAAAAGAGGGCCCCGCGTGCCATCAAGGAAATCAGGAAGTTCGCCGTCAAACAGATGGGAACTCCCGATGTGAGAATCGACACACGTTTGAACAAACAATTGTGGTCCAAAGGCATTAGGTGAGTTTTTTCAAATGTTTTTTTATATAATAGATTAAGAATAATCACAGTTTACTTAAAATGTTTAAAATCTACAAAATATTATCATAAAATTTTCCAAAAGATTTTGTTAAAACAAATAGTTGTTTTCCCCTCATAAATTTCTCACAGTTGAAAACATCGATTATTTAAAATCAAAATATATCCTACATGAAATGCGTTGGGTTTTTAAATCTTTATTATTATTAAAATAGAGTAGTTATAATTTTATTGAAAACAATATAATTTTTAACTCAATGTTTTGCTTTGCGGTTTATACAAATTATGTGTCTTACAAAAAAACAGTGCGAAACACATCATTCAATTAAGTTCTAAACATATTGTACTTCTAATAGGTATAATTATAAACAATTTGTGCTAGTTTTTCTTTTGTCAACCTATCTCTTCTTTCGCGTATTTAATGGCCTTGGCTTTAAGCCCTGTTGACTAGTCACAGTATTAATTAAACAAATGGTTGTTTAACCATTTAAATAAATATAGGGAAAGTTATTGAAGGAACAGGTTATAGAAATTATTGTAGTTATTTTAATAATTAAGTTATTGGAGTATTGACTGACTTTAAAATTTGGACTGGCAGGATGAAGTATACTAGAAGGGAATGTAAGGAATATGAAAATGAATGTGACTGAAAGGATGCAAAAGGATAGGAGTCTAACCACGTGCTGGCTTTGCGTTTTAATTTTCCCGCAGCGGTCCGACCTCAACCTAATTTGTTTGTTTTTTTTAATTGATGTTAACAATGTGTATGTTATTTTTTATAGGAACGTACCCTTCCGTGTCCGTGTCCGTCTTTCCCGCAGGAGGAATGACGATGAGGACTCTGCCAACAAATTGTTCACATTGGTCACCTACGTTCCAGTAGCGACGTTCAAGAGCCTGCAAACCGAGAACGTCGATGTAACTCAAGAATAAAATAGTTTGAAATAAAGCCTTTATTTAAAAAAACAAACATCTCTTTTTATTTTTATGAAAATTTGTTCTACAAAAAATGTTCACCAAGTACATGTAATTTAACAGCAATTGCTCTTTAAATTAAGTAAGCTAGTCTTAAACATTAACATATCAACGTTTTTTTAAAGGCTGGTTCACAATCAAAATGGAAACAAGAACAAGAAGCAAGTTGAATCAGAAGATTTTACATGTTAACATGTGCAATACGGGCACCTTCCCGTTCACAGATTACAGATGCACAACTACGTGAGAAAAAAAATGCCCCGTTGGGGTAACCATTTGGGTGGCGCCACAGTCGCGCAATCCAAAATATGGCGGTATATTTAAAATGTTATATATTCAATAATAATTTTTTCAATTCTAAGTCCATAATGAAATTATTGCTTACATTGAAGTAAGCAATAATTCTATTATGGACAGCAAAATTACACAGAAGGGTTTAATAGAATAAAAAGCATATATCACTTTAACTTTGTTTATTTACGAAAATAATTAAAAAAGAAGTTAGCAATATAATAAAATTATATATAATTGTTAAATAAAGCAAAGCAATCTAAATTTAAAAATGTTAAAGAGTATAATATAAATTATATATATTAAAATATAAATATATAAAATAATTATTTAATTTTATATTGAAAATTGTAAAAAAATACTATAACAAGTCATATAAAAAAAAAAAGAGCTATCCAGTTCCGACATTTGTCGTAAAAGATTGGGAAACCCATAAAAACCAATCTGAGCTGTATTATTAAGCGGAGGGTGAGAATTTTCTACATTCAGGAAGCAAACTTTATGAATTAATATGAAACTATTGTTACTATTATAAACTTTTAGAACGGAATTGGTTAAAAATTGATCATAAATAAATTAATACATTTAAAATTATTGATTATAAAAAATTAATACATTAAAAATTTATATAGATCATAGTCATCCTCCTTTTAAATAATATGCTCGAAGAAAATGTAATTAACATATTAAATAAAACAATTAAACCTATATAGAAAACATGAGAAACATTCTACCGATCTACAATAAATACACGCAGCATAGCAAAATCCATAGGTTAGAACATTATAATAGGATTTTCTGAAGTAAGAGAAAGCCAAAAAATATATAGCAGATGAATCGTAATAATTGTTGTTACCAAGCCTACGTTCTTAATCAATTAATTGAAATGTCAGGATATCTGTCATTGGCCGAAAATCAAGGGAATCCGATTTTTGTTTATAATCTATCTTGCTTCCTCCTATTGTTTGTATATCTGTACTCTCCAACACATTATAAAAGCTATGCTGCGCGAATTAATTGTAGATCTTTATATTATTACACATATACGACCAGGTGGTGAATTGGGCAAAAAAATTGAATTTAATAAACGTCATTGTGAAATCATAGCAAACAATTGTTTAAAATTCACAAAATAATGTTGCGCATTAAAAATAATGTAATAATACTGATATCAAATAATTAGAAGAGCAAATTTTTACGCATGACAAATTTTACTTGTAAAATATGACCCGTTATCCAATTCACCAGTATATACATTGAACCATCCACATCATCGTTTTATTTAAAATCACATATGTTGCAAAATTCTAAGTTTTCTATCTGCTTTGGATAACTTACGTTGCTGGTTAAGTTCTCTCGACAATCTTTTGCAATACCAAGGTAAACCCACTTTACAAGAACTTACTATAATATGATCTCTCATAAGTAATGAATGGTCTATGCATTTATTTAGAAAATTATAATCAATCAATTCGCTTAAATGTGTTAAGATTTTCTGTGTTAAATTTATTTCTGATTTGTTAGTTTTCATAAATTCCTCGATGCCTGTTAAAACTTTACCGACAAAAATAACTAAATTTTCTGATGGATAATGAAATTGTGTGTTATTTTAATTTGGCTCTTTAGCAAAAATCAATGAATTACAAGCCTCAAATTCATCAGAGCATAATACAGTTAAACAAATATCGCAGGAAAATTTGAGAAATAATCTTTTCACGATGTAACCAGCAACGTTCGCTACTGACAAGCATTCCATACTTCCACTTTTAACAAAATCTTCAATATCTAATGAAATACTGTCAAGAGTCAATTGTGGTTTCGGTGACAAACGTAAATTATTTAAATTTGTTTCAGAATCTCGTTGTAAATTCAATTCAATTAGTGATCTTAAATCAGAGAGTAATTCAAATTCATCCTTTTCACAATTAGTGTTTTTAAAAGATTGATTAGCCAAATTATTTATAACTTGTGTTTTAAATGAATCAATAAATTGTGGGACTGTAGGATTATCATTGCACCCACAACTGGAACGGATAGCTCCAAGAGATTTTCCAATGGATCCTGATTAAATGACCTTGGCTTGAAAGACTCTACTCCATGCTCCTTCAGCAACTTTTCAACCCCAATGAAGGCTTGAAATAAAACAATGTATATATTAGATATGAAGTAAAATAAAAACACATAGTGGAGGCAATTCCCTAAGCTAAACGTTTAAATTAATGGATACGTTCAATTTAATAGAATTGACCCTAGACATTTGGGATAATTTTCTTGGAATTGTGTAAGTTCTAGTAACTAGTTTTGTCTAACTTAGTACCTGCAAAGAATAATGTATTTATTGTATGTATGTATGAATTTGTACATATTGAAACTTGACCAGTCAAATATAAGTCAATTATTTTCTTACCTCCAATGTATGTAACCAACCTATTTGACTAGGTGGTTTCCACATTGAATGCCTTGAATTGGGATTTCTCATGTAACGCCATTGACTGATATCCTCTCTAGACTTTCGCCAGAATTCGCTATGACCCGTTCCTTCCGATACTGAACATTTAAATTGTTTGGCCTCGGGAGCATTATCAGTAGAACCGTTCAAGCTATCAAAGATGGTATCTATTGACAATGAAAAAACAGCTGTAGCTACAGCTCTCGGAGGTAGGATGTTACTTTTGACAGCTGCATAAACGACAAGTGATACCGATTTACTTAAAACCTGAGCAGCTAACTTAACTTTCATGGATTTTTCTCTTTTGGGTGCGCAGATTCTCCAGCGGCAGCGAGACACATCACACACAATACCAAGATTATGTCTCCACTTCTCACATCTAAATAATACATTACATTAAATACTGTTTTCATAGAGCAAAAAAGCTACACATTGGGAACTGTCTATGTCACCTCGTTACAATAAAAAAACGGTCATATAAATAATTAGTAGACTAATTCAACTGTCAAATAGTACAGAGTTCAATACTTGCAACCATCAATTTTTTTGAATTATTAAACCAGTTGACAAAAATTAACTCTACTGACATTACCGATAATCTACATTTTTGAAATTGTTTCTAAAAATCAACTTCCGTAAACATGTATTATAAACTACATTTTAATCAACATAAACATAATATACGTGAATATTAAATACAATACGTGAATAATAACATTATAAAATAAATATTAATTTTTGTGCAAAAGCATGCTTATTTAATAATATTAATGAAGCCACAACCCGTATATAAAAATTCACTTACGTCACTCGAATAATCTGTAGTAATAGTGTTTTCAAGAAAAGTAATTATTTTTTTGAAAACAATGGAATAAATAATTAGAAATTATTTGTCGTACTTACAATTCTGGATTGCGGGGAAAACAGAACAGTTTCTGCACCTCACCTTCACTGCAGCCACAAATCTTACAATATTTAGTCCCCTTACGATCCATATTGTAAAATTCCCAAGAAATTCAGATTAATCTGCGAAAATCAGCTGAACCTGCAATCACAACAGAAGATTAATTGCAAATGGCGAAAAATTGGGTTAGGCCGTAAAATTGGAGGTAAAGAGAAATATGTAGAGACATCTAGTGCTAATTTTTACGACTTTCTAGCATATTTACAGTTTCCATTAATATTGACTAGTGGCGCTACGGAATTAGCAGTAATCCTTGGGGTAACCGTTTTACGGGATAGAGATATATGGCATTTTAACGTGTTAGACAAGGAACAAATTTTGGTTCCGATTTTTACATATGAGTTGTGGAGGCCTGTTCCCGTTCTTGGGAAACCCTATGATTCAACTTGCTTCCAGTTCTCGTTTCCGTTTTGATTGTGAACTGGCTATTAAATTAAATTAAAATAAGAAGGGCTATAACATCCTTTAGTTTTCTCTGAGTAATGTATAAAATAATTTAACTTTACCAAGAGACTGGATACAAACTACTGTTTTGTCTTAATAATGGGCCCGTTCATCAGAGATAACAGTTGGGAGTTCACTGCCAACTGTTGGGAAATTATCTGATGACCGGATTGTTAATCGTGAATGTGTTTGAGATATTTGCAAGCGTACAAAATAGACCGATTGGTGTTGGCGCATTAAAGTTTATAAAACGGCCGAAGTACCGTTCATTAGATACCAACATCACAAACAAATCCAAACATGTTGGATGTTGATCATTTTAATGAATGCTGATCTATAAGTAAATGAAAACACTTACCTGATTTACATTCACTTAATTTGCTATTTATCCACACATCACATTCACTAGCAAATTTTGAACTTCTAAAATGGCGTAGTTTTAGTTCACGTCTCAAACACTTCATGCACAATAGCGCTGTGCAATATTAAATTTAAAAAAAAATACTTTCCACTAATCAAATAAGTATTACTAATTATTTCAGAAAACTACCAGTATAAATAATAAAGGAGTATAATATTACAGACATACTCTGTATTAAGTATTCAATTAGGAATTTAAATTACATAATGGATACTCTACAGAATACATTATCACTGACTAATATCCAACATTTACGGCTAAATAATTCGACATGAATTTTTAATTTAACAATATCAATCAAAGCTATTATTGATTAAAATCGGTTTTTGTTAAATAAGTGTTAATAAACGCATAAAAAAGATTATTTTTTACGTCAAAAAAGAATAATTTGGTATCAAAAATAATTGTACAATTTCTTAATATATTGTCGCTGATATTTAATGACCATTTACGGCTAAAAAAAACTATACATTTTTATCAATTTACCATAAATAGCAATCATTTAAAGGACTCTTTTCTGTTTTATTTAATTTTCAAACCAACTACACATTATAAAAGTTGAAGCTATTTTTGAAATCTTCAAAAGTGTTTCGTCTATAAAACATGATTTTTATTATTAAAAAAGAGCACGTATTTTGCTAGAGTAAATCCATTATTTGAGCAATTAACTAATTAATTCCCCCACGCACAATTTTCCTCCAATTGAAATGACACCTGTCAAAAAGTATGTGTCATTGCTGATCGCCAGTCACAAGATTCCGCTTACGGGCAGCTTTTGTTATTGTTGTTATTACCCTCACGATGTTCGAATATTTGTAAACAAACCACCTTCGATCGACATCTGCAATAATTGCGAATGATGTAACACGACCATCCTCAACGTCCACGCCCAGAGAAGGTAAGCGGACATCGACGAATGTAAACAAAAACAAAACGCTATTGCACAATTTGAAACAACAATTTTAATAATAATTAAAAAAATAAATCGATATTGTTATTATTATTATTGGAGTACATTTCTTGGAGAATAGGATAACGGTTGGAGATTGTAATTTGTTTTGTACAATGTCAAGAATGAGTGTAGTTTTTATATAGTGATTGGAATGTGTTTGTTTCTGTAAGTGTCAATATCCTATCATCTAGATAAGAATGCTTTTTTTATTCAAATGAATTGAAGAAAAATCATCGTTCCATAAATATGTTGATAATCAATATTATAATCAAAACTTATGCTAACACAAAATTATGATTTGCATGATTATCTTTAAATAATTACTATTATAGAGAAATCAAGATTCGATTTTTTTTCAATGGAATTATTATTTGAATTTATTCTGAACTTGATCGACTTCCTGTTTGTGCAATTTTAAAATCGTTTGTTTCTACAACGCAAATTAAATTGTTCATTGTAGATATCCTGTTTGCATAATTTAAAAGAAATAATTAGTAAAAAATCCTAATTGCCACGATTAATTAATCAAGAAAGGTGTTGTAAACTTAAATTTGGATTTATATTTTTATTAATAATGTAAATCATAAAACACTCTTTTAATGAAATTCTGTTGATAACATTTTAAAATCTTCAGTTACTGTTTAGGTGTATCAAAATTGTTTTTTTTTTCTTCAAATAGAAGTAAATCAGTTTATTATAAATGTGTTCTATATATTTATTCTAAACTTTTTAAATTCGTAAATAATTACTTAATTAGTTTTAGATTCAATTAATAAGGATTTATCATACGAAGATTATAAAGATGGATGACAATCCAGAAGAACAATGTATGAACATTTTCACCCAAGACGGAGTTGTATTAAAACAAGCCCAAATTTTCTACATGAACTATTTAGGATATTCAGGAACATTAAACCTAAACGAATACCTGAATTCGAACAGAAGCCGTTTTATCGAGTGGAAACTGCCCCACGAACCGACCATCGATTCCGATTTCCAAGATCAAGAGTGGGCCGTCGTCAACACCGTCGAACGTACTATGAGCATACCGAACCAAATGTCCAATAACGAAAAATCGAAATACATCAAAGTCAACATGAACGATGTGAAAAGTTTCAAAGTCACGAAAAGGAATGATAAATTGAGTTTGTACGATGGAAAAGGTGAGACGATTTGCAAGTTTGATTTCCAGCACGGAAATTGCAGTGGATTATTGGCGGTTTTGAAAGGGTTGTATAAGATCAGTGTATCGAAAAGGGATCGACAATTGTATATTATAATTGTTGAGGGGGCTGAGATGCGGCAGTTGGATAAGTCGTTCGCCGAGCTGGATTTGTTTCCGGACAGTAAATCGGATTACAATTTGTGGAATTTGGTAAAAAATTTGCAGCAGAAGCCCTACGAAACAACGATGGAGGCTTTTTCTAAAATCACAGATATCGGTATGTCAATAAAGAACTATAACTTTAAATTGTAGTCGAGTTAACCTCTTAACCCTTTGCAGTTATATATTTTATTTTCGACACATTCGTTACTAAACTTAGGCCGCCGAACACGTAGAGTGGCATAAATCAGCTGATTGCAGTCTGACGGCTGCTATTGGTCAGTAAAATGTATACATTGATCAACGGATATTTGTATTGGCTTCCTTGTTTCCTACGTTCACGTGATCACTCTACGTGGTCGGCCGCCTGAGTATACTATTTAATTTTTAAGAATAAAAATAAATTCTAAATTTAGTTAATAATCATAGGCTCTTGTTACTTGGTGTTATTTTTAATATAGGCCAAATACTGTAAATATAAATGCACGTAAGCCCCTAGCTAACTCGGTTGACTTTTTCCGTAAAAACGAAATTCGAATCTACCCGATTTTATCTGGGTGAGCAAGAAATTACCAGTTTCCTTAACTCAAGATGAATCAGCTAAATGCATTAAGAGGTTAACTAAAGTTTTTACCTTAAATTTGAAAAGCTGAAATTAACACTTTTAGAATTTTTCTTGTTGTTTATTTGAATGTATTTTATGCTATTTTTGTGCAAATTTAGTTTATTTCTCGATGATAGTGACGATGTCGCCACACGAACGGGAAATGGATGATCACACTCGGGACATTTTAAACCGGAGCATTACTGCGATAGAAAACACGACGGCTACTCGGACGCAGGACGAGTACGAAGTCATCACACACGTGCCTAAATTGCCCGAGCGGAAAGACTACCCTCGCGGGGGCCCGCTCACTCCGGAGCAGTGGCGGAACTTGCAGGATAGCGAGGGCCGAGTCGAAGACATCGAATTTACAAAGTTACACATATTCCGTGGGGTGAGTGACAAAAAATAAATCGCTGTTTCCCCACAAACAACATAACCTCAAACTGACTGTTGAATATTAAACACGAATTTTACATTTTAAGAATGTTTGTGTGAAACATTACTTTTGTTAAGGGAAATGTTTTATTTATAAACTTAGGTTAGGAATTTTTAAATTTGAATTATTCAAATATTCATTAAAGAACATATTCAAATCTATTCAAATATTCTAATCGTTCAAATACTCAAGTTATTCGAATATTCTGATTATTAAAGTATTTAAATATTCGAGTTTAAATATGTTTTGTTTTTGAATGAATATTTGAATACATCCATTTAAAAAAGACCTAGCATTAATCAAAACATGTATCTTTATTATTTTAATCTTGTGGATTAACAATAACCAAGTATGTTTTTGAACTTCATATTAAACCAGCGTTTTATACGCCTGGTGCATGAAGTAAAATTTCGAGTTTAGAAAAGCCTAAAAATTTGGTTTGGTTGCTCAGCTTCGCTACGCGACCTAACCAAATTTTCAGGCTTTTCTAAACTCGAAATTTTACTTCATGCTTAATCAAGGAGTGGAAAACCCTTGTTAAAAATTATTTAAACTTTTAATGACAATCCCAGCCTTAATTATAATAATAATAAAAATAATATTCAATTGTATTGATTATAAAACAGAGACCATTACTTTAGGGAATTTCTCATCAATTACGTTCGGAATTATGGAAATACCTGCTGGATTACGTCCCATGGGACAGCACGTACTCACAAAGGAAGCAATTGGTGAAAGAGAAGACTGTCGAGTACGAAATAATGAAGACACAGTGGAAAACGATGTCGAAACAACAGGAGGAGAACTTCGCGGATTACCGCGAACGAAAAAGTCTGATCGAGAAGGATGTGAATCGAACTGATAGGACTATAAGTTACTTTGCGGGTGATAACAATCCTAACCTGAAAAAGTTAACGGAGATTTTGATGACATATGTTATGTATAATTTTGATTTGGGCTACGTGCAAGGGATGAGCGATTTGCTCTCGCCGATATTGCATTTGATGGACGATGAGGTCGACGCTTTTTGGAGTTTCGTTGGGTTTATGAATAAAGTAGTAAGTAAAAAATTATTAAATTTAGACCTTTATTGGCATTCTTCATTACAAACAAAATAAAACTTATTCTAAAACTAAATCCCCTCCCTTCTATTTTCCCTCTCCCTCCCTAGCTTTTCCAAGTCCTTACCCCTACCCCATCCTCTCTCATCCACTCCATCACCCTTCTACTCCCTTTTGCTTCCATCCATTCCTCCTTTATCCCCTCGCATTCCTCCGTCAAGTGACCCCACGTATCCTTCCCATGCTCAGACAATACACACCTTCCATATTTTTCCCCCATCCACACTTTCCTTCCTCTCTTCTCCGATCCACACCTCGCCCTTACCACAAATACCCTCTCCTCTCTATCAGATATCTCAGCACTCTTCCATATACCTCGGAGGCGAAAGTAATGGAATGGCTAGGGAATGGGGTGAAGGTGGATGAGTGGGTGAAGGGGAAAGGGAAAGAGGTGGAAGGGCAGGAAAGGCAAGGGCGTATCGAGAGAAGTGAGTACATACATATCATTGTACTCACTTCTCTCGATACGCCCTTGCCTTTCCTGCTCTTCCACCTCGTTCCTTTCCCCTTCACCCACTCATCCACCTTCACCCCATTCCCTAGCCATTCCATTACTTTCGCCTCCGACAACCCAGCCTTTCATACATTTTCCTCCTCTCTCGCCTCCATCTACCCTCACCCCCACACACGTTCGTCACCCGTACTTCCTTCACCAATCTCTCTTCCTCCAGTTCCCACAATCTCATCTCATACCTCACCACTCTTACCTTTGCCTCGTACTCTAAACTCTCCTTATTAGTCTCCTGAAGCACTAGGTAGCTGGGCGTGGACCTTTCCACCCCCAACATGTGCTTCAGGAACCACATCTGTTCCCTCTCCATGCACTCATACCCTTTCGTCCCCCACACTTCCACTCCGTACATAAGCACCAATCTCACACACGCATCCCATATTTTACATGCCACTCACACATTATTTCCCATCCACTTTTCCCAAGCCATCCTCCATGCTTTTCTAGCCTTACTCTGCACTTATTTCACATGCTCCTCATAGCCTTCCGTCCCTTTGAACCAATTCTTTCACCTTCCCCTCCCTCCCTCTATTTCTGAACTTCACCCACTTCGTTTTTTCCACATTCACACTTATCCCTCTCTTATCCATGAACCTCTCCCCTCTTTTCAACATGTCTTTCATCCCTTCATGCTTTCTTGCCATTAACACCATGTCATCCGCATAGGCTAACATCCATACTTTCCTCTAAAAAAAAAAACAGAGTTTAAGTATGAATGAAACTGCCAACTAAGTATTGGAATACTTCAAAATGGTTAAAAGTGCAAGAATGTACATTATTTTCAGAGTTCGAATTTCGATATGGATCAAGCCGGCATGAAAGAACAACTCGAAAATTTACACACGTTATTAAGTTTCGCCGATCCTGCTCTTGCCAATTATTTAGACAAACATGATTCCGGAAACATGTTCTTCTGTTTCCGCTGGTTGCTGGTCTGGTTCAAACGTGAATTGAGTCAAGAAGATGTGATGCGGTTGTGGGAGGTTTTATGGACCGGATTACCATGTCAAAATTTCCATTTGCTCATCAGCGTCGCCATTTTGGAAACGGAAAAAGAAACACTGATGGATAACGATTACGGATTTACTGAAATTCTTAAGGTCTGTGAACGATTAATAATAATAATAATTTTGTAATAATAAATAAATAAATAATGCACTTTATTAAACTCAATTTGCGTGATCAATCTATCAGTCAGTGTTTTTCAACTCAATCTATTTTTCAACTTGTGATCCGCAGACCCGGAGAAATAAGTTTCTATAAACTATTTATTACGGTTAGGATTCGAATGCGAATAATTCAAATAGTCGAATATTCAAATATGAATATTTAAGTCACTAAATTATTCACATGACAAACATAAAGCAAATTTTTGATTCATGCCTTAATTAAGACTGTCAATTTTTGTAATTTAATTATTCGAATATCCATTCAAAATCTTATATTAAATATTTGAATATTCAATACTACGCAGGTGCTAAAAGGTTGAAGAACCCTGATTTAGGTAATTCAGTCTATTTGATTTAGTTATTTGTATTGTTGAGGATTTTTATAAATTATTTTATTAAGCAACGGTATTTTAAAAATAACCAACATTTATTTTTGTAAAATTTGATTGTTGTAAATTATTGTGATTGTTATAAACCTTTAAAATAATGATGTTTATTTATTCTCTTTGTTTAGCATATAAACGACTTATCTGGCAATCTCGACATTTCTGCGATGTTAAACAAAGCCGAGGGTATTTACAACCAAATCAAATTCGCGACTCACTTAAACGACAGTATCAGGATAATCCTCGGCCTTCCGATTCTCAATGTCAACAGACTGGACGGCTCGCCGAACGACTCCACGAGCAGCATGGAAGAACCCTGCTCACTGGAGGCCGTCTGTTTACCCAGCGAAGACAGCTACGAACGGTCAATTAGTTCATCGTTTTTGTGAACAATATATTATTTTTTCTATTGTGTAAATATTTATATACTTGTATTGTATGCTTAAATGTACAGATTAATTTCATTTTCATCGATTTGAATCACAGAAAACTGAGTAAGTTCTAAAATTGAAAGAACAAGATATTTATCAATATAAACTTGTAAATAAAACACTTTCTACTCTGTTTAACCACTGTAATACAGTGGTTAAACAGTAAAAAGTGTTTTATTTACAAGTATAAGATGTACCACAAAGTGAACTCCTACAACACAAAACAGTTTATAAAGATAAGTTAAGATTATTAAAGATGTATTCTAATAATTATAGAAACTCAAAACAATTTATGTTAATAAGCAGTTTAAATGTCATTTACATCTAAAGTAACATTTAAAACAGCTGCATTTCAAATGTCAGTTAGAGTTTCAAGTTTCTGCAATATACTTCGAAAGTGTTAGTTTCAACCATAATTTGTCTCAAAAGTAGGACTACAACAAACTTTCCAGCTACACAGTCAAAATATAAGTGAATATTTTGATGAGTGGGGAGAGGTCTGTATCACCTCTCCCCACTCATAATACTTACTTTTAACACACTGATAACATTGTTCAAACACATTATGTGTAAATAGATGCAAACTGCCACTTGGTAAAAAAAACCTCCGTTGTCTATTATTCTAACATGACAGATGAAATTTCGTGTGCTAAGATCTCTATGCTTCAGTTTGAATTTGCGTTTTTTGTGGCCAATAAGCTCGCGTAATTTGATCAGCTGATTTTTGTTGTGGTCCTCCTATTTTTGAGACAAACCATCGGTATTATTTTAATGAAATTTACTTCAACTGACACAATCAGCCATTTTACTTTTCCTTTCCCAATTTTGACCAAAAAAAAAACTTCAAAACAGCATTGGTGAATTTCCAAACTTCTGTCAGATGAAAACAATTGGGTTTTTAACCCGGCATTTGACACATGAGGTGTACAAACTCTAATACCTGAAAACTGCACAGAACCATAGATTGAGTTCTTCTTAAATCTGCAATAAAATGCAAGATGTTTTTTTATTAACAATTTGTGTATAAGTAACTATAACATAAAGGCTTCCTCTATTTAATTTTAAGAAGTCCAAAATTGTTAAAGAAATTAGTGAAACCAAATTTTGAAGTGGGGTTACTCACATCCCACCTGTCAGAACAACTAAAAAAATCGACCCGTCAAATGCTGGCTTAAGAAATTGGCTCACTCTGATTAGAACATTTTTTGTGGACTTCTTATTTACTCTATTCGATTAGTTTTTTTTCAATTTCAGAAAATACTCCTTGAATAACGATTTACTTTCACTTGCAAATTATTAAAATTAGAGGTTGTAATCTTTTTTTTCGTAAAATTCGTTGGAGATCTTTTGCACTGTTTTTACTCGACACTATATTTAGGGCTTGCACTCGGGTATAAAACGAATGCAATTGTATTCGAGTTTGTGATGTTTTATAAATGAAATTTATTCTAGATACGCATATATTTTATGTATAGTTTATATTTCATTGATTATTGTGTATATTAAAAGTAATTGAAAATCGTTATAATTCAATCGTTTTATTTGAAATAAAAAACTTCTGGTGTAGACTCTAGTCGAACACTCTGGTTTCGCTTAAGCAGTCCGAGTTTTGTTGATTTTTTATATTTTTAAATCTAAACAGCAACTGCATTCCATTTACAATCTATCCATTTTATATTTTCCAAAGTTAGAACAAAATTTATTGCTTATAAATCTGTAAAATTTGATTAAAAATAGGTAAAGAAATGAATATATATTT
The DNA here is from genome assembly GCA_932526585.2 of Philonthus cognatus. Classification (NCBI taxonomy): domain Eukaryota; kingdom Metazoa; phylum Arthropoda; class Insecta; order Coleoptera; family Staphylinidae; genus Philonthus; species Philonthus cognatus. The sequence continues at coordinate 74,546,598 of OW052244.1, forward strand.
TTATCGACTTCAGACAACAGTAATTTCACCATCAATTTATTCATGTGAACCCAAAACTTTCTAATGTAATATTTGTAAAATGTATTAACAAGGGAGTTTCGAGTTTTTTTTTTTTGGTTTGTTTCTTTTGGCATCGGTTTTACCTTCAGCCACTAACGATGATTATGTATATATTTTAACGTAGATTTGGACAACACGACACATTCACACTATACCCAAGGACACTACAAGATATTATTTTTAAATAACACCTCCCCGTGCACGGGAATCGATCCACTTCGCTATGCCATCAAGCCAAATTTTCAGGCTTTATTAAACTCTAAATTTTACTTCATGCTTAACCAAGAACCGAAAACCCTCGTTTGAAGCTTGATATTAAACACTTATATAAAAAAAACCTGAAAATTCATAGTGTATACTATAGGACAGGTTTATAGTATACACCAGTGGTGGGGAAACTTTTTTTAAGACGGGCCATTTGTAATAACCAGACAATCGTAGCGGGCCAAAGAATAATGCTTAATCGTAGGTAGGTAGTTTTTATGCGGGTCGTCACATTATGAAGTAAGAACGTGTTCAAAGATTCTCACGACGGCACTCTTAAACGGGCCGGATTAAACCTTTCCGCGGGCCGGACTTGGCCCGCGGGCCGTAGTTTCCCCATCACTGGTATACACTATAAATTTTCAGGTGTTTTTATAAAAGTGTTTAACTTCAAGTTTCAAACGAGGGTTTTCAGTCCTTGGTTAAGCATGAAGTAAAATTTAGAGTTTAAAAAACTCATCTATAGCTGGACCAGTTTTGATTGATCACCTGCCAGTTTCAATCTCCGGTGAGATTTTGTTAGAAATTAATTTTTTTAACAATTTTCCGAACAAGAAATATCAGATTTTGAGGTAATCTTAATTTTGACAGAATTTTTCAGAAATCCCAGTTGAGATATTGTAACCCCAATTTCAGGCTCTTAAGCTTGTTTATTTTAAAGTAAAATTAGTGCTTTCAAAGTTGATTCAATAATTCATGAATGTTTTAAACATTTTCAAACAATGTTACCTTCAAATCTTGCCAGGCAGATATGGCCTCGATGCGACAGGAAAAGAAGCGATGCTCTTATCTCGCTAAAGAGGAGCGACATCACTCAGACCGAGAGCGTCATTACGGGACATTGCCCCTTTGGCAAACATGCTCAACGGCTGGGGTTACCCTTTAATGACTACTGTAGGTGGTGCCTTGATGGAGGAGGAGGAAAGCGTGCTCCATTATCTCTGGCAATGCCCCTCTCTGGCTGGAATAAGAAGTTCCTCCCTCGGCCGATGTTATATAGACGGACTTTCTGATCTCGAGTCGCTAGACGTCGGAGATATTGCAAGATTTCTCATCGACTCTAAGTGGTATCACAATGGTTCTTCCAGGCCTAAGTGTGCACCTCCTTGGGCGGTGCAGCCACTAAAACCTAACCTAACCTATCTCAAAATCTTACTATGTTTTCACTAAATCTCAACTTTGACACGATGTTTCAGAAAAACTTGTTGGAATATTTTAACCCCGTTTTCAGAATTTACGTTTATTTCTAAGAAAAATTAAAGCTTTTGTTGATTTAATAATTTATGATTTTCTTATAATTTGCCAAACGTGATCACCTCAAAATCTAATGACTATTCGTATTCATATCACGATATAATTTCGAACGAGTGTTTCCAGTCCCAGGTTAAGCTTGAAGTCAAATTTCGAGTTTAGATAAGCCTGAAAATTTGGTTTGGTCGTGTAACGCTATGCGATCAAACCAAATTTTCAGGCTTTTCTAAACTCGAAATTTTACTTCATTTGCCATGCATATAAAACACTGGCATTGTAAAGTTTAAAATATACTGCTTAGATGTGATAGATCAATATTTTGTCAATTGTTTTGTATTGCCCGATTAGCTTTTTCTGTTGTTAAATAGTTAATTTCATTTATTTAAAGTAAAACTGAGTCGCCCTGATTAGCGTTTCTGTTGCTAAAAGTTTATTTGATATGTAAATCGCCTTCATTAATAACATCACACGTGGAATTCCTCGCGTGACGTCAAGGTAATTAAACTAACAAGGTTGTCTCAATTTAAACCGAGCCGGCCTTGTATGTTTAATTACCTTGATTCCTGATGTCACGCGTGAAAGTCTTCACGTGACGTCAAAATCAAAGTAATACAAGGTCGGCTCAGTTTAAACTGAGTCAACCTTGTATAGTAATGTCCTTGGTTGATGACGTCACGCGTGGTAATACACACGTGACGTCAAAACCAAGGTCATTACTGCATAAGGTCGACTCGGTTTGAATTGGGACAACCTTATACAGTATTGACCTTGGCTGATGACGCCACCCGTAGACATCCTTACGTGGTGTCATAAAATTCAACCTATACCTTGACCAAGCTCATTACTGTATAAGGTCGACTCGGCTTTAATTGGGACAACTGTATACAGTATTGACCTTGGCTGATGACGCCACCCGTGGACATTCTTACGTGGTGTCATAAAATTCAACCTATACCTTGACCAAGGTCATTGCTGTATAAGGTCGACTCGGTTTTAATTGGGACAACTGTATACAGTAATGACCTTGGCTGATGACGCCACCCGTGGACATCCTTACGTGGCGTCATAAAATTCAACCTATACCTTGATTGCCACCCGTGGACATCCTTACGTGGCGTCATAAAATTCAACCTATACCTTGATTTCTAACATCATTAATAAAACACGATTTAATTTCCTTTCTTCACTTATTTATTTTTGTTTGTTAAATGTACATTTCGAGTACCATGTACTCATTTTCAATAACTGAATGTTATTCAGTTATTGAAAATGAGTACATGGTACTCGAAATGTACATTTAACAAACAAAAATAAATAAGTGAAGAAAGGAAATTAAATCGTGTTTTATTAGGGATTTATTACTTCACATAACTCAAAACAAATAGTGAATATATTCTAACATCATGCTTGGAAATTCCCCACGTGGCGTCAGAGAGCCAAAATAAATAATGCGAGGTCGACATTGTTAAATCAATCGACCTTATACGCGATTTAGGATTATTCGTGTGACGCATAAAACAATTTTCCGGAAAACAATTCCACTGAACACGGAAACATTTTTAACATGCACGATTATTGAACATGTTACTAAAATAAAACATTGTATTAAAAGTATTACAACAACGTTTTAGCAACGTTATAAACATTGTATAAACGTTTTCTCTGCAATATTGATTTATACCGGGTGTTGACTTGGCGGACGCAACATAGGAAATCGCATGTTAATTTTAAAGTTTTCAAATTATTGGCTTTCCTATTTATTTTAGAGACAAAATGTATTGCACTTTTTTGTAGAGGGAAAAATTCTAAATTTATTAATGTTCACACTTAACACTTTACGTTTCTCCAAGTTAAAATAATTTAGAAAAAGTAATGTGATTTTATAACAATAATGACATACCATGGAATTGATACAATTGCGGATATTCCCTATTTTTTTAAAAATTCAATTCAAAGCTTTAAACAAGTGTTTTCCACTCCCAGACTAAGCATGAAGTAAAATTTCGAGTTTAGAAAAGCCCCGTGAAAATTTGTCGAGGGTCGCGCAGCGACCCGAGACAAATTTTCTGGGCTTTTCTAAACTCGAAATTTTACTTCATGCGCCACGCGTATAAAACACTGTAATATTGCCAAATTTAAGTATATTCGAACTTCACTTAAAATCTGTGTTTTATACGCGTGGCGCATGAAGTAAAATTTCGAGTTTAGAAAAGCCCAGAAAATTTGTCTTGGGTCGCTGCGCGACCCTCGACAAATTTTCACGGGGCTTTTCTAAACTCAAAATTTTACTTCATGCTTAGTCTGGGAGTGGAAAACACTCGTTTAAAGCTTCAAATTGAACTCTTTTAAAAATCAACAAATGTCAGAAAATTAACAGCTAAAATAATTAAGAAAAAGTAATGTGATTTTATAAAAATAATGACATTTTTCTTGTATAGTGTAAATCATTTCGAAAACATTTACTTTAATCAAGTAACTACGATATCTTTTACCATTTTGACATCGGCAGTTGTTGTTTCAATTCCATGGCATGTCATTATTTTTATAAAATCACATTATTTTTTCTTAATTATTTTAACTTAGAGAAACGTAAAGTGATAAACGGTAACACGAATTATTTCAGAATTTTTCCCTCTACAAAAAAGGTAAATACATTTTGTTTCCAAAATAAATAGGGGAGCCAAAATTTGAACATTTCAAAATTTACATGGGATTTCCTATGTTGCGTCCGCCAAGTCAACACCCGGTATACATTACCTAAATGTTGAAAATTTTACTAACCCACTGAGTAAACACACATTTAAATAATGTTTTATCAATATTAAAACAACGTTTTATGTTGCTACAATGCTGATACAACGTTACTTGTTTGTTCTTTGCTCAGTGGAAATATTTAACATTTTTTTCTAACAAAGCAGCATTATGGTTTACACATTTCATGGACATTGAACAAACAGGGAGTTTTTCTTTTAAGTATACATATCCTAATTATAGGCTGTAAATCTTCAAATATTCGTTGTTTTTAAAAGAGCTCAATTTAAAGCTTTAAACGAGTGTTTTCCACTCCCAGATTAAGCATGAAGTAAAATTTCGAGTTTAGAAAAGCCTGAAAAATTGGGTTTTTCTAAACTCGAAATTTTACTTAATGCGCCACGCGTATGACGCGATTTCAACTGAAGTTCACTTGGTAACAATATTTTAGTGTTTTCAAAGTTTAAGGGTACTGGGTACTAAGGTACTGGGGTACTGCTTCCCTAGACTATACATTACTTTTTGTAAGACAGTTATTTTCTTGTTACTAATATATATTTGTATTTTTTGACCCATCTAAACCCAGAAATAAATATTGCATTAAGATTACGAGAGAAACATTCCTATAACGTTCACTTAATTGTTGTACATTGGGCTGTATACAATACGGATTCTATGCATTCATCCTATGCAACTTAACATACATACATTTGTATGTTGGGTTGTATATAAATAAGAGTAATCGCTAGTTTTGCATGGGTGTCGCTTTGACAACTGTACAGCGCAATTTTTTTTTTGAACGTTCCTGCAGGCAGACACTCAGCATTTATACCGTTTTTCAACATTCATGCAACTTAAACACAACGTTTGCATTAAGATTACGAGAGAAACATTCCTATAACGTTCACTTAATGGCTGTATACAATACGGATTCTATGCATTCATCCTATGCAACTTAACATACATACATTTGTATGTTGGGTTGCATATTAATAAGAGTAATCGCTAGTGTTGCATGGGTATTGCTTTGTCAACGGTGCAGCAACATTTTTCTTTGAACGTTAGCCTGCAACGTTCCTGCAGGCGGACATTCAGCGTTTATGCAATGTTTTTTCAACATTCATGCAACATAAAACGCAACGTTTCGTATTTCGCGGCAACATTGATGCAACGTTTCTTTGCTCAGTGGGATACTTTCCCTTTGTTTCACATATAGGGGAAAGTAAAAAATCGTGAAATATTTTAAAAACGTCCGTAAAAAGCACTTGAAATTCACCACCAACAATTTTTATGAAGGTAAATTTATATCCGTAAAATTTCGTGTGATTTTCTGCTGGGCCAGGCAACAATAACAATTACATTTGTAATTTCGTTTGGATTTGGCCACGTAACGTCCAAATCCAAATTCATGCTTTAATGTGAAATGGTTTTCAACCAATTCACAAGTGAAATAAGTTTATTTATACTATGATAGACACATCATCATATTTTTTTTACTATTACCCTACATTTTATTTGTAAGGCTCAGGAAGGAAAGTATATCAAAAATGTTTCGTGTTCGACCTTGTATATGGGTAAATTAAAAGTGGGAGGAATTTTTTGTCTAAAATAGGGATATACTACATTTTCTTGAGGGAAAATGTAAATACTTTAGTTCCCAATAGTGTTCCTGTATTTAAGAGAGTAGCGCAAACTGACATCCATTTTGACGCCTTTAGGCGCCAAAGTCAAACTAAACCAATCATATTCTATAATGATTGACTTTCGTCCTATTAATTTGATTTAGTTTGAAATTGGCGTCTAAAGGCGTCAAGATGGATACCAGTTTGCGCTACTCTCTCAAAACAGGATTGTTAAAAAAACGTTTTTTTTTTTATTTTAATTAAAACACAGTCTTTTTACCAAACGTGTTTTTTTAAAAAAAGTGTTTTTTCAATGAAACAGTGTTTAAAACATAAACAAATTAAACCATGTTTAAAACGTGCTTTAAACATAATCAGCCTTATTAATAAACCTTAGCATACAGCTTTAACACAGTTCTAAAGATGATATTGACATTTTCGGATAAATAAAACGTTTTAGTAGATTACTATTGTTAGTTTAAAACTAATAATTTATTAGCCCTAGTTTAAGTCTTATACCTAACCTCAACTGTTATAACAAAATAGGGTTATTTAGAATTTATTTAAGAATTATTGCATTGTTCATCATAAATGTATAAACCATTTTAGTATGTTTTGAACTTCAGTTAAAATCAGTGTTTTAAACGCGTGGCGCATGAGGTAAAATTTCGAGTTTAGAACAGCCTGAAAATTTGGTTTAACCGCGTAGCGCTACTTCTAACGAGTCTCTCCACTCCCAGACCAAGCATGAAGTAAAATCTTCATGCCTAGTCTAGGAGTGGAGACACTCGTTAGAAGGACATTTTAATCTAATAATGTATATGAAGAAATACATTTTTACAAACATAAAAAAAACAGTGTAACATACCATCTAAATTACTTGATTACAATGAAGTTAGAACACATGAAAATGTAATGTTGCCACGTTCCCACTGAGCAAATCCATTTAAGTAATGTTTCATCAACATTAAAACAACGTTTAATGTTGCTACTATGTTGATATAAGGTTATTTGTTTGTTTTTTGCTCAGAGGGTTCATTTATTATTTTAAAACTAACTAATGACATATAGATTTTGCTTTATGAATACGAAATGTTAGTATCGTGTTTGTATGCGTCTAGTAGAGATTAATTAGCATTATACTATAATGATATTAACGCCAATTCTATTAATAAGGCTGAACATGTTTAAAACACGTTTTAAATCACATTTATGCATACATAATTAAATTGTGATATTTTAATATGATAAAATTTCATTTTTAGGAATGTAATTTGAAATATCTTTAACAATTTATCTAAAATTTAAAAACGAAAACAAAAAGTGTTTGATAAAGTAGTATTGAATATTGCTTAACTAATTTAAGACAATAAAAAAAACTTTTTAAACAAAATTAACGTTTAAAACATGTTTTAAACGAATTCAACATTTAAAACAAAACCATTTAAAGCACGACGGCTGTTTTTAAGCATGTTTAAAACACTGTTTTAAAACAAAGTGTTTTAAACATAACAACCCTGCTCTTAAATACAGGGACACTAGTTCCCAACACTGGTCAGGCCCCACTTGTGGGGGGCGTATGTAGTAAGCATTGAGTAGCCCTGCTGTATTTGATTTTTAAAGTTCAAGATATACTCACCAGCTGTTGAATCCTCTCTAAAAATTCAACGATCCAGCGAAATAAAACAAAAACCAAACAGATCGGTTAATAAAAGGCACTTTAAATAAATGAGTATGCATTTTATTTAGGCAATTCATGTAATAAAGTAAAATCGCAAGCATTTTATTATTATAGTTCAGAGTTATTCATCCCCTTTGCCGAGTAGTAAAATTCGAACCGCGCGCACTTTCCCGCGCATCCGCCAGAAAAACAAAACAATCCCGCCGGCGAAAGAGCGCAAGCGCGCGCGGCTTAATACTGCGAGTTCGAATGCACACTACAACAATATAGTGATCATCAAAAGAATATTATACACAAAACTGTTTGTTAATTTTTTTTTCTTGTTCATCATTGCGTACATTAATTTTTATAAAAATATCATTATACACAAATGAAACATTTATATAGATCAAGAAACGCAACTTGTGTTGGGTGTTTATATGTGTGTGTGTGTGTGGGGGGTGGTGGTGTATGTGTGTGTGTGTGTGTTGCTGAGTGTGGGTGTTCTTTTTTTGTTAACACAGGGGGCAAATAAATTTAAATTTAGTACAAATAAGAAAATATCGAAGGATGTAGTAGGTAGCACTTTACATAGGTACGTACATGAAAGGCATATTTACAAGTTCACCTGAATAGCAAAAGTTATTTTTTTTAATTCTCTGTGGATATTTTTTTCTTCTAAATAGCGCAACTAACATTTCGCTTCGCTCTTTCTTTAATTTAATTTTTATTCATCCTAAGCTTTCTTTATTCATACTTCCACCTTTTTTTCAATAAGGGAAAGCATTTTTTTTAATATTTTCATCATAGGGGGACATTATTTTTGTATTTTCATAATATGGGACATTATTTTGTATTTTCATCATATGGGACATTATCTTCTTCTATTTTCCCACTAAGTAAACATACTTAAGTAGTCATACTGAGTAAACCCACTAAGCAAAAAACGTTGTTTTAATGTTGTTGAAACATTACTTATTTGGATTTGCTCAGTGGGAACATACTTAAGTAGATATACTGAGTAAACATACTTAAGTAAACATACTGCCCACTGAACAAACTTATTCAAGTAATGTTTCATCAAAATGAATACAACATTTAATGTTGCTAAAATGTTGATATAACGTTATCTGTTGGTGTTTTGCTCAGTGGGTGAGTAAACATACTTAAGTAAGTAATGTTTGATCAACATTGAAACGTTTAACTTTGGTAAAACGCCTTTTATTTGTTTTTTTAATCAGTGGGTTCACTAAACAAAAAAATCAAAGTTTCGAGAATGTGTTTTTGTGCAGTACACATTCTGGCTTTTATTTTTTTTGTTAGTTTGTTTTATATTTCGGGTTGGAACGAAACGCCGCAGTACAATTCAACATCAAGAAATCTTAAGACTAGGAGAGTTTTTCTTTATTTTTTATCTTCTTATTTGGATGGAAACGGAAAAATAATTCTTCAAAAATTGTTACTTCATATTAATATGCCTTACTATTTACAAATTAACCGACTTTTTTTATACGGTAACCGGTTTGTTTCAATCGAGAGCACATCAGCTACATGTAAAGCTGGTTGAAGGTCGGGGCTTTTATTATATAGTTTTTTTTTTGTTTCTTTTCCTATCTTACAAGTTCGATATTATGTAAACTGAAACACCAAGGATACACCTTTTTTTTCACATTTAAAAACGGATTTTTTTTGATAATTTTTCTTTATATACAGATTGGCCGCGCGCGCATTTTTTTTTTATTATACAGAAAGGTGTGTTGTTTGTAACTTTTACCAATAGCTTATTTCTTTTTGAAAAATATAAATATTAACCCCCCACTGAGCAAATCCATTCAAATAATGTTTCATCAACATTAAAATAACGTTTAATGTTGCTACAATGTTAATATAACGTTATTTGTTTGTTTTTTTCTCAGTGGGCCACTAAGCAAAAAACAAACAAATAACGTTATTGTAACAACATTACACATTGTATCAATGTTGACGAGACGTTATTTCTGTGTTTGCTCAGTGGGAATTAAAATAAAAAATGTAGATATTATAATTATAATAATGTAAACTGTTATAATTTTGTAAAATATATTATCAAAAAGTCAGGTTACAACGCCTGCAATAAAACGTGTACATTTTGTAACTTTACTTTTTGATAAACCCTCGTATTGTATTGTTGTAAATACAATTAGCGACATAATATTTGTAGTATTTAAATTATTTTTTCTACGAATGCCCCCGAAAACAGACATTTCGTCGCTACACCTGTGCATTGAAAGGTGTCAGTTGTATATTTGTATTTTGACAAGTGACAAGTAATGTCACGCTTGCAAATTGAATTTTCAAAACTAGTTTTGGAAGTAAAGACGTTGACTAACGTTTGACGTCCTCAGTCAGTGTCAAAATTATTAAAACAAAATGAGTAGTGACGAAGAACAATTAACGTCGCCGCTTTTTGGTCGTAGGAAAAGCAGAGTGTTAAACACGTTTTGAAAGCTGCATTGCATGCTCATACCTTGCATTCATTCGCCCTGCGGGATCGTAAATGCAATTTGGTATTTGCATGCAATACGAAGCTTTGAAAACTTTTCAAACAATCTGCTATTAACTCGATTTTCAACATTGATAAACTTGAAAGTAGTTTGAAAATTTTAGTAAAAACCCCTTGTATAATAATTTTATAATTATTATACATAACGGTAGTTATAATCTATAAAATTCAACCATTTTAGCTAGGTTGAAGATTCAGAGACTCAGGTTTCGATTTAAAATTACCTCAATTTTAAAGCATCAGTATTCTTTTCAAATACAAACCTCATTATCTTCAGAATTCAATAATTCTACCTTGGTTAGAAATTCAGAGTCTCAGTTCTTGATTTGAAATTAACTCAAATTTAGAGCATTAGTATTTTTTCAAATACAAACCTCGTTATCTTTAGAGTTCAATAATTTTAGCTTAGTTAAAAATTTAGAGTCTCAGTTCTTGATTTGAAATTAACTGAAATTTAAAGCTTTAGTATTTTTTTTCAAATACAAACCTCATTATCTTTGAATTCAATCATTCTAGCTTAGTTAAAAATTCAGAGTCTCAGTTCTTGATTTGAAATTAACTCAAGTTTATAGCTTTAGTATTTTTTTCAAATACAAACCTCATTATCTTTAGAATTCAATAATTCTAGCTTAGTTAAAAATTCAGAGTCTCAGTTCTTGATTTAAAATAAACTCAATTTTAGAGCATTAGTATTTTTTTCAAACGCAAACTTCATTATCTATAGATTTTAATAATTCTAGCTTGATTACAGATTCAAAGTGTCAGTTTTTCATTTAAAATTAACTCAATTTTAGTGCATTTGTATTTTTTTAAAATACAAACATCATTATTTATAGAATTCAATAATTCTAGCTTGGTTAAAGATTGAAAGTCTCAGTTTTGATTTAAAATAACCTTAATTTTAGAGCTTTAAATTTTCTTCAAATACAAATTTATTATCTTTACAGAGAATTTTTATTTTAAGTATACATATGCATATGCTGTAAATTTTCCGACATTCGTTGTTTTTTTAAATAGTTCAATTTGAAGCTTTAAACGAGTGTTTTCCACTCCCAGGTTAAGCATGAAGTAAAATTTCGAGTTTAGAAAAGCCTGAAAATTTGGTTTGGTCGCGTAGCGCGAAGCGCGGAGCGACCAAACCAAATTTTCAGGCTTTTCTAAACTCGAAATTTTACTTCATGCGCCACTCGTATTTAACACTGAAAATACTGAAATATTGTGAACAAATGAACTTCACAGGAAAATAGTGTATTACGCGTGGCGCATGAGGTAAAATTTCGAGTTTAGAAAAGTCTGAAAATTTGGTTTGGCCGCTCCGCTTCGCGGAGCGACCAAACCAAATTTTCAGACTTTTGTAAACTCGAAATTTTACTTCATGCTTAACCTGGTAGTGGAAAACACTCGTTAAGAGGTTTGATTGAACTCTTAAAGAAAAACAAATATCTGAAGATGTACTGCATATAATTACCTTCTCAAAGTAATGTATAATATTTAGCTCTTTATTTTAGAGCTTCAAATTTTCTTCTAAATACAAATTCATTATCTTTACAGGGAATTTTTATTTTAAGTATACATATGTATATGCTGTAAATTTTACGGAATTCGTTGTTTTTTAAAATAGTTCAATTTAAAGCTTTAAACGAGTGTTTTCCACTCCCAGGTTAAGCATGAAGTAAAATTTCGATTTAGAAAAGCCTGAAAATTTGGTTTGGACGCGTAGCGTGAAGCGCGGAGCGGCCAAACCAAATTTTTAGGCTTGTCTTAACTCGAAATTTTACTTCATGCGCCACGCTTATTAAACATTGAAAATACTGAAATATTGTGAACAAGTGAACTTCACTGGAAAACAGTGTTTTACGCGTGGCGCATGAAGTAAAATTTCGAGTTTAGAAAAGTCTGAAAATTTGGTTTGGCCGACCAAACCAAATTTTCAGACTTTTCTAAACTCGAAATTTTACTTCATGCTAAACCTGGGAGTGAAAAACACTCGTATAAAGCTTTGATTGAACTCTTAAAAAGAAAGACAATTATCTGAAGATTTACTGCATATAATTGTGATATGTTTTTTTTAAAGAAAAACTCCCTGTATACTTACGCAAAGTAATTATTAATATTTAGATCTTCATTTATACTTACTCAAAGTAATTCATTATATTTAGATCTTTATTTTCTATATTTAGATCTTTATTTTCTCATTTTCTGACTTTTTTAATTTATCTATTTTGCTTAATTGAATTCAACATCAATTTTGTTTTTCTTTGTTTCCAATAAAATACTGATAATATCAACCAAGGCCGTAGCCAGGGGGAGGGGATATGGGGGTTTAACCCCCATCCCCCGAAATTTTCAAATTGTTAAATTTTTCCACGTAAAAGCGGCCTTTTAAGAGCAACAATAAAACAATATTTTTACCAATAAAACCTCCCCGAAATTTGTATAACCCCCTTCGATTTTTTTTTGTGGCTACGGCCTTGATACCAACTAGTCTTCAGGTGTCAAACAAGTCGTAAGGTAAAGACTTATTGGTTCTAGATGTGAAAATATTAAATAACCCATTCACATACAATGACATACCGGGTGTGACACTTAACAGGATCACCCCCTTTAGTTTTTTTTATTAATTGAGATATCAATTTGAAATTTTCTACATTTATATTGGAAATAATTTTGAGTTCAGTGGTTATTATAAAAGTTCAATAGCACTTCCGGTTTCACCGGAAGTGACTTCAGTTTTTAAATTTCAAATGGAACACACTATTTTTTGTATGTTTTCGAGTACAGAATCTCATTTTACATACAAATCAATTGTTAAAAAAAATACTAGTGTCATATTTCTTTTTCAAAAAATAATAGTGCATCTAGGTTGCTGTGATCGCCCTAATATCTTTTGTTTTATGTCATAGACGTGTACAAAACAAATATTACCAACTTTTGTTTCTTAATTTGGCCAACAGATTATGAAACCTTAATAGCACTTCAGGTTTCCCCGGAAGTGACTTCAGTTTTTAAATTTTAAATAGAAACCCTATATATTTGTTTGTTTTCGGGTACAGAATCTCATTTTACATACTAATCAATTGTTAAAAAAAAATACGTGTCATATTTTTTTCAAAAAATAATAGTGCATCTAAGTTGCTGTGATCGCCCCGATATCTTTTGTTTCATGTTATAGACGTGTACAAAACAAATATTACCAACTTTTGTTTCCTAATTTGGCCAACAGATGTCTTTAAATTGTAATTCGATCGTTTTTTTTTAAATAACTCAATTTTTTCAAATGGCAACATGACGGATCAATACGATTTTTTTAAATGTTATATGTTATATATGAAACTAGTGAATAAAGAAAAAAATAGGTAAAATCAGGAATTTTATTTAAAAAATTGAGTTATTAAAAAAACGATCAAATTACAATTTAAAGGCTTGTGTTGGACAAATTAAGAAACACAAGTTTGTAATATTTGTTTTGTATGCGTCTATGATACGAAACAAAAGATATTAGGGCGATTACAGCCACCTACATGCAATTTTATTTTTTGAACAAAAAAATATGAAACTAGAATGATTTTTTTAAAACAAGTGTTTTGTTTGTAAAATCAGATCCAGTATCCGAAAACAAAAAAATATATAGGGCGTTTCATTTAAAATGTCAAAATTGATGGCACTTCCGGTGAGACCGGAAGTGCTATTAAAGTTTCCTAATAACCACTGAACTCCTGTACCGGGTATAACATAAAACAGGATCACCCACTTTAGTTTTTCTATTAGTTGACATCAATTTGAAATTTTCTACATTTATACTAAAAATAAATTCTATTTTTAGTATAAATGTAGAAAATTTCAAATTGATGTCAATTAATAAAAAAAAACTAAAGGGGGTGATCCTGTTTTGTGTTACACCCGGTATAAGAGACGCAAATTATTTTAATTTGTAAAAGTCGATTTTCACGTGTCCCAGACGCCACAAATCTAAGATCCAATTTTTTTGTAATAAAATCCCAGGGTGGATTGAGATTTTGATTTTTTACAAAATCTAAAAAAATCATTTACATTTTTAATCATAAATACATTTTATATGATACAGGAATTATTTCTTTTGGGTATACATATCACGACTTTTAGCTGTAAATTTACAGACTTTTGTGTTTATGAAAGTTTCCAATTTGAAACAATTGTTTCCAATCCTCTATTAAGCATGAAGTAAAATTTCGAGTTTAGGAAAGCCTGAAAATTTGGTTGGCTTCTCTAAACTAGAAATTTTACTTTATGTGCCACGCGTATAAAACACTGAAATATTCTGAAGTTCAAAATATATTGCTTAAGTTTGATTAAAAATGTTTGTATGAAATATGTAAAAGTATTTTTTGGTGCCGTCAATTTAGCGAAGTATTGGCACCATTAAAATAAAGGTTCTCGTTTAACATACCGGGTGTAACATAAAATAGGATCACGCCCTTTAGTTTTTTTATTAATTGACATATCAATTTGAAATTTTCTACATTTATACTAAAAATAATTTGGAGTTCAGTGGTTACTAGGAAAATTTAATAGCACTTCCGGTGTCACCGGAAGTAACATCAATTTTGAAATTTTAAAAGAAACACCCTATATATATTTTTGTTTTTGGATACAGGATCTCATTTTACATACAAATCAATTATTTTTCTCAAAAAAATTACTAGTGTCATAAAAAAAAAAATTACATCTAGGTGGCTGTGATCGCCGTAATATCTTTTGTTTCGTATCATAGACGTTATGAAATATGTAAAAGTATTTTTTTGTGCTGTCAATTTAGCGAAATATTGGCACCATTAAAATAAAGGTTCTGGTTTAACATACCGGGTGTAACACAAAACAGGATCACCCCCTTTAGTTTTTTTACTTTCCCCCGTATGTAATACAAAGGGAAAGTATTGTTTTCGTGAAAATTTTCGAATCAAAAATTTTAGCGGAAATATCCGTTTTGAGGTCCCCTGAGTCGAATAAGACCATTTTTGAAAAATGTCTGTCTGTCTGTCTGTCTGTGTGCGCTGTACCGCAAAAACCGCTAAAGATATCGAGATAAAACTTGAAACTTAAGCTTTTTGTTACAATCGGAAGAACTGAAAAGCTTTTGGTGAAAATCGGAAAACCGGAAGTGGTACTTTACTCTTAGCGTTTTTCAGTTTTTTCAGATTTTTTCAATAAATGTTCATCAAACAAAAAATTCTTTCAAATAAAAGTTGTAGATATTTTATATTCATTTACTTTTTGTCATAGCACTCTTAGTTTTTGAGATATTCAATAAATAGTGTTTTTTATCTAGTCATTGGTTTGTGTCAGTATGTGTTGATCCAATTGAAAAATGTTTCAAATAAAAGGTGTAGTTATCAAAAAGTTGAAGACATTTTGAAAATAATAATGCTACAAATATTTTAAAAGTGATTTAATACGCAATTTACGGGGGAAAGTACTATGATGGACACATCACCATTTTTATTGATTGACATATCAATTTGAAATTTTCTACATTTATACTAAAAATAATTTGGAGTTTAGTGGTTACTAGGAAAATTTTATAGCACTTCCGGGGTCAAATTTTAAATGAAATACCCTATATATATATATTTTTGTTTTTGGATACAGGATCTTATTTTACATACAAATCAATTGTTTATCTCAAAAAAAATTACTAGTCATACTTTTTTTTTTCAAAAAATAAAAATGCATCTAGGTGCCTGTAATTTATTTATTTATTTATTAACGGAATCTCCATTAATATCTTTTGTTTCGTATCATAGACGTATACAAACATTTTATTATAATTTTTGGTAGTTTTGTTTTTGTTATTTGTACAAGAATAAATTATAGCTTCCTTGATTAAAACAATTATAAATACAATTCCTGATTTTACCTATTTTTTCTGTATTCACTAGTTTCATAAGTCTTAAATAAATACATTTGAATAGGTAGTATATTAACATTTAAAAAAATCAAAATGATCCGCCATGTTGCCGTTTGAAAAAAATGAGTTATTTAAAAAAAATGATCGAATTACAATTTAAAGGCATCTGTTGGCCAAATTAAGAAACAAAGGTTCGTGATATTTGTTTTGTACACGTCTATGCTACGAAACAAAAGATACAAGGGCGAATTTCAAAACGGATGTTATGTCCGGTGAAACCGGAAGTGCAACTAAGGTGTCTGGATCACCAGTAAACTCGAATTTGTTTTAAGTATAACTCTACCAAATTTCAAATTGATATCTCACATATTAAAAAAAAAACTGTAGGGATTTGTCGCAATTCCGTCGTTTTCAGACCACTGTATGCCATTGCGATCGGATAAAAAATAAAACAACTTGCATACTAAAAAATAAAACAAAAAAATGAAGAAAAAAACAATAGTTTATGATTGTTGTAAACATTTATTTACGTAAATACCTTGTAAACTGAAAATAATTAAAAAAATACGTAAATTAAAATAAAACTATACTTACTCTTTTTGTTGGTTTCAACTAATAAATAAGCTATTTGTTTAAAGTGTAGAGCAAAGCACAATTCTGTATAATTGGATAGCGCGCGGGGCCGGAAATTTCTTTTTTTTTTTGTAAGTGAGAAAATATAACGAGTATGCATTTCCCGGGAAACCCGCAAACACGCGGATAGACAGGAAAGCAAATTACTATACAATATTATTAAGCAGTCTCAACAGCCTTAAGAGTATTTACAGAATCATAACTTATCTCCGAATATATATTTATAATAATAACACAATTGTATTTGGTGCTTAGCAAGTTGCTATGAAACAAAACGTCAATCTATATAAAATGTCTTAAGGGCTAAATTCTCCTTGTTGAAGGGAGAGAGAGAGAGTAAATTAGGTCAGAGGGCCGGGGTGCCGTGTGTTCATAACCGGCCCTTCTGGACCTAAATTATTTATCCATTTAATGTTTTCATGTTTATGTGTAAGGCTTTCAAGCACATTTATTATTTATTTGTTTATTAGCAATAGTGTTGTAAAATTCTCAAAGTTTTACCTAGTTAATTGTACTTAACAATTTTTATATTAGTTTTGATTAACACATCAATTGTACAACACTATAGAAGCATTTCTGAACGCTGAATCCCATTGAAATTTACCACGCGCTTAACTAGCGGAGTCCCATCTGGCTATTTGGAGTCGCCTCGAGTCGAGGGTGGGTGACAGAAGGGATTGAAGGTCCGCAGAGGGGGGACTCGTACTGAAATACTTCATAGTGAGGGGCGACTGCAAATGTTTGTGTCTGATTACCTCCCGCTCCGCAGGCAGTGGCCATAGTTCCTACAAGCAAAACTGTTTCAATCTCATGGAATGATTGAAAAAAGTGCAAAAGCTCCCTTTTACCTGCAGAGACTGGGCTTCATCTCAGGATTCGGTGCTCTTGCTCTTGCGGCCCGTCAGGGAGCCGACTATGGACTTGAGAGCGGCGCCGAAACTCTTGCCTGGCGTGTGCAGGTTGGACTGGCTCCTGCCTAGTCCCTGCGGGTGCGCGTCCAGGCATTTTTGGTACCGCAGCTTGCAGGCCGCTTCGATTGTTTTGCAGAGCGCTCCCGATGACGGCTCGCAGTGGAATATGTGCGCCATGAATGTGTCCTGTGCCGTGTGCATTATGAATGCGCATTGTTTCACGTTCTTGCCTATGCCTAGGAAGGATAGGTACCGGACTCGGCATTCTGTTATTAATTTATCATCCTGAAATGTAAATGTAAACATTTTACAAACAAGAACTAATTAAGTTTATTTTCGAAAAAGAGAGGCAAGGAGAAAACATTTGGGTACTGATTTGACTGCAGAGCTGGGATGAATTCTCAAAAACAGGATTCGAATCACGAATCCGAATCACCTAATATGATTCGAATCACGAATACTCGAATAAAGGATTCGTAAGTGAAAAATATGATTCGAATCAAAGATTCGAATCAAAGATTCGAATCCTCATTTTTGAATCACGGATACAAATCCTTTAGAGTAAGTTAACATTTTTAATTTAAAAATAAATTTGAATTTATTATTTGCAACCAGTAATATTTTATTCCATCAGTTTCTATTAATAAAAACGTTCATTTACCGACTAAATGTCTGATTATATAATGATTTTAATTAATGATGATATATGTGTTATTGTGATGAATTAATTTCTCACTTAACCCGTGGTGAAACATATTTAATTAATACGCTTTGATTAAAACACTTGGTTTGTTTCACTGATTTTTTATTTTTACTCCAACTAGTTTCGACCTTAGGTCATTCTCAAGGAGATGACCTAAGGTCGAAACTAGTTGGAGTAAAAATAAAAAATCAGTGAAACAAACCAAGTGTTTTAATCAAAGCGTATTATTATGTGTTATTGAACTTCATTTTAAATCTGTGTTTTATACGCGTGGCGCATGAAGTAAAACTTGAGTCGCTGCGCGACCCTCGACAAATTTTCTAAGCGGGGCTTTTCTAAACTCGAAATTTTACTTCATGCTTAGTCTGGGAGTGGACAACACTCGTTCTTAGAAGTTTCAAATTAAAGAATCACTCTAGATTACTAAGTTTATTACCATTTTACAAAGGATACAGCTTGAAGGACCAATCATGGTCTTCGGAGACCGAAGGACTACAGGGAACCGAAGTTTATTTATAAGAAAACAACGAATATCTAAGGTTTACAGCATGGATAGGAAAGAAAACATCCAATTTTGAAAAAATATCGAATTTGGGTTGATTTTCAGTGCGTTTTCAACTTCACTTTAAATCAGTGTTTTATACGCGTGGCGCATGAAGTAAAATTTCGAGTTTAGAAAAGCCCCGTGAAAATTTGTCTCGGGTCGCTGCGCGACCCTCGACAAATTTTCTACGCGGGGCTTTTCTAAACTCGAAATTTTACTTCATGCTTAGTCTGGGAGTGGACCGTCGAGATTTTCTACATGTTGAGATTTTCGATATTTCTAGATTTATGTCGATTTATTCACAGTTTGTTTTTGTATTAAATGAAACTTTAATATTAAATAAAAACGGTTTTTTTTTTAGGAATAGAATATTCACCCATTAAGAGCCGAGCAAATTATAAAGTTAACTCTAAAAGTTAATTTTAGGTAAAATTTTGCATCTTTTTCTATAATTTTAATAAATGATTTATTATATTACATACGTCGATTTTTTAAAAGAGTTACATTTAAAATTCAAACGAGTGTTGTCCACTTCCAGACTAAGCATGAAGTAAAATTTCGAGTTTAGAAAAGCCCCGCGTAGAAAATTTGTCGAGGGTCGCGCAGCGACCCGAGACAAATTTTCACGGGGCTTTTCTAAACTCGAAATTTTACTTCATGCGCCACGCGTTTAAAACACTGATTTTAAGTGAAGTTAAAAATGCACTGAACACCAACCCAACTTCGATATTTTTTCAAAATTAGATGTTTTCTTTCCTATCCATGCTGTAAACCTTCAGATATTCGTTGTTTTCTTGTAAAAAACCTTTGATTCCCTGTAGTCCTTCGGTCTCCGAAGACCATGGTTGGTCCTTCGAGCTGTAGCCTTTGTAAAATGGTAATACACTTAGTAATCTAGAGCGATCCTACAATTTGAAACTTCTAAGAACGAGTGTTGTCCACTCCCAGACTAAGCATGAAGTAAAATTTCGAGTTTAGAAAAGCACCGCGTAGAAAATTTGTCGAGGGTCGCGCAGCGACCCGAGACAAATTTTCACGGGGCTTTTCTAAACTCGAAATTTTACTTCATGCGCCACGCGTATAAAACACTGATTTTAAGTGAAGTTAAAAATGCACTGAACACCAACCCAACTTCGATATTTTTTCAAAATGAGATGTTTTCTTTCCTATCCATGCTGTAAACCTTCAGATATTCGTTGTTTTCTTGTAAAAAAAACTTCGATTCCCTGTAGTCCTTCGGTCTCCGAAGACCATGGTTGGTCCTTCGAGTTGTAGCCTTTGTAAAATGGTAATACACTTAGTAATCTAGAGCGATCCTACAATTTAAAACTTCTAAGAACGAGTGTTGTCCACTCCCAGACTAAGCATGAAGTAAAATTTCAAGTCTAGAAAAGCCCCGCGTAGAAAACATGTCGAGGGTCGCGCAGCGACCCTCGACCAATTTTCACGGGGCTTTTCTAAACTCGAAATTTTACTTCATGCGCCACGCGTATAAAACACTGATTTTAAGTGAAGTTAAAAATATACTATTAACGTTGGATATTTTTCATGGTTAAGTAACCAAATATGCATTCAAAAATATTTGAATTATTCGAAAATTTAAATATTTATATTCAAATATGAATAATTTAGTGATTTAAATATTCATATTAAAATATTTAACTATTTGAATTAATCGAATTCGAATCCTAGCATTAGTAGCGACGATTCGCATTATTTAGGAAGATTTGAATCTGTGTATGAGGATTCGAATCCTTTTATAAGCAGGGCCGGCGGATAATATGGGTATGGTGGGTAGCGGTACCCACTCGAAAAATTCCGAGTGGGTAAATTACCCACTCGAGATTTGGGGTGAAAAAAATATTTTTTTTAATAGACAAATTGATAAAAAGAATTATTTATATTTTCAAATTAAAAAAATAGTCGTAATTCCGTAATTGTCAACTTTATTTCTTACATGCCGGAATTTAATGACATGCATATAATGACAGCTGTTAAATTATTGAACAAAAAAGTTTGTTATATTTAGATACTTGAAAAATAATAATAAACTGAAGCCAGGGTTCCATTAATTCAGTCGATTCTTCGTCATCAATGAATATTATCAAATTCCTACTTTTGAATTTACGGCGGGAAAAACCCGCGCATCGTCAGGCGTATTAGTGTTGGCGCACCGTTAACAACGTCTATGGCGGCTTACCTCTATGTACGTGTGCAAAGGCATGTGAAGGGACGGGAAGATGGACAAGTTTCTGGTGCGACGGAAACGAAAAAACGATGAAAGTGTGGACAGTGCCGTCAGACAACAGGGAGACGAGGAGAAATCCCGACCAGCTTTGGCTAAACAGTCAACAGGAGCGTTCCCGCAGGAGCAGGCTCGGTCAGCTGACCCCGGCGGGAGTAAAAAGCAGAAAAACAACAAAGACGATTCCGAAAAACGTAAGTATCGAATTACTTTAGTTGGTTTTTAAAACAAAAGTAAACACTTTTTAACATAACCTATTAACCTCACTTACGAAAATAATTGACAAAATCTTGAATTAAATCAAGATTAAAAAAATAAGATTTTTAAAACTAAGAAAACTAACAATGAAAACATTGACTCATTTGATTCGAATTAGTCTGTTTTATTAAAATCAAAATAATCTTTTTGTTTATGTTATTGTTGTAAAAAGTAATAGTTTTGAAAAAATCTTGATTTAAATCAAGATTTCAATAAATCATCACAAATAAACAAAATATTCACAATAATTAAGGAAAATAAAAGTTATATGAATGTTTTTTTAGAATCAGCTGTAAAAAGCTCTTTGGTACCCGCAATTTGGACAACGTGGAAACAGCACAATCCGTGGTTTGATCTCAACAGCAGCAGTAAAGGCATCTGCACCATTTGCCGCGAAGCGTGTGAGCGGAAGTTGATTGTCACGTTCGACACGCGTGCAATCAAATCGAAGCTAGCCTGGGTTGACGAGGGGTTTTCCAACTGGAAGCACGCAGCAGAGCGGATAAAGGCTCACGCGACGAGTTCTCTCCACATTAACAGCACCGCAGCCTTAAGAAACGTTGAGAATACCAACGTTGTTCAGTTCATCTCGACGGCTCACTTGAAGGAGATGTTGGACAACAGGACCGCGTTGCTAAAAATCTTCAGCACGTTGAGGGCACTGGCGAGGCAGGGTCTTCCGATTCGCGGCGCTGACAACGACGAGAATTCAATCTTCCTGACGTTTTTGAATGCTCGAGCCGAAGACGTGACGGAGTTGAAGTCGTGGTTGCAAAGAAAGGGTAACACATGGCTCCATCACGACGTTCAGAATGATATTCTCGAGCTGATGGCCACTACTGTCTTGTCGGAAATCATGGCGGATGTACGACGGGCTGAGCACTTTTCGATCTCGTTAGACGAAACTTCGGACGTGTCCCGAACCGAGCAAGTCTCTGTTTGCCTCCGAGTCGTTTCCGAAAATTTAACAGCGAACGAGTACTTCATCGGATTTTTTTCGACGCCTGACACGAAAGCGGAAACCTTATTCGGTCTAGTCAACAACATTTTCGTCCAAAACAAGTTGCTGCTCTCGAACCTCAGAGGCCAGTGCTACGATGGTGCATCGAACGTGTCGGGCAAAATCACAGGTTTGCAGTTCAATACAGTTGCGAATACGCGAAGAAGAGCCGCGAGCGTTGTTCGTGCATTGCAATGCCCACAACCTCAACCTTGCTGTCCAGGATGGTATTGAAAAGGTTCTACTAGCTAGAAAGTTCATTGGAACTATAAAAGACTTGATAAACTTCGTACGAGACTCGCCGAAACGCATCGCCCAGTTTAAGGACCTACAGACAGAAGCAGCCAAGGATAGTGACAGCGAGTTACCTTCTCTTGCAGCCTATTGCCCGACCAGGTATAAATCACCATTAAAAAGAATTCTCAAATTATCCTAGGAATTGTATACATAATTATTTGTGTTTTACAGATGGGTAGTACGGATCAAATCCCTAAAGACGGTGCGGGCCAACTACGAGCAGCTGATGCAGTTCTTCCACGATCGGTCGGTTGACCACGACATCGACAGCGCAGTTTCGGCGAAAGCGTCGGGGTTTTACGACTACATGGAATCGTTCGACTGTATCTTTTACTTAACTGCTTTGATTGAAATCTTCGATCGCGTAGAAGTGTTGAACAAGGAACTTCAGAAGTTAAATCTTTGCGTTATAAATTCATATGAAAAAATAGAGGCGGTGACTGACGTATTGGACGCTTCTCGAGACACCAAATTTTAAGAGATTTGGCGTAAAACTCTTCAAGCCGTCGATGACCTTAAACTCGATGAACCTCAAGTTCCGCGGCAGCGCAAAATTCCCAAGCGGTTTGATTCTGGTTCGAGCGAAAACTGCGCGTTCAAAACGGCGGAAGATTACTTCAGAAAATCATATTTTGAAGTTTTCGACCAATTACTGGCGTCCTTAAGAAGTCGGTTCGACAACGAATCGGCGCAGTTTTTTAAATCGTTAGAACGATTCGCTCTGGGACAGCCCGCCGACGTCGATAACATTGTACAGTTCTATGTAGATGATTTTGACGGTGAACGATTGTTAAGTGACCGGGACATGTTTTTGCAACTTTTGAAGCGTCAAAATGAATCCGCAACAAACTTGGGGGAAGTTGTAGATTTTCTCCAAAAGTACGACTGGACGAGAGGGCTCATTCCCGAGTTTGTACGTTTTGTACGCCTCCTAGTCACGATCCCTGGATCGTCATGTTCAAACGAACGAAGTTTCTCGGTATTGCGACGATTAAAAACGTATTTGCGATCAACAATGTCGCAAGATCGGCTTAACACTACTGCGATTCTAAACGTGTATAGCGACATAACCGACAAACTGGACTTACAGAAGTTGTTGAATCAGTTCATATCGAAAAATGCGAAGCGGAGCGCCGTTTTTGCATTGCAAAACTAATCAATAAGGATCTTGAAAGATGTAGTACTAATTTAACGCTATTTTAAGTGTATTTATAAAATTTTGAAAAAATTATGCTTTTAATTTGTGCCTTTACAGAAATGTTTGATAAGAGGTAGGGGAGGAGAGGGGAGGGGGGTCTCCCACCCGGGTCAACTACCCACTGGGAATTTTCACCAACCGCCGGCCCTGTTTATAAGGATTCCATTCCTTTTATAAGGATTCGAATCCTTTTATAAGAATTCGAATCCTTTTACAAGGATTCGAATCATCTACTTCTGGATTCGAATACGAATCCTTTTAAAAAAATGTAACGAATCCGGATCACGAATCCGTTTTCACTAAAGTATTCGAATACCTTATTTGAATCCTCTAAAAGGATTCGAATCCGGGAATCGAATCCTGAATGATTCGAATCCTGCCCAGCTCTGTTTGACTGACAGTTAATTTTATATATTCGTATTCATCAAATTTACTGGGAATACTCGAGTATTGTTGAATATAGATGATATAAAAATCGTCGATTTACAAATTCGAAAAATATCAGGCTCTTAATATTTTTTTGTTTATTTTGTGTTATTATTAAGATGAATAAAGTGTTTTAAAATTTTACATTAAATCAGTGTTTAATAATTCTAAATCAAATTTTTATCACAATTATTTCTATAAAAATTGGATCAAGAGAAAATAATGAAGTTTAAAGTATCCAGTACGTTACACACGATACACGACCCTCCGCTTGCTTCTCCAGCGAAAAAGTCAAACTGTGTCATACCTAGACACATAGTATACAGAGAGTTTTATGTAACACCGAACATTTTCATAACGAGAATTTTTCTTTTTAGTATCCATATGCATAGTTGTACATTTTCCGACGCTCGGTTTATTAAAAGAACTCAATTTGAAGCTCTAAGCGAGTGTTTTCCACTCCCAGGCTAAGCATGAAGTAAAATTTCGAGTTTAGAAAAGCCTGAAAATTTGGTTTGGTCGCGTAGCGCGAAGCGCGGAGCGGCCAAACCAAATTTTCAGGCTTTTCTAAACTCGAAATTTTACTTCATGCGCCACCGGTACAAAACACTGATTCAATGTAAAGTTTAACAGTGTGTTTTAAACTTCGTAATATGTCAGTCTTTTGTACCGGTGGCGCATGAAGTAAAATTTCGAGTTTAGAAAAGCCTAAAATTTGGTTTGGTCGCTCCGCGCTTCGCGCTACGCGACCAAACCAAATTTTCAGGCTTTTCTAAACTCGAAATTTTACTTCATGCTTAGTCCGGGAGTGGAACACACTCATTTTAAGTTTCGAATTGAACTCTTTTAAAAAAACCAACGATTACCTAAACATTTACGGCATATAATTGAGACATGTATGCTTGAAAGAAAAACCCCCTGTATTTACAAGTCGAGGCATTAATTGCGATTGATTGGCTACAATTTGTAATGGTCATATAGGCAACCCAATTTGCACATAACCTAAAAAATCAAAGGTGTCAAATCGTGCTTTGGTTTGATAAATAAAATATACGAAAATGAACATTGATAATGTTAGGTGTTACATAAAACTCTCTGTATGTGTCATCCAATTACCTTGCTTGGATCTATACTCTATTTATTTTAAGAAAAATGTAACTAGACAATGCAATATTTTGAGGAATGGGGATTTTAAAGATGTATACGGGTTGAAACAATTAATTTTGATTTATGCATGTCCTATTTTGGTAAATGATGAACCTCACACACATATTACTATAATATATAAAATTACGAAAAAACTATTCGTGAAAATGCAAACAGTGTCTTATTTAATAAGACAATTTAAGACGATAAATATCCACTGAAACAACTACTTCCCGTGCTAATACACCTCCGGATATTGAATTATACAATGAAATATTTAAAATCTTATTTAATTTCTCGAATTCAAACAGTTTTGAATTTGAATTTATCACATATTACTATTTCTACTTACGTTTGGCTGTTGGATGCTGATCATTGAAGGTGCTACCGCCACGCTAACACTCTGCCACTGGTCTTGGGGTATTGTCGTCACCAACCTGTCGATGGCATCGTTCAGCACCTCCATTCCCGTCGCATGGCCCACCTGCAGCGAACCCAAATACTGCGCCCTCAGCACCTTTTTGGGTTCCTCCATGGGCGTGGGGAAAGATTGTGCTGTAAACATTCCTAATGGTAAGAAAACCTCTAATCACAAACAGAAAATGTTGGCTACACGTTGTCTAGAACATAGCCATCTCATAAAAACTAACGAGATTAAAAACAACATTTACTAACGAAGGCGCTGTAAACAATAGTTCATATATTTCTTGAATAACTTTCTCATTTATCACTTGGTGAAACATTTTGAAATAATATTAACGGATAAATTAAAAACACTTGGTTTGTTTCAGTATTTGTTTCTATTTATTCGACTAGTTTCGCTTTTTACGGCATTATTAAGAGTGGATTACAGAAGAAACCGACCGGCTTATACACGGTGAGTCACTAAGCGGAAATCGGTCTACAGTGGGCGTATCGTTGAAAATAGCAAAAAAAGTTTCAAAAAAAGTTGTTCAGAATCAAGTTTTTCATAAATCAAAATTATTGCTAAATATGGCGGCCTTGCGGACTAATTTCGCTTTTTACGGCATTATTAAGAGTGGATTACAGAAGAAACCGACCGGCTTATACACGGTGAGTTACTAAGCGGAAATCGGTCTACAGTGGGCGTATCGTTGAAAATAGCAAAAAAAGTTTCAAATAAAAGTTGTTCAGAATCAAGTTTTTCATAACCCAAAATTATTGCTAAATATGGCGGCCTTGCAGTTACACCGGAAGTAAACACCAACTTCCTTATTTTAAATAGAGCACCCTATATATTTTTACATTTTTTGATTGCTTGTTAAAAGTAAACATAAGTTCATTCATACAACATTGGGTCTCAGTTGAACCGTTTTCGAGTTATTTCATTTTTTTAATAAATTTGATGATTTCAGAGCTCGACGCCATTAACAATATCTTCAAAACGAAATAAATCAGAGTTGTGCGGCTAACGGTTTTGGATTCGGGAAGAAATGTATTAGTTGTTTAAGTTTTTGCCATTAGTCAGATTTTCTAAATTGAACCGAGTCCGTCGACTGCATTCTTCAGTACTTCAAACATGCATAACTTCATTTTTTTAAATGGAACCATCTATCTTGTGACACTTTATCTGATGCGAAATTAAATTTCCTTTTTATTAATACCGGGTTGTTGCCATATCCTTCCAACAGTTTTTGAGAAATTTGCGATTTTGTAAAAATTTTAATACACTCGACCGCAAAAAAAAACGCGCCACTTGAAAATTCACGTTTTTTCGTGAATTTTCAAACAGCCATAACTTCGGTCGATGTGGATGAAATTTGATGAATTTTTGAGTTTTTGGAACGCTAAAGTTTTCTTTTTAAGGACGCATAAGTGGATATAACGAAATTTAAGCACTTCGACATTTAAAAGTCCTACCAACAAAAAAATGTTCAGAATGTTAGAAATGATAAAAGTTGAGAAGTTATACTGTACCCAAAAAAAAATCGTAGCTCCACTTCAAAAAGAGCGCAACAAAATTCCATCATTTTCCTTTGAAATAAGCGAAAAATCATGTCGATCCAATGATTTGGCTCGAAGTTATGGCAGTTTTTTTAAAAAGTGTATTTTGGGGCATAACTTTGGCGGACAGGCATAAAGCTGCTCGCAAACCTGTGACATTATGCGATTTAAAAAGATTGAAGTTTTCTCTTTGAAGGGCATGTTAGTCAGATCTTCAAACATGCACATCTTACCCCCTTCTACCCCCTAAAGGCGATGAAACGTTTTTCACTTTAAAACTTTTAACTTTGTCAACTTGTACAATGCGCAAAAAAAATTGTGGCTTCGAACAAGGGGCATCCAGAATAAATTTAGTCCTCCTTTAATATGCGCAAAAATTCAGATCGATAAATTGATTTGGAGTAAAGTTATGACAATTTGAGAAAAATTTATTTTTTCCCCAAACTCAATGAGCAGAAGTTAATTTTGGCCTGAAATAAGGCAAAAGCCTTACATAAACTTGCATTTCACCTCTACCGAAAAAACCTACTGCCAAATAAATGTTTTGGTTGGGTGACAATTTTTTGCATTTTCATTGCAAAATGAAATTTGACGCTAAGGTATGCATACACTTTTTAAAAAAACTGCCATAACTTCGAGCCAAATCATTGGATCGACATGATTTTTCGCTTATTTCAAAGGAAAATGATGGAATTTTGTTGCGCTTTTTTTGAAGTAGAGCTACGATTTTTTTTGGGCACAGTATAACTTCTCAACTTTTATCATTTTTAACATTCTGAACATTTTTTTGTTGGTAGGACTTTTAAATGCAGAAATGCTTAAATTTCGTTATATCCACTTATGTGTCCTTAAAGAGAAAACTTTAGCGTTCCAAAAACTCAAAAATTCATCAAATTTCATCCACATCGACCGAAGTTATGGCTGTTTGAATATTCACGAAAAAACGTGAATTTTCAAGTGGCGCGTTTTTTTTTGCGGTCGAGTGTACATGTAGTATTATCGCGTTAGCCCTGGATACTGATGACGTTTGGCGATTTTGTTTTGACTCGCATGTCCGACAAATGTCAGTTTATTTTACCGAACTTGTTTTCTCAAGAAGAACTGATTGGTATGGTCTACACCTTGGGCAGTGCTGATGGAAATACATTTATACTTAATGACTAACTTTTAAGTAATAAATGTTGACATTTCAGGGGGCTATTCACAGCACAGATGCAATTTGTCATCGATGAGAAGTCGCACTAAAATGACGTCATTTCGGAAAGAATTTACCAAATCGTATGAAGTAAAATGAATAGCTCCCCAAAAGTTTTCCAGTATAATATAAATAATAAAAATTAAACTACTCCAAACATTAAACCAAATCCTTTTAAGTACAAATGGTGTATTCAGAGAAAGTAGACAATTTGTTTTTTTTTGTTCGTAAAACATCCATCTAATGTGTATTCCAAGGATGGTCGAGTATACGGTAAGAAGGATCGACAGAATCGAAGATTTTAGAGTGAGGGTAGAGATCGCTTACATCACAAATGTTCGCTGAATTTAAATGTGGTTACTTCATGGTAAACTTTAGGTAAACATGCGTAAGCTGTAAATTTTCTGACATTCGTTGATTTTTAAAAGAGTTCAATTTGAAGCTTTAAACGAGTGTTGTCCACTCCCAGACTAAGCATGAAGTAAATTTTCTGGGCTTTTCTAAACTCGAAATTTTACTTCATGCGCCACGCGTATAAAACACAGATTTTAGCCGAATTTGGAATATACATAAATTTCACAATATTTGAGTGATTTCCACGCGTGGCGCATGAAGTAAAATTTCGAGTTTAGAAAAGCCCAGAAAATTTGTCTCGGGTCGCTGCGCGACCCTCGACAAATTTTCACGGGGCTTTTCTAAACTCGAAATTTTACTTCATGCTTAGTCTGGGAGTGGAAATCACTTGTTTAAAGCTTTAAAATGAACTTAAAAAAAAACAGGGAATATCTCAATGACTATACACCATTCCATTTGTTTCTGGATCTCGCCTAGCCATGCTTTCGTGTTGTTATGTTGCAGTATCAACATTTACATTTTTTATTAGTTGCCACTCCTGATTCCTTATTTTAACAGTGTTGCAATAATTTATGATATCATAAGTAATCCTCTTTTTAATTTTCAAGAGGTTTATTGTTAATCTTGCAACAATTATTTCGCCACGCGGTCGCTTCTTCGAGCATTTTGTTATTAAATCAAATTAATCTAGTGTTGCAATGCTGTGTCAATGTCAAAGTAAAAAATAATTTCAGGCACATATTAAATATTAACATGCCAAAGATTATCTCTGAATCAAAAAGGTTACAAATTCTGAAATCCTACAAACATTTTAGGCAAAGTAATCCAAATCTACAGCATCACAATATTATTACGATTTTAATAGATATTTTTGGGGTATGTCTAGACCCAAGCGAGAAATACAAATGGATGACGAAATAAGTTTGCAGAGCCGAATTCATTATATTTGTTATATACAATATTATTGCTGTGTTTGTATGTACAAAAACCAAGTAGTAAATTTTGTTAATCTTAAAACTGCATATTATTATCCTTTTATATCTGAAAATTTGTAAAACAGGCAACAGTGTAAGATCACAATAGTCAGAAATTATAACCTTAAAATCGAACATCTGACAGTGACATTTAAAAACCCTGATTTAAAACACAACCAGCCTCATTCTTGAGGCTTTGACTAAATGTCAAAACAAAATCACCAAACGTCATCAGTATCCAGGGCTAACGCGATAATACGAAATGTATTAACATTTTTACAAAATCGCAAATTTCTCAAAAACTGTTGGAAGGATATGGCAACAACCCGGTATCAATAAAAAGGAAATTTGAATTCGCATCAGATAAGGTGTCACAAGATAGATGGTTCCATTTAAAAAAATGAAGTTATGCATGTTTGAAGTACTAAAGCATACAGTCGACGAACTCGGTTCAATTTAGAAAATCTGACTAATAGCAAAAACCTAAACAAATACTACATTTCTTACGGTAAATACTTTGTTCACTGCTCTCTTGATGAAACGAAATTGTAATATTAGGTAAATTAAAACACTTGTTTGGTTTCATATTTGTATATTCAGTTTCCTGACACGTGTTTCGGTCAATAACGACCATTCTCAAAGGAATTACAAGAATAACTAATAACAGTTATTCTTGTAATTCCTTTGAGAATGGTCGTTATTGACCGAAACACGTGTCAGGAAACTGAATATACAAATATGAAACCAAACAAGTGTTTTAATTTACCTAATACTACATTTCTTCCCGAATCGAAAACCGTAAGCCGCACAACTCTGACTTATTTCGTTTTGAAGATATTGTTAATGGCGTCGAGTTCTGAAATCGACACTTGGTTTGTTTTACTGTTTTGTATTTTTACTCCAACTAGTTTTGACTTTAGGTCATTATAAAGGAAAATGTTCGGACCAGTCGAAAATTGGATAATGTCAAATATCACCAAAATTATACCGGTTGAGTCAGGTTTTTAAAAGAAAGGTTATAATATGTGTTATCGAAACACTATTAAAAGATAGAAATTTTCATTTTTGACACCTCAAATGACAAATAACTGACAAGTCCAAAGTTTGAACACACACTAAAAAATTTGTAAGTGTCCCAACATTCTATTTCCATTGATGGTACAGTTGTGAGAGAAAAAAACGAGTACAGCAAAATATTTGGCTATGTAAACTAGACTCACTTTGATTTTTTAAATTGTCAATCAAATTGATAAATCTGCGGAAATGTCAAACTAAATTTAAATAACGTCGACACGCCTTAACTGACTGAAAGACAAAAAGCGATAATAACGACCCGTTTAAAGATGGTAGTAGCATTAGAAACATTGCTAATAAGTGCATGTCAACAAAACACCGTCTTGTTGGCCAAGAAAAAAATGTTGTTAACCTGTACATACATGACAAGTTTGTTTTACAAGAAAAAAAAACGATATTTTAGAAGTGGCTAAAGCTTCCTGCCGTACTAGTTTTTTTCTCTCGTAACTGTACATATCTCCTTGACCTAAGGTCGAAACTAGTTGGAATAAACATAAAAATCAGTGAAACAAACCAAGTGTTTTAATGAATGTTCCAATATTTTAAATATACGATTAAAAACATCATATATTTGTCTTGTTTTTTTAGTATAGATTTTTCTACCAGAGTGCGCCTAACTCTCTGTAAATGTTAATTAAACCATTATTATTGCATCTACTTATTACTTATAATAAGCACAATGTTAACTGCAAATGATGGATATCTTGATTTCTGTTTTAACTGTTTACTTATGCACAATTTCTTGGTTATCTACACATATTGAACACGTTCTATAATTATTTTGAGTTTTGTTGTTGTTTTTACTTACTGACTAGTGCTTGGCCATTTCTATTCGACCGTCTGTGTTCAGTGGGTAGATTCGTGGGTCGCGTCGCCAAGCCCCGTCCGTTGATGTCTATCGGTTTGGCCAGATTCTGCTGCAAGCTCCGTTCGATCATGATCTTTTTGCAGATATCCCGCAGCGTGTTCGCGATGGTCCTGGCCGGCATGTCGCACCTAAACACGTGACACATGTGCTTCCTAGTGGTCCTATCTCTGGCTACGTATGCGAAGTCCCTAGGGTAGAACATTTTTGGGCGATTAAAGAGATTGTTTGAAAAATTACGTTAAGGTACATCCAGTGAAAGCAGATTACAGTGATTGTTACCTGCTGATAAGCAACTTATACATCAACATACAGAAATAAAAGTCAAAGCTGTGGCCAGGAAGTAGATGGAAGATTTAAATTTCGCACACAGCTTACCTACCTTCTGATTTTTCCGGCTACAGCTTTGACAGCAGCAGCTTTTATAATTTTTATTTTTAAGCAAGTTTATGGTGGATAATTTGAAGGCTCATATTTGATTGCTATTAAAGAAATGTTCCGAATGTCTTCATTCGATGAAAAATATTTAATTTTTCACTAGGATATTAAAAACAAATAAAATTATTAATTTTAATGGAGTGGCTGGGGAATGGGGTGAAGGTGGATGCGGGGGTGAAGGAGAAGGAGGTGGAAGCACAGAAAAAACAGTTATGTATAGAGAGGAGTCAATACAACGATAGGTACGGGAGGTGGCAGAATGCCGAGGTATTATTTGGTGGAGGGGGGATGGAGTAGGGAGAAAAGGGTGGTGTTGGCAAGGACAAGGTGTGGGTCAGGGAAGAGAGAAAGGAAGGTGTGGATGGGGGAAGAGTATGGGAAGTGTGTAATATGTGAGAGGGGGAGGGATACGTGGAGTCATTTGGCGGAGGAGTGCGAGGGGGTGAAGGAGGATTGGGTGGGAGTAAGAGGGAATAGAAGAGTGACGGAATGGATGAGAGAGGATCGGGCCAGGGTAAGGACGCTGGAGAAGTTGGGGGAAGAGAGGGAAAGCAGGAGGAAGAGAGGGGGTAGCGATTAGTGTAGATATAATGTATTATTATGCCAATAAAGGTCTCTTTTTTTTTATTAATTTTTTATTGAAAATACAGCTTCAACTTCCTTTCCGAGTGAGCAAGCAAATAAGATTCAATTATTGTTTTATAAATAATACTACAATATGAGATCAGAGCTGGATAGGATTCGAATCATTTTAGAGAATTCAAAAGTAGTATTCGAATATTTTAGTGCAGTGTTTCTCAAACTGTGGTTCGCCAGTAGTTTTTTGACAAAAGATCTTGAATGCACATGCATATTTATCAGCGATGGGCAAGTTCTAGTATCTCAAGGATCAGGTAAGCAATAATCGATCAGTTGAAGTAATTTGTAAGAATCGAGTAAGCGACATGATTACGTTAAGGTACATTATTATAAGCTAACCTAACCAGATTATTTTGAACTTCACACTAAATTAGTGTTGTATATGCGTAGCGCATGAAGTAAAATTTCGAGTTTAGAAAAGCCTGAAAAATTGGTTCGGTTTGGTTTGTAGCGCTACGCGACCAAACCAAATTTTCATTTTCATTTCTAAACTCGAAATTTAACTTTATGCTAAATCTGGGAGTGGAAACACTCGTTAGTATTTTCAAATTGACTAACTTAACCCGGCATTTGATAAGCGGATTTTTTTGCATGATCCGATAGGTGGGGTGTGAGTTTTTGGACTCTATAAAAATATATAGAGGAGAACTTTGTGTTATAGTTACGCGTAGAATCCAGAGCTGTTTTGAGTACAAGTAAAATGTACTCGAGTACTCAAAATGTTCTCGAGTATCAAATACAAATACGTAACAATAAGTACTTAAGAACATATATAAGTATAAAGTACTGAGTACAATAAATTAAAACGCGAAATGACTGTATGTTGTATACAGTTGTCGATAAAAAATGTGTTTATATGTATACTGTATATTAAACTTCACAATATTTCAGTGTTTTATACGCGTGGCGCAGTAAGTAAAATTTCGAGTTTAGAAAAGCCTGAAAGTTTGAATTGTCGTGTAGCGAAGCGAAGCGACCAATTTAAATTTTTAGGCTTTTCTAAACTCGAAATATTTACTTCATGCGCCACGCGTATATAACGTTGATTTAGTGTGATGTTAAAAAAATGCTATATTCGTCTTAGCAATTACACAAAACAAGCAAAAACGTATAAGAGATTCATATTTTACTAGTTGATAAATCTACCGTTTTTATTTTAACTTTACTCTAGCAAAGTTTAATCAAATCGACAATACGAATAATATTCGCAGTAAAATTTCCCCTAGTTCATATATATATATGTATTCGAAATATTATATTAAAGTAACATAAAATCGCGACTACATAAATACGCGACTACATGAACACTGTTTTAGGTTAACCTAACTTAATATGCTTAAGCCCATTTGCACCCAAATCAATTAACTTAATCAGTACAAATTCTTTACACAGTTGCATATTGATCAAATTGTTAGGATCTTACGAATTTCTTACATTCTTATATTCTAGAATTTTGACTTAATCAATGGTTTAATCAATGATTAAAGTTAATCAGTCGGGGTGCAAATGGGCTTTGCTCATTTAAGTAATCGCTAACTATAGTAAGTGAGTCATCTAAGCTCGCAGTGAAGTGTTTCGCAATAGATTGGGTTTCTGAAAAGTGTGTCGCAATGTGTAAAACTTTGAGAACCCCTGCTTTAGTGAACATGAATTCGTGATTCGCTTTGTTACGTTTTTATAAGAGGATTCGTATTCAAATGAAATGTATTAATATTTTTCTCTTGCCAATCCTTTATTCGAGTATTCGTGATTCGAATTATATGAAGTGATTCGGATCCGTGATTCGAATAGTTTTATTTAAGATTCGGCCCAGCTCTGCATGCAACGTTGTCAGATTGATAAAATATTAATTAAATATTTGCCTAGTACGCTTCCTTTCCTTTAAGCTGGTATGTCAATAAAAAATCATAATTAATTAATTTATTTTACCTACGCCCTTTCTGGTACCCGCATCATACCACACTGTCATCTTGACGCGTATGATTGACATTACCTAGACATGCACGTAATAGCTTTGACAAGTATATTACATGCTGACAGCTGAACAGCTGATTGATTACCGCTCAGCCAAATAACATTTCTTTGATATACAGTAGAACCTCGCTATACCGGGCCTCGAGATAGCGTGATTCGGATATATCGGGGTCATTTTTCAGGTTTCTTTTTTTTTTAAAGATGTTAATTTTAACAATTGACTGCGTACCGCCCTGATTAGGTAAAACGTTCCGGCGTCATTATTGTATTATATAGTATGTCTTGTTATGTAGGTGGCTACTGCACATATGTATATATATATATATATATATATATATATATATGCGCGTGTGTGTATGTGACTATTATACAAATTACATATATTCGGATATACCGTGTTTTCCTTATATCGTGCTAGGTATAGCCAAAAGCCATCCCGGTATAACGAGGTTCTACTGTATATTGATCAAGTAGTAATTTAGTGTTCATCAATAACATGTTACTATCAAAAACTATTGAATAAATAAGTTGTTCTTTCATGGTCATTGTTTATTTTGTTAGGGCGTAGGTAAAGTATCGTACATTTCTCGAGTGGTATGGCTGCACGGCTCGTGCGCTACATATCCGCTCATATATAATATGCTGCATACCACTCTCGTGACATAATATATTATATTCAGTCAGTAAAAAATACATAATAATCATAAGATAGTACAACTTTTGATTAACTTTGTTTTTAAATATCTTAATGATAAATTAAAGGATTCTTTTTACTTTTCCACAATTTTTCGTTTATAGTTAATAATGCTGGTGTAATTATTACTAATAAAAATATGTGTACGTAACGCTTTCTACCAAACCTCTAATCAGAATAATTTTAATAAAGAAGCACCTAATAATAACTATTTCGGATGCAATTATTATTTTCAAAAACATTCTGCCAACGAAAACTCATGCTATTATTCGCTAAACTCTACACGTGGAAATTACCTTTCTCTGTTGGTCCGAAAACGGATGCAAAGAAAACAATAACAAAAAACACATTAATTTCATAAAATAAATACGTAAGTACCTATAAAGAAAACTACAAACTGCTCCTAATTGCACTCAATAAAGCTAAACATTTAAGAAAAATTACTGCATGTTGTTAATAACTTTTCAAACGAATTGATTTAAGAACACGATTTTACAATGTTTGTTTAAATCTTTTTAAAGTTGAAAATATTGAATTCTGTAAAATTTTAATTAGGAATTTTTAAAACTATCTAGTTTCGAGTTAGCTAAGAGTATAATTTCGATATGGAATTTTAAAAGGGTAGGCTGAGAGCCAGGTGTGTAAATAGAAATTATTTTCGGGGGTGCTGACTTCTTAATAGATTAACAAATTGCATTGGAAACTGAAAATACCTTATAATTACGATTAAATATTAAAATTTCCGGGGGGCAGGGTTATAACCCCCTAACCCTCCCTCTATATACGCCACTGCCGAGAGCAGAGTTGGGCATATTTTAGTCGATTGATTACTGAGGCAAAAGACTTATTTTGCATTTGTCAGTCTTCCGGTTATAGAGCGGAAACGGTTAGAGATAGATCAATTTTCTTTTCGCCATTAATTAAAACATGCGAAGGCTCGCGAAAACGGAAGTCAATTTCTCTTCAAATAAAAAAAGTTTTCCATATGTGGTACCTTCAAAATGCAATCCACAATATTGATATATTAAAAAAAGAACTAATAAAAGTTAGTAGTCGATATGTGGTTTGAGTAAATGTAAATATTACCAGTCAACCTATTTAGCATACTTTAATATCACAAACCAATACGAGTATTATACATTCTTTTTCCTAGTATTATTGATTTTATTACAATTATTTCCACGAAACCGCTGCAGTAATTATTCTTAAGAATCTGCTTATTCCAATTACTAAGAAATAGATTTATTCCAATCTACTTCTAGTTAACTACTTTCCATCAGTTCTAACTACAAGTACGTGTATATTACACGAGAGTTATAATGATAATAACCGTAAAATAAATTTTAAAACTGCTCACCTTCCATTATCCCTTCCCACGCCCCACACCCTTATCGTGTGAATTGGCTGTGTGTTTAAGACCGTCAGATTTTCAGGATCTATTAACTTCAGCGCGCCTTCATCTAAATCCATAAACAAATCTTTCCCCTAAATAAAAATCAACGATTATTATCCGGCAGATTCCTCGGTTTTGCAAACTTACATCACCCCATCGTCCAACAACATCCAACAAATCATTCCTTCCTAACGAAAGATCTACTATACATTTATTGACGGCTTTGCTGCTCCTTTCCGGTGTTAAATCCTCTTCGGCAATTTCCACCCAGCCTAAAGACCGCACCGCGAATCTGATTGGTCGTTCTTTGGATTCTGGTTCTGGCCTGGCTGGATAACTGCGTCGCCTAGCAAAAATCAAACACGTTAAAAATAAAACAAAACCTTTAAGGACTGTTTTGGACTCACTTGAAAGCCAACTCGTCTTTCTTTTTCCTTTCCTCCAAATCGAGATCGAGCGCTGAACTAGTGCTACTCCTCGTCACAGAACTTGTGATGCTCTCGAATTTTTGGATGAGACTGTCCGTCTCTTTACTGAAATCGCCCTTGGTGTCGATTTTTTCAGATTTTTCGATATGCGGCATTTCTGGCAGTTCTCTTTGTATTGTTCCGCTTTTTATGTGCCAATAATATGGACCATCGTTATCTACACAAACAAATAAGAAAATTACTAACTAGTCCAGGGTTGACTATGTTCACAGAAGATAATAATGTTCACAGAAGATGATAATAATGTTCACAGAAGATGATAATAAGGAGTGGTTATTGTCAAAGTTTCCTTTAATGTAAAAAATAAGCAATCAATATCAAATTCATACAAACCAAAGACGTAGCTGTTAGAACATAACTTTCATGTAAGGTTTATGCACAATAGATTGTGATTATTTAGCATTTTTTATATCAAGTAGAAACGTATGGTTTGATTAGAAATATATTCAAAAAATAATTTTCTTTCCCTATATAAAAATTGTCCACCATTATCATGGAATATATTCAAATGGTAATTAATAAAAGATGTGGTTATTAGAGCATTACTTTCATGTACATTTATTTATGGCAAATCCAAATTTTTAGGCTTTTCTAAACTCGAAATGTTACTTCATGCGGCACGCGTATAAAATACTGAAATATTTTGAAGTTTAAAATAAATACTACGCAGTGTATGATGGTATGAATTAAATGATAAAAAGTGAACATTTGAAAAACTATCTGGAAAAACACATTGTTGTAATGCCTAATTTCAAAAATTGATAAAATGTATGAATATATTTTTAACATCAAATGATCTTACATATCTGACGTTTTACTAAATATGACATATTTTTTTTATGTTTTGCCCTCTTAGTAAAAATCTTGGCTACGCCCATGTTCACAGTATTTCAGTGTTTTATACGCTTGGCACATAAGGTAAAATTTAGGCTTCAGAAAACCCACAAAATTTAGAATTTGGAAATCCAAATTTTCAGGCGTTTCTTAACTCGAAATTGTACTTTTTTTAAAACGCACGTAAAACGACATAAGCAAAGCTATACTGAAGAGAGATAAATCTCGAAACGCGTCTATAGATGGCCTAAGATATTAGTTTTAATCCAAGTCCTTTCACTTCAAAATTTTGTTGTGTTATCTCTTCTTTCATTTTAAATGTGTATTTGTTAGTTGGTTTGAAGAGAATTTGACCTAAACGTTACATATACTTTAATAGAGCGTTGTAACAAATCAAATTAAATAAGATTTTAAATATTTCATTGTGTAATTCAATATCCGGAGGTGTATTTGCACGGGAAGTAGTTGTTTCAATGGATATTTGTCGTCTTAAGTTGTTTATTAATTAAGACATTGTTTGCATATTCGCGAATCGTTTTTCGTAATTATTATATATTATGTTGTACTTCATGCTTAAAGAGTAGACGCATTTACTAGAAGTTATTAAGTGAAAAGAGCAGAAACATTTTTACATAATTTCTTCGCCTCCAAACCGCCTTTTTTGCGCGAAGACAGTTTTGAAAACTGAAAATTTATGTTAAACGTTTCTTGGAGCTTATCTTGTATGGATTTTTTTATCTATGTAAGTATATTTACCTTCATGTTTTTCCCATCCGGGAGGTAGATCGGTTTCGTCGCTCCTCTCCTTATCCGGCGACGAGACATCGTCCTGTGATTTCGGCGTCCTCCTCTTCACCGGTATGGCGTAGAGGTCGTTGTTTAGTTCGCCGGCGATATGTGGTATGCCCATCTCCTCGTCCCGATTGTCCTTAAGGTTTTTCACAGATTTCTCGCATATACTGCAACAAAACGAGAAGATTACAACATCGTTAAAAAGACACCCAGGAAATCCAACCAACATGCTCAGTTCGGACCACTGATGCTTTCTAAAAAATATGATCAACTCTAAACTAAATAATTCTCAGTCCGAATCACTGATGTTTTCTAAATTTTGTTCTAAACTAGAATAAATAAATTAAATACATATTATAAAGGTGCTTTCTTCATCAGTCATAACATAATTTTAGTCGTGCTCAATAATTGTGATTTTTGTTTACACATAAATTTGTTTTCGGAAGTTTCCTCTTTTTTTGAAAAATTGATATTTTACGTACTTGTCTTTATCTCGCGGCTCTTTGGCGGTTCCATTGGTATCTACCATTGGATTTCCGTTCCATTCAAAGTCCCTACAACAAATAACTTGTTGTCAGAGATGATTTGGATCCTCGTGGAACTTCTCTTCAACCGTTATTAGTATTAGATTAGACTTATTTTTTTCGAAAAAAAAAATTCACTACTATGTTATGAAACGGAAAATATTTTGTTCTTTTTTTTACTACACTGCTCCAAGAAATTAACGGAATTTTTCAAAAACTTTAGAAATGTGCACTATTTTTAGGTATTTCACGTTAGCGTCTTTGAAATAACGAAGAATACTTTGAATCTTGTTTTTATTTTGACAGGTTGTAAAAAGATGAAATAAAATAAACACAAAGCTAAACTAAAAAAGTTAACATTTTTAAGCAATTGTAAGGTGGTGCGGTAATTTCTTAGAACAGTATATATTATGAAAATGGAAATACTATTATATTCTAATAAAAAAGAGGGACATTTTTTAATAACGTTTCGCTTAAACTAACGCCATCTTCTTGCAGACACAATCAAGAATTTTTTCTAACGATAACCTTAGATTCTGTGCACTCTAGAGCAATAGCGCGCAAATCGTGAGTCGAGAAAATGTTTCGGGGTCGCCATTTTCTTACTTACTTACTTACTTAACGATAACCTTTAACGGTAACCTTAGATTCTGTGCACTGTAGAGCAATAGTGCGCAAATAGTGAGTCGAGAATATGTTTCGAAGTCGCCATTTTCAAAGAAATTTATTTGACAAGAAATATGAGGCTTTTCTTCAAACCGCTTATTAATCGTATCTAAGTTTTAGTCGGTAGGCCTTAAGTCATGTGACTAAAGGGAATCCGACATCCCATCCGTAATTGGATTTCCCCTCGCACAAAAAAAGCATCTACTGCAGAGTAAGCCCAACTTTTTTTTGACCATGCTCACTGTATAAATTCGAAAGCACTTATTACCAGGGTCGTTAAAAAAACGTTTTTTCATTTTAATTAAAACAAACAGTTTTTTTAATAAAACGTGTTTTTTCATTGAAGCAGCGTTTAAAACATTAACAATTAAAAACATGTTTGAAACGTGTTTAAAACACGTTTAAATCGTGTTTAAAACACGTTTAAAACGTGTTTAAAACAGAACATACAGGTCATTTTTCTTTTGAGTATACATATCCCGATAATTACAACGTTTTTTAAATTTGCGCGAATTCATTGTTTAAAAGCGGTTAATTTGAGGCTTTTAACGAGTGTTTTCCACTCCCAGACTAAGCATGAAGTAAAATTTCAGTTTAGAAAAGCCGAAGAATTTGGATTGGCCGCGTAGCGAAGCGGAGCGGCCAATCCGAATTAGGCTTTTCTAAACTCGAAATTTTACTTCATGCGCCACGCTTAAAAACACTGATTTACAGTGAAGTTCAAAAAACACACATATACAACGATTATAGGCAACCTAATATACGTTACAGTTATTGGGTTGCCTATAAACACTGTTTTAAACAATTTCTTCAGCTCAGAATTTGACTTACGTTTTATTCTCATCTACATATTGGATTGCAAACGCCGTATTTTTAAACTTTGAGATATTT
The DNA here is from genome assembly GCA_932526585.2 of Philonthus cognatus. Lineage (NCBI taxonomy): Eukaryota > Metazoa > Arthropoda > Insecta > Coleoptera > Staphylinidae > Philonthus > Philonthus cognatus. The sequence goes on from OW052244.1 coordinate 74,587,753, forward strand.
CAGTGTTTAAATCGTGTTTAAAACACGTTTAAAACGTGTTTAAAACAGAGCATACAGGCCATTTTTCTTTTTAGTATATATATCCCGATAATTACAGCGTTTTTTAAATTTGCGGGAATTCGTTGTTTAAAAGCGGTTAATTTAAGGCTATTAACGAGTGTTTTCCACTCCCAGACTAAGCATGAAGTAAAATTTCGAGTTTAGAAAAGCCTAAGAATTTGGATTGGCCGCGTAGCGAAGCGGAGCGGCCAATCCAAATTAGGCTTTTCTAAACTCGAAATTTTACTTCATGCGCCACGCTTAAAAACACTGATTTACAGTGAAGTTCAAAAACACACATACTATACAACGATTATAGGCAACCTAATATACGCTACAGTTATTGGGCTGCCTGTAAACACTGTTTTAAACAATTTCTTCAGCGCAGAATTTGACTCACGTTCTATTCTCATCTACATATTGGATTGCTAACGCCGTATTTTTAAACTTTGAGATATTTTAGTGTTTAAATCGTGTTTAAAACACGTTTAAAACTTGTTTAAAACAGAGCATACAGGTCATTTTTCTTTTTAGTATATATATCCCGATAATTACAGCGTTTTTTAAATTTGCGGGAATTCGTTGTTTAAAAGCGGTTAATTTAGAGCTTTTAACGAGTGTTTTCCACTCCCAGACTAAGCATGAAGTAAAATTTCGAGTTTAGAAAAGCCTAAGAATTTGGATTGGCCGCGTAGCGAAGCGGAGCGGCCAATCCAAATTAGGCTTTTCTAAACTCGAAATTTTACTTCATGCGCCACGCTTAAAAAGACTGATTTACAGTGAAGTTCAAAAAACACACATATACAACGATTATAGGCAACCTAATATACGTTACAGTTATTGGGTTGCCTATAAAAACTGTTTTAAACAATTTCTTCAGCGCAGAATTTGACTCACGTTTTATTCTTATCTACATATTGAATTGCTAAAGCCGTATTTGTAAACTTTGAGATATTTCAGTGTTTAATACGTGTGGCGCATAAAGTAAAATTTCGAGTTTAGAAAAGCCTAATTTGGATTGGCCGCTCCGCTTCGCTACGCGGCCAATCCAAATTTTCAGGCTTTTCTAAACTCGAAATTTTACTTCATGCTTAGTCTGGGAGTGGAAAACCCTTGTCTAAAAATTCAAATCAAAATCTTTTTAAAAAACAACGAATGTCGTAAAATTTACAGTGTATGCAGATGTATACCTGAAAAAAAAATCACATTTAAGCACACTTATTTGATATTTTCTTGTAATAAAATGTTATGTTTAATAATGTAATTTGAAATATCTTCAACAATTCAGCTAAAATTTAAAAATGTTAACAAAAAATCTTAATGAAGTAGTATAAAATATAATTTAGCAAATTTTAATTAATAAAAAAAACGTTTTAAACAAATTTACGTTTAAAACCTGTTTTAAACAAATTTAAGATTTAAAATATGTTTAAAACAAAACCGTTTAAAACACGACGGCTGTTTTTAAACATGTTTAAAACACTGTTTTAAAACAACGTGTTTTAAACATAACAACGCTGCTTATTACTAGCTAAGAACATATTTTTTTTTATTTGACATGTGAAGACAATTACTTAAGGTCACACGAATTGTAACAGAGAAAATTATGTAAAAATTTAAACTGCCACTTTATCCTTTATTTATTTAACATTTTTAATTAACTACACTTTTGGAAATAATAAAAGATAAATTTACTTATATTAAATCAATGTTTTATACGCCTAGCGTTTAAAGTAAAATTTCGAGTTTAGAAAAGATTGAAAATTTGGATTGGCCGCGTAGCGAAGCGGAGCGGCTAACCCAAATTAGGCTTTTCTAAACTCGAAATTTCGAGTTTAGAAAAGATTGAAAATTTGGATTGGCCGCGTAGCGAAGCGGAGCGGCTAACCCAAATTAGGCTTTTCTAAACTCGAAATTTCGAGTTTAGAAAAGATTGAAAATTTGGATTGGCCGCGTAGCGAAGGGGCTAACCCAAATTGGGCTTTTCTAAACTCGAAATTTTATTTCATGCGCCACGCGAATTAAACACTGAAATATCTCAAAGTTTAAAAATACGGCTTGAGCAATCCAATATGTAGATGAGAATAAAACGTGAGTCAAATTCTGCGCTGAAGAAATTGTTTAAAACAGTGTTTATAGGCAACCCAATAACTGTAACGTATATTAGGTTGTCTATAATCGTTGTATATGTGTGTTTTTTGAACTTCACTGTAAATCAGTGTTTTTAAGAGTGGCGCATGAAGTAAAATTTCGAGTTTAGAAAAGCCTAATTTGGATTGGCCGCTCCGCTTCGCTACGCGGCCAATCCAAATTTTCAGGCTTTTCTAAACTCGAAATTTTACTTCATGCTTAACCTGGGAGTGGAAAACACTCGCCTTAACCTACAAATTGAATTATTTAAAAAAAGCGTACGCATATGTATCCTTAAAAAAACTCCCTGACATTTTTTGAAACAAAATTGTTTGATATTTTAATTAACCATTCACATACAGATAATCACCAATAATCATTAATAATCAAATTAGGTATTTACTACGAGAAATTAATATGTTCGGATATGTAGGTAATAATATTTAATTCAGATGACGCACTAATAATCTCGATTTCTAATGACATACTTATCATTAAATGCAAACATGTATCCTTAATAAATGTGCTTAATTTATTATGGATAAATGTTTGCATTTAATGATAAGTATCCAATAAACGTTTAAAGGTGGAAATAATTATGTGCTTGTAATTCCCTTCGCCTTTTTAGCTATTATTTTTAACTTATAATTATCTACAGTAGTGGAAAAAAGTAGAGCAACTTTTGAAAATCGTTTATTTCTTTAATCAGTAATGTATGACATAGCCATATTTTTTTTATAATAATCCACAACTACAAAAGCAATTTATTCTGGGGGTAAAAATAAATATTTTTTGTATGAAGTATTTTTATATTTAAAGATAATTTTTGGGTGGAAAAAAATAGAGCAACTTTGCTTCAAAATTGTTTTTTTTAAATACAAATAGTTAAAAAAATATATTAATTAATATTTTGTAAAGAACCCGTTATTCTTAATAACATGTTGACAACGTATTGGCATCGATTTTATCAGTTTAGAAATAATCGCAGTATCCATATTGACCCATGCTTCGTTCAAGGCTTCAAACAATTCCTCTGATTTTGGAATCCAAAATGTCCCACAGATTCTCAATTGGATTGAGATCTGGGGACTGTGAAGGCCATTCCATAACAGTGATGTTTTCCTTTCTGAACCATTCTTTTACGAACCGAGAATTATGCTTAGGATCATTGTCCTGTTGAAATAAATGTCTTAAAGGCATAATCTCGTCGGCGTATGGGACCATTTGGTTCTCTAATATGTCCTTATATTTAAATCGGTCCATAATACCTTCTATTTTATAAAGAGGCCCCATACCATATCCCGAAAAACAGCCCCAAACCATTACCGATCCACCACCATGTTTTAAAGTTGGACACGTATACTTAGGGTTGAGTCGTTCATTGGCAGGACGTCTTACATACACAATACCATCACTTTTAAATAAAGAAAACTTAGATTCATCGCTCCAGATAACCTTTTTCCAGTCATTCTTAGTCCAGTGTTGATGCGTTTTGGCAAAACTTAAACGGGATCGTCTGTTTTTCTTAGACAACGTGGGTTTTTTTGCTTGTCTTCTAGCAAATAATTTAGCTTCTAGTAGTCTGTTTCTCACTGTCCTAGAGGTCACATTTACTCCAAGTTCTTCAAATATACGGTGCTTTATCATGTTAGATCCGAGAAAAGGCTCGGTTTTGGCAATTTTTATAATTTGTTTATCCGTAAAGTGAGTGGTTTTTCTAGGTCTCCCTGATTTTTTTTGACGGATGTATCTCCCTTTACACGATATTGCTTAATTATTCGCGACACAATAGATTTATTTAACATAAACATGTTTGCAATGGTAATCTGTTTTTGACCACTATTGTATAAATCAACAATCCGATTTTTAATATCAGCGGATAAATGTTTGCCTCTGGGCATGTTGACAAGTGAAATACGTTAAACTGATGAATTTAAACTTATTCTAAACTAAATACATTGCAAATTTATCAGGTTATTGAAAATGTTGCTTTATTTATTTCCATTCTAAAATATTCTTTTTTATATCCAATGGAACAACGAAAGAAGAATGGGGATTTTTTATCAGCAAACTATTTATAAATATCGTATGTTTTTATCTACAGACAAATTATGGCCAAAGGTAACATCAGAAATTTTATTTTAGCAATATATTCAAGTTGCTCTATATTTTTCCACTACTGTATATACAGAGAGTTATCCTTTTAAGTATACATATCCCAATTATGTGCTATAAATTTTCAGATATTCGTTGTTTTTTTAAAAGCGGTCAATTTGACTCTATAAACGAGTGTTTTCCACTTCCAGGTTAAGCATGAAGTAAAATTTCAGGCTTTATTGAACCCGAAATTTTACTTCATGCGCCACACGTATAAGACACTGATTTAAAGTAACAATAATTCAGTGTTTAATACGCGTGCATGAAAGAACATTTCGAGTTTAGAAAAGCCTGAACATTTGGTCTGGTCACTCCGCTTTGCAGAGCGACCGAATCAAATTTTCAGGCTTCTCTAAATTTAAAATTTGACTTTAATCTTAACCTAGGAGTGGAAAATATTCGTTTAAAGCTTCAAATTGAACTCTTATTTAAATAAGCGTATGCATATGTATTAGAGTGGTTTTAGCATGCATGGGGATCTTGAAGTATGTAAAAATTAACGGGACAACCCGGAAACTTATTAGTATAGATAAAAAACTAATAACTGTAAATTTTGAGCAACATCGTGTAACCGAGCCCTAGCCCTCTAAAGTTTGAAAATGCCTGTTTTTTTTCCTTTTTCTTTACACCCTAATATTAAACCATCCATTGTAAAGGCCATATTATATATTCTGTCGATAGAGGACATTAATATGAATCTAAAAAGAAATTATTTGTTGAAATCGGACTAAAATTGATGGAGGTATGATTTCTTTTTATTAATATACTTGTATATTTCGATGTTTTATTATTGCTTTTAGGTATTACCAATGATTGCATTTTTATCAAAATTCGAATATTTATTGCGACACTCTTCAATGGTTATTTATTTATTTATTTAATCTATACGTTCTTTTACCTTTCGGTGTGGAACTAATATTATTACATTATATTTAACTTAATCTAGATTTTTTGTTGACTTTTCAATTCTTGATTCTTCTTTTCCATTCCTCCCTATTTTGTGCTAGTGGCTGGCATTTCTCCATACAATCCCTTTTTCTCAGCTGCTTGTCTAGTCTGTTGACTCCATTTTAGCCGTGGTCTCCCTACTCTGTTTTTCCCCGGTACCCTGACTTCGTATATTTCCTTGGCTTTTCTATCGTTGTCCATACGGTACATGTGTCCTAACCACCCAAGCTGTCTCTCTTCTATCAATTTTTCTATAGGTTTTATGTTTAGCTGTTCCATCACAACATTATTTATAATTCTATCTCTTCTTGTAATTCCTTCTATTTTCCTTAGAAACCTCATTTCTATAGCTGTTACTTTGCTTTTTATCCTATTTGTTACTGTCCACGATTCACTTCCATTGGTTAATAATAAAAACTGCTTTTGTTCCTCGTCGTTAGTTAAATGAGTGTTAAGTTCTTCAATTAATTTGACTCTTCGTTCTGAAACTTCATTCACAACAAGAATTTTGCTAACAATCTCACGCCCGGCAATATAATCCTGACATTGCACAGTGGTCCTAAATACCGAAAATGTGGCGTTCGGTTATAAGGGCGTTCTCCAAAATGTATCTAAATTCGTAAATCGATTTTTTCTAGGTCGCTGATAAAGAATCTGATATTAAAAATTTAAAAAACAAAATGGCGAGTGCAATATGATGGGCAAAAGTTATCAAAATTGTCATACTTTCATGAAAATTCGGATATAGGGCATTTTGAGGTATTGATTAAGAATATGTAATTACAAATTTGAATAACAAAATATCTTCTTTATCAGCAACCACGAAAAACCCTATATCTAAAATTTTATGAAAGTATGAAAATTCGTATCTGTTTTGTTTGCTATCTGGGATCCGCCAGATAGCAAACAAAACAGATACGAATTTTCATACTTTCATAAAATTTTAGATATAGGGTTTTTCGTGGTTGCTGATAAAGAACCTGAAATTAAAAAATTTGAAACAAAATGGCGTACATAAATTATCAAAATTATATTTTTTTATAGAAATTTCGCATACAGGGTTTTTGAGATCGCTGAGTGAGAATCGAAACTTAATAATACATACAAAACAAAATTAATCATAATTAATCCCATTTTTGAGTTGCAAGAATCAAAAAATACTTAATAAATATTTTGCTTTACTAAATTATCGAATGACTTATTTATAGATAAACAATAATAATAACAATGACTCCCTTAGATTTGTTTTTTATTGTTTTCAATTCCATGACAGGGAAGATATGTTTTTATTGGCGCACCTAATAAAAATTTAAAAAATACATCTTGAAAGATTAGTTCATTCAAAAGCTATTTTGTCTCCTAATCATGTTTGGTATCTTGTACGGTTTTCCCACAAAAAAATAAAAAGCAAATAAATCAGTTTTTACTATTTAGTAAAAACGAAATCTAGTTTTTCGGGTGATTAAACATACATGTTTTTTCTTTGTCGCCGCCATTGTTTAACAAACGTCAATTGTGTATATTATTAATTAACGAGTGTTTTTTAATAATTAATTGTTATCTTCATTATGGTTTATAATTATTCATTTTCCTCCGGAGTAAACAGATCCGGGAGTTTTTCTTTTAAGTATACGTATATCAAATTCAGCCGATTTTCTGTAAATATTTAGAGATTCATTGTTTTTTTTAAGTTCACTTTGAAGCTTTAAACGGCTGTCTTCCACTCCCAGACTAGACATGAAGTAAAATTTCGAGTTTAGAAAAGCCCCGTGAAAATTTTGATGATTTTTTTTTAGGTAAACATATGCATAAGCTGTAAATTTTCCGACATTCGTTGTTTTTTAAAAGACTCCAATTTGAAACTTTAAAAGACTGTTTTCCACTCCTAGACTAAGCACGAAGTAAAATTTCGAGTTTAGAAAAGCCCCGTGAAAATTTGTCGAGGGTCGCGCAGCGACCCGAGACAAATTTTCTGGGCTTTTCTAAACTCGAAATTTTACTTCATGCGCCACGCGTATAAAACACAGATTTCAAGTGAAGTTCAAATATACATAAGTTTCACAATATTTTAGTGTTTTATACGCGTGGCGCATGAAGTAAAATTTCGAGTTTAGAAAAGCCCAGAAAATTTGTCTCGGGTCGCTGCGCGACCCTCGACAAATTTTCACGGGGCTTTTCTAAACTCGAAATTTTACTTCATGCTTAGTCTGGGAGTGGAAAACAGTCGTTTAAAGCTTCAAATTGAACTCTTTAAAAAAAACAAAGAAAGTCAGAAAATTTACAGATTATGCAAATGTTTACCTAAAAAAAAAAAAAAAAAAATCACTGTGTTGCTTGTATTAGGATTATGCCAAGAAAATTGAGAATACCATTTTATTTTTTTGTGGCAAAATCGTACAAGATATCAAACATTATTAACAGACAAAATAAAAATCGAATATAGCGCTCAATCGTTACAAATAAAATTAATTAAAAAAAATTGAACTTTAAAGACTAATTCCGGCTTGACCGAACATTTTTGGATATAGATAAGTTGTGTTAAATCATCATATTTTTATCCCAGGAATCTATGGTTAAGCCATTTCCCGACATTAACGGGACATCCAGTTTACTTACTTACTAAAATAAAAGATATATACTATAAAAGTCCCAGGCCCCCCCTAGCCTAAATTCCTAAATACGCCAGTGGCTATAAGTAACATATTTTGATATATTATGTATAAGGGTACGTGGGGGAAAGTAGTTAGAAGTTTCTCAAACAAATAAATAAAATTGAAAATTTTATTATTGTTTTTGTGGAAGTCACACAATTTATGCATTTCGATAGGTATACTTTAAAAACTGAGCGAAAATAAAGTACATACCTTCTTGTTGGAATTCCATTACGAAAAAATCGCAAAAATAAACGATAATAGAGAGAGAAATAATTATGTTGCTAATGATGCACTGATAATACAATTGTGCACCAGCGACGAACTGTTATTTATTTATTTAACGGTTTCACCTTTTACAATAGTGTATACATATATATAGAACTTTAACGCAACAATAATGTTCCACAAAAATATAACAAGTGGGGTGTGAATATACATAATATACGGTCTTTCAATAGGAATGATAGATTTTCAAATAGAGATTTCTCGGTTTCTAATAATTTTTTTTTTATTTCTAGGTGTTACTATATGTAGTATAGTGTGCAGTTTCACGAAGCAGCGTTTGACTCCTCTCGATCGGTTGGAAGTAATAAAAAAATATTACCAAAGTGGTAGCTCAGTTGTGGGTACTCAACGTTTATTCACTCGAGAATTGGGTCGCCGTCATCGGTACTCTGCGCAGGTTACACGCCGCACTGTGGAAAAGTTTGAAAGTCAGTTAACTTTACAAGACAATAAGCAACCAAAAAGACAACGAAACGTGCGAAGTGATGAGAACATTGCAGCTACAGCGGCCAGTGTTGTCGATGAGCCAAATTTGTCGATTTCACGACGATTGCAACAACTGGGGCTATCTCAGACGTCAACTTGGAGAATATTGCGTAAGGATCTGGGGTTGCATCCTTATAAAGTTGTATTGACTCAAGAACTAAAGCCAAATGATCATAGATTGCGCCGAGAATTTGTTGACTGGGCCCTTGAGCACTTGGAACACGATCCTGATTTTGACAAAAAAATCATCTTCTCAGACGAGGCACATTTTTGATTGAACGGCTGTGTTAATAAGCAAAATTGCCGTTATTGGTGCGAGGACAACCCAGAAGTGTTACATGAAGTTCCGTTGTATTCCGAAAAACTCACTGTCTGGTGCGGTTTATGGTATGGCGGCGTCATCGGACCTTATTTCTTTAGAAATGAGAATGGAACAGCCGTAACCGTGAATGGTGATCGCTATAGGACCATGTTACTTGAATTTCTATGGCCAGAACTTGAGAACATCAATATTGAAGAGATGTGGTTCCAACAAGATGGCGCTACGTGTCATACAGCTGAAGCTACTCTCGCTTTGCTGAGGGAAAAGTTTGGCGATTGGATCATCTCACGACGAGGATTTGTGAATTGGCCGCCAAGGTCATGTGATTTGACACCCCTGGATTACTTTCTTTGGGGCTATGTGAAAGCACAAGTCTATGCCAACAAGCCACAGTCTTTGGATCACTTAGAAGAAAATATTAGTCAAGTTATTGGCGAAATACAGCCGGAATTATTGCACAGAGTGATCAGAAATTGGAGCGATCGGTTGCGTCAGTGTCAACGAGCCCGTGGTGGACATTTGAACAATATCTTATTTCACACATAACTGCATTGTCCAAGCTTCAAAATAAAGCAGGAATGAAGTTGATATGTCAAACCTTTGTTGTTTTATTCAAAATTAAAATCCTATCATTCCTAATGAAAGACCCTTTATAAATCAAACACAAGTTTAAAGTAACTAATTTAAGTCAAAATAAAAGAAATAAACAATAGTAGCACTATGGCAAATGAATAATATAGAAATAAATTGTATCTCAACTAAGAATTGAAAAATCAATAGATCTTAATTGAGATTTGAAGGCTGTAAATGAAGTCCCAAAGAGAGTGATGGTTCTGAGTCGATCAATTATATTATAATGTCTCATCATTCTGCTCAATGGACTATTTCTGCCAAAGTTTGAGCTGTGAAAATGCTCACGAAATGTTAGGTTAATACGTGTATTGCTAGGCACGTTGAAATTAATTAAATGGAGCAACTCAGAGCAGTCTATTATCGAATTTACAATTTTGAATAGAACACAGAAATCAAAATAAATGCGTTTGTGTTACTTCGGATGTTTGAAAACAAAAGATTCTTTTATTTTAGAGGTTCCATTTTTACTTTCCCCCGTATGTAATACATAGGGAAAGTATTGTTTTCGTGAAAATTTTCGAATCAGCGGAAATATCCGTTTTGAGGTCCCCTGAGTCGAATAAGACCATTTTTGAAAAATGTCTGTCTGTGTGTGTGTCTGTGTGCGCTGTACCGCAAAAACCGCTAAAGATATCGAGATGAAACTTGAAACTTGGGCTTTTTCTTACAATCGGAAGAACTGAAAAGCTTTTGGTGAAAATCGGAAAACCGGAAGTGGTACTTTACTCTTAGCGTTTTTCAGTTTTTTCAGATTTTTTCAATAAATGTTCATCAAACAAAAAATTCTTTCAAATAAAAGTTGTAGATAATAACAAAATGAAGATGTATTGTTCAATTTCTTTTTGTCATAGCACTCTTAGTTTTTGAGATATTTCAAAAGTTGTGTGCTTTATCTAGTTATTGGTGTGTGACAGTGTATGTGTCGATACAATTGAAAAATGTTTCAAATAAAAGTTGTAGGAAATGAAAAACTAAAGATTTTTTGTGGCCTTACTTTTTGTCATAGCACTCTTAGTTTTTGATATATTTAATAAATAGTGTTTTTTATCTAGTCATTGATTTGTGTCAGTGTGTGTTGATTCAATTGGAAAATGTTTCAAATAAAAGTTGTAGGCAATAAAATATTAAAGATTTTTTGTATCTTTACTTTTTGTCATAGCACTCTTAGTTTTTGAGATATTAAATAAATAGTGTTTTTGTTTTTTGTTTTTGTGGCCTTACTTTTTGTCATAGCACTCTTAGTTTTTGATATATTTAATAAATAGTGTTTTTTATCTAGTCATTGATTTGTGTCAGTGTGTGTTGATTCAATTGAAAAATGTTTCAAATAAAAGTTGTAGTTATCAAAAAGTTGAAGACATTTTGAAAATAATAATGCTACAAATATTTTAAAAGTGATTTAATACGCAATTTACGGGGGAAAGTACTATGATGGACACATCACCATTTTTATACCTACATTTAATAAGTGTATTTATCAAGTAGTAAGCAATATTATATGCAATAATGTAGACATAAATATTTTTGAATTTTGTCCGCTGGGGAACTACAGTGCATTGGAGCCAAATGAGGACTTTAAATTGCAAGAAATTCGTTGAGATGCTAAAACGTTTGAAAAAGGAAATTGTATTTTTTGAAACAAAGTAGTTTAAAGTATTACTTGCACATTGTCAAGGCTCTCTTATAATGTAATTCTAATTTCAATTAATAGAGGGACGTTAAAAAAAATCATAACTCGGTCAATTTTAGTCCGATTTTAAAAAACAAAAACGTTTTAGATTCGTATTAACATCTTCTATCGACACAATATATAATTTGGTCATTAAGGTGGACCGTAGACTAAAATAAAAAAAAGTAATAAACAGACCTTTTCAATTTTTAGAGGGCTAGGTCTCGGTTACGCTATGTTCGATATGGCTAAAAATTTACAGTTATTAGTTTATTTATCTACATGAACAAGTTTTCGGGTTGTTCCGTTGATTTTCACATACTTCTAAAATGAGAACAACTCTAATATGTATACTAATAGAAAAAATGTCTATATAAAACATCTATCATATATCTACATGTATTTCTCTCATTTATTTTCATTTCAGTTTCGTTTTCTAATGAGCTCGCGGCAAATCGATTAATTAATTAAAACCGCCGGTTGCGCGGTTCGTTTATTTATTACGAGACTGTTTATTTCAATCACGGATGGCATTCACTCGATTTCACCTCAACGACAGGACAGTGAAAATGAAAACGAATCGCGCGCCAAAGGAAAGGATGAGCTAATTCGATTTGTTATTAAAATTTACGGTTTGTTTATTCATTTCGGTTCGCCCGCCAGCCAGGAAAGTTTACACGAATTTACGAACGTTTGTGTGTAAATTCATTGAGCATGAATACAAACAAGAGTTTTGTGTTTTGAATAAATAACGAATTTTCGGATGTTAAGTACAAAAATGTGTTGTAAATACAAGATTTTCCAATTCATTTTCTTGATGTCTCTAATGAGTTTCTTTTTTTAACAATTTTGTCACTTAAATGGTATAATATTATTATAACTAGTGTGTGAAGCAGGGCGGTTGGGCACGATTTGCGAGTTTAGGGCACGAGCCCAAAAGCCAATCACACACAAATTGCCCGCTACATTTTATCTAAGACCAATATTTTCTAAAATATACAAGTACATAAAATTAATTCATTAGCATACATTGTAAATAAATAGAATGTCTATTAAACAAAATTTGTTTTGCATTTCTAAAAACCGTTTAGTTGAGACGCGAGTCGTGCGGCCTCATTGGCGCTGTGATCATGATGGTAGAATATAAGTAAGAAGTTATTTTAGTTTTTATTTATTCATATTAATTTAATATTATCAATTTCACTGGTATTTGTTATTATTTAGATATTCTGCATCAAATATTTCACTTTACATTTTGCATACTTGCTTGAATATGTTTTTTCAATGGTCCATAAACTCTTAGGCTTGTATTAGACGACACTATTATCTTGTACAAGAAAACAGTATACTATCTATCATGATGTACAAAATAAAACATGTCCTATTGTTAAAAGGTGGGGTGCTTCGCAGTTGGAATTTAAATAAAATCTTCGTTAAACAATTGAGGTGTTAAACGAAGACCCACATCGCAACTTCCGGCTGGCTATTTAGTCACTGAATAATAAAATTATGCTTACCAGGGTAATCACTTCACTGATTCTAAGTTAAAAGGTAAATGAAAGGTTTGAAATTGAACTTTAAAAGTAAATGAAAACTTTAGTCAAAGAGTAACAAAATGTATTAACACGAAACAAATTAAACAACGAATATAAGTTCACAAATGAATATAGAAAAATAAACAAGCAAAAAAAAAAACAAGAAATACAATTAAAAAAATAACTTACGTACGACCACTGGGCTGTAAAGAATACTTGTAAAAACTTTCGCGGACGTGGACCGAAATTTAGCGTAGTGACGATGCACGGTTCGAAGACTTTTTTGAAGTGATGTTGACGGGTCAACAGACTTTTTTGAAGTGATTTTAGGCCTTGACACTTCAAAGCCCTTATTTTGGACAACCCTAGAACGGGAAATAGCGGATGCCGTAGAGTTCTACCCTTGGTTGGCCGAGAAGAGTTTTGAGCTGAGTTGAGCTGTCTGATGTTCGAGGGCGCTATTTGACGAGATTCCACTAGGCAACCTATCTAACTTAATTAATATCAATGTATGGCGCGAACTTTACTCAATTGGAAAATAAAAGAGAATGAAGCAATATTGTGTACTGAAAAATAGAATCAGGTGAATTGGGACCGTTGTTCCGAATATTAAAATATGTAACAAAATAACGCCCGTGGTTATGTTGCAGCTGAAATATTGCTGAATGAACAAGTTGACGGCGCTTACGGAAAAGCGCCGGTAACACTATTTCCATTATACAAAACTGTACAAGATTCGCGTTTGGTCATATTTAGTATATTACACCTTGATAGAAAATAGTATACTATTTTCTCGTACAAGAAAATAGTGTCGTCTAATGCAAGTATTATAAATGACAGATAATAAAAACTGTTTAAAAAAGTAATTCAAATTTAAAATGCATTTACCATTTTAATACTAGTGTTGAAAAGTAAAGCTCCACGCATATTAATCGATACATAAATGACTCTTTTTTTATGAGGTCATAGATAAACGTGTAATGTGTTTAATTTTTTCAGTATTTGACAAAGAAAATATACTACCTATAAATTTGGTTCGACGAATAACTATTGTTTGATCTAAGTTGGTGAAACCCAGCATAACTATTGCAAATTATTGTTTTAAATCGACATTACTCGCAATACAGTAATTGAATTTTGTAAATTAATTGACTGTTATTTTACCACTTCAAACTAAGTGCATATAAACAACTAATAAACCAATTATAAATTATTAACAATGTTTCGAACATAAATACATATAAATTTTTATTGTGAATAAATTGAATGATAAAAATGTATATACTGATATTCCTGTTTAATAATTCATTAATTAATTTGTCTGATGTACCTACAGTGAAGGTTTAATAATTACAAGTAATTATTTATTAGCCAACTTATCTGATGGAAACAATTTCGTGAATCATTATTTTTGAATTTAAATTTTATTATTAGGGAACATCTCGACATATCCATTCCCACAATTAAATCAAGAAGTTTCTACAGAGCTAGAATTGTTACAATGCACAATTAGTAACTAAGTTAGGTTTAAAAAAAACCTGCACAAGAAAATTATGTCATGTTCATTCTAACAACTTTTATACCATTTTAAAAATTATTAAAAGAAAAATATGCTAGATGTACTAGAAAATAATAGAATATACATTTCTATGTTTTGCAATAAGAGTAATACCGGGCTTTCATTAATTCCCGAACCGAACGTGACTAAATTTAAAATTGCCGCGTAAATTATTGTATTTGTACGTTGGAGGCTTTGAAAAAAGTAACCAAACGTTACTAAAGTCAAATTTGACATAAACGTTTATGCGCTGTGCATCGTTAAACCAACCTTTGAGATCTTACAAGATTCGCCCGGAATTTTCAGGTAAGCAAAAATTGTTTAATTATTCTAAAACATTGAGTTTTATTTCTATTTATTTTGCAGAGTCAATTTGCTAGGATAAGCAAATACTGCGAAAATTAATAAAAAATAGTTACATTTTTGAAGATGAGCCTATTTTTTAATCATTTTAAATATAATATTTTCAGTCGTCATAAAAATACGCCGGCGAATAAATATTTTTAAATCTAGGGAATTTTTGTGTGTGCCATTTGGTTGCCTATTATTTTAGGTCACGTGGGGTTCGGGAATTAATGAAAGCCCGGTATTAGTTAGCTCTAATATAGAATTATATACCGTGCGATTATTTAAATTATTATTTAGAGTAGGCGGCATTTTATTGTGCGGTTGCCCAGACTGCTAATTGAATGAGGGAATAATTTTGAGGTTATGCTAAACTATGTGTAAACAGTCAGTAGTGCCAATCTAATTTAAAACTTAAAGCCTACTCTAAATCATGTTTTAAACGTCGCACTGTATTATTATTATTACTATTAAGGGGGTATTACCACTAGGACAGCGTTTTTCTATAGTTTTTCAGAATTTTTATTTTTGGGAAATTTAATACATGCGATCTTGCGGTTTCGTGCAACTTGTTTATAGATTCATAAACTATAAAAAATGAATTTTAATTCTTTTCAATCGTCCGGCTAAACCTCTAAATCTGGCCTCAAATAAGGCCGTGTCCGCCGTGTTTCTCCTCATGGCCGGAAAGATTTTTTCGATTCTGTGATTTGAAACGTAAAATGAAGTAGTAGTCATTAATCTGTATTAAATTATCTGGAGTTTGAACCACCGACAATAAAAAATCTCGATAAATAACAAAATGGAGGCCATTCGAAAAAAGTGGTCGCTTTTTGTCCCCCTTTTTCTGACTTTAAGGCTCTATAAAAAATATAAAATGTTAATATATTTGAATGACGGTGGTTCAAACTCCAGAGGAAAATGTGGAGAACCGAACACTAAAAGCTCAAGTCAATCCGTTTCATAGTTTGAAAAGAAAGTTTCCGGCCAGCGAAAAAAAAAAGTGGTTTCGAGAAAAACGCGTTTAAAGTTTTGACACAAGTTTTAACTATTTTTTGAGATTTTTGGCTTTAGTCAGCTATGCCAGCTCCGTACACTGGGCCCTCCTCTTCCTCTAAAAACTGGGTTTGAATGATTTACTCCTGCCAGCGTTGTTGGATGGCCTTATGAGTTGCTGGAGTCAGGCAAAATTCGTCCCACATCTCGCGCTCCGCGTCGGTCCGCACCGGAAAGCCTTGGCTTGCAGGCCGATATGGATTCCCAGTGTCTCTATCGTCTTAAAAACTGCCGAGTATCCGTCGTTGAAAATGCTGGTATCTATGAAAGACGCAATAGCGACGGTTTTTGCACCACAGTTGAGGTGCTTCGAAGCCAGCTTCCAGACACAAGCATTCAAACTTTCGTTTGAGTTCTGCGTATTTCCACCCAGCCACCTACTCAGCATTGTTTACTTCAACAAGCAAAAATCTAACTAACGAATTCGCCTATTGTAAAACGGCTTTCGGACATGAAACTAGATACTATCAAGTATCAATACATGCAAAAAAAAAATCAATTTTTTAAAACTTCCGAATGGTAATACCCCCTTAAAATCCCCAAAAGGAGAGTTTTAATTCAAACCATACTTAATAAAACCGCATGCATACCTGAATAAAACGCAACTCAAACACATCATATTACATTACTGATATTACTTCTCACACTTTCCAATGTATCTTTTATTAGCATACTAATTTAGTAGTATATTCTGAACTTCAGAATATTTCAGGGTTTTATACACGTGGTGCATGAAGTAAAATTTCGAGTTTAGAAAAGCCTGAAAATTTGGTTTCGTCGCCCCGCGAAGCAAATTTTTAGGTTTTTTTAAACTCGAAATTTTACTTCATGCTTAATCAAGGAGTGGCAACAATTGCTAAACGTAAACTGTAATTTAATAATTCAGCAGATGCAATACATTTTTACAAACAAAAAGTGTAAAATAACTTCTAAATGACGTCAAATTTAAATAGAGAATACGTGAAAATGTGATGTTGCTACCAACATTTTAATTTTGAGTGAAAATTACAGAAAAACTAAGTGAAATATTGCATCGTGTTATGATAAATTATTTAAACGTTAAATTGTTATCAAAATTCATCATGTTTTTTAATAACTTTGAAATCCTCAGATTTCGATACAAAATTTATTAATTTAATTAAATTAATAAATTTTGTATCGAAATCTGAGGATTTCAAAGTTATTAAAAAACATGATGAATTTTGATAACAATTTAATTAAATCACTTAACTTTGTTTTACCACTTTTATTTTTACTTTTCAGTGACTATAGTTTCGACTACAAGCTAGTCATTATCAAACTAAGTTCGATAATGACTAGCTTGTAGTCGAAACTATAGTCACTGAAAAGTAAAAATAAAGGTGGTAAAACTAAGTTAAGTGTTTTAATTAAATTGTTATGATTATGGTACATCTTCATAACAATTTAATTAAAACACTTAACTTAGTTTCACCACTTTTATTTTTAACGCCAACCAAATAAAATAATTTTGATAAGTTGCAGCCCTTTAATTTTTCTGGTGCCCAAAAAAATGTTTTATACACTCCATATTATTTATTACTATCTCAGTATACAGAGTTTTTTTTTTCAGTATAGATATCTCAGTATATTGTATACGCTGTAAATCTTCAGATATTCGTTGTTTTTACAAATATATCAAATTGAACTTACAAACGAGTGTTTTCCACTCCCAGATTAAGCATGAAGTAAAATTTCGAGTTTAGAAAAGCCTGAAAATTTGGTTTGGTCGCGCAGCGCGAAGCGCGGAGCGACCAAACCAAATTTTCAGGCTTTTCTAAACTCGAAATTTTACTTCATGCGCCACGCGTATTAAACACTGATGTGATGTGATGTTTAGAATACACGTTTTTAGCATACTGCTTTAGTAGAATATTTTGAACTTCACCTAAAATCAGTGTTTTATACGCGTGGCGCATGACGTAAAATTTCGAGTTTAGAAAAGCCTGAAAATTTGGTTTGGTCACGTAGCGCTACGCGCTACGCGACCAAACCAAATTTTCAGGCTTTTCTAATGTCTAAATTTTACTTCATGCTTAATCTGGGAGTGAAAAACACTCGTTTAAGACAAATTAAACTATTTTAAAAAAAACAAACGATTATCGGAAAAGTTGCAGCTCATGCATACATGTTTGTATATTTAAAAGAAAAATTCCTAGTATGTTTACCACATTTTAGTAGCAAATGCCACCGTCAGAGCCGAAGGGGTTAAATCAATATCTCTAAAAATTGGTCCATCATTCAAGAAAATTAATTATTAATTTTGTGTCAAAATAAGAGAAAAAACGAACGATATATTTTAATTATTTCACTAAACTGCATTCTATTTTAAACAACTTTAAATGGTGAATCATTTACCATTACACTTGATAAATATATTTTGTAAAAAACCTTTTAAATAATTAAATAAAAATTAATTTTATAATATTACATAAACGTATTGAATTTTTACAATTTTAACTACAATTACAGAAACAGGTAACTATTTAAAAAATAATTACTAATTATAATACTCGTAATGCATCCAGCACTTAATGTATATTAGTTATTTACAGAAAGTCCATTTAAAACAACAGTTAATGCTTAATAGTAGCAATTAAGTAAGCCTAATAAATAAGTGAAAATAGTATTAGCAAAAAATCCTGTGAAACATAAGATTTTTTCAAAAAAACTAATATTTATTTCGAAAGTTTATTTTTAATAGAAAAAAATGATTTTCTGAAAAAAAAGAAAATAATTTTCTAAAATTCTTAAATAAAAACACAGGTATTGTATTATACAAGTATGTTAGAAATAATGTTACCTACTTTTTTCAACAATAAAAAAAGTTTCAATAAATTTCTTCACTTTTAAAATAATGAAATAGTTACAAAACTTATGTCAATCGAACTTTAAACGCATGCGCTGAGCACATTTTTTAATATTAAAAAATGTGTTGTACATAAAATCAAAGCTTATTTAATCATTTCAATACTTTAAGAAGAGAGTTAGTTTGTTTAGAGCTGCGGACAAGAAAGCGTTTTAAATACAGATTGTGCAAAAATTATAAAATTGACTTTTCTTACAAAATATTTGATAACAAATATAGTTTTAATAACAATTGCATTTTGTTTAAGGCATCGATTAAAGAAATGAATAAGCTATAATTTAAGCTGAAACACATTTTAGTGACTTTAAAATTTTGTTTGAAAAAATATACAGAGAATTTTTCTGTCGAGTATACGTATGCGTAGGCTTTTTTTAAGACGGTAAATACTTTGTTCACTGCTCTCTTGATGAAACGAAATTGTAATATTAGGTAAATTAAAACACTTGTTTGGTTTCATATTTGTATATTCAGTTTCCTGACACGTGTTTCGGTCAATAACGACCATTCTCAAAGGGATTACAAGAATAACTGATTATTCTTGTAATCCCTTTGAGAATGGTCGTTATTGACCGAAACACGTGTCAGGGAACTGAATATACAAATATGAAACCAAACAAGTGTTTTTTTAAGAGTTCAATTTGTAGGTTTAAATGAGTGTTTTCCACTCCCAGGTTAGGCATGAAACTCGAAATTTTACTTCATGCGCCACGCGTATAAACAATGAAATATTGTGAAGTTAGAAATACACTTTAAAAATTAGTAATAATCGAAATATTGAAATAACAAAATATTTCAATTTTTATTCACATATTCTACAGTAAGTTGTAACGTAGGTACTTATTTGTTGGGTCGGTATTGTCCATGTTTGACATAATCTCACAATAAATGACATTTGTAACAATTTCTTACAAGGCACACTAATTATCAGAGCTGGGATGAATCCTCAAAAACATGATTCGAATCACGAATCCGAATCACCTAATATGATTCGAATCACGAATACTCGAATAAAGGATTCGTAAGTGAAAAATATGATTCGAATCAAAGATTCGAATCCTCATTTTTGAATCACGGATACAAATCCTTTAAAAATAAATTTGAATCTATTATTTGCAACCAGTAATATTTTATTCCATCAGTTTCTATTAACAAACATGTTCATTTACCGACTAAATATCTGATTATATAATGATTTTAATTAATGATGATATATGTGTTATTGAACTTCATTTTGAATCTGTGTTTTATACGCCTGGCGCATGAAGTAAAATTTCGAGTTTAGAAAAGCCCCGTGAAAATTTGTCTCGGGTCGCTGCGCGACCCTCGACAAATTTTCTATGCGGGGCTTTTCTAAACTCGAAATTTTACTTCATGCTTAGTCTGGGAGTGGACAACACTCGTTCTTAGAAGTTTCAAATTAAAGGCTTACTCTAGATACTTAAGTTTATTACCAATTTACAAAGGCTACAGCTCGAAGGACCGATCATGGTCTTTGGAGACCGAAGGACTACAGGGAATCGAAGTTTATTTACAAGAAAACAACGAATATCTGAAGGTTTACAGCATGGATAGGAAAGAAAACATCCAATTTTGAAAAAATATCGAAGTTGGGTTGGTTTTCAGTGCGTTTTTAACTTCACTTTAAATCAGTGATTTATACGCGTG
Source organism: Philonthus cognatus (assembly GCA_932526585.2). NCBI lineage: Eukaryota > Metazoa > Arthropoda > Insecta > Coleoptera > Staphylinidae > Philonthus > Philonthus cognatus. Next base: position 74,608,122 of record OW052244.1, read on the forward strand.
GCGCATGAAGTAAAATTTCGAGTTTAGAAAAGCCCCGTGAAAATTTGTCTCGGGTCGCTGCGCGACCCTCGACAAATTTTCTACGCGGGGCTTTTCTAAACTCGAAATTTTACTTCATGCTTAGTCTGTGAGTGGACCGTCAAGATTTTCTATATGTCGGGATTTTTGATATTTCTAGAGTTATGTCGATTTATTCACAGTTTGTTATTGTATTAAATGCAACTTGAATATTAAATAAAAACGGTTTTTTTAGGAATAGAATATTCACCCATTAAGAGCCGAACAAATTATAAAGTTAACTCTAAAAGTTAATTTTAGGTAAAATTTTGCATCTTTTTCGGTGATTTCAATGAATGATTTATTATATTATTTACGTGGATTTTGTAAAAGAGTTAAATTTAAAATTCAAACGAGTGTTGTCCACTCCCAGACTAAGCATGAAGTAAAATTTCGAGTTTAGAAAAGCCCCGCGTAGAAAATTTGTCGAGGGTCGCGCAGCGACCCGAGACACATTTTCGCGGGGCTTTTCTAAACTCGAAATTTTATTTCATGTGCCACGCGTATGAAACACTGATTTAAAGTGAAGTTAAAAATGCACTGAAAACCAACCCAACTTCGATATTTTTTCAAAATTAGATGTTTTCTTTCCTATCCATGCTGTAAACTTTCAGATATTCGTTGTTTTCTTGTAAAAAAACTTCGATTCCCTGTAGTCCTTCGTTCTGCGAAGACCATGGTTGGTCCTTTGAGCTGTAGCCTTTGTAAAACGATAATAAACTTAGTAATCTAGAGTAATCCTTCAATTTGAAACTTCTAAGAACGAGTGTTGTCCACTCCCTACAGGGAATCGGGAATCACGGGGCTTTTCTAAACTCGAAATTTTACTTCATGCGCCACGCGTATAAAACACTGATTTCAAGTGAAGTTAAAAATATATATATTAACGTTGGATATTTTTCATGGTTAAGTAACCAAATATGCATTCACAAATATTTGAATTATACGAAAATTTTAATATTTATGTTCAAATATGAATAATTTAGTGATTTAAATATTCATATTAGAATATTTAACTATTTGAATTAATCGAATTCGAATCTCAGCCTTAATAGCGATGATTCGAATTATTTAGGAGGATTTGAATCCATGTATCAGGATTCGAATTTTATAAGGATTCGATTCCTTTTATAAGGATTCGAATCGTTTTATAAGAATTCGAATCATCTACGTTTGGATTCGAATACGAATCCTTTAAAAAAAATGTAACGAATCCGGATCACGAATCCGTTTTCACTAAAGTATTCGAATACTTCTTTTGAATCCTTTAAAAGGATTCGAATCCGGGAATCGAATCCTAAATGATTCGAATCCTGCCCAGCTCTGCTAATTATAATGTTTGAAATATATAATTTGAAATAGACGATTTGAAATTTTTTTTTCGACATAAATATTGAACAAAAAACAACAAAAAATGGGCTTTTTTGACCTCGGCTCGTAGCCATACAGTCATCTATCTGTTGTATTTTTAACTTATTTAATTGATTTTGTCTTTTTACTAATCACACACTTATCTTACTAGTTTAGGACGGCACAACACATTCATACACATCCATGGCTCCAGAGTAGCACCCAAAGTTAAAATAATACAACAGATAGAGGTCAAAAAAAGTCAATTTTTGACCCCTATCTTTTAGAAGCCTCTATAGTCAGTGAATTTTTTTGTTGTTTTTTTGTTCAATATTTATGTCGATTTTTTTTTTTAAAATCGTCTATTCCCTATAAGAAACTAGCACCCCCCAGTGGGATTCGAATCCGCGACCTTCTGGCCCAAGAGCAGGAGCTCTTCTCACTGACCCACGAGGGTCTTCAAAAATTGGGTATTATTGGCTTTAGAACAATAATGTCTAATATAATAAAATTAAAAAAATTATAGGCAGCCATTCAAAAATGTTAAGTTGGCTAATATTTGGCTATATTGTTATTATTAATAAAAATCAATATTAATGTCATTTCTTAGTATACAAACGGCCATTGACTTTGGTTTTTAGTTCAATAAAATCGGTCAATAAAAAAAACAGAGTTATGGCGTTCGGCGTTTTTTCTATCAAACACCCGGTATAAGATCCATCTTGTAAATTTGCAAATTTAAAAATCATATTTTGATTCCTTGCCAACAAAGTTAATAAATTTAAAAACAAACGAAATTTATAACGACATTTTTTTTAACAACCCAACAATTCTCTGGTTGACCTAGATTTTAAATTTTATCTCGTTATCGTGCTAATTAACAAATTTATATAAAACATTTAATATGAAATTTTGGCGGAACACTTTATCTAAGTTCACGGAGCACCAGTCTTCCGCGGAACATCGGTTAATAACCAAACAAGGGCAGCTTGGTGGTGTAGTAGTTAGTGTTGTACTGCCACGCCACGGATCGGGGTTCAAATACCGGCCTAACAAGTTGTCTGCATTTATATAGGTTAGGATAAAAATGCCAAACACTCCGTCTTCTCGGATATGACGTTAAATGCATGTAGGACCCGTGTACTGGCTGGATGTTGCGTGCACGTTAAAGATCCCTACCGGTGGGTTGGAACTCCTACCGGGTTCGGCAAAATTCCCGGATAGCTGTAGACCTAATCTCCGGCGTCATAATTAGCCTTAGCAGCGGAAATAGATGACGTAAAACCCAAAATATAAATTAAAAAAAAATAATAACCAAACAAGAAGTAGCAAAATAGTTTTAAGACGCGAAGCAGTAGTGGAAAAAAACAAACTAAAAGAAAAAATAATCGAGTTTTATGGGGTACAAAGTAGTAGGGCCGTAAGGAGGTTGTTTACATCAGGGGGCGTCGTTTCCTGCGGCGTCGTGGGAGACGTCGCTCGGAGAGAAGACGTCCTGCAGTTGTCGCATCGTTCCAAGCCGCCTCCCAGGGAACGGGGAATAGGGAACGCGTATCTACCATCCTCCCCCTCACACATTCACATATCTGGAAGATCTTCGGGGCAAATTCGCCCCCCTCGGGACAACCAGCCGTAGTCAATTTAATCAGTTCTACAACTTATTTGGATCTCTTCCGGGACATCCGCGCCGGAATAACAGCCCCATTCCCAGCCAACGGACCCCAATCACCCCACGAGAATCAACGCAAAATGCTAATTCACTTATTTTTCTTAATCGAATCGTCAATCCAATTCTGGGCAGAGGGATGTAAACAAGGAAGCCGGATTAATGGGGAAATTACGGTCGGCAAATTCCACTTCGTCTTTTACGATCACTCTAATCCCGACAAATCTTGATGGTTTTTCTTAAAATAATAGCTTCAGCCTTGGAATACGTAATTTACATTTAGAAATCGAATTTTTAAACTCAATCAGCCTCATGCATAGTCCTGTGATTAAACTGTTACTAACGTGTGATTAACTAATCGCGATTAACGCGTTAATAATTACACCAAGACTCTGCGGTTAATTGTTAGTTGGGCCTATCTTTAGTCGCTCGCATCGGCAACATTTCTGTTTCTGTCATTTCCATGTCAAATGGAATCATAGACCAAGAATAATATATGATGAATTACTTTCTCACTTAACTCGTGATGAAACATATTTAATTAATAATAGAATTTTGATTAAAACACTCCCTGTTACTCTGGTTAAAGATGTATTTGTGTGTTTCTGAACTCCACTTCAAATCAGTGTTTGTACGCGTGGCGCATGAAGTAAAATTTCGAGTTTAGAAAAGCCCGAAAATTTGTCTCGGGTCGCTGCGCGACCCTCGACAAATTTTCACGGGGCTTTTCTAAACTCGAAATTTTACTTCATGCTTAGTCTGGGAGTGGAAACGCCCGTTCGAGACTTCAAAGTAAATGTTTTGATAAGAACATTAAATGATTGAAAATGTTTTTAAAGATAATAATCTAGTTTTCAAAATTTTGTTTAATATTGTTTGAAGTAATACTGACATGGTAGCAATCTGAAATGTTACATTTTTCCGATATTTCCCTGACTAAAGATTTTTTCCCTGGCCTATTGATATAACTTTCTTCTGTGGGAACCCCCCATTCTGTTTAATAGTTTTCATTATTTTTGCCAATATTTAAGTTAATTTTATAAATTTTTACTTGTTTTGTAATTTGCCTGCTGATTTTGGCAAATTTAATAGTATCATATGACTTTTTTGCTAGTGTTTTGGTCAATTTGAATATAATTCCATGACTTTTCTCTGACCTTTCCAGCTTTAATGATATTCAGTGAATTTTTTATTTACGTAAATTTCAAGCATTAGTCGATTTTATAATAGAGTTCAATTTGAAGTTTTGAACGAGTGTTTCCACTCCCAGGCTAAGCATGAAGTAAAATTTCGAGTTTAGAAAAGCCCCGTGAAAATTTGTCGAGGGTCGCGCAGCGACCCGAGACAAATTTTTGGGCTTTTCTAAACTCGAAATTTTACTTCATGCGCCACGCGTACAAAACACTGATTTGAAATGGAGTTCAGAAACACACAAATACATCTTTAACCAGAGTAACAGGGAGTCAGATATTTAGTCTGTTATCAACGATGTTCAGTAGTAATAATAAATAATTAGGTTGTTAATATTTTTGTTAAAACAACTGGTAACGATATTTATATATTAATGGTTGCAAAAAAAATAAATAATAAAATCAAATTTATTCTTAAAGGATTTGTATTCGTGATTCGAAAAAACAGGATTCGAATCATATTTATCTCTTACGAATCCTTTATTCGAGTATTCGTGATTCGAATCCTTTTTACGAGGATTCGTCCCAGCTCTGATAGAGACACATTATTATATAAATTGCATATTACATTATGAACATAATGTAAATATGTTTTATTTCACAGATATATGGCGATATGCCGTATAAGCATTTTAATTAAACTGACGATATCGTACGATGGAAAAAAATACTTAACCACAATTAAGAAGTACAAAATGGATATTTGATTTTATTTAAAGAGTAATTTATGAAATTATTTAAAATTGCCGCCAAATTTATCTAATGATATTTCTGGTAACTATTTATATTGTAAATTGGGCTTTGGCACTTACTCCTTCTAGTTTTTAAACAGACTATAGTAGGGCCTATCTTTAGTCGCTCGTATCGGCAACATTTCTGTTTCTGTCATTTCCATGTCAAATGGAATCATAGACGAAGAATAATATACAGTCTGTTTGATTTATTGTGACACAGCACATATGTCCGTTATTAGTACAGATAAAAAAAAAGTTAAAGACAAAAGTTTTAGTATTTTTTATGATCTATTCAATCGTAATGTCAGAAAAACAGTTGAAAATTAAATAAACACGTGAAAGCTATTAGTTTCATTTTCTTTAATGGAACACCCTGTATATTTTGTTTATTTCAAATAGGCATTAATATTAGCCTTATAATGATACCACATAAGTACCCCTTTATTATAGAAATAACACGACAATTGCCAATAAATGAAATTTATTAGTTGACATCAATAACTATTTAAAGTGTCTGTTCAAAATGACGTCCGCTGTTTGCAATACTTTATTCACATCTCTTCATTAAATTTCGTCGTGCTTTTTGCAACATCCGTGGTGTTATTTGGCTACATGCCATACGAATACGATTTTTCAGATCGTCTAGATTTTCTGGACGAGTAACATGAACTTTTTGCCTTAAAAATCCCCAAATAAAAAAATTTAAAATTGACAGATCTGGCGATCTTGCTGGCCAGTTTATGGGCCCACCATTTGCAATCAATTTCAAACCAAACTTTCTTTCCAAAATATCTTTGACATTTCTTGCGTTATGGGGAGGAGCTCCATCTTGTTGGAACCACATATCTCGACGTATTTCTAGGGGGATATCATCTAAATAATCTTCAAATTCTATCGTAAGAAAGTTGGCATATCGCTCCGCATTCAACGTTCCTTGATAAAAAAATGGTCCTATTATGGTATTACCTAACACACCAAGCCACACAATAACTGCAAATCTTTGTGGGAATCTGCATTCTCGAATTTGACGTGGATTCTCAGTATCCCAGTAATAGTCGTTTTTTCGGTTTGAGATTCCGTTGTTGTTGAAATTTGATTCATCACTCCAAAGAATTAAATTTAATAAATGTTGATTGTTGCTAAGCCAATTACAGAATACTATCCTCCTGTCAGAATCACCATCTCTTAAACCTTGTACTAACTTAATTTTATATGGTCTCATTTTATGTTTTCTCAGAATAGAAAATATTTTATGCATACTTATTCCTAAGTCAGCCACTGCTTCGCGTATTGAATTACGTGGATGTGCTCTAAAATAGGCCAATATCAATACTTCATTATTATCTTCTCTTTCTTGTCTTCTCCTTCGTAATTTATTATTAAAACACCCATTTCTCCGTAAATTTTGTTCAAGTCTTGCAAAAGTGCAATAATGTGGTTGTCTTCTTTCTGGATACATGTTTCCATAAGTGATACTAGCTTCTCTAGAATTATCGTTGCATCTAACGAAGACCTTTAGCATATCCATTTTTTCATCATTAGAATAGTAATTATCACCCATCTCTAAAGATTTGAATCAACAACACGCAAGACGGGAAGTTACCACTTTGACATTAAAGCGTTAACAAATTGTTTTATGTCAATTGTTATCCATGGCAACTGATAAATTACATTTATTTGCAATTGTCGCGTTATTTGTATAATGCAGGGGTACTTATGTGGTATCATTATAAAGCTAAGGTTATTACCTATTTGAAATAAACAAAATATACAGGGTGTTCCATTAAAGAAAATGAAGCTAATAGCTTTCACGTGTTTATTTGATTTTCAATTGTTTTTCTGACAATGCTACTGAATAGATCATGAAAAATACTAAAACTATTGTCTTTAACTTTTTTTTCTATCTGTACTAATAACGGACATATGTGCTGTGTCACAATAAATCAAACAGACTGTATATTGAATTAATTTCTCACTTAACTCGTGGTGAAACATATTTAATTAATAATAGAATTCTGATTATTAAAACACTTGGTTTGTTTCACAGATTTAATATGAAATTTTATCAGTAAAACACACCAAATGTTTTAATCAAAATTCTATTATTAAAAATAATATAGATATTTATCCATGTAACGAGGGTTGCTACGCCCTCTGTGCCAATTTCGCTCACTAATCTACAACTCAAAAAAATTTTTAGGCGTTAAATTAGCAATATTCAATCAGCAATTGTGAATTTTAATAAACTTTCAAAGCTCTCTATAGATAAATATTCATCATAGAACTCATAGTGGTTTAAACTAGTGTTGTAATGTTCTTGAACGAGAAGCAGAAAAACGTGCGCTCTGTCTGTGCCCACAAAAATGCGCTAACTGCACTTAAATCGAAAGAACAAAGGCAATACTCTATACGTACGACGAACATAAATAATTACGCAGTATTTGCTAGGCTTATGATTATAAACATTGTAAACGGACGATCGAATAAGGCCTTCATCTTACCGCTACTTTGGCGATTCTTCGAGTACAAGATTCGTGGCGAACTTTACAGCACTAATTTGAACAAAAACAGCTCATTATTTTAGGAAACACAGAACTCGGACACAATCACGCGACTGCCGTTTGAGGTTAAGTATAATCACATCTAAAACTAGAGGTATGGTGTGATTAAATATCGTATGTTCAATTTAAAATAAATGTCTAGAGTGCCATGGAAAATATTCTAGGTTGGCAACTCTGAAAATATACATTATAATTATTATGTCTGACGTTTTATATATCAATTCCTGAAGTGTCTAGCCAACTTAAATTTGAAAAAAGATTAAATCATGGCACTCTAGAGTTTTTTTTTTTATTGAACATATGATATAGCCAGTGACTAATTGCGTCTAAACCAGTGGTGGGGAAACTTTTTTTAAGACGGGCCATTTGTAATAACCAGACAATCGTAGCGGGCCAAAGAATAATGCTTAATCGTAGGTAGGTAGTTTTTATGCGGGTCGTCACATTACGAAGAACGCGTTCAAACATTCTCACCACGGCACTCTTAAACGGGCCGGATTGAACCTTTCCGCGGGCCGGACTTGGCCCGCGGGCCGTAGTTTCCCCATCACTGGTCTAAACTATTGAATGTGTTATTTTGTTATAAATTAATGAAGGTCTTTTGATCTCAGAAATATCGTTAAAACGTATTCAAAGTAAGAATTACTTTGTATGAATTATTTAATGTATACAGTATACCTACATATATTTTTTATGAATAATTCCAGACAGAGTTAAAATATGCAATCATAATAAATAAGAAAGACGCTTTTCATTTCCTTTGTAGTCTCTTTGATGGGCCTCATTGAATAAACATGGGCCGAGCCGGCGGCACAATTCAAGACCTAAAATCAATCTTAGGGTCAATTCGGGAACGAGCGGCTCGGCCAATTCCCTCCCGCTTTGATCAGATATTGCTTTTCATCTCCTCCTCCCCGTTCATTCGCCCCCCCAATCTCCGAGTATGCAATGTTATCAATTTTTACGGCGGCGAATATAATTAACCCCACGGAAATTGTTATCTGGGCGATAAAAGGCGGTCGGTCGCGCGTGAAAATTAATCGCGCCGCCCCCGCCCGTCTCAATTACCGCCACTTCGGGGGGCCATATACATTTACTAATGCGCGAATAACTTCGTAACGACTCTCGGTATCAGCGACTAATTGCGCTCCCGGCGCATTCTTACCACCGCGATAAAGGGGCGTTATTGTCTTCAGTGTTAATGTTGCTATTGCAAAAATTTCCTTAATTTACTGTTGTAAACTTGGCGCAGTCAGTTGGATACATTGCTAATTTTATTCTTTAATAAAATTAATACGAATGCTTTAATAACGTTAAATACTATAAGTTATATTTTAATGAGATCAATTCAGCAAAGCAACATTCGGTTTACATCTGTGGGAATATTGCTCCTAATCAAGTTTACACTTAGAAATAACATAAGGAAAGTTTAATTTATTGCAACGTTACCCAAAAATTATAAATGTACAGTTGTTTAAAGTATTTGTAATTGTTTTATTTCTTACTTTACTATATTTTCGTGTGTTCGAAAACCGGACGCAACATAGGAAATCGCATGTTAATTTTAAAGTGTTCAAATATTGGCTTCTATTGAAAGGTATTCCCGTAGACTTTAATAAGTAGAATGGATTATGATAAATGTGTTTATTTCTCTCCGTTCTAGTATGTTGACAGAACAACTTTTTACAAAATCACTTATGACATTCAACTAAATATAAACAATATAAAAACGCTCGCCAGAGCTTAGCGATTTTATCCAACACTCCCTCTCGAGATGATGACGTATTTTTGAGGATCAAACGTTGTTAAGTCCCAGGAGTTTGAGACATTTGCGATGATTGGATCCCGAAAGTCCTTTGGTTAACACATCACCCGCCATTTCATTTGGGACATATTTAATTTCCAAAGCTCCAGCTTCAATTATTTCGCGTACAAAATGATGTCGAACATCAATATGTTTGGTGCGATTGTGAAAAATTGGGTTTTTAGCCAGTTTCTGTGCACCACAATTGTCACTTAAAAGTTTCACTCTCGTCATCTTATCGAAACCAAATTCATTAAGTAATCTCTGAAGATGTATGGCGTCTTTTGCAGCTTCGGTAAGAGCCATATATTCCGCTTCAGTTGACGAAAGAGCCACTGTTGGTTGTTTCCGTGATTCCCAAGTGACTGGACACCCTCCTAGAATAAAAGCGAATCCAGTATAAGATCTTCTGTCGATGAGGCAGTTAGCCCAATCAGCATCAACGTATCCCATTAAAGGCTGCGCAGTTTTCCTGAAGTTTAGCCCGAGATCCGAAGTTCCTCGTAAGTATCTAAGTACTCTCTTCGCCGATTTCCAATGGGTGTCGTCGTAGCATGAATTAAATTGACTCAGATAACTGACAGCATATGCTATATCTGGTCTAGTGCAAACTGCGAGGTACATGAGGGAACCGATTAATTCTCTGTATGGCAATTTGCTCAGTTTTGAATTCGATGATTCTTTGCTCTTCTGCAGCTTTGTGCCTAGATCGAGAGGAGTTGCCGAAGAACGAGATTTGTTCATTCCAAAACGCTCAAGTACATCTTTGATATATCCTCGTTGATGCATCGAAATTGCATTGTGTTGTCGAGAAAATTCTATACCAAGGCAGTAATTAACTTCTCCAAGGTGTTTAATCTCAAAGCTTCGCGACAAGTGATTGGTGAGTTTTTTGATCATGTCTTTATTTCTTGATGCAATTAAAATATCGTATATTTTTTAATTGATGAGGCGGATACATGATGAAACTCCATAATACTATTTGAAATAAAACAACGCAGTTGGGAGGGTTTCACTTTTATGAAGCCACTGTGTGGTGAAACATGTTGCAGTATTCAACAATAAAAGTGAAACCCTCCCAACTGCGTTGTTTTATTTCAAATAAAATATCGTCGACATATACAGTCATCAATAGTATATCGTCGTTTCGTTTTTCGTGGAATACACAGGGATCTTCCTTCGATTGAATCAATCCGTATTTATTCAGTTCTTCACATAAACGTATGTGCCACTGTCGTCCGGCTTGACGTAAGCCATAGAGTGCCTTTTTCAGATAACATACCTTATTCTCTCCCTCTAAGTCTCGCATCATCTGTTGTGCTTTTCTTCCGACTTCGCTCGACGGTTCTTCACTGTGAATAATCTTCTCTAATGTTTGAATAGTGTATTCGGGAATTTCCATGTAAATATGTTCGTCCAAGATTCCATTTAAATAGGCTGTTGTTACATCAAACTGTTGAATTTCCATGTCATATTCAGCAGCCAAAGCTATTACAGTCCGAATTGAACCTAGGCGTGCTACGGGCGCAAAAGTCTCATTAAAATCTATTCCAGGACGTTGAGAGAATCCTTTCGCGACGATTCTTGCTTTCCTTTTATTCAGTGTTCCGTCCGAGTTATATTTATTTCGTAAAATAACGCTACTTCCAACGATTTGTTGATTCCTTGGCCGATCGACGAATGTCCACGTATTATTTTTTATGATAGACCTCAATTCCGCTCCCATAGCGTGGAACCATTCGCTCGAATCCGAACTGACGGCTTCGTGTATTGGGATTTCAGCAAGGCAAGCAACACATTCAGTAACTGATTCTTCGATTGGTGGATTTTCCTCGGCATTATTAACCATTTGGTATTCCTTGCGAGGTCTCCCTCTTAATCCAGTAGCTATTTTTGTTGGTCTTCCTGGTCCTCTTTTTGGGCAATCTGGAACTGCGTCTTCGTCGTTACTCTCTTGTTGTCTTTCCTTGGTTCCATGGTTTCCGTCTTCTTCTTCTTCGATTTGATCTAAATCTTCGTTATTTCTTACGATTTCATTTTCCGCAATTCTTTGCATTTCGAATTCGATTTCTCTCACTTTCTAGACTTCTTCGTTTGTTTGATAAAACTCTTCATTTTTCTTTTCAGATGAGATCGTTGAGTTTTCTGTAAATCTTACATCTCGTGTGATATCGATTTTCTGTTCTTCCGTAATCCATACTCTGTAGGCTTTTGACGTTTCTGAATAGCCGACGAAAATTCCTCGCTTCGATCGAGATTCGAATTTTCCTTTGACAGGTTTTCGATTAAAAGTGAACACTTTGCATCCAAAATGTCTAAAATAACTTACGTTTGGTGCTTTCCCGGTCCATTTTTCGAAAGGAGTCTTTCCATTTAAAGATCTCGACGGACATCTATTTCTTATGTAGTTTGCCGTATTCGCGGCTTCTCCCCAAAACGAATGAGGCACCAGAGTTCTATTCTTGCGTTCTGCTACTCCATTTTGTTCAGGGGTATGTGTTACGGTTAATTATTCCATTTTGCTTCAAGAAATCTTCAAATTCTTTATTAATATATTCCCGGCCATTGTCGGTTTGCAAGAATTTAATTTTTCTTTGTGTTTGGGTTTCAACGAGCGCTTTAAAATCTTTGAAAACCTTGAAAACTTCGTCCTTCGTCTTGATCATTCGTATTTCGCACCATTTTGAATAATCGTCAATGAATGTAACGAAATATCGAGCCTTTCCGTTCGACTTGACTCTCATCGGTCCACATACATCGGAATGAATAATTTCTAGAAGTTCGGAACCTCTGTCAGATTTCTTAGGAAACGGTGACCTCGTCATCTTTCCTTTTAGACAAATATCACATTCCAAATTTTCTTTTAATTCGGTCAGCTTCATTCCGAGAACAGCTCCGCTTTTACTGCCATTTACCAGATCGCGTACGTTCAGATGTCCCATTCTACAATGCCAATCAGTAGTTGCATTAAACGTCGATTCTGTTAACGCATGACAGACATCTTCAGTTTCTTTTATGAAATATAATCCGTCGATTCGCTTTGCTTGTAGCACTGCGTTGCCATGTTTATCGATAATCGAGGCGTTATTCCTTTTGAAAGATACTTCGAATCCTCGATCAGTGATTTTTCCAACGGATAATAAATTTGTGCGGAGATCTGGCACGTAGAAAACATCCTGAAGATCAACTTTCTTTGATTTCCCTTTGAATTCGCTTGCAATACAAACTTTTTCTCGAGACTTTATTTCCGTTGAAGCGTTGCTAGCTAAATTCAACTTCTGATTTCTCGTTTCAGATATCGTCACAAAATTTCCTTCATTTTTACATAAGTGTGACGTGCAGCCACTGTCGAGACACCAATTTTTGTCGAGATGTGTCGATTTTGCTCTAAAAACTTGCTCAGAATGTTCTCCCATGGCGTAGAAACTCACGGTTTTTGCTGAACTCGCACTATTGCAATCCGCAGCCTTGTGTCCTTTCCTTCCGCAGCGATGACACTTAAAATTGAAAAACTGTTTTTGTTTTTCGTTCGATCCACCGTTTTTGGAGTTTGAATTCCGCCGTTTATCGAATTTCTTCTTCACGAACATCGCGTCCGATGAGGTTATTCGAGTGTCATTCTTTCGTGCTTCAGCCTCTTACACGATCTTTACCCTCAGGGCTTCCGGTGTCGGTAAATCGTCGCGCGACTCGATTGCACATCGGAAATTTTCAAAACTTGGAGGAAGACTATACAATAACATGATTGTTAACAGATCTGGATTTACCTCGATATCCATTTCACTGAATTTATCTAGCGTGTCGAAAAATTTCCGAAGATGATCACCAATCTCTTCGTTATCCTCCATCCGATGCAAAGTTAATCTTTTCAACAGCGTTGCCTTTCTGGCTGGTCCACGAGATTGGTAGATATTTTTTAATTTTTTCCATACCTCGTTTGATGTAACGCAGTTCTTGATCTGCTTAAGCTCGGTTGGGTTTATCGACAAAATCACGTTCGATTTTGCTTTTCGATCTTCTGTTTCCCATCTTGCGATTTCTTCAGCCGACGCACTATCACCAGCGACGAGATCGGGCTTCCGTTTTACTCCGATGACGTATGATCAAGCATCATTCTTTATCAGGAGAGCTTCCATTTGAATCTTCCATGTATCATAATTATCCTTGTTTAAGAGTTCAATCCTCACACTGTTTGAAGAAGCCATCTCTTTATCCTTCAAGCGATAATTTTCCTTAATACACGTTATTTATTCTTGTTCCACGAATAAATCAAATCAATCCTTCGCTTCTCTTATTTAACGTTATTCTGGGCCCATAACCTATTGAAAGGTATTCCCGTAGACTTTAATAAGTAGAATGGATTATGATAAATGTGTTTATTTCTCTCCGTTCTAGTATGTTGACAGAACAACTTTTTACAACATCACTTATGACATTCAACTAAATATAAACAATATAAAAACGCTCGCCAGAGCTTAGCGATTTTATCCAACAGCTTCCCTATTTATATTAGAGACAAAATGTATTTCACTTTTTTGTCGAGGGAAAAATTCTAAATTTATAAATGTTCACACTTAACACTTTACATTTCTCTAAGTTAAAATAATTAAGAAAAAGTAATGTGATTTTATAAAAATTATGACATACCATGGAATTGATACAACAATTGCGGATATTCCCTGTTTTTTTAAAGTTTGATTTAAAGCTTAATACAAGTGTTTTCCACTCCCAGACTAAGCATGAAGTAAAATTTCGTCTTTAGAAAAGCCCCGTGAAAATTTGTCGAGGGTCGCGCAGCGACCCGAGACAAATTTTCTGGGCTTTTCTAAACTCGAAATTTTACTTCATGCGCCACGCGTATAAAACACTATAATATTGTCAAATTTATGTATATTCAAACTTCACTTAAAATCTGTGTTTTATGCGCGTGGCGCATGAAGTAAAATTTCGAGTTTATAAAAGCCCTGAAAATTTTCTCGGGGCTTTTCTAAACTCGAAATTTTACTTCATGCTTAGTCTGGGAGTGGAAAACACTTGTATAAAGCTTTAAATTAAACTTTAAAAAAACAGGGAATATTCGCAATTGTTGTATCAATTCCATGGTATGTCATTATTTTTATAAAATCACATTACTTTTTTTTAATTATTTTAACTTCGAGAAATGTAAAGTGTTAAGTGTGAACATTTATAAATTTAGAATTTTTCCCTCGACAAAAAAGTGAAATACATTTTGTAAATATATTTTGTCTCGGGTCGCTGCGCGACCCTCGACAAATTTTCTCAGGGCTTCTCTAAACTCGAAATTTTACTTCATGCTTAGTCTGGGAGTAGAAACCACTCGTTTGAAGCATCGAATTGGACTCTTTTAAAAATCAACGAATGTCAGAAAATTTACACTTAAAATAATTAAGAAAAAGTAATGTGATTTTATAAAAATATTGACATTTGAATGAATTGATACAACAATTGCGGATATTCCCTGTTTTTTAAAGTTTAATTTAAAGCTTTAAACAAGTGTTTCCACTCCCAGACTAAGCATGAAGTAAAATTTCGAGTTTAGAAAAGCCCCGTGAAAATTTGTCAAGGGTCGCGCAGCGACCCGAGACAAATTTTCTGGGCTTTTCTAAACTCGAAATTTTACTTCATGCGCCACCCGTATAAAACACTATAATATTGTCAAATTTATGTATATTCGAACTTCACTTAAAATGTGTGTTTTATGCGCGTGGCGCATGAAGTAAAATTTCGAGTTTAGAAAAGCCCAGAAAATTTGTCTCGGGTCGCTGCGCGACCCTCGACAAATTTTCACGGGGCTTTTCTAAACTCGAAATTTTACTTCATGCTTAGTCTGGGAGTGAAAAACACTCGTTTAAAGCTTCAAATTAAACTCATTTAAAAATTAACGAATGTCAGAAAATTTACACTTAAAATAATTAAGAAAAAGTAATGTGATTTTATAAAAATTATGACATACCATGGAATTGATACAACTGCGGATATTCCCTGTTTTTCTTAAGTTTATTTTCCGACATCCGTTGTTTTTTTAAAAGAGTTCAATTAGAAGCTTTAAACAAGTGTTCTCCACTCCCAGACTAAGTATGAAGTAAAATTTCGAGTTTAGAAAAGCCCTGTGAAAATATGTCGAGGGTCGCGCAGCGACCCGAGACAAATTTTCTGAGCTTTTCTACACTCGAAATTTTACTTCATGCGCCACCCGTATAAAACACTATAATATTGTCAAATTTATCTATATTCGAACTTCACTTAAAATGTGTGTTTTATGCGCTTGGCTTTTCTAAACTCGAAAAGTCAACACCCGGTATTTTCGTGTGTTCGAAAAGCGTATATAGCCTAAAATAACATATAGTGAAGTAAGAAATTAAACAATTACAAAAATCTACTAGATTTGATTTTTCTAATTTTTCAGTCGAAGCAGTAATAAATTAGTCACTTATTTTTAAAAATTAATTATATAGTTTGGAAAGATCTGCTCCAGAAAACGTTGCATGATTGTCACATACATAAATCAAATATTCATACGTATTAACTTTAAACCAATGACTTTCCCGATTTGGTCAACATCGCCAATCCATGACACAACAGACCACTTTCGCTGTGTTTGTGGTCGGTTTACACGGAATCGGCGAATTGTACCGTATTTGAAGTGTGGATGCACTTTCTACGTGTATGCTTTATTACACACCTATCAAATTGCAATGCAATTCCATATTTATACACGGCGAAATTATTATGTGTGTGATGTAATTATTCTGAATGAATAATTCAACTTTGAAATTAGAAAACAATTACAATAGAAATTTGTAATGGAGCATCATGAAAAAATCTTTACGACTGAGCTAAATTTGATTAGTAAATTAAGGGGGTATTACCATTCGGCAGTTTTAAAAAATTGATTATTTTTTTTGCATGTATTGATACTTGATAGTATCTAGTTTCATGTCCGAAAGCCGTTTTACAATAGGCGAATTCGTTAGTTAGATTTTAGCTTGTTGAAGTAAACAATGCTGAGTAGGTGGCTGGGTGGAAATACGCAGAACTCAAACGAAAGTTTGAATGCTTGTGTCTGGAAGCTGACTTCGAAGCACCTCAACTGTGGTGCAAAAACCGTCGCTATCGCGTCTTTCATAGCTACCAGCATTTTCAACGACGGATACTCGGCAGTTTTTAAGACGATAGAGACACTAGGAATCCATATCGGCCTGCAAGCCAAGGCTTTCCGGTGCGGACCGACGCGGAGCGCGAGATGTGGGACGAATTTTGCCTGACTCCAGCAACTCATAAGGCCATCCAACAACGCTGACAGGAGTAAATCATTCAAACCCAGTTTTTAGAGGAAGAGGAGGGCTTAGTGTACGGAGCTGGAATAGCTGACTAAAGCCAAAAATCTCCAAAAATAGTTAAAACTTGTGTCAAAACTTTAAACGCGTTTTTCTCGAAACCACTTTTTTTTCGCTGGCCGGAAACTTTCTTTTCAAACTATGAAACGGATTGACTTGAGCTTTTAGTGTTCGGTTCTCCACATTTTCCTCTGGAGTTTGAACCACCGTCATTCAAATATATTAACATTTGATATTTTTCATAGAGCCTTAAAGTCAGAAAAAGGG
Organism: Philonthus cognatus; assembly: GCA_932526585.2. Classification (NCBI taxonomy): domain Eukaryota; kingdom Metazoa; phylum Arthropoda; class Insecta; order Coleoptera; family Staphylinidae; genus Philonthus; species Philonthus cognatus. The sequence goes on from OW052244.1 coordinate 74,625,109, forward strand.
GGGCAAAAAGCGATCACTTTTTTCGAATGGCCTCCATTTTGTTATTTATCGAGATTTTTTATTGTCGGTGGTTCAAACTCCAGATAATTTAATACAGATTAATGACTACTACTTCATTTTACGTTTCAAATCACACAATCGAAAAAATCTTTCCGGCCATGAGGAAAAACACGGCGGACACGGCCTTATTTGAGGCCAGATTTAGAGGTTTAGCTGGACGATTGAAAAGAATTATAATTCATTTTTTATAGTTTATGAATCTATAAACAAGTTGCAAGAAACTGCAAGATCGCATGTATTAAATTTCCCAAAAATAAAAATTCTGAAAAACCGTAAAAAAAACGCTGTCCTAGTGGTAATACCCTCTTAAGACTATTACAACGAAACTTAATCCGTTTTTTATGAATCTGGGGAAAAAATGTCGTTTTTTTTCTACTAAAATTAGGTATTTTAATATTTCATAAATAATAAAAACATGAATGTATCCAACCGACTGCGCCAAATTCCACGGAATTTGTGTAACGATTTATCATTGTGAATTTGAACTATCATTGCTTATAACAATGATTATGATGTAAGTTATTTATGAAATGAATATTACGGAATTGATTCACTTTTTTTTAAACTCATCATCAGAGTAAGGGCAAGACACGTTTCGGACAGTGAGGGATTCGGCGCGAGGTATGCTGGGGCTTGTGCAATTTATCAACGCCCGCGGAATATTCCGGGGCGCCGGGTTTGAAAAATGGCACCAGATAATGAAACATATTGTTTTCACATTGCTGAGAGACAGCGGGGACGGACGGAGAAACGGAGAAAGACACGTCCATATAAATGACGGTGGCGGCGGCAACGGCATCGCTCCTCCGTAATGCACTGAATAAATGTACCAAGGACGATGGGGGTGAAACGGGGGAGGGGACGGATCGATACCGCCTCGACCCCCCTCAAGTTCCCGAGCCCAGAGCTGCCAGGCAGAGGGACGAACATATGTTTTGAAATAATAATAAAGTTTTACATATTTTGCAGGAGTTTTCGTTTTGGATGTTTTATTTTTCATTTTTTGTTTAAATTTTTACAGGGATGCGTTAAAATTAAATCTTAATGCAAAGAGCAAGAAGTTGTTGTTCAACTTACACATCATTTTCAATCTCCTTTTAAGTTTAAATATTTAATTGTACTTTCGATCGTTAAATTTCTCTTTATCACTTGATTTATCGTGCTCGCAATTGCAATTTCGTAAACTATTAGAGATGCGAAGATGGTTAATTAAGTTTTCATTTATATAACTAAATAAAACTGAGTTAACAAGGTAATTGATTGAATTACATGAAGATCAAATTAATTTGCGATTAAACTACTAATAACCTCTCTTCACACGGGTAAGAATTTACTATACACCCCTTGGGTATTATAGATAAAAATGATATTGTTCAAAAGTACTCGACAAGTACTATCTAGATATGCAATTACTTGCCACCGGAAATGTTAAATAAATAAGAAAATTGGTTTGAAAATATTGAGTTCTACCAGTATATAAAATAATCATCGTGAGCAAAGAGATTTACGCAATTTATTCTATTGTAAACCTTTCTCCTAACCTAACCTAACCTAGAAGTAAATAGTAAAACCCATGATCACCTACGGATGCACCACTTGGTGGCCGAAAGTAGAACAAAGTACTGCGCAGGCAGCTCTAGAGTACAGCGACTAGCCTGCTTATGCATAACTGGCGCACTGCGTACAACACCAACAGCCTCAATGGAAACCATACTAAACCTCCAACCGCTGGACCTAGTGGTTAAAAGCGAGGCCAGACTAGGGGCATATAGGTTGAGGACAACTGGAAACTGGCACCCCACAGGAAACCACTCCAGAATAGAACAGGTAGTTACCAAACCTCTATTACAAATGGGAAGTGACTACATGATACCACGCTACTCCCTGAAGAGACCCTTCACAATAGAATGTGAGGGGGACAATGAGAAGCGCAACCCTTCACCTGGAACCTTGATCTGGTACACCGATGGGTCAAGAAGAGAAGGTGGAGCAGGCGCTGGGATTCACGGCGTAACCCCAAAATGTGACATCTACGTGTCTCTTGGGAGGATGGCAACTGCACATCAAGCCGAGATCTTCGCGATTAACCAATGTACCATGGAAAATCTGCGACGGGGATATAAGAGGCAAAAGATCCTGACCGACAGCCAAGCTGCTTTAAGAGCACTCAACAGCTATAAGATCCAATCTGAGCTATCATGGGAGTGCATCCAAAACCTGACGAAACTGGCGACGGAAAACACCGTAACACTACGCTGGACGCCGGGACACACAGGGAAGGATGGCAACGAGAAAGCCGATGCTCTGGCAAAGATTGGATCACGCCGACCCTACATTGGACCAGAACCAATGCTACCGATTCCCAAAAAATCAATAAGACCAAGAGCAAAAGAGTGGACCCTAGAAAGACACACCGAGCGCTGGAAAAACCTGACAGGGAATAGACACAGTAAACTACTGATGGAAAAACCGTGCCAAGAACTAGCAACTGAGGCCCTCAGACTCAGTAGAAACAACCTTAGAATAGTCACAGGACTGATAACTGGACACTGTACCCTAAGGAAGCACCTGCATAACATGAAACTGTTCACAGAAGATCCAATATGCAGACTATGCCTGGAAGAGGATGAAGACGCCTCACATGTACTATTCGAGTGCGAGGCACTTTCCACCTGGAGGAAAGCAAACCTTGTCCAAGATCGAAAGGCTGCTGGAACTAGCCAAGGAAACAGAGCTTTTTGATTAACTACGGTAACGGAAGAAGTACAATAAGCCGTTTCCTGCCCTAAAAAAAAAAAACCTAGAAGTATGTGGAATATTCAACATGAACAAACATATTCTTCGACGAAATATAGCCGTTGACACAAACTAGAATTCAGTCCAAATTAATTTCTAAGAGTGTATTAATTTATGTTAGTTATTCTATAAATCCATATGAGTGTAATGTGCTAATGTGTTATAATCGTCATCCGGTTAAATCTAACTTTAAGTTGAAGTTAGATTGAAGTCTTTAACAAACATTTCTTTCAACTTCCCAAATGTCTCCAGTTACGATTGCAATGGTTGCAATCAGTGAGGTTATATAAAAGCTTCTAGTCAACATTTCAAAGTTAAAAAAGTGAACTTTTATCATTTCCGTAGTGAATGTATTGATTTTAATTTGTGATATATGTCAATACAGTGTGAATCTATATTATAATGCATGTTATTCCACGGGGTGTAAAGTAAAGTAGAGCCTTTGGTAATTTAAATAAACGTGTGAGCAAAAGTTAGTAGTACTTTATTCGTCAAATTACTGACAATTCGCATCTAGCGTCATTTGTTTAAAAAGAAATACCTTGTATATCTGCAGCCCTAGTAGTAAAAAATATAACAAGCCCCCACTAGTGTTACCATACTTCACTTGGAGCAATCGATTTTATTTAATGTCCACTAAGAACATTGATCTTGTCCGACTGCGCCAACTAAAGTTAACCTTATTGTTGTATGTATCTTTCAAAGTACTCACACCGATGTGATTTATACTGTGAGAGAAAACGTCTGGCATTAAGAGGGCTAATTTTTGCTAGTTGTGCGTTTCTGGGATACGAGATGGCGCAGAAATAGCAAAATTGCAGAAAGTAATTTTGAGTATGTATTGGTTTATATAGCATGCCGAATTTTATCACAACGAATAATAAAAATGATGAGTGCGGAGCGCGTTGTTTGTTTCTTTACATAGCGCCATGCGAATGAATAAATGGGTATTGAATTACACGAAGACACAAGTAAACTAGATACATATTTACGATTTTAATTTCTATCGACATACATATAACTGTATAACGAAACAAATGCCTTTTTAGTTTGATATAAAATGAGTATATACAGGGAGTTTTTCTTTAAAGTATACGTATTTTAAATTCAGATTATTCTCTTTAAATATTTAGATATTCGTTGTTTTTTAGAAGAGTTCAATTTAAAATTTTAAACAAGTGTTTTCCACTCCCCGACTAAGCATGAAGTAAAATTTCAAGTTTAGAAAAGCCCCGTGAAAATTTTCAACAAATTTTCTGGGCTTTTCTAAACTCAAAATTTTACTTCATGCGCCACGCGTATAAAACACTAAAATACTGTAAAATGTATGTATATATGAACCTCATTTAAAATCAGTGTTTTATACGCGTGGCGCATGAAGTAAAATTTCGAATTTAGAAAAGCCCAGAAAATTTGTCTAGGGTCGCTGCGCGACCCGAGACAAGTTTTCTGGGGCTTTTCTAAACTCGAAATTTTACTTCATGCTTAGTCTGGGAGTGGAAAACACTCGTTTAAAGCTTCAAATTGAACTCTTTTAAAAATACAACGGATGTCGGAAAATTTACGGCTTATGCATATGTTTACCTAAAAGAAAAATTCACTGTATTTATAATGTTGACAAACAGTTAAAAATTGCAATGAAGCACACAAGAGGAATAAATGCGAACACGAAAGGTGGTCTACCCTCTAAGCTGGGTAGGCGACACTTCAAGCTGAGTAGGCTAAGCCGTACAAAAAATGAGAAATTACAATAACCCAATTCGAACTCTAGACGCTAAGCTGACTAAGTGCCTCGGTAATCAAATCGCCGAGTGTCGCATTACAATTTGGTAAATAAATGGAAAAGGAATTTTTCCCACTCATCACCTGAATCAACATTCCACATTTCTTTTCAAAACATGAATCCAGAAATGCAGTTGCATTTAAAGAATGTATTGGGAAATATTTTCATAATGTCGTTCTTTGTTTTGTATCAACAACATAATCAATGAACAGTCTGCGGCAGAAAATTGCAATTCAAGGCCGCGGACCGGGAACCCGTGTCGCGACAAACGCCGTACACGAATTCTACATATCAAACCCAATTTCTTCTCACATGTTTTTGGAAATTACAGTATAATTTTAAGATATTACTAAAATAGCACGGTGCTGCCCCCTATTTATTAAAAGCATAATCAACATTTACATTGCTCTTATGGACATTTATAAGCAACGATTAATTTTTTTTATCATTTATTTTAGATTAATCTATTTAATACAACATGTTTATAATAATTACCTAAATCAATTAAAGCAATATGAAGAAGAAATAATGTGTTCTATGGAAGTATTGCACGGACTTATGTGATCATTTAAAAGTGTTCCATTATTTGATTTATATATAATCTAAGAAACATTTAAAAAAAAAAAGAATAGTGTCAATTTATTCGCAAAGCTTTAATGTGCAATATGTATAAGTTTCAAAGATCTATATTCATTATTGTGGAAGATTAATCGTTGTTCGTTCTTATGGTCAAATAACATGTGAATTTCCGTCCTAAAAAGTGTTATTTAAGTATACTTGTTTTGTTAAATCTAGTGTTGTAAAACAATGAATTATTGTAGTATTTTTTTGTTTGTGATTTTTGGAATTTACCTTCTGTTATCTGTGTAATTTGAAGAGTCTAAATTTCGGGTGACCGGGCCTGTGTTTATGTCGACCCCCATGGAGCCGATGTCTAGGGCGGCGTAGGTCTTTCGGTTGGGCCCCATCGAATGGGGGGCCTTGTGTCCCATGTTGCAGATGTCGTCCAGCTCTTGGTAGAGGTCCTCGTATATCTCATCTGTATTCGAGTTGAGGGCATCGTCGAGCCGCGCCGGGTCTAAATGATAGTTCGGATTTTCATAACTCAAAAGTCCATTTTCTGAAAAACAAAGACACAAAAGTTAATAAAAATTAAATTATAGTTCATGTTAGAAGTTCCTCTTAGGAGCACAATGGGCCTGATGAGGCCTAAGTGCAGTGCAGAAATACGCACACCTCAAAGAACCAGAATCAGAACCAGTTCCTCTTAGGTTAATCATACACCATCACGCCTAGCATCAAGCCAATCGCGTGATTCCAGCGTTTTGTTTCATACAATTGGAATGAATGAAACGATGGAATCACGCGACTGGCTTGACGCCAGGCAAGATTGTGCATGGCTCACTTTTACGATTCTTAGGCAAAGATCGGGTAACGCTACTCACGGGTTAATCCATTCATCGCCAATGACGCAAACGCTGCGTCGAGTACGAGTCTATTTACCATATGACAGATGACACAGCGTTTGCGTCATTGTCGATGGTTGCGGTTTTTCAATTATAATATTAATTAATGAAAATTGCTGTATGTATATATGTGCAATTAGTGCACATCTGGGAGTCGTTGGGACGCTAATTCGACGCCCGCCCGGAGATTAAATTATAGCACCTGTATATAAACTTTTAAATGACAAATTGTCGCCCGCGCCATTGTTCCCCCTTGCCGTAAATTCCGACCTTATGTAACTCATTAAGCCCGCGAGTACACATTGCACCCACCCTCTCGTTTAACCCCCTTAACCACCTCCCCGTTGCCCTTGTTCGACATTCGTAAAGTAAAATCTCTTAGTTTACGATTTCGCACGTTGGAATGTAACACTTTGTAACGTGTTTTCCGTAGAGAGAAGGGAATAAAACAGCCGGGTACAAAACGGTGTTTAATTAGGGGGTAATTTTAGTATTTCACAGGATTTTTGTATTAATTCTTTTTTTACAAACAAAAATGTGTTCACACTGCTATACTGTAAAAGTAAAATGCGCGCTGAAAGACAGTAGCGTAGATAGGGGGACATTTAGGAGATCAGTTCCCCCCTTTAAGTCTAGAAAATTAAGAAAATTAAATAAAAGGCTATTTTTCTGTTAGCGATTTATATTGTTATATTTTACTTCATGCACTATGCGTATAAGACATTAATTTCAAGTAAAGTTCACTTTTTAACAATATTTCAGTGTCTAAATACGCGTGGCGCATAAAATAAAATTTCGAGTTTGTGGAAAGCCTGAAAATTTGGTTTGGCCACTCCGCTTTGCTACGCGACTAAACCAAATTTTCAGGCTGTTCTAAACTCGAAATGTTACTTCCTGCTTAATCCAGAAGCCAATAGAGGGGGGCGCCGCGCCGTGCCATGGTAGCATTTTTTTTGTAGATCGTTTCCTGCAGCTCGATTTTTTCCTCTATTTGTTCTAAACTTTAACTGCTCGATCATTGAGCTTGATCCTTGACATACTCGATCTTGTCTATCATGAGGTCTTACTGTATCGGATTAACAGATTTTCCAAAAATGGTCTAAATCGACTCAGTACGGCGCTTTGAGAGATACCAGTGGCTGATTTCTTATTAGGCCCGGGCCTAAAGCGCCTAGAACAGGGGGCGCCAAACTGTACTTTTGAGTACGAACGAAAAACATTTTTAACTATAGTGACGATCGCAGTTCACAAATCAGTATTTCCCCCACAGTTAAATCTTACTTTATCTAATTTGACAACGAGAAAACTAACCTAACCCTACTTTTGACATTTCATCACTTTTGACACGTAGGTAGCTTACTAACGTCTGAAATTTATAACTACTGACATACCTGTCACAATATTTACTAAATTATGGCTAAAATACTCAATATAATCGTAGTTTACATAGTGAAATGAGAATCAGTATAGTGTTTTGTCTAAAGAATTTCAAAAATTGTCAACATCACATTACTGACAAATTTTTAGTAGAGGAGTTAAAAATAATTCATTTTTTACAGTGAGATACGTCAAATTAGGTTTGAATTCGTCAGGGAATCGGCGATTGCGATTGTTAAGATTGACGTATCGAAATAAAGAATGAGTGTTGAAGAACTCGGTTCTTTTCGCGGATTCGTAATTTACATCGATTTCTAACCCAATATTATATAGCACACGGTGAAGTACCATCAAAAATGATCAAGTTTTTGGGGTGTTTATTATTCAACTTTAAAAAACGCAGAAAATGTCAGATATCTCTGTTTTTGACAATACAACAGTAAAAGTTAAAAAGCAACAGACACTGTGTATTGGTATTTCGACATAAAATCACTTCGTCGACTGTCTTTTGTCAATTATTGACTGTGATTATTTATCAATCTTTAGTTTATTTGATAATTCTTGTCGTTTTTAGTGGTGAAATTGTCAGTTCTACATAATTGTTTGTTTATTCATTTAGTAAATGTTCACGTTTGACTTAATATGTGTCAATATCTTACATGAAAAAGTGACAGTAAAGACGATCAAAGGTTACACAGGATGTAGAAAAAGAAAGCACAAACAAAAAATATGTAAATCAACAGAATTTAATAATGCTAAGTTAATTTTGAAATTGTTCGATGAAGTTATACGAGGAAGGTGTCGTGTAACTTAACAATAAAGACAGTCGTCTACCCTAATCATAACCTAGTCAAACTTAACACTAGCTACTGTCATACTGTCATCTAACCTAACCTATTCATAAGGTATATACTCTAATCCAAGTGAGATAGTTGACAGTTCATGCGAAATTTTTAAGAACATGGTCGATAATAATATATTACGTCACGAGAGTGGTATGCAGCATATTACATATGAGGGAATATGTTGCGCACGAGCACGATTTTTGATAGTGAGATGACATTAATGAAAACTAAGTTATTACTTGTTCAATATACATCAATAAAATGTTATTTGGTTGTACGGTAATCAATCAGCTGTTCAGCTGTCAGCATGTATAGTATATTACATTACAAGTGTGGTAAACAGCATATTACGTGCGAGTGTAGAGTTAAACACGAGCCGCGCAGCGGCGAGTGTGTTAACTCCACGAGCACGTAATATGCCTATCACACGCGTATTGTACATAGTTTTACCTGCAACCACCTATATTGTTTTCATGCGAACACCAAATATAGTAATGTAGATTTAATTAGCAACTGGCAAAAAGTTTTATTTTTATCTATTTTTATATTATTTTGTGCAAACTAGTTATTATAATGATAATGATTATTTATAACTACAGAACAGTTATTAAAAGAGAAGCTACCATTTCGCATTGAGTTTTGTGTATTAACTGCAATATGTTGGTTTTCATTGCTTTCTGCATTGCTTCTGACTTCAGGTGCTTGTGAAATGTAAGGTTGTTTATCACAAATTACCGCAGGTTCAACAGCTTTATTTTCAGTAAAGGATTTAATCTTTCTCGAGCTGAGCCATTCCCTAAATTTGGTATAACATTTTATGTACCGCGCCCGCGATTTTTCGGGTAACTGCATATCATTAATCGCTTTAGCACGTACGGCCACATCCGGAGGCGTTAATTCACAATCGCTTGAATCAGACATTACCTGAATAACGTGTCGCACTTGTACGATGACTTTTCAAAACTGACGTTTGTCATTTTTTTGTTACAACAAACGCGTGATTATGACAGTGTTTTCTAGATCAGTAAGGTGGTTAAGAAAACACTGTTTTCTTATGTGGTTGCAGGTAAAAGCTATTACGTGCGTGTGTACGTAATGTCAATCATACGCATCAAGATGACAGTGTGCTATGATGCGGTTACTAGATAGGGCGTAGGTAAAAGTGCTTTAATATCAGACAGTCGATTTAAGTATGTTGATTCAAAATAACCAAAGACAATCAAGAATGCGATTTTACGTCAAGTGAGTAGTAAACTTTTTCCTTTTTGGAGAGTTTTGTGACATTTGTAAAACTTTTTTTTGCATAAAATGATCACACAATCACACAATTTTCGTATTGTTGATGTAAGCTTTGATAGTTTACGTGTCACTTTTGACATTTAACTTGTCACTTTTGAGGTTTATGGAGACATTCGGATATAAGTTGGTGTCAGCCGACATTGACGCCAGTTGACAATCATTACATTAGTTAATGTGAAATGTCAATTTTCTAAAGCGCTATAATTTCCACAATTTTTTTCTATTTGCTAATTGTTACGAAAACAATAATCTTCTTTTGCATTGCATACGGGGAAAGTAAAAAGAAAACAAAAAGGCGCTATTTAGAATGTTGGCACTAGGCGCAAACTAGCTTGCCCCGGCACTGCCTATTATTATTTAAGATATCGTCAAATGTCGATTTGGTGTTTTTTTTATTATTCGAAATCGGAAATAAATATAAAAAAATAAATCTACCAAAATGTTGTAGCGTCATCTGTATGTAATAAAACCGTGTTTTAGGCCCATTAAGAACAAAAAAATAGTAGAAAGCGGTAGATTTTTATCAACCTTCCTCTTTCTTTTTTTGTATACCATCTACCGCTAATAAATTTGACGACTTGGCAGCACTGCTTATAACTTTAACTTTATTTTTTTGTGTCCAATATTAAAATATGCTTATTTCTTAATGGATCTTGAGTATTTTAAATAAATTCGCTTATCGATATGTTTCTGGTAAGCCTTTGAAATAAAGTATTCAATTTAGGGGTCTCACAACTTTAATTTACGATACAATGTTATCGTATTCTGGACTGAATAATTAAAAATGGTAATTTTAAAAAATTTAAGATTTTCAGTTTCAGTATATAAAAGTAAAATACCTTATTCTGAAAAAAATCAACTAAACTCCAGATTTACTTGTATGAAATTCATAAATTTTACAATAAAGAACTGCAAAATAAGTTTAATTACTTGTCTAACGACTGTTTTCCAATCCCAGGCAAAGCATGAAGTAAAATTTCGAGTTTAGAAAAGCCTGAAAATTTGGCTCGGGCGCGTAGCGAAGCGGAGCGACCGAGCCAAATTAGGCTTTTCTAAACTCGAAATTTACTTCATGCGCCACGCGTATAAAACGCTGATTTAATGTGAAATGTTATTTAACTAATTGACAAGTGAAATACGTTTAGTATGTCAATAATTAATTGTTTAAATAACGGAGAAAGTGCTACGGTAGACACATCATCATTTTTTCTACTTGTTTTTGTATACCTTTAGAAAAATTAATTTATGAAACAAAATACTAACTCAAATCCCCCCCCCTCCCCCCCATCACAAAAAGCTATCTACGCTACTGGTGAGAGCAAACAATTTTGCTCTTTAATACTAGGAGATACAAGTAAGGTTTGTAAAATGTTGTTTATAAAATAGTGTTTATGCATGCGGATGAAGTGAACTTTGGGGGTTTAGTAAACATATGTAAGCCAAGTGTAAGAATAACTAGGAAAATTATTTTGTAGCCCTATTTTTAGGTCATATATTTTTAAACGAATTATGATACTAAATAAAGTTTCTGTGTGTTCATTTAATATTGTTGTAAGTGTCTGCAATACGATTGATTTACTTTTTATTCACAAATTTAGATTTTTATTTTTGTCTTGTGCCCATCCTTCGACAGAAGTTCGCGCTTTTACCAACAGCACCAAGTTGAATTTTTACATCCGAGGGGCGATGGAATGTTAAAGTTTGTTTTTTACTAGTAGAATATACTATCATCCTCTTTCTCTAAGTCGGAATCAAAACTATCTTCTTTGTTAACGTTAAGCGATCAACGATACGGAATACGAAATTTTTTGCAAACATCACTACTAGAAATGGGAAGTTCGAATCTTTTAGCTGATTCGAATAAACCGAATCATTTGTAAAAATTGATTCGTTCTTTATGAATCGTTCGTAAACGAATCATTTATAATAATAATAATTATAATAAAAATAATATAGTTTCTCTCGCCTCAATCTCCCTCTATATTGACGATAGTAATTTGTTTCATAAACCGTGACCGTTTACTTACTGTCAATTAACTACTTGCAAAAATAAATAATACTAATAATAATAATAATCTTATATGTTTGTTTCATGCCGATCGGCGCCAAGATAGACGACCGACCCAGTTGAACGAGCGAATGCCGTTTTAAACGAATTGACTTGTACGACTTGTATAATTTAAGTCTATAAAAAATAGAGCAAACATATACAAATTTAACTATAATTCAAAATGTTTTATTATATTATATTATTATATCAAATAATTTTGCCTTTTCATTCGAAAGTTTAGTAAAGCTGTTCCAAATAAAACTTCGGTGCCTTGAATTCATCTGGCAAATATTCTGTGATTTGTCTCATAAGTAGAGAACAAACATTAACTAATAAAATTACGCGTCGACTCGTACAAAATACCAATACAGGCTGGTTCGTTTTCGCAAGTCGTGAAGAGTTGTCTCGAGCGGATTCAGACGACATGTACAATGCGGAATTGAAGTTGTGCGATAATTTGAGCAAACGAAATAGTCATCCGATTCGGACGGATTCAGATTCAGACCGCATATACAAAGCGGAGTTGAAGTTGTGCGCGAATTCGAGCAAACAAATTAGTCATCCGATTCAAATTCAGATCGCATGTACAAAGCGGAATTAAAGTTGTGCACGGATTCGAGCGAACGAATTAATCATCCGATTCGGGCGAATTCAGACCGTATGTATAAATCCGAATCGGGAACATGGTTCCGCTGGGCCAAAATTGTTCGGTCGGTCGTCTCAAGTGAATGAATCATTAACGAATCGATTCTTCTTGAAATACAGAATCAGTTCATTCAAATCACCGTACAAAATCGTTCTTTTCAAACGAATCGTTCACGAACGACCCAGAACTAGTCACTACACCTGTTATGTTTAACCGTTATTTTGTATAAATAAAATTCTGAATAACTGTATGATTTTCAAAAAAGGGTGATTATTTTCACAATTGTTTCGCAAGTTCATTGCTTGCTCAGGTGAATGAAGGTTTACAATTGTTGTAAAATAAACAATTTTTTTTGAAAATCATAAAGCTATTCAGAATTTTATTTATACAAAGTAAATATGGATTTTGAACACCTCAACGCGTTATCAATCAACCTATTCAACCTTTATCTTAACAAAAATCGAATAAAACACCACAATAAAAGAGAACTACAACATAACATTACAAAATTATACTTTTTTTTCACATTACTTTGTTTTATAAGAGTGTAATCTACCACAATAAAAATTCAACATAACTCTGCGTTTACATCATCTTCAAATTAAAGATTTTCTTTCCAACTGTTGTAATCAACCTGAATAGATTCGATTCGATTTTTGCGTGGGTCGGAAAACTAGTCGCCCACGTTCTTCTCGTTTTCATCCACTTTTTTTTCCTTTCGTATTTTGTTATTCGCTCCGTGTCTTTTTCCTTACTAGTTGGTGTTGTTCTTTCGACATAAGTTAAGAAAAGGAGATGGACCCACGCATGCATCCGAGGCGGTAATCCAATTTATTCCGTGAGTCCCGTTTGAGTTTCCAGTTATTCCGCCCTAGGGCCGCAATTTCTTCTGCTTTTGTTTTAGACTTGTCTTCCACGCGCTGATAAAAATAAAATTAACACGACTACAATCTACAATTACTGAGCATTGTTATAAATTTAAGTTCGTTATGTATACGTGTTCTGAAATTATATTCAATAAAGTGTATTAACTAATTAAGCGCCATTGGTGCATTAATGCAATAACGCAACATTATTATATTGGTTTTGTGAATTAAATTCACTTGGTATTGTTTGACTTATAAATAAATACATTTATTGCCCAACAGGAAACAAAAAGATCTAATTACAGGACAATATAGAAAACATAAATGTACAGCAAAAAGTAAGTAAAGTAACACATTCAAAAAATACTTAAATTAACATAGAGCGACAATTGACGATAGGTGATCATAAAATAAATCACAAGTTGGGGGTAGATCATTGACCACGTTACACATCACACTTAGAGGTGATTTTGAACCGGTCACTGTTCTATTAAAATTTACATAAAATGTAGACTTATTTCTACTATTGAAAGACGGAGTATGAAAATTGACTAGTTGTAAAATGTCAGCACTGTCGATATGATTGTGAATTAATTTATATAAATAAGAAACACATGATTTATTTCGTCTTTGTTTAAGTGATTCGAGTTCAAATCGATCAAGCAATAACACATGGTCACAGCCTCTTGCCGGGTAATTACCAGTATTTTTGAAGTACAAGAACTTAGCGAATTTGCGTTGAACACTTTCAACCAAGTTGATTTGCTGCTGGGTCTGGGGATACCAAATCAATGATCCATACTCCAACTTTGACCTCACATATACATTGAACAGAGATTTTAAGGCATTAGGATTCTGTAAATTTGCAGAATTTCGATGAATAAATCCCAATGCCTTAAAAGAACTCTTTACAAGCATTTCTACATGATTGTTGAATGTACGTTTTTCATCAAACCATACGCCTAAGTCCTTAATAGATCGCACTCGTTCGATATCACTATTGTTAATTGTGTAATTCGATGTAATGTATTTAGTTTTTTTAGTGAATGTCATATATTTACATTTATCGGGATTAAGATTAAGGTTGTTGTTGTTACACCAGTTAGAGATAATATTTAGTTGGTCTTGCAAACGTAAACAATCATCAATAGTATTAATGGTAGAATAGATCTTTAAATCATCTGCGTATAATAAATGTTTACAATTTAGTGCGCTTGACAGATCATTAATAAAAAGATTAAAAAGAAGTGGGCCCAAGATAGATCCTTGCGGAACCCCAAAAGTCGGAAAATACGACATAGACTTTAAATTGTTAACTGTAACATTTAACATTCACGGCAAGAGAGATACGACGCCAAAAGTGAACTTGAATTAGAACAAAAGCCAAAATACTTTAGCTTTTCTAACAAAAGACTAAGATTTATCTGTATTTGCACGGAAAGTAGTTGTTTCAATGGATATTTATTGTCTGAGTAGTCTTACTTACTTACTTTCCGTCCGGATCCAGATCATACTTTAAATTGCCAAAAAGATACCACTGCGTTGGCTTTGTCGTTTGCCTGTTGTAGGTCTTCTTTTATACAGAGGTCTGATAATAAATTAGTGGGTACGCCGGGTCTTGTGTTTCGCCACATTCGCATTCTTAGTAGTCTTATTAATAAAGACTTACTGTGTGCGGTTTGTATGAATATTCTCGTAATTTTATATTTTATTATATCATATTGAAAATTATGTAAACTACATTCAATTTCACAAAAACTCCTCTGAATATATTTGTGTCATCCTTATCTTCCTGATCAATTACGAAATCAATTCACTAAGGATGAATTTATTTCGTCATTGAACAACCAACACAAAACCATTTTTTTTCTCTTCATTTACATTTCTAACACTACCGTTATAATTCGTTCACACATTTAATCAAATAGAGCCCGCTTTCTTTCCCGGTTTTCTCATTTTCACTGATGCGACCGTGTTTGTAGAAAGTGTTATCCTAATCCATAGCTACGTTGTTCAAATTCGGAATTTCCGCATATTTCATAAACAATACCAATCAACTTAACAGAAAAGGAAAGAAATGTGACGAGTTAATCAATTTTGTTTACTTGATAACCAAGAAATTAGAATGAGAGCACTAACAGAAAAGTGATTTTCCCTTTTATTAACAGGAAACGTCTATTTATTTCGAATGAAAAATAATACTTAATTAATGGATAATTATTATAATTATTTTCATTCTTTTGATGTCGGATTTTACATCATATGGATCCAGAATTAAAATAATGAAAGTAATTTTGAAAATAAAATAATTATAATAATACCAAATATACTATAATTAGGTTAAAAGAATGATAGTAATCTTAAAAAAAATATATTTTTTTAAATATTTGTTACGGGGTGGGGTGCTTCGTAGTTGGAATTTATATAAAATCTTCGTTAAACAATTGAGGTGTTAAACGAAGACCCACATCGCAACTTCCGGCTAGCTATTTAGTCACTGAATAATAAAATTATGCTTACCAGGGTAATCACTTCACTGATTCTAAGTTAAAAGGTAAATGAAAGGTTTGAAATTGAACTTAAAAAGTAAATGAAAACTTTAGTCAAAGAGTAACAAAATGTATTAACACGAAACAAATTAAACAACGAATATAAATTTAGAAATGAAGATAGAAAAATAAACAAGCTAAGAAAAAAAAAACAAGAAATACAATTAAAAAAATAACTTACGTACGACCACTGGGCCGTAAAGAATACTTGTAAAAACTTTCGCGGACGCGGACGCGGACCGAAATTTAGCGAAGTGACGATGCACGGTTCGAAGACTTTTTCGAGGTGATGTTGACGGGTCAACAGACTTTTTTGAAGTGATTTTAGCCCTTGAGGCCGGCGGTATTTATTTGGTTTTTGGTCAACCCTCTTCCTTTCGCACCCCTCGCGACCACCAACTTTCGTTGACCGAACGAAAAATGGTCGAAATAAATATTAAATACTAATATTTTGAAATACAAAATATGTCATTATATGCGCGATATGATTCTGCGTCCGGGCATATATGACATATTTTGATTCGAGCTAAGAACGGGGTTTAATAGACGTTTAATTTAATTAAGCCGAAGGGGTTGACCGAATTTGCCTAAAAGTAATACCAACGATGTGGAATGATAAAGCGCATCGTTTGGTATACCTAGCAACAATATGCATAAACAATTACGCCTACCAAATCTAAAAAACATATAAACAATAGGGGTGTTATGCCTGGCTTTTGAAAATGTATAATAATAAGGAAAATACTGAATAGAAGTTTATGAAACTTCGTCCAAGCATAACGGGGAGCATAGTAATTGTTTATACATGTTTGTTGCTATGTGGAACCTCGTCTAAAAGCAAATTAGTAACAATTAAATATCATGACAGCTCGCGGTTTATATCCTTCTGGTTCGAACTAACCATATCGGGTTTGGTGTCGTTCGAATCGTCTTCTTTTCAGTTATCCGATGAGGGTTGTGTCGTTCGCGTATGTATTCTACATACGCGATCCACGTAGGGGATGTTCCTATCCCTTGCATTCGGGGGTTTTATAACCCCTGACGTCATGCCCGATTCATTTGTGCTTCGCACGTACGTTTCGCTCGCGCGATCGGGCCGGTCCCAGGTAGCGGCGTCCCATCGCAGATGTGGCGAACTCGGGGATAACCGGGAAATCCGTATATATTTTGGACAACCCTGGAACTGGAAATAGCGGATGCCGTAGAGTTCTACCCTTGGACGGCCGAGAGGAGTTTTGAGCTGAGTTGAGCTGTCTGATGTTCGAGGGCGCTATTTGACGAGATTCCACTAGGCAACCTATCTAACTTAAATAATATCAATGTATGGCGCGAACTTTACTCATTTGGAAAATAATAGAGAATGAAGCAATATTGTGTACTGAAAAATAGAATGAGGTGAATTGGGACCGTTGTTCTGAATATTAAAATATGTAACAAAATAACGCCCGTGGTTATGTTGCAGCTGAAATACTGCTGAATGAACAAGTTGACGACGCTTACGGAAAAACGCCGGTAACATATTTACTTCCATATCTTGAACAAGTTTCTCATCTTTAACGTGGTGTTTTATTTACTTACACTTCAAATTTGGTACTTTTCAAAACATAATATTTAACATTTCTTCATTGAATTGTGTTTCACTTAAAATCTAGCTCTTCAGAACTGAATTTTTTAAACATAATATTTAAAGTTTTTTTTTTATCAACTTGTGTTTCACTTTTAGTAATCCAAAGAGCCAATGCAATTATCTTTTAGAAAACATGACTTTCTGCCGCTAATTTAAATACGGTATTCTTTTGATTTAATTTATGTAGATGAATTTCTTGTAATACTATCTGTGTATTGTATTTTTAGGAAGCTTAATAAATTTGCGCTAAGCACTCGAAGCCCCATAAGTCCGACAAAACGGAGCTTCCGAGTGTTGGGGGAGACGTCGGAAAATCTTCGGGGCTTCTCTCCATTACAACACACATCCTTAATTCCCGGCGTGAGATCATCAAGTTCCCACATTAATTACGCCGCTCTTGTTTAATTGCCAATTTTCACCGTCTGAGCTCTCCCGCCTCGTTTCCACCAGGATAACAATAATTAAGAGCGAGCGCATATGTTTCAAAAAGTTTACGACACCAACAACCATCTTACATCAAGGATAAGTAATTAATTAATCAAGTGAAATCAAGCCGTTCTTTACTAGGGATTAAAATAATGAGGCAACCCAATACCGTTAATGTATATTGGGCTGCCGCTATGTAGGCAATAGCGCCAACCCAATATACATTAACAGTACTGGGCTGCCACCAAGGGCGGTAAGAAGGATCGACAGAATCGAAGATTTTGGAGTAGGCATAGAAATCGCTTACGTCACAAATACGCGCTGAATTTAAATGTGGTTACTTCATGATTTAGATAATTACAAGTAATTACAGCAACTGAATATTAATTCTTACTATTAAATTATATAATAATATAAAAAATATCTCAAATAAAAGGCATAATTCGATTTGGCAATAGTTTTAAACGAGTGTTTTCCACTCCCAGACTAAGCATGAAGTAAAATTTCGAGTTTAGAAAAGCCCCGTGAAAATTTGTCGAGGGTCGCGCAGCGACCCGAGACAAATTTTCTAGGCTTTTCTAAACTCGAAATTTTACTTCATGCGCCACGCGTATTAAACACTAATTTCAAGTGAGGTTCATATATACATACATTTCACAATATTTTAGTGTTTTATACGCGTGGCACATGAAGTAAAATTTCGAGTTTAGAAAAGCCCAGAAAATTTGTCTCGGGTCGCTGCGCGACCCTCGACAAATTTTTACAGGGCTTTTCTAAACTCGAAATTTTACTTCATGCTTAGTCTGGGAGTGGAAAACACTCGTTTAAAATTTCAAATTAAACTCTTCTAAAAAACAACGAATATCTAAATATTTGAAGAAAATAATCTGTATTTAAAATACGTATACTTTAAATAAAAACTCCCTGTATATACTCATTCTATATCACACTAAAAAGGCATTTGTTTCGTGATACAGTTGTATGTATGTCGATAGAAATTAAAATCGTAAATATTTATCTAGTTTACTTGTGTCTTCTGTAATTCAATACCCATTTATTCATTCGCATGGCGCTACGTAAATACGTTGTGATAAAATTCGGCAGGCACTATAAACCAATACATAGTGAAAATTACTTTCTGCAATTTTGCTATTTCTGCGCCATCTCGTATCCCAGAAACACACAACTAGCAAAAATTGACCCTCTTAATGGCAGACGTGGCTCTCACAGTATAAATCACATCGTTAATGTATATTGGGCTGCCGCTATGTAGGTAATAGCGCCAACCCAATATATATTAACGGTATTGGGCTGCCTTCAAGGGCGGTAAGAAGGATCGACAGAATCGAAGATTTTGGAGCGGGGGTAGTAATCGCTTACGTCACAAATGCGCGCTGAATTTAAATGTAGTTACTTCATGACAAATAATTACAAGTAATTACAGCAAATGAATATTAATTCTTACTATTAAATTATATAATAATATAAAAAATATCTCAGACAAAAGGCATAATTCGATTTGGCAATAGCTTTAAACGAGTGTTTTCCACTCCTAGACTAAGCATGAAGTAAAATTTCGAGTTTAGAAAAGCCCCGTGAAAATTTGTCGAGGGTCGCGCAGCGACCCGAGACAAATTTTCTGGGCTTTTCTAAACTCGAAATTTTACTTCATGCTTGGCACGCGTATAAAACACAGTTTTTAAGTAAAGTTCGAATATACATAAATTTCACAATATTTTAGTGTTTTATACGCGTACCAAGCATGAAGTAAAATTTCGAGTTTAGAAAAGCCCAGAAAATTTGTCTCGGGTCGCTGCGCGACCCTCGACATAATTTCACGGGGCTTTTCTAAACTCGAAATTTTACTTCATGCTTGGTCTGGGAGTGGAAAACACTCTTTACTAGCGATTACATTGGGCTGCCGCTATGTAGGCAATAGCGCCAACCCCGAGACAAATTTTCTGTGCTTTTCTAAACTCGAAATTTTACTTCATGCGCCACGCGTATAAAACACTAAAATATTGTAAAATTTATGTATATTCGAACTTCACTTGAAATCTGTGTTTTATACGCGCGACCCTCGACAAATTTTCACGGGACTTTTCTAAACTTGAAATTTTACTTCATGCTTAGTCTGGGAGTGGAAAACACTTGTTTAAAGCTTTATATTAAATGTAAAAAAAAAGAGGGAATATCTCAAGATTTACAGAAAATGGGCTGAATTTGGAATACCTATACTTAAGGCAGGTGCGAAAAGGGGGAATTAATATTTAAAACATGTTAATAATTTTATTTATTCACAATTTATTAATTTTCTCCACGTTGCATTTTATCTAAGAGATTTTGCTCTTAAAATAATTAATTGATCAACGTCAACATATTATTTTAATTTAATAACACATGACACAAACAATGTTTTTATTTATACTTAACATCAACACAAAGTCTTATTTTAATAGCACTTATTTTAACACTAACCATTAAAAAATCTATGAAAGTAGCGCGAAACCGGAAAGAGAGGTTATGATAGACTCAAAAACGTAACCAAATGCAACGTCATTGTTCTCTCTCTCTCTCAGGAACTAGGGCCATCGGGGAAAGGGCTAGGGAAAGAGATCCAATTCTGTCATACCTTGTAACCTTAGCCTGCCTCATTAGTATAATCTTTAGTAAAGTGACCAACATGGTATTTTTTTGTAAATAATTAAAGTGCATTATTTTACTACTAATTTATTAAATACACATTTTATGTAAACTAAACTCAAAATTAAAACTCCTTAACAACAAACACCTAACAATTATCCGAATTACAATTGTAAAAACGATAAATACATGTTTCTGTCATAAAACGACCAATTTCATTATTAACTGTTGCCTTATTATGGTGTTCCGCAGGTTGCGGTATTTCGGCCCAGTTTTGCCATCGGACCAGACAATACCGTTTCCGCGTTGCGATTGGGATTTTTAGGTGAGAAAGAAGAAAAGAGATAGGATGTCGACATTTTCACGTGTGAACCGGTTAATTTATTTACTCTGAGTTCTCACTTCGCCGTTCCCATATGTTACCAAGAGCCGTACGAACACACACCTTTCAAACTGATTATTTCATTCCAGACAATGCTCTTGTGTAATCACAGGTGGGTTCAGCTGGGAAATTTAGGATTTTAAAAATTCGATTGTTAAATAATTATTTCAGTTTGAATACCAACTGAATAAAGAGTAATGTTTGCAAGAAGAAAAAGAAAATAGGCAAAGATTCAGTAGACGTGAGTTTTACTTCACAATTGAATAATGATTTATTGGCAAGGCCGTAACCGGGATGGGGGGAGGATATGAGGGTTGAAAAAATCTGTTTGTACTTTCAAGTTTGAAACGTTGATGTTAAACAATGAAGTACTTTTGTTTTTTAGCGTAAAATCTCAACATTTCAAATTATTTAAAATTTCGAGTTTAGAAAAGCCTGAAAATTTTGATTTGCTAGGGCGTGACTCGCTTCGCTCGCAAATCCAAATTTTCGAGCTTTTCTAAACTCGAAATTTTACTTCATGCTTAATCTGGGAGTAGAAATCTATGTAAAAATAAAATAATCACCAATAATTGACATTTGCTAAGTTTTTGTGAGGATAAGTAACTCACGTGGGCTGAATTAAAAACTTTTATTAATATTACAATACTCTAATAAGTTCTATTTACCAATTTTCGCGTGTTTTCGAGGCACTTTGGACAATGTTTGAGGGAGTCATATTTTCATTTTTTTTTTTTCGTATTTCTGTAATTTTTAACGAGTACAAGTCTGACGTTTTAACGCATGTTTCGTATTTTTTGACATATTCGACGATTCTTTTGACAGCCGAAATATTTGTCAATAGTGACATTTATATCATTATGACGGTTAAGTTGAGGGCCCATTGTAGATTTGACCCTAGGCGCAAGATTTCCTTAGTGCGGCCTTGAGCTTACAATTTAATGAAAACTTGATATGATTTTTCATGAATGAAATTATAAATTTCTTTCTGTATGCATATTTCGCTTAGTAAGGTACTGCTCTAATTATACTCAATGACATTAGAAGCGTAACACCAAGAAGGAATGATTTTTTTGAATTCATATTTTAGCAACAGAGTGACTATATTTAAAGCATACATTGATAACAATTTCAATCTTGTGCCTTTTATATTTATTGTGAAAAAAAAAAATATTTCACTTTTTCTTTTTTGATAAAACTATTTATATGAGCTGTTTAGTACAGATTTTTTTAGTTTTCGTGTTTCCGTTGAGTGTGTTAAGCTTAAATAAAATGCCTCGAGTCCGAAGACGTCCACAATATCACCATTTGAGCGATTTTGACCGGGGTCGAGTTGTTGCTTATCGAGATGTCGGTATGTCCTATCGCGAAATTGCCCGCCGTATTGATTCCACTGAAGCAACTGTAATACGTGTGTATCAGGTATGGACAGAAGAAGGTAGAGGAGCAAGAAGAAGACCAATTGGTCAACCAAGGCGTACCACAGAACGTCAAGATCGGCGCTTAAGACAAATAGCCCTGCGAGACCGTTTCGCTACTACGCGTCAAATCGGTGATCAATGGATTGGAGAAGAAGGTAGGCCCGTTAGTATGCGAACCTTATATCGCCGCATTCAATCCTTTGGGCTTCTTTCGTACCGTCCAAGATTAGTGCTTCCTTTAACAGCGAGACACTGTCGCCAAAGGTTGGACTGGTGCAGAGAATGGCAGCATTGGGAGGCAGAATGGCACGATGTCGTATTCAGCGATGAATCACGATTTTGTCTAGGCACGCATGATGGCCGTAGAAGGGTACGACGCTACCGTGGAGAACGACCTGAGTGCAGAGAACGGCAGCATTGGGAGGCAGAATGGCACGATGTCGTATTTAGCGATGAATCACGATTTTGTCTAGGCACGCATGATGGCCGTAGAAGGGTACGACGCTACCGTGGAGAACGACCTGATCTTAGGTTTGCTATTGAGAGGCATGTAGGACTGCTGGAGTAATGGTTTGGGGGGCTATTGCTTATGGTAGTCGATCACCTCTTGTATTCATTCGAGGCAGTATGACAGCTGCGCGTTATGTTGAAGACGTCATACGACCGACTTTGTTGCCTTGTTTAGATGGCCGCCCAGACGTACTTTTTCAACAAGATAACGCACTTTCTTAATGAAGCTGGCGTTAATGTTTTGGCGTGGCCGCCCCGTTTGCCGGATTTAAATCCCATTGAACATGTGTGGGATATCATGGGAAGAAGAATATTCTCTTTGCACCATCCTCCACAGACTCTAGCACAGTTGATCGATGAAATTCAAGTTGCTTGGAACGAGATGCCTCAAGAAGACATCGACCATCTCATTTTGTCGATGCCCAGACGTCTACAGGAGTGTATACAGCAAAGGGGTCGCCAAACACATTATTAATTTTTTTTAGATTGTTTTTTAATAAAATTTCTTGAAAATGTAATCATTCTATTCTTGATGTAAGACTACCATACTGGCAAAAAATCAAGTTAAAATAATAACTCCTTCTGGGTGTTACGCTTCTAATGTCATTGAGTATATAATGCCTAGTTTTAACAGAATAATTATTTACACAATAAAACACTTTTTATTTTGTTTGTATAACATGTTTTATGAATGTGACTGCAGTTTCGACAACATTATCTTCTCATTATTAAACGTGATATGTTTAATAATGACAAGGTAAATTTGTCGAAACTGCAGTCACATTCAATAAAAAGTATTATACAAACAAAGCTAAAAGTGTTTTATTGTGAAATTAACATGTATAACGAAGTAGAAGCCTCCACAATGCAGAATAGTTATTTAGTTATAAACAATGATTGTGGTTTTATCTGACGTATCGGTGATGTTTTTATACTTTTAAATGCTGCCATTCTATTATTTTGTAGAAATGATACTTTTATAATCAGCCTTTCTAAAGGGCAATAATTGTAATTCAAATAACCTATACAATTTATTTCAATTTAGACCAACAGAAAGTCATATTATTAAATCAATTTGTGAGTAAAATAAGCTTGTAAAAACAGCGAAATAAAAAAAAACCGCAATCAAATCAGAGTTTAGTGTTCGGTGTGTTCGGATTCAATTGTGTTTGTGTGTTTTCCGCAGCTCTCGGAGGCAATTTGGCTGCGCCCCGGTCAGATTTATAAAGTAATAAAGGTGAGGATGGCCGGGGGGTGCGCACCCCCCTCACCGGCAGCCTCTGACCGCCACATAAAATTAGTTTTATTACTTTAATTTAAGGATTAGTGGCCGCTGCTAAATTGGGTATACGTGAAGACGTACGACGGACACGAAAACACCAATTAGTGAGCCGAATTTATTTTTACTGGCCCCATGCTGTCGGGAGGTAAAAAAAGCAAGAGTTATTGTTGGAATTGTAAGAGATCAGGGCCGGCCCGAACAAAAGCGGGACCCGGTGCAAATTTAAGTTGCGGGGACTTGAACAGGCCCTATCCCCGGGGGAAAGGGGTGACCCCCCGCCCCCATGACCACCCCGCCCCCAAACCAAACGACAAAAAATGAAACAAAAAAACGTTTACTCTTTTCTCGTTATTAAAATCAGGGTTCGAAAACTTCATGATATTTATATAAATATAAAAATATCGGATATATATATCGATATTTATCCGAAATACCGGGTGTTGACTTGGTGGACGTAACATAGGAAATCCTACGTACATTTTGAAATGCTCAAATATTGGCTCCCCTATTTATTTTAGAAACAAAATGTATTTACCTTAATAAATATAATATAATAATGAAAATTATTCATCTGCCTGATGAAGCCACTGTGTGGCGAAACAATTGTTGCAATGTCAATCAATAAACAGTGAAATCTTAACCAAGTGTGTTATTTACTAAAAGTTTTTGATATGGAATTTCACCAAGTAACAGCCTCAACTATTAAATTTTTGTATTTACCTTTTTTGGAAATGGAAAAATACTGGATTCATTCGTGTTAGCGTTTATCACTTTGTTTCTCTTAGTTAAAAAAAAAATAAGAAAAAGTAATGTGATTTCATAAAATGACGGAATTGAAACAACAATTGCGGATGTCAAAGTGGGAAAAGATCGCTGTCACTTGATTAAAGTGACGAAATGATTTACACTATACAAGAACAAATCCTCCTAATAAAGAGGTATTATGCAGAAGCCACAGTGTGGCGAAACAATTGTAGCGAATGCTAAATATATGTTTGAAAGTGTTTAAATTGTTTTATTTATATAAAAGTGAAGATGAACTTTCAACATTTATCAGCCTTATCAAACAGTAGCTTTTTATACTGCTTAATCAAATCGAAGAATAATATAGCATTTATTGGTTGTGTGGCTTATCATGTTATTACAAAAAGCCCTTTAATTTATCTAAAAGACAATTGAAGAACTTCAACATAAAAAATGAGTATAATCTTTATTTTTTCCGAGATGAAAATCCAATTCAAAAATTGAACAAAATCTCGCCCGGACTTTCGCTTTAGAAATCCGAGAGTGGCATATCAAATATTTACAACTCATCACACATTAACCCACTTTTGCCACTTCCCCATTATTCCTCTCTCGCACAATAAAATCCACACACTCGCACACACACATCTCTCTTATCTAATTAATTATCCGCTCAATAAAAATCTCTCCTAATTTATACCGCTATTTGTGAATTTCCGGGCGATTGTTTAATTTTGCGGAGTGAAAATGATTTATGGAAGGGAATTAACGCCTGCCCATTAGTCATCAGGACTTTTAAGGAAAAACGAAACTTTCCGGGTGGGATTAATTTCGTTAAATGAAGACGTTTATTGCCGGGTTGGGTAATAGTGCACACCTGCCCCCTGGGAAGATGACGAGTTTAAATGTTTATGTAATTTCTATTGAAGATCGTGGTTTTATTGCAGCATTACATGTGTGATCAACAATTATAGGTAATAATGTACAAAACGTATGTTGTAACAGATTACTTTCGAAAACTACAAGAAAAATACTTTTTGGAAAAATATGTTTAAAAAAAACAATAAAACGATCCTATTTCTTCACAATTATAAATAAAAAAGAAACTAACATTTCATAAAGCATAGCTATATTGATGAGGGATAAATCTCGAAACGCGTCTATAGATGGATTAAGACATTTTCTCTAAGATTCTTTCAATTAATATTCATTCCCTTTAATTTTTTTAATTTATTTCAATTTCCTGTTGGTTCATTTAGTTTGGTGAGAGAATAATTTGACCTGATGTTGCATTTTACATTTAAATTATGCATAGAACAGTAAATTTGTCGTGTAACTCAAATATTCATTGTATAATTCAATATCGGTCGGGGTATTAGCTTAAGAAGTAGTTGTTTCAATGAATATTTAGAGAAGTCTTAACGAGACTAAATTTTTGCAGAAAGACTGCAACATAGCATTTTAATTACTGTCATGGAAACCGTGATATTGCAGTTGTGCAAATACTCTTGCAACCACAAGAGTTGCATGCGAAAGTATTTTAATTACCCCTACTGCAAACTTAATATTGCAAGTGTGTGAAGACTGTTACAACCCCAAAAGTTGAAAATACAGCAAAATATTTTAATAAATCTAAAAAAATATTAAGTAAGTAACTGTACGTTTGCACATTGTTGCAACTTCTATAAGTGATAAACACAGCGACGGATTGTTTTTACCTTGACTTGCAATCTTTAAATTGTTACAGATGCGGCAAACTTAAATTAATTACACCAAATTTTACATTGAAAAGGTGTGCACACTGTAGGAATCCCAAAAGTTTATCAAATATTAGTAATTGGCTAAATACTCTTGCAATAAAAAAAAAATGCAAACAGCAAAGTATACAGCCAACTTATTGTAGCAAGTGTGCGAAAACTGCTCCGACTCCAAAAGTTAGAAACAATATGATAATTTAAATATTAAAAAGTGTCAAATTAAATGTGTTCTAAAAAGTGATCAACAATGATTGTAGACAAGTTAAATTTCCCGCCGAAAAATCTGGGAAATTTGATCGCTCCAAGTTCATGCCAAGGAAAAATTAATAAACAGTAACTCGATTTGACATTAGCAGCGTCGTGCGTCGTATTTTGCCATTGTGTTAATTCATTCTTCGAATTAAGTTATTTTTCATTCTGTTTCATAGACATCAGTTCTTATCAGGACTACTTTGTATAAGTCTTTGTTTTGTGGTAAGTGATTTGCTGTTTTTAAGGTTAGAAAATTAGAAAATTTAAGTTTAATCCTAAGTTTACAGATTTTAAGAGAATTCGCTTGTGTTTACCGTGATGTTTGCACCACAGCATGATGCTTTCATCCTGCAGGCTCATTATCGAAGTGGAACTATGAATGAAGATGGCACATGGACTTACTCATTACAATCGTGTCTGAATCAATTTATTCAAGCCTTCCCCGATGTCCACATTCCTTACAAAACATTTTCCTCGCATAAAACCCGCATTGTTGACCGTTTTGAGGGAAAGAATTGTATCTGTAAGGGCAAGTCAGCTGGAAGACTGCCTATCTTAACAGAAGAGGTTGTTGGCGACATTCAACAACGACTTGAACAAAGCCCAACAAAATCTTTAAGAAAACTTTCAGCTCAAACGGGTATGTTCTTAATTTTAAGGTGCGCACAAATTTTAATGTTTAATCCTTTTACAGGAGTATCGTATGGGAGTTGCATAAAAGCCGCAAAAAAATTCTGCATTTGCACCCGTATAAGGTATCGGTAGTTCAACAACTTCAGCCACTTGATTTCCAAAAAAGAATTGATTATTGCAATTGGTTTAATCAGAATTTAAATGATAATGGTATGTTGGACAAGACCTTTTTTACTGACGAGGCGTGGTTTCACTTGTCAGGATATGTGAACAGCCAAAACTATCGTACGTGGGCTACAGAAAATCCTCATACTTTTATTGAAACGGATTTACATCCACAAAAAATTGGTGTAATCAATGCGGAGCGCTACGGAACACTCATTCTAGATGAATTTTTGAATCAATTGCATGATGACGAACAGATAATGGGTTATATTCAGTAAGATGGAGCCACTCCTCATACTGCGTTGGCGACATTAAATTACTTGAGGGAATTATACGATGATCGCTTGGTAAGCGACGGATTATGGCCACTACGTTCGCCAGACCTCACTCCGTGCGATTTTTATTTATTCGGGCATTTAAAAAATAAGGTTTTTAAAAATCGAATGCATACCCTAAACGAGCTTAAAGCAGCAATTGAAGAAGAGATAAGGAACGTAAATCCGGAGGAGCGTCAACGAGTATTTCAAAATAAAAAACGTAGAGTTAACATTTGCCTAGAAAATGAAGGCCATCATTTTCAACATTTATTATAAAATTAGGGATGCTAACTCTACGTTTAGTAAAAATACACAAAACCTTAACTTACTTCAATTTACTTTGTATATTTAATTAAAATTGTAAAAATTTTATATATATTGTTATGATTAAATATTTAATTTATTTTGGGAAAAAATGTTTGCTACGCCAATGGAAAAGCAATCTAGAGGATTTTCTTTTTATATAATCAGTTGTACCAACATTTTTTGGCGGGAAATTTAACCTGTCTACAATCATTGTTGATCACACGTTACTTTAATTACACTGGCCAACACCTAAAATGTTTCTGGCTTAACAATAACTATTTCCGAAGTATTTTATCTCGCTAACTACGAAAATCACCATGAAAAGTTCATGTTAGCTTTTGTTTTTAAGATACAGAGCCTACTTGGGCTTTTTGAATGGGCCCTTTTGGTTATTTTTTGACCTAAAGAATCAAGTTTTAAATGTTTAAACACTCTAAAAGACCATTAAAAACGCAAATTTTCTGCTATCGGATCAGAACTAGTTCATAAAGATGCCGTAAGAGGCAATCCAAAAAGAAACGTCCGCACGAATAGGATAAAAACGACCACTACTTTCTTATGCGGCTGGAAAATGAACATTGTGATACAGGGTGACCGACGGGAACCGGACACATTTTAAATCGTCAGCTTGTTTGTCAATAAAAAAATAGTTTTATTATACGAAAATCTTCGTAAATACATGCAATTTTATATGCATATTATGAATAAAGTAAAATTTGGCCGAACATCGTTGTAACGTGTTCCAACATCTCATGATAAAAATTAAATGAAACTATTACTCTGTTTTTTACCACATTTATTAATTTATGTATATACAGGTGTTACATATAAATATTTTTACTACTTAAGTTTCGATAGTGTGAGTGTCATTATCAAGTATATTTTTTTCGCTTCCATGTCCTCCTAGTAAAATTATCCTTGCCTGCTTACTTTACGGCATTTGAACATTTTTCAGTATGCAATAATAAGCTACTATTAATAATTGATGGTTGTTATTTAATAATGACATTTTATTATCAACGCTAATTACTCGGCGGTTGTTTTCAATTGCACAATCATCTCGGCGTTCGTTAATTAGTGATTCTCGTTTTCTATTGTATTGAAAACAAAAACAGTAACGACAGCGAGAACAACAAAATAAAATGAAAATCGCCATTTCCGTGCCGGCGAGGCGCAAATTAGCGAAATAATTGCCGGCGACCCAATTTTCGCCGCTTGCAATTCGTTCAATTGAGAGTGCAACGCGATTAATAGACCGAGTGACCTTAATTTTTTTCTCTGTTCAATTACTTATTGCATAAAATAAACTTAGATAAACCTTAATAATTTAATAAAACAGTACGAGGAACTTAGCGAATGAAAATGACATCATTTAGAATGTAATTTTTTGAAATTGAGAACACTTTTAGGCATTCGCCTCCCTCGCCTTCCCTCCTTGATTAAGCATGAAGTAAAATTTCGAGTTTAGAAAAGCCTGAAAATTTTGTTCAGGTATACATATCCTAAATTGAATTTGTGTTCAGTATTCCGGCACCAGATACCCACAGACGCGTTTCGGACTTCAAGGTCCTCTTCAGTGTGGTCCCGACCCAGTGCTGAGGAATACTGTTTACATTAATAGTTTATACATATCCTAATTGTATGCTGTAAATATTTAGATATTATGTCTGTGAAGCTGGCAATATTTCCACCAACAATCCGACGCCTCCGCCATGGCTATCTAAAAATGTTTATTATTATTTTTCTTTCAGGTATACATTTTCCATGTATACCCATATAAAAAATGCACAAAAAAGTTTGTGTGTATTATGCTTTATGTTTCAATTATAAGCAACCAAATTTTCATACACGTATTAAAATGTCAAAAAGTAATTAAATCAAATTTCATTTTAATATAATTGCAACACAATTAAAAAAATGGTGATGTGTCCATCGTAGTACTTTCCCCCGTAAATTGCGTATTAAATCACTTTTAAAATATTTGTAGCATTATTATTTTCAAAATGTCTTCAACTTTTTGATAACTACAACTTTTATTTGAAACATTTTTCAAATGTATCAACACAAACACTGAGACAAACCATTGACTAGATAAAAGAACATTATTTATTAATTATCTCAAAAACTAAGAGTGCTATGACAAAAAGTAAAAATACAAAAAATCTTTAGTATTTTATTTCCTACAACTTTTATTTGAAACATTTTTCAATTGTATCAACACATACACTGACACAAATCAATGACTAGATAAAAAACACTATTTATTAAATATATTAAAAACTAAGAGTGCTATGACAAAAAGTGAATCTACAAAAAATCTTTAGTTTTTCATTTCCTACAACTTTTATTTGAAACATTTTTCAATTGTATCGACACATACATTGCCACACACCAATAACTAGATAAAACACACAACTTTTGAAATATCTCTAAAACTAAGAGTGCTATAACAAAAAGTAAGTGAACAATACATCTTCATTTTATTATTATCTACAACTTTTATTTGAAAGATTTTTTTGTTTGATGAACATTTATTGACAAAATCTGAAAAAACTGAAAAACGCTACGAGTAAAGTACCACTTCCGGTTTTCCGATTTTCACCAAAAGCTTTTCAGTTCTTCCGATTGTAACAAAAAGCTTAAGTTTCAAGTTTCATCTCGATATCTTTAGCGGTTTTTGCGGTACAGCGCACACAGACTCACACACAGTCACACAGACACACAGACAGACAGACATTTTTCAAAAATGGTCTTATTCGACTCAGGGGACCTCAAAACGGATATTTCCGCTAAAATTTTTGATTCGAAAATTTTCACGAAAACAATACTTTCCCTTTGTATTACATACGGGGGAAAGTAAAAATAGTGGTTTGAATTAAACAATTTAGGAAGAGAATTTATTATAATCAACATTGTTAAAATGTTGCTATCTTATAAAAATATTAATTAATTTATTTCAGATAGCATAGACATTAGAAGGTAGTTATCGGATTTTATTAAGCATCTTAAATAGTGGGGCATTACAACTTATTTTCACATCTAATAATAAGACAGGAAATGATCACCACCCACTCTTGTAGTTTTAAATACCGAACTTCGGGGTATTCCAAAGTATTTTGCAATTTTTTGTAGTTTTGTAGCAGAATCAAGATTTTCTTCCACAAAGCATAAAATATTTTATTTTGATCCATTACTTAAAACGTGAAAACTATTAATGATTTCGATAGCTAACGCCATCTAATGCTTCATAGTGGCATCGTCAACACTGGGTCGGGACCACACTGAAGAGGACCTTGAAGTCCGAAACGCGTCTGTGGGTATCTGGTGCCGGAATACTGAACACAAATTCAACTTAAAACGTGATTCAATTTCTTCCACTTTGAGTGTAAATTAACTACACAGCCTTTTTTCTACACAGAAAACTTTGTGATGATCTTTTGGATTGTTCTTGTACACGGAATTGGTTGTTAAAGCAATGTCTACAGAAGAGTAATAAACTACTGAAAGTAAAGATATTTAAAAATTTAATACAAAAAAATCAACTTATTGCTGAGCTCGATGCGCCTCGGATGCAACAAATAATTTAAAAAAATCATAAGTACCTCTTTAGACATTGTGTAAACAATCGCTTCATCAAATATTATGTTTATTTAGAAAAATTGAAATAAATAAAAACGGGATATAATAAAAATCACCAAAAATATAGAATTTGACCTTAAATATCAAAAGTAAAGCACCGTTAAGGTTAATGCAGCTTTAATGACCCATTAAATTATTGAGAATACTGTTTTGTGTTTATGTCAATATTTTCTTGAACTAATGAGTGGATAAACACGTCGAATTACAACTGATGCATCGGATATTGAATGTTGCGGCTATTAAACCGTTAAACTGTTAATCACGTAAATTGGCAATTACTCGCGCAATTACCATGAACAATACAATTTTCTCCTTCGCCTTCACCGAGGATGATACACAGAACACACATAAAGAGCTAGCATAGAAGCGCAGGCACGATCTCAAAAAACCGTTTGAAACATTTATAATCATTTGTCCAACATTTCATTCAACTGTATTGTTCTTGTAAAAAGTCACGAGAATTTATATCAAGAACTGGTTAATTGTCTGTGGAATAATACATATAATAAAAATGTTTATGAATAACAGTGGTTTACAATTGTATGGCTTATTGTAATAACGTGATATGGCACAAGTTAACAAAAATGAGTTATTAGAGATTGAAATTTTGAAAAAATGTGTAAAATGCATTACTATAACATTTAAAATGAAAGCATTTTTAATGAGTTTATTAGGTATCTTTCTAACTAATGTGCTAAGAAAGGGGATACAAAAATGTAATTGTTTTCCAAAAAAACAATTTTATTTTAAAATATTGTTGTTCATTATGTTATTGCCTACAAAAACAAGTGTGCATGTTATTACAAGAAAACAAGCAATTCTATATTATTAATATTTGCCACCACACAAATCTGCGTTAACTGTTAAAAACTAGTTTTAAATTGAAGTTCAAAATATACGTCTTTAGCATACTGATTTAGTAGCATTGGGAATTTTACAATATTTCAGTGTTTTATACGCGTGGCGCATAAAGTAAAATTTCGAGTTTAGAAAAGCCCCGTGAAAATTTGTCTCGGGTCGCTGCGCGACCCTCGACAAATTTTCTACGCGGGGCTTTTCTAAACTCGAAATTTTACTTCATGCTTCACCTGGGAGTGGAAAACACTCGTTTAAAGCTTTAAATTGAATTCTTGAAAAAATAAACAACGAATATCAAGATATACAGCATATACGCTGTAATAGGAAAATGTATATTAAAAAAAAACTCTCTATATATTGCTCACATTTAAAAATACTATACATTTAGAAGACTGATACAAAATATGTCAAATTAATATAGTTTCTGCTATTTTTGCTAAATTATTCATACTGGTTATTTCTTAAATAATATTAGTTCAATTCCAATTTGAATTGCTGATTCCCAATTTGATGTTTATTCCCAATTTGATTGTGATTAAACTGGCAGCTATGCTTGAAGTCCCAATTTAATATTGCTAATTCCCAATTTGATATTAAGTAGTCTCTATTTGTAGAAATTAACTCATGGGTATTACTAACGAATAAAGAGAATATTATTAGTTAATCAATGGTATTACTGAGTTTCTCTCTGCAATTGTTCGTGCATCTGCATGGTAAACCTAACTCAAGAGGTTTAATACTTTTCTTGCTTTTTGCTGTTAAATATATTTTTTTAATTTGCTTCTTCTTTTTCATATGACTTGTTTATAACTTTCGTCTCTTATTTAACTCCAAAGAAATAACAGGTTTCTTTCAGGTGTCGTTTCTGTTACTTTGGTTAATGTTATCATGTTATTACTGCAATGACATGATAAGCCATGTTAAAAGTTTTAATTTTTTTTTGTAAAACATGATATGCCACAAAAAAGAAATAAAATACATAGCTTACTTGTATCCGAAGGTACCACAAAGTCTTAATCAATAAAACTTTCGTTAATTGTACCATGCATTTCATCACTTTAAAGATGTAATAATACCTGTTGCTATTTTAATGTGGCTTATCATGTTTAAAGTGATATTTATATAAAACCCCTAAAATGTAATAACCTAATTTTAGGTATTGTGACGATATCTGTTGGACAATGACCACAATTTATCTACAGTGGCTTATTATATAATTGCTTAATTGAATCCAAGAATAAAACATAATTTTGAGGACCCTCGTGGGTCAGTGAGTAGAGCTCCTGCTCTTGGGCCAGAGGGTCGTGGGTTCGAATCCCACCGGGGGGTGTCACTTTCTTATGGGGAAATTGGCACCCTCTGGAGCCATGGATGTTGTATGAATGCGTTGTGACGTCCATATGAGTTGTATAACGTGTGTATGTGGATAAGTTAATTTAAAAAAAATCGAGAAATAATAATACAAATGGCTGCTGACTGTATGGCCAAGAGCCGAGATCAAAAATAAAAAATTTTTTGTTTGTGTGGCTTATCATGTTATTACAATAAGCCCTTCAATTGTTTAATGCTAAAATATCAAATTCATTTCGAGTAAAAGTAAAACCATGTCGAAAATATTGCTTATGTTGTGTTTTAAGTTCAATTTTTAGATTTGTTGTAAAATCCTTACCTAGTTGTTTCCTTTGTACTTTAAAGTATATTAACTCTGAATAGATAATTACATGTACTTAAACTGATATTTTTTGAGTGTATACTTGTCAGGGCTTACTCTAAATAGATAATTACATGTACTTAAATCTAGGTATTCTCTTTAGGTGTGTATACCTGTCAGAGCTTCGTAGCATTCGAATCATCCTTTTACAGCAGCGTTTCTCAAACTGTGGGTATTTTTAGTGGGTCGCGATACAAGATCGTGAATGTATTGAATGTTTGTTTTTTAAGTTTAAAATTAATTTATTATTTTATACTTAATTATACTTGTGCCCGTTTGCACACAAGTTGATTCAGTTAATCAGTGATTAGTACTCCTTAAAAACACAGCAATTTTTTGTTTAAATTATGTACAAAACTGTAGATTGATAAAAGAGACATGTTTAAGACATGTTACAAATTTAAAACATTCTTATATTCTAGAATTATGACTTAATCAAAGGTTTAATCAATGATTAGTAGTTGATTAAAGTTAATCAGTCGGGGTGCAAATAAGCGTTGATTTTTGGAGGTTTATTGTAGAATTTCTGAAAACATACGCAGCTGAAGAATCTTTATTGTTCGTTAGTTGGTGCATGTGCGGCCTGAAGAATGCAGAAAAGACAGCTGGCATTAAAGAGACCACGCGCTTTTTGAAAGCAATAAAATCTACACCAGGCCCGACAGCTGCGTGGAAATTTATTAATCGACTCAATTAGCTTTATTGCAATGTGACGAGTGTTCGTACAGTTAGAGACCAAACATTGCTTTGACACATGCAGACAATAAAAAATTATACATTCTTTTCATTTAACCTCATGCACCCATTTATAAACAGTAATATTGAGAGATATGAAAAGTGTGACATAAACTTAATAGCTTGCAAGAAGCACATTTTATATTCCTTGAAATTTTCTACAAACAACGATTGGAACTTCAATCCAAATTTTCTGGTTTTTCTAAACTCTAAATTTTACTTCATGCTTAGTCTGGCAGTGGAAAACCCTCGTCTAAAACTTCAAATTATAATCTTTTTAAAAAACAACGAATGCCGTAAAATGTACAGTGTATGTATATGTATACCTGAAAAAAAAATCACCTGCATTTAAAAATCACATTTATGCACACATATTTGATATTTTCTTGTAATAAAATGTTATGTTTAGTAATTTAATTTGAAATATCTTCAACAATTCAGCTAAAATTAAAAAATATAAACAAAAAATCTTAATGTAGTATAAAATATAATTTAGCAAATTTAAAATAATAAAAAAACGTATTAAACAAACTAAAGATTTAACATATGTTTAAAAGAAAACCGTTTAAAACACGGCTGTTTTTAAACATGTTTAAAACGCTGTTTTAAAACATGTTTAAAACGCTGTTTTAAAACAAAGTGTTCTAAACATAACAACCATGGTTTTATTCAAACATCACCAATAATAATTTCATTTTTAACAGTTCAATTTTGAATCTGTTGCAATCAATACTACGTATAATCACCTCTTAACAATTTCTGTTGATTTTATCAAAATCTTTTACTTCATACTATTGAAATAAATGATAAATTTCTTGTGTTTTTACATCATTTCTCTCAACTTCAAATATCTCTAATTCATATTTGAATCACTCAATTTTGTATTGTGTTACATAAAAATGAAGTTGATGCATTTCATAAACATTTTTTTAACCCATTAACAACCAATCAATTAAAGAGTTAACTCTGAATGTTGATTTTAGGTAAAATTCTACACTAATTTTTATGATTTCTATGAAGGAGTTATTATATTATATACTGGGATTTTTATTTTAAATATATGAAAAATATACATAATGTGTATGCTGTAAATTTTCAGGCATTTGTCGATTTTCTAAACAAGTTCAACTTTAAGTTTCTAACGAGTGTTTCCACTCCCAGGTTAAGCATGAAGTAAAATTTCGAGTTTAGAAAAGCCTGAAAATTTGGTTTGGTCGCGTAGCGCTACGCGACCAAACCAAATTTTCAGGCTTTTCTAAACTCGAAATTTTACTTCATGCGCCACGCGTATAAAACACTGAACTATTGCGAAGACAGAAATACCTTGAAAACTGTTGTACATGAGTAATAATCGAAATATTTAAATAACCAAATATTTACATTTTCTTCACACATTCTCAAGTCAGGTCAAATAATACAATGTATCAAATGAATTTATTTAGTAATTTAATAACAAAAAAATTATAATCTTCCGTTATTGCAAGTATATTAACTCTAAATAGATAATTACATGTACATAAACCTATATTTTTGTATGTATACTTGTTAGAGCTTTTTTTTTTCAATAATAATAATAATAATCTTCCTTAGTGGGCGCTTAATGGGGTAATTTCATCAAAATCTGATACTTGTTGTTTTATTTTTTTTTTCTTTAGACAAAGAAAGAGTAACTTAATTGTACATTTTAAAAATTAGGAGAATTTTATTTAATGCTGAGGTTTTGTAACTTTATATTCAATGCTTAAATTTCGAGTTTTCTCTCATCAAAATAACATACACAGCATAATTCGACATTTTTTTATTTGTTTAGTAATATTGAAATAAAACAAGAATTTCTCATATTCTCTTAAAAATAATTTTAGTAAGTTTCTCTACTTGTATATCCAATGTTTTAATTTTGCTGTTGCTCACATCAAGACAAAGTTTATATTTAAAATAATTTAAATTTAAAATTGTTTCACTAGCTTCTTAGTGAAACAAACCGAGTGAAACGTCTGATGTTGATTACATTTTCAGAGATTGTTGGCAAATGAATAAACTTTGTTTTGACGATAGAAAATGTTCGCAGATAGTTGTTAACAAATAAATAAACTTTGTTTTGACACTAGAAAAATAAAATGTAATCACTGGCGCTTGATTTATTTTTTCCATATTTACTATTTTTTTGTCATTTCCTTAATGTTTCTTTTATTTCTTCAAAATGTAGAGAAATCAACTAAACCTTAGTTTCTAATGAAATTTTCAGAGATTCTTGTTATTTCTCTGTAATTTTTTATAATTAATTAATTGTATTTATTAGCTAATTGTAACTTGAATTTTATAACTATCATGTGCATTGTATTATTTGTTATATGTTTAATTTACACACATTTATTATTATATATATATATATATTTAATGTAAAATGGAGATTTTCGTACAAATAAATGAATAAATAAATAAATAAATATTGTATTTAATTAGACATTTTTGATTATTTTTATATTGATATTTATATATTTAACCAAAATATCGATTTTGCAACATATTTAACAATATATCAAAGTTTATATAAGTGAACAACTTACAAAAACATGGATAGAGGTACTGAAGAACATTTTTAATAATAATAAAAAATACACAAAATACATAACAATAAACTAATAACAGAAAGGCTATTATAAATCTATAAAGGCTAAATGACGTTTAAATAACAATAATAATAATATCAACTTTTTCCCTCGGGGGGATCCTACCCCTACAGGGCGCGTCCCCAGGTGGCGGATAGGGGAACGCCGTCACTTGTTGACGGTAGGAGGATTGGCCTCCCGCGGACCAACATGGAAGGAGGGAGTGAAGCGATGTTAAGATACCGTCTAGGTATCTCTAGCCTCTCCTCTCTCAAGACCGGCATGCGTGGTGACGAGCCACACCCGTGCCCTAAAGGCGCAAACATGTCGGATCTAGAGGAGTAAACCTCGATAAAAAAATCCGTAATCCCCGGTGTTATTCGTACCGTGCCGATGGGATGCATGGCACTACGTTAGTGTGTCTTATAACGGTGGCCTCCGGATACTCGGCGCCCTCCGGTTGCAATTAGCCTTCCACCGGCATGGGAGCACTGCCGGTGGTGACAGTTTATTTCTGCCCATCTCGTGGGAACAACATGAAAACAACCACAACAAAAAACATTTCCAACTCGCAATTGACGGGGGAGTCTAGCCCCCGGTTCTTGCTTGTTGCCAAAACCGAAGGCAACTTCGACAAAGTTAGCCCGTTTGTTATAGACAAATTATTGTATAATATAATAGGAGAAAGTAAAAATATTAAAAAGATAAAAGAAGGACTGTTAGTAGAAACCGTGAGTAACGGTCAATCAAAAAGGCTTCTAGAGACAGAAAAATTAGGGGATTTTAACGTCAAAGTATCAGCACACTTGACGCTAAATTATGCCAGAGGCATTGTTTACTGCAGAGACTTCCTTAACTGCACTACTGAAGAAATTCAGCAGAATCTGGCAAGTCAAGGGGTCATCGAAGTGCGCAGGATAACCACTAAACGGGATGGTGTGGTGCAGGATACACCAAACCATATCCTCAAGTTTAATAAGCCTACCCTGCCACTTACCGTCAAAGGTGGCTTTCACAGCCTTCCAGTGCGCCTGTACATACCAGCACCCCTTAGGTGCTTTAAATGCCAAGGGTTTGGGCACACCGCTACGCGCTGTTCGAAAGAACAAATATGTGTATGCGGTAAAGGTCTTTACGAGGGAACGAGCTGTGAAGAACCAATTATATGTATCAACTGCAAAGGGGGACACTCGGCTCGTTCCAGAAACTGTCCCAAATACAAAGAGGAGATGGCAATACAGGAACTGAAGACGAAAGAAAAACTCAGTTACTTTGAAGCTAAAAAGAGAGTTATTCCTAAATTGCCCACTGCTGGAGTGACTTATTCTCAGGCAACAGTCACTAAAGCAAATCAATTAGAAGATATACTAGCGCGTCTACTACCACAGATAAAGGCAACAATTACTGAAGTCGTGAAGACTGAACTGCGCACTGTCAACGCTCAGAAAGAGGCAAATCAGATGCCTCCTCCGCCCAAACCCTCGGCGAGCGGTAAGCAGCCTACGGGCGGCCGTAAACAGGGGCCCAAAGCTCCACCACCGGTTACTAAACAGCAGGGGGCCAGTATAGTATCCCCTGAAGTGGGAAAACTTCTGGCTGCCATGACTGCCGCGGCTGCAACATCAGCAGCCGAACAAACAACGTCTTCATCAGCAGCCCCATCGACTAAGCCTAGCCTCTCGATTGACGTGGACTCGTACATGTCATCGAGTGAGCAGGCATATAAAAGGGGTGCTACTGAAGCATCCCTAACCTCCTCGGAAGACTACACCGTCG
The DNA here is from genome assembly GCA_932526585.2 of Philonthus cognatus. NCBI lineage: Eukaryota > Metazoa > Arthropoda > Insecta > Coleoptera > Staphylinidae > Philonthus > Philonthus cognatus. The sequence continues at coordinate 74,664,639 of OW052244.1, forward strand.
AGGAGGTGTTCAGCGATGGAGGCAAAGTTGAGCGGAGACGGGTAAAAAGAAAGCCGGGATGGCAAAGGGGCCGTCCCAGGAAAGAGGCGCCGCCCGCGCCTAAAGTTTAGTTATTATTGTTTATTTATTCATTATTTACACATTTTATTGCTGTGATCGTCCTGACATCAGAGTCTTTTACAACTCTGGTTTTACCTGTGATAATAGCTTTAAGGATCTGTGTTGTTTTGTTTTGGGCATCGGAGTATTTTACAACCCCGATGCTATCAGTGATAATAGTTTTAAGTTTCTGTGTTGTTTCTGTCCCGGCATCGGAGTCTTTTACAACTCCGATGTCATTTGTGATATTAGCTTTACGATTTTGTGTCGTGTCTGTGCAGGCATCAGAGTCTTTTACAACTCTGGTGTCACTTGTGATATTAGTCTTAAGGTTTTGTTGTGTTTGTTTTGGCATCGGAGTCCTTTACAACTCCGATGTCATCCACTCTGTGTTGTTATTAGTGTTATTTATTTTAACTTATTATTATCTGTCTTGTGTACGTTTAAAATATCTTCAAAATGGTTGAACAATTAATTCAATGGAACTGTAACGGTTGCCGAACACATTACAATGAGTTGAAACTACTCCTGGCCAGGCACACGCCTTTTTGCGTGTGCCTACAAGAAACTCATTTCAAGCCAGGAGATAGCTTTCAGCTCAGAGGGTTTTCTGTAGTGCGAAGGGATGTAGTGCCCAATGTGCGAGCTAGGGGCGGAGTCGCCATGTTTCTGAGAGAAGGCCTCCCTTTTCAGGAGATCCCTCTCAGAACGGCGCTCCAGGCACTGGCCGTACGGATCACGCATCCCATAAAAGCCACAATCTGCACCGTTTATCTTCCACAATTCGATTGGACCCTACAAGACATCGTCGAATTAGTTAACGAGCTTCCCTCGCCGTACATCTTAGTGGGCGATTTCAACGCCCACAACCCATTGTGGGGCTCCCAGAGGAGAGATCCCCGCGGTCGACTCATTGAGGAATTCCTCGATCAGAGTGACGCGGTTCTCCTCAACACGGGAAGCCCCACGCACTTTAGTGCTAGAGGGTCCGATTACTCGGCGATCGACTTGTCGTTTTCATCCCCCCGTTTGGCTACAGGTCTTAAGTGGCAAGTCCTCGACGATCAGCACGGCAGCGATCATTTTCCGATCGCCGTAAAAACCATCGTTCGACGGGTAAGACAGTCAGTCCCCCGGAGATGGTGTCTCGACAAGGCAGACTGGCTTGGATTTCAAGCCAGTCTTACCCCGCCTTCGTCACATAGTGACGACGTCGAGACCGCCGTGGAGGATTTCACCAAACGGATATTAGAAGCAGCTGGTAAGTTTATTCCAATGTCTAGTGGGAGAATGGCCGGTCTACCTGTTCCTTGGTGGAACCAAGACATCAAGGTGGCAATTGAGGAGAAGAAGAGGGCACTAAACAGATTTAGACGAGCTCCTACCCAGGAAAACCTGATAGCTTTCAAGAAGCGCCGAGCAATCACGCGGCGCAAAATTCTTGAAAGCAAAAGGTTGTCTTGGGAGAGCTACGTGTCGACGATTACGGCTACCACACCGGTAGGTGAAGTTTGGAAAAAGGTGGGTGCAATAGCAGGGAAGAAATTCCCAGCGGTAGCACCCATCCTGCACGTGGATGGTCGTGACGTCGTCGACGCAATAGAAATAGCGGATGCTATTGCATCGCATTTCTGCTCCGCTAGCAGCTCTCTCAACTATGAAGAAAGTTTCCTGGGAAATAGGAACAACCGTGAGGTTGCTCTGAACTTCTCATCAAGGGAGTCCTTACCATACAATGTCTTATTTACATTAAAAGAACTGGAAGAGGCAATAAAATCAACGGGTGAGTCTAAAACCCCGGGACCAGACGGCATTCCATATCAGATGGTCCGACAACTCCCCTCGTGCATGAGGGAGTATTTGTTGGACATCTTTAACCTGATATGGGATAGGGGCGTCTACCCCAGCCAATGGAAATTAGCCATAATTCTGCCTCTTCCTAAACCTGGTAAGGACCCCACCAACGTCAGTAGTTACCGGCCCATTTCTCTTACTAGCTGCTTGGGGAAAGTCCTCGAGAGGATGGTCAACAACCGCCTGGTATGGATGATGGAGACGCGCGGTCTCCTGGCTAAGTACCAGGCTGGTTTTAGAAAATTTCACAGCACGGTTGACCAATTAATCCATCTCGAGAACTCCATCCAGGATGCCTTCTTAGAGAGAAAGCACCTCGTTGCGGTGTTCTTTGATCTCGAGAAGGCATACGATATGACCTGGAGATATGGAGTTCTCCAAAAATTACACCAATGGGGACTGAGGGGCCGTCTGCCCCTCTTCATCGAATCCTTTATGTCCAATCGGTCGTTTACAGTCAGAGTTGGGGATACTGAGTCAGGGCAGTTTGCGCTTGAAAACGGTATCCCCCAAGGTTCAACCATCAGTGTAACCCTTTTCGCTATAGCGGTCAATGACATCGCGATGTCAGTAAACTCCCCTGTACAAAAAAGTCTGTATGTTGATGACTTGGTGATATATATGGCGGGAGATACCATCCCCGCCATTAATCGCCAACTCCAAACAGTCATCGATAAGGTGAACAGCGACGCTGAGTCTCGAGGTTTCCGCTTCTCTGCAGCGAAAACCTCATGTGTACATTTTTGCCGACTCAGACGTCCACATCGTGATCCCGTAATGTCTCTACGGGGCACAAGGATACAGGTCGTAGATAGTATCCGATTTCTAGGGCTGAGGCTCGATAGGACTCTTAACTATCGGGCCCATATAGATGAGCTGGTCCAAAGGTCTAAGAAAGCGTTAAACGTCATTAAATGCTTGGCCAGCATCAACTGGGGAGCTGGAAGAGAAGTACTGCTGCGACTGTACACGGCTCTGGTTCTTTCCAGAGTTGACTACGGTTGCGCAGTATACTCCTCAGCAAGAAAGTCCTGGTTGAAAGCCCTAGACGCTGTTCACCATGCCGGTATTAGGTACGCCACTGGAGCTTTCCGGACGAGTCCCGCACCGAGTCTCTGCTGCGAATCGGGCGTCCCTCCTCTAAATGCACGTCGTAACCGCTTTGTATTGCAATACGCAGCGGCCATGCGTGCGAGGAAGGGACACAGGAACCGACGACTTTTTATCACCGACACAGAGCAGCAGAGACAATACGCAAGAAGACCTACCGTCAGTAGGCCGGTGTGCGTCCGAGCGAAGGAGCTTATGGAGAGTCTACATATCAGTCTACCGAGGGTATTCGAGGTCGGATTTCTGGAGATACCCCCCTGGCTTATGCCAAGGGTTAAGTGTCGAACGGATCTGACCTCACATACGAAAAGCGATATTAGCCCCTACATTCTTAGGGGAAAATTTCATACCATTATCGCTGAATACCCAGGCTCTCCGCGGTTATACACAGACGGCTCGAAGACCGACCATAGCGTGGGCTGTTCCGTCGTCATCGATGGAACGCCACATTCGTGGTCATTACACGGGTCGGCTAGCGTGTATACCGCAGAATTATATGCTCTATACCAAGCTCTTCGCTACTGTTTAATGAACCACCAAAGCTCATTCCTTATTTGCTCCGACTCTCTTAGTGCCATCCAGAGTATATCGTCGCTATACTCAGTTGATCCGCTGGTCCAGCTCATACAAGCCTCGATATTCGAAATGTCCCGGTTGCGAAAGACGGTCGTTTTCGTCTGGACTCCGGGGCACGTAGGTATCGAGGGCAACGAGCTGGCCGATGAAGCTGCCCGTCAGGCAGCAGAAGCGGACAACATAGATGATGTACCCGTAAGGCCCGACGACCTTAAAGGGTACATCAAAGAGAAAATAGTAGAGGATTGGCAGGAGAGTTGGAATGGCTCCGAGAGCAAGCTCAAATCCATAAAGCTCTCCGTGACTCCCTGGCGAACGCCGGTGACTCTTACCAGGAGAGAGGAGGTTGCCCTGTGTCGTTTACGCATAGGGCACACCAACTTAACCTCCTTGTATCTTCTCGCCGGCGACGAAGCGCCAGAGTGTCACTTGTGTCACGACCGGTTAACGGTGGAGCATATACTTATAGACTGTCCAGCCTACGCACGTCAGCGTAATAGGCTGAGGCTTGGTGGTGATGTGGCGTCAGCATTGGCAAATTGTAAGGGGTCCGTAGAGAAATGTTTAAATTTCCTACGTGAAACAAAATTATTGAACCGAATTTAGGGTTTGTGTTGTTTATTTTATGTTAACTTATTATAATTTATTGATTGTTCTGTTTGGTTTATGTTCAGTGGCATCGAAGTCCATTTACAACTTCGGTGCCGCTTTTTAGCTTGTATTATGTCTCTCTGTGTAAAATGCATCAGAGTCTGTTTACAACTCTGAAGTATATAGGTTAAGTTTTTAAATAGTCTTTCTTTAGGAACCCGATATCAGGGTCCTTTTACAACCCTGATGTCGTTTTGTCTGTGATATTAGGTCTAAGGTCTAGTAACTCGTTGTGTCGTGATAGGCTCCGGTATCAGGGTCATTTACAACCCTGGTACTGTCCCTAGTCTGTGATACTAAATGTAAGCTATATGTTTTTACATGCCTGACTTGCCTGTCTTTATATTGTTGTCTTGTGACTTAAGTCAGTGCATATCAAAAGACTAGACCGGCCAATGACCCTAGCAGTCGACGCCGGTAAAGTGGGAGGGGTCTTAGTGGGTAGGCTTCCAGTCGCCTTTTGACTGGAAGGAGTCCCACACTCTGTCCGTAAGTGGATTTCCCCTTCCACACCACAAAAAAAAAAAAAAAAAAATATCAACTTTATTGCCCAACAGTATACACCAACAAGAGGACAAAAACAAAAATCAACAAAAAATTATAGCACATCAAATTTAATTCCTAAATAAACAAAAACAAACGAAAATCTAATTATTTACCTTAATTTAACTTAATCTAATACTGCATAATACATCAAACAAAATAACTGTATGTTTTTGAGTTTACGTGAAATGATTATTACACTAAAAAAGACTGTTATTCCTTACTTCACTTTTTATGAATAAAAAGTGAAGTAAGGAATAACAGCCTTTTTTAGTATCAAACAAAATCATTAATTAGACAAAATACTTATTTGTGATGATAATATATTAATTAAACATAATATATAAATTACAAAAAAATAAAAAATGTAACAAATATGTTACATACAACTATAAAATAAATGATTAAATTTTATTACGCTCTTATTTTTGTAATTTGTATGTAATTACAATTTTTTTTTTGTTGGTGCAAAGTTCAATACTTTGTTATGTTTATTGATTTTCTAATTTGTCTTTTGGTTTGTGCTACATGTTTAATATCCAAATATAGGTTAATCAAAGTAAAAATAGAATTATTTCTTTTAACTCTTGCTAGCACTAACTTTATTTATAAACAAAAATCTCTAAAATTAAACCCACACAAAAAATTCCAGATCCCCCCATCTCGCATTACCCAGCACACACCAAATGACTCACAAACCACAAAAATTACCATACAGCATCCGCCACACGCACACAGTCATCGATCGTAATAAACTATTTTACATTTATAAACAAAATCCTTGCACTTTAAATTACTGACTCAATTTTGAGCAGATATCGATTCGAAAATGTCAGGGGCGTGCATTTTCCCAATATCAATCTAAGTCCTGAACCGTGACCTTTGACGTGATCGTCTCTATTGTTTTTTTTTTTCTTTTTCAAGGGAGGGCGATTTACGTGTATATTGCGTTTTGTATGAGGATGATTTTTATGTTTCGACGCGACCTTTTCCACAGGAAATACATGAAACACATCCCGTTGGAAATTCCAGCCGAGCGTGCCGAAATTACGGCGATGGAAATAATGATGGGTAATTTTTTGTAGGTTGTTATTTTAAAAAATATGAAAAATGTATAAAAATATAACAAGAAATTATATTATTTATTAAAATAGAAATTATAATAATATATAAAATTACGAAAATGTTTTTCGTGTAAAATGCAAACAATGTGTCTTTCTAATTACAATGGATACAATTATAAATATTTACGTAAAATAATAATAATAAAAAATAAATTATAATCAATAAATATCTATTGAATGGATTTTTATTGTCTTAAGTTGTCTTATTAATACAACTTAAGACAATAAAAATCCATTCAATAGATATTTATTGATTCTAATTTATTTTTTATTATTATTATTTCACGTAAATATTTATAATTGTATCCATTGTAATTAGAATATTTAAAATTAGTGTTTATAAAACAAATTTGTTGTAGATTGCGAAACGTTTACATTTTTATTGAAATAAAATATAACTAAGAATTTACAATTTCATTTATGTATCAAATTAGTGAAACAAACCAAGTGATTTTCAATTTAAATTATTTTATTCACACAGGGATTTTTTCTTTCATGTATAATTATATCAATGTATACATTAAACATTTTCAGGAATTCGTTGTTGATTAAGCATGAAGTAAAATCCAAATATTTAGGCTTTTCTAAACTCGAAATTTTACATGCGCACGCATGTAATACACTGAATTAAAATAAAGTTGAAAATATACTACTTAAGTTTGATTATGCCCTTCAAGCAATTTTCTTTGGGATATGAAACAATAATTAAAAAAATAATAAAAGAATCTCAAAAGACTTGCTTACACGTAAAATATCTCTGAAAATAAAGAAGATAAACAGTTGTAATTTTCGCCATTCTCTCGAGCATAGAGGGCGCTATCGGCTGCACTATAATGTTGTTGTGCTTAAGTTATTTGGCTACGAAAGAAAAATAGGCGAATTTACAAATTTTCAATAAAGGGTTACTTCATTTTTTTTAAATTGAACCATATAATTTATTTTAGCAGCAATCGACTTAAAATGCAATTCTCTTTCGATTAGGATTATCGTTTTTATCCGTAACTTTAAAGTTTTTAAGATAATTATATTACATCTACAGATAATAAATGATTAACAAAATAAAATGAGTTTTATTTTGAGTCGATTGATGTAAAAAAATATTTATGGTTGCGTTTAAAAAAATTATGTTACCCTTGATTTAAAATGTATAAATTCAACTATTTTTATGTCATACCACAGAGGAGAGAATAACCAGAGTAATCACGCCTGTAACTCGGAATGCACAGTTTGCATAGTGTAGCCATCTCTGAGGCAATTATCAAAACATCCACCTATTAAAACCTTCAACCAAAACAGTTTCCTGCAATTTTGATGGCGATTTAAGGCACAAAAACATATGTTAAAGGATGATTCGTTCATTGGAATGTTAATGTAAACATAAATATACTCATATTTCAATAGACCCATACACCAATTTACTGCTGACTGACAGATGTGAAATAAAAACATTATTGTTTTAAGTATAAATGAAATTTAATTTTAATATATAGCCACAGAGTAAACAATAATATTGTTTCCTCTGCGATTAAGCAAAGTTTTCCGCCACCGCCGAGGTATTACCTGAGAACTAATTATGTCAATCAGGCACGGATCCAGGGGGGGGGGGGTAACCGGGGGAGCTTATAATATAATATTTGAAAAATAAAGACGTGTATTTTGAACGGTTTATTTTATTATTATCGGTGTTCATGAGGGAACAAGAGTGATTAAAAAGAATACGTTTTTAAAACATCTCATTAAATCAGTGTTTTATACGCGTGGCGCATGAAGTAAAATCGAGTTTAGAAACGCCTTAAAATTTGGATATTTTGTTTATTGTATAATCAAATTTAATAAATAAAATTGATGATTACTTAATACATATATTGTCTTTGGAATTAACGCCTACAATTTATTGTTCCTATATAAATATTCTTGTAATGAAAAATATTAAAATTAGGTAAGTATGTAATATTTAAGTACACATTTTCCGACTTTCTATTGTTTATAAAAGTTCAATTTGAGGCTATAAACAAGTGTTTTCCACTACCTGGTTAAGCATGAAGTAAAATTTCGAGTTTAGAAAAGCGTGAAAATTTGGATTTACCGGGAGGCAAACACTGAAATGCTTTTTGTAATATTTTCAAGTTCAAAATTGACATTTAAACGAATTCCATGAAGGTTTACTAAATTTTAAAAAAAGTTAAATAATCTATACAGGGTGTCCCGATTAAGCAGCCCATGCATAGGTATCTTCTAAATGGTAAGAGATAGAGATTTGGTTAAAGGGGAGAAAATATGCAGGACGATGAGTACTAGCTATATCCGTTATATAATTTAATTAAATATAGTGAACATTTAGTGTTTTTACATAATAGTTGTAGTTCTTGTGATATTTAATTGTAAAAATATGGCTAATTATTTAAAATGCGCCTATCGTGATTGTGGCGCGAGGAAAACCGAGGATGTACAGTACACTTCTTTACATTTTCTGTAAATAATAGCGAAAGATGTGATCATTGGTTAAAAAAAATGTGGTAGTATGGATCTCTTTATTTTGTCCGAAAAGAAGCTTTCTTCAAAGCGCCTGTGTAATAAACATTTTCGAGCAAGTGACTTTACAAATTACTAACAAAATAGACTGTTAAAATCAGCAATTCCAAAACCATTTGACATAGTATTAAGTGATTCGGATTCCGATTTAGAAGTGTTAAAGCCCATTCACATGTACACCCGAAAATTGGAAGAGGATTTGCCATCTACATCCAAAGAAGTAAGGTTTTTAACCCCAAAAATAAACAAAAATTTTTAATATATGACATAATAATTTACTTTTTTTTTATATATCATATCCTTATATATTCGTATACTCTGTACATTTGCGGACATTCGTTGATTCTATAAAAGATTCTAATTTAAAATTCGAACGAGTGTTTTCAATCCCAGGCTAAGCATGAAGTAAAATTTCGAGTTTAGAAAAGCCCCGCGTAGAAAATTTGTCGAGGGTCGCGCTAGCGACCCGAGACAAATTTTCACGGGGCTTTTCTAAACTCGAAATTTTACTTCATGCGCCAAGCGTATAAAACACTGACATATTGTAAAATTCAAAAATACTAGCCTTTATTTTGTTCGGTTGATTGACAAATTATATTTATTTCACATCTTTAACTATACTTCTGACAAAAATAGTAGATCGATTATGTGTTTTTGAACTTTATAATAAATCAGTGTTTGTACGCGTGGCGCACGAAGTAAAATTTCGAGTTTAGAAAAGCCTGAACTCGCTTCGCTCGTGCCGCCAAATCCAAATGTTCAGGGTTTTTTAAACTCGAAATTTTACTTCATTCTTAATTGGGGAGTGGAAAACACTAACACAAATCCATGTTTTATATTTATAGATTTTTTAAATAGGTTTTTCCCTAATTTCCACGATTTCTTATTAATCCACTTCATTTGAAATGTTGTAACAGGTTTCAAGTTTTTGGGAAGATTTTATAAATAAAATTTAATATATTCAATGTATATAATGTTGATATGATTTACCAAAATACCGGTACATTTTGAAGAGCAATTTTTACCGGTATGCCGGTATTCCAATCCCTACCTGTATCCAGGGGCGTAGCGAAGCCTTAACTTTTGGGGGGGAAACACCTATAATTTTCCAACTTCAAAATTAAAATAAAAATGTCTATTTTTATATTATTTTATTGTAACAAATTAATATAACGTAGTACATTGATTTATATAAATTAAGGTTTATTTATTATCCAATAATATAGTGCTTTGTACTTCCTAATATATTTTATAACATATGTACATAATTACATTTGACCAATACTTAATAAAACATGGAGTTTTACAATTTAAATTAGTTTATTATAACTCGTCTATGCTTTAGTTTAGCCCAGGAGTTCACAATATTTGATAATTCAATATTATCAGTAATATCAGATTCTGTTTTCAAAATCCTTAATGCGTCCAAACGATCTTCCTTCATTCTAGAACGCAATGAATTTTTGACAAATTTCAATGAACTAAAGCTTCTTTCATTTGTTGCCACTGAAAACCCGGCTGTATATATTAGCTGACATAGTTTAAAGGATAACGCAAACACATTTTTATTTTCCTTCACTGTGTTCATCACTTCCTGCATCGTTTTCACTTCGTTTTTAATGCAGATATCAAATAAGACGTCTAGTTCCGCCTGCAGTGCAAACTCATCCGGCTTATCACAAGGATATAAGGGTGTCAATTTTTTTAGATTTGCCAACTGGTTTAGCAATTTTTCATTATAAAGTAAAATTTGCCAACTGCCTTAACTTTGGGGGGGGAGCGTCCCTCCCCCCATCCCCCCATGGCTACGTCCCTGCCTGTATCATATAACTGTATTTATTTTAATTTAAATTGCATTAGATGAGAGTAAATCTAGATTTCAATATTATATGTGGAATTAAAAATTGAATGGTGTAGATTCACGCTAGATTTGTTTATTTTGATAAAATAAACAAACCGAGCGTCATCATTTTTCGTTCCGTCGGTACCGTTAGAGAGGAAAAAATATAAACATTCCTCTGCGGATCCGATATACAAATGAATTGGGAAGAGTGGGGAAACCTAGTAGTTACTCTAAATCACACGCCTGCTGGGTGAGCCACCTGACATAGCCGCCCCCCCTGACCCCGCACAGCCAGCGTGAATACTCTGTTACTCCATACTCTGTGGTCATACCCAAATACCTAATAAATGTATGTATAGTCCAGCGTCCTCTATTCTCAAGGGAATGACGAAAACTGCAACTATTCTATATCTATATTTAGTCTCAGAGATACTTTAGGTTTACGAAACTACTGCAAACGTAATATATGTTCATAAATGTCGTATAACTCCGAAACGACACGACTTAGACAAAATGTTTTTAATATAATGACTCGCAATTTTTTAAAAGGAATTTAGAAACCAAAAAATATACAGGGTAGTGCATTTAAAATAAGTCAGTTGCATCCACTACTGTCTTTATGGCGTACCCTGTAGACATCAAAATAATTTCTTGTTATGCAGTTCTCAAAACCAAGCAACGTTGGAGAAGAAACGTTTTTTCTATGTATCGTGAGCCGAGATATCCTCCAAAAACGCACTAATGGGACACCCTGTACAAGGGTTTGCAAACTAAAAGAAGCTAAAATAGTTTTGAATTTGAAATATTAATTTAATTCCTTTTTGTCGGAATATTCAAACTAAAAACTACTCATAATTTATGTTTTCGTATTATTCATAATTAGAAATAGCTTCTAACATTGCAGACATTACACGCTTTTTAGGCAGCTAATTGCCAAAATTAATTATTGTTAATTCGCGTGTAATGCTAATTTTATTACATTGCGAGTGTTACAAAATGCGTTTCACTTTCATTTGATTTAGTATTGCTTGCAATGTCATTTAAAATACAATTTAAGTGAAATGTTTTTGAGCCATACAATAATTAAAACTCTGGGAATAATCTGAATTTAACATTAAATTATTAACAGCACAACGGAATTAAATAAGTAAGGATATTGGATGTTAAATATTGATATTATTATTAAATAAAATTACAATTGAATAGCTCATTTTAAAAAGAGGTCATCTCCTCAATCTGAAAATCAAACACTTTTTGTAAAATTCTGTACCTCTACTTGTGTATTTATTTAAAAAGAAATCTTCTCCTAAATCTGAGAAAAATCATTTTCTGCAAAATTCTGTACCTACTTGTGTACATATGGAAACAGGCCAGAATTACTATGCTTATGATGCATTATAAACGTAAAAAATCTATGTTGATTTAACTATTAATGAATGGAACTTAGACAGTTTTTTTGAAATTGTAATGGACATTTTTAAATTGTGGAAAAAAATGACCGATTCAATTATTAGTAAAGTAATGTTAATATTTTCATGGTCGAAAACTGTGCCGTAAAATATTTATAAAAGTCGTTATGAAGCGTGAAGAATATTTGTATCAACTCACTTTCAATGTTTAATTGCTATATTAACGCCAAAAAAGTATACATACAAAATAACGTAAATATCACATACACCTAAAGCAAATTTTTCTTTTAAGTATACATATCCTGATGCACATACTGTAAATTTTAACGCATTCGTTGCTTTTAAATAGCGTTCAATTTGAAGTCTTAACGAGTGTTTTCCACTCCTAGATTAGGCATGAAGTAACATTTCGAGTTTGGAAAAGCCTTAAAATTCATATCCCAATGCATACTTTGTATATGTTCAAGCATACATTGTTTTTGTAAAAGTGTTTAATTTGAAACTTTAAACAAGTGATTCCAATGCCAGATTAAGCATGAAGTAAAATTTCGAGTTTAGAATAGCCTTAAAATTTGGTTTGGTCGCTCCGCTTCGCTAAAATATACTGCCAAAGCAGTATATTTTTAATTTCATAATATATCAGTGTTTTATACACGTGGCGCATGAAGTAAAATTTCGAGTTTAGAAAAGCCTGAAAATTTGGTTTGGTCGCTCCGCTATTTTACTTCATGCTTAATCTGGGATTGGAATCACCCGTTTGAAGTTTCAAATTGAACACTTTTAAAAAATAATGTATGCTTGAACATATACAAAGTATGCAGCGGGATATGTATACTTAAAGGAAAAATTCCCCGTGTAACAAATAATACTACTTGAACATTTGGATTAAAATTACTTAAAACTTTTATTTAACCTCGTTAAATTATTTAATCAACAACATTTTGACATATAACTTGAGTATAAAATAGAAATAAACTATAAAAATGAGGGTTTTCATTTTATTGGCGGTTAATTGAGCGAAAATAATGGCCCGACTATGATGGAATAAAAATCGGGGGCCGGTTAGTCACTGCGCGCATAAAACAGTCCATAAAATTTCCGGATTGAGCGTTTTATGTCAAAAAGGAAACAGGAATGAAAGAAAGTGCACCGGGAAGCAAGGAATATATAAAAAAAGTGAACAATTTTTACGATCGCATCGAAAATCCACAATAAAATCACACATTGGTGTAGTTTCAATACATGTAAAATGTTGACACAAATTCTTTATTTATAAAGGGAGTTTATTATTCAGTTATGTTTAGATTGTTAAATTATAACAATGATATTTCTCCATTAAGTAAAATTTAAATCAGCTGTAGTTTTATAAATAATGAAAATTTAACCTATGTTTATTTATAATATATTAAATTACGAAATATTCGTGTAAAATGCAAACAATACGTCTCCAGATATTGCATTATGCAATGAAATATTTAAAATTTATTATTTGATTATTTATTATATATTTGATTTGTTACAATATTTTGATTTGTTAAAGTATATGTAACATTTATTTAGCCCTTTTATATAAATAAAACAATGTAAACACTTTCAAATATATATTGTATTAACGCTACAATTGTTTCGCCACACTGTGGCTTCTTCAGGCGAAGAATTCTTCGCCTGAAGAAGCCACAGTGTGGCGAAACAATTGTAGCGTTAATACAATATATATTTGAAAGTGCTTAAATTGTTTTATTTATATAAAAGTGAATATGAACTTTCAACATTTATCAGCCTTATCAATCAATTTATTTAGCCTATTGTCTTCAAATTAGCGTTCATAGGCTAGCGTTCATAGGCTGATGTGAAATTGTTTTAAACCTTTTCTGAATCACTCTGTACATAATTTTAATTTGTACTAAAATTATAAAAACATTATTATTATTGATTACGAACATTATGGTAATTTTATATATTATGCTTAAAATCCTTATATTTGTACATTAATTCTGGTATACAATTTTCCCATCCAGGAAATATCCTTACCGTACCATAATTCAAGGTTATTGAAAAATTACACCTCATCATTCTCTTTTTTCTGTGAAAATTTAGCTCAAGATGATACCCATCTCGCCTAGCCTCAAAGCGTCGGATTTTCAACGGTCTGGAGAGTGATAATCCCAGTAAATGTTTTGAATCAGCGGACTTCCTCCCATTAGATACGCTCAGATGATCCGATTGAAAGTAATCTCCATTGTAATTCAAGTCTCTTACGTAACAGATCCACACCGGAATGGCTTTAAGCCAACATTAAAAACAACATCAACAAAAAAAATGCTGAAGGCATTAGAGGTAGAACACAAGACGAATAAAGAAGGATGATTAGAGAAAGACACAATGGAAAAGTGGCATTGGGATGAATGCTAATGAGAAGAAATCGAAGATTTAGGTATATACAGGGTATTTCTAAATTGATGCGAATGATTAAAATGGGTGATTTTTTAACAAAAATTAAGGAAGGTCTTTCATATAATTTTTGGTTCAAAACCCCTTCCTCTCTAAGTTACAGAAAATGCTTTTCTTTCAATAACGTGTTATTTAGTTGTGCAACATGTTTTCAGTCCATACGTTAAAACTCTCCAGAAATTTGAGAAAATAGTATGTCCTTATTTCACATCAGCTTACTTGATTTTTCTTAACAAATAATAACCAATCTCTGAATGATCATATTTTTGGAAAGATTACAAAAACTTCAATTGATTGAAGTCATGGAAAACTATGATTTGTAAAGTAATACAACTTCATGTCATATTTCATAAAGATTAAACTTAAAATAAAATCTGATATGGTCAGAGTATTCTACTGAAAAAAAAGCCTAAATGTAGATATTATTTCAATATTTCAAAATTGCTAAATTTTGATTTTGGCGTATAACTCGAAAACAATTGAAGATAGACAAATTTTGATTAGGTACAAGAAATGCGCTCCAAAAAAGAGCATGTATTGGTTTTTGTCTATCATTAATATTAATGGTACTTTACTTGAAGAAACCATCGAAAATGCTGCACCTTGTACTGTAAATAGTCTTAGTACTATTGTTTTTTAATGATAAATATTGTTTTTTTAACAACCAATTTGCTGCTTAGCTGAAAAATGATCCGAGGTCGTCAATTATTTGTCTTATTTGAATTTTATTCGATAAAAAAATGAGGTGATTTTCTTTGTAATTCAATTTTAATCTAATAATATATCAGATTTTTCTTTGTAATTCAATAAATTATACATATTTAAATTAGAGTTTATTAAATTTATGTTTCTAAATTTAATAAGATCAATTTTAATTTAAATATAAATATGTAGGTACACATAAATAAGTTGGAACAGTATTTATTCCATGCTGTATTTTTGTTTTAATTTCACTTGAAATTCATTACATGAATTAACCGAAATGTCCCCGAGTTATTTTTGCTAAGGAAGGATCGTCGAAATTCATTCTTATATCCTTAATTAAGTTAATCTAAACGCGCTTAATTCCATGTTATGCAGATTACCTGAACTCGTGGAACTTTGGAGAGAAAAGATGGGGACCGCCAGTTTCTTTTTGATCGTATATAAAGGTGGATAATATCATGCAATTTCTATGTAAGAGACTTAATTTTAATCAAAAAATGTTTATTCTAAACATACATTAACTTTAAACAGAGAAAATTAAAATTAACGATGGTATAGGAGATGTTGGACTGAAAAAAGTCTCTAAGTTTCTATGAAGACTACTATTATATTTTTAAATTCAACTAAGAAATAATCTATGTAAGAGCATTATTTTAATCATTTTTAAATTCTAAACATAAATAAACTTCTTGAACAAGTTTCTCATCTTTTACGTGGTGAAACATATTTAACTATGATTTGAAAAAGAAAACACTTGGTTAAATTTCACTAATATATATTTTTTCGACTTTGAGTCATTCTCAAGGAGTACTCCTTTTCATTTAAGAAAAATAAACATAATTAAACCTTTGATGTAAATATTGAAAATTATTTTTCAAGTGAAATCATTTTTTACTTTGTTGAACCACTATAGTTTGCCCTTAATTTGTGACTATATTTTCGACAATCTAGTAGTCGTTATCAAACTAAAAGTGCAAGTAGCAAAATATAGTGGTTAAAGAAAGTAAAAAAAGTGTTTTGTTTACAAGTGTATTTAAGATGTACCACATAGTGAACGCCTACAACACAAAACAATTATAATAAAATCTCAGAGCGCCAGATTTTGATAAAAATCGTAGTATTGATAAGAAATTAAGAAATGTTAGTTGATTGTTGAAAAAAATGGAATCTAACAACTCAAAACTAAATTATACAAGATCTCAGTCTAAGATTATTTACAGCACAGCTGGGATGAATCCTCAAAAACAAGATTCAAATCACGAATCCGAATCACCTAATATGATTCGAATCAGGAATACTCGAATAAAGGATTCGTAAGTGAAAAATATGATTCGAATCAAAGATTCGAATCCTCATTTTTGAATCACGGATACAAATCTTTTAAAAATAAATTTTAATCTATTTTTGCATCCAGTAACATTTTATTCTATCAGTTTCTATTAACAAAAATGTTCATTTACCGACTAAATATCTGATTAAATAATGATTTTAATTAATGATGATATATGTGTTATTGAACTTTATTTTAAATCAGTGTTTTATACGCGTGGCGCATGAAGTAAAATTTCGAGTTTAGAAAAGCCCCGTGAAAATTTGTCTCGGGTCGCTGCGCGACCCTCGACAAATTTTCTACGCGGGGCTTTTCTAAACTCGAAATTTTACTTCATGCTTAGTCTGGGAGTGGACAACACTCGTTCTTAGAAGTTTTAAATTAAAGGATCACTCTATATTACTAAGTTTATTACCATTTTACAAAGACTACAGCTCGAAGGACCAATCATGGTCTTCGGAGACCAAAGAACTACAGGGAACCGAAGTTTCTTTACAAGAAAACAACGAATATCTGAAGGTTTAAAATTTAAAGCATGGGTAGGAATTCCAACCCTAATAGCATATTTTTAACTTCACTTTAAATCAGTGTTTTATACGCGTGGCGCATGAAGTAACATTTCGAGTTTAGAAGAGCCCCGTGAAAATTTGTCTCGAGTCGCTGCGACAAATTTTCTACGGGGGGCTTTTCTAAACTCGAAATTTTACTTCATGCTTAGCCTGGGAGTGGACCGTCAAGATTTTCGACATGTCGAGATTTTCGATATTTCTAGATTTTTGTCGATTTATTCACAGTTTGTTATTATAGAATAGAATAGAATATTCACCCATTTAAAGTCGAGAAAATTATAAAATTAACTCTAAAAGTTAATTTTAGGTAAAATTTTGCATCTTTTATTATATTACATACGTCGATTTTATAAAAGAGTAAAATTTAAAGCTCAAACGAGTGTTCTCCACTCCCAGACTAAGCATGAAGTAAAATTTCGAGTTTAGAAAAGCCCCGCGTAGAAAATTTGTCGAGGGTCGCGCAGCGACCCGAGACAAATTTTCACGGGGCTTTTCTAAACTCGAAATGTTACTGCATGCGCCACGCGTATAAAACACTGATTTCAAGTGAAGTTAAAAATATACTATTGAAGTTGGAAATTTTTTATGGTTAAGTAACCAAATATGCATTCACAAATATTTGAATTATTCGAAAAATTAAATATTTATATTAAATTATGAATCATTTAGTAATTTAAATATTCATATTAGAATATTTAACTATTTGAATTAATCGAATTCGAAGGCTGGGAGCCTTAATAGCGATGATTCGAATTATTTTGGAGGATTTGAATCCGTGTATGAGGATTCGAATCCTTTTATAAGGATTCGAATCCTTTTATAAGAATTCGAATCCTTTTATAAGGATTCGAATCATCTACGTCTGGATTCGAATACGAATCCTTTGAAAAAAATGTAACGAATCCGGATCACGAATCCGTTTTGACTAAAGTATTCGAATACCTCTTTTGAATCCTCTAAAAGGATTCGAATCCGGGAATCGAATCCTGAATGATTCGAATCCTGCCCAGCTCTGATTTACAGTGGGTGAATATGAGGCTGTTCATAAAAATTATAATGAAATGCCAAACAGCATATTTTATTAAATATCACATTATTTGTTTATTATATTGAATTTGTACAAGCATTGTTTTAATGTAGAAATTAGTTTAATCGAACTATATTTTAATTAAAATATCATTGATTGTTTAAGAAGAGAATAACCATAGTATCAATGTAGAAAACAATGAAATCGAACCATATTTGAATAAAAATCACATTGATTGTTTAAAAAGAGCATAAGCATTGTTTCAATGTTAAACAAAATGATATCGAACCAAATTTTAATAAGTCACATGAATTTCTTAAAAAAGCATTTTTCAATGTAGATTTTTTTTATCAAACCATATTTTGATAAAAATCAAATTGATTGCTTAAAAATAGTACAAGCATTGTTTCAATGTAACAAAGAAATAAAACGACTCCAGACATATTTATAAAAAATCAAAGTTGATGCTAATTATTCAAATTCACGCATGGAATGGATAAATTCATAAAAACTTTGCAAATATTGTTTTAATGTTAGTAACAGGAATCGAGCGATTTTGGACAAATGTACAGGATGTTAAAGTTGATTATAAGTATTCAAAGTGGACGAAAAAGGCGTTTTTTAAAATATATAATCACACGATTTCGATAAAGTAAAATATAAAATCAACAAAGTGTTTCTTTAACTTTTCTTATTATAACGAACCGCGGGCAGCACAAAGATGGATTCAGATTTTCAAGTATGTTTTTCTGAAACATTAATACAACTTATACAATTGTTCTCTCGATTATTATCAACTGTTTCTATTGTGTACTTGATTTAAATTAAAGCCAAGTAGTTTCAAAATCATGTCTAATATGTGTTTAAATTTCTGTTTTATATTTTTATTTTGTCAAATTATTGCATTATAACATTTAAATGTATAATATATAAAATTACGAAAATGTTATTCGTGAAAATGCAAACAATGTCTTTTTTTAATTTAATTTAATTTATTTACGGAATCTCCAGTTTACAATAGATTAATACATATACATCTTAATACAATAAATTGACTAAACAAAAACAAAATCTAAATAAATTCTGTATTGTGGAGGCTTCTACTTCGTTATACATGTTAATTACACAATGAAACACTTTTAACTTTGTTTGTATAACACGTTTTATTTAATGTGACTGCAGTTTCGACAAATTTAGCTTGTCATTATCAAACATGGAGTAACTTAAACTAGAGGTTTTACAGGTATATATACACAATTACAAGACAGCGGTAAAAATGGGGGTGTACATTAGGTCAACCTGGTCGTTAATTAAGGGAATTCCCGGATTAGCGCGGGCTTTGTGTATCTCTAGTGCTTCTAGCAAATTCATTTTACGACCCTTTTCGGCATGATGGATTATGGTAAGTACATCTTTTTCAAAAGTGTGATTTTCGTCTAAAAGGTGTTTTGCAAAAGACGACTTATCACTCTGTTTAAGCCGAAAAGAGCGCAAATGTTCCCTCAATCTTATGTTGAAATTACGACCAGATTGGCCAATGTATATCCCTTGACAATCTGCGCAAGTTAATAACATCAAACATCTATTATACGCTGGAATATCATTTGAAAAAGAAACAATTAAATATAAATCGTTAACTTATTTTGGTAATGTCAGTTTTCAAGTTAAAAATATCCTAAAAAAGCATAATATTCAAGTTGCATTTAAACCGTACTGTAAAATCAATAACCATATCTTTAATAGTAAAACAAAATTAGATAAATTTAATAAATCCGGAATATATAAATTAACTTGCGCAGATTGTCAAGGGATATACATTGGCCAATCTGGTCGTAATTTCAACATAAGATTGAGGGAACATTTGCGCTCTTTTCGGCTTAAACAGAGTGATAAGTCGTCTTTTGCAAAACACCTTTTAGACGAAAATCACACTTTTGAAAAAGATGTACTTACCATAATCCATCATGCCGAAAAGGGTCGTAAAATGAATTTGCTAGAAGCACTAGAGATACACAAAGCCCGCGCTAATCCGGGAATTCCCTTAATTAACGACCAGGTTGACCTAATGTACACCCCCATTTTTACCGCTGTCTTGTAATTGTGTATATATACCTGTAAAACCTCTAGTTTAAGTTACTCCATGTTTGATAATGACAAGCTAAATTTGTCGAAACTGCAGTCACATTAAATAAAACGTGTTATACAAACAAAGTTAAAAGTGTTTCATTGTGTAAAATCTAAATATGCCAAACAAAATTTAAACTTATAACCCTACAGAAATATTTTATTTCAAAATATATTGCATATTGATCCCAAATAGTTCAAAACGTAACAATATGAAACAAGCTCCTTCCCACCTTCAAGTTACAATAAATAGATTAATTAATCAAATACTCAACCTTCAATCGATCAATTAATTATACAACCAATAAATTAATATATATATATATATATATATATATAAATATAATATGAATATAAATATAATATGAATATAAATATAAAATATATGACAAAACTTAATAAAAGGAACAGACCCAAACTCACACAAGATATCACAGCGATGTCAACAATACAAATTATCACAGATGGAACATAAATAGTATATGACGAATACATATTGAATAACAAACCACCAATATATATCTGTATATAAAAGGATAAAATGGTATCTTAACATGTACAACAAATGCAAATTATCACAGATTGAACATGAAGTGTAAATAACGAACACGTATCGAATTAGCAATAACAAATAATATAATAATCTTAATTAATAAGACAACTTAAGACAATAAATATCCATTGAAACAACTACTTCCCGTTTAAAGTGTACAAACTATAAGAAGCGTAAGCTTATTTTCTCGAATTCAAATAGTTTTGAAATTGAATTATTCTTATTTAAATGTATTATTAAATTATAGATTCCTTTAATAAATTAAATACAAGTATAAATAACATTGATAATACTTGGTTACAGAATACTTCAAAACATTAAAAGTGCGATTCTTTACGCAATCAACAACAAATGTGTCTTAAAATAAATGAAATAGTGAAATCTTAGTAAAAATTAAGATACTGGTGGTTTAAAATTAAGTCTAGAAAAAATTTGCAGTTATTGCATCTTTAATCAAACAGAAAAACTTCATAAAGGTTTTTATTTTATTTGATTTTCTCCATGTATTCAAAAAGTTTTCTTATTTATCAATATATCTTTGCCATATGTCTTTATTTATCAAGTGTTTTTCTCCATTTACATTTTCAAATCATTGATTCAGAGTTGAATCATTTAAAAACTATGTGAATATACGAAAAATCATTTTCAAATAAATAATAATTGATGCGTGAGCAATGCATTTCATAATAAATCAATGTTTTATGCGCCTGGCGCTTAAAGTAAATATTTCGAGTTTAGAAAAGCCTGACAATTTAAATCCACATTTTCGGGCTTTCCTAAACTCGAATGATGCTTATTCAAGGAATTTAAAGAGTCGTTAGGTAAACAAAAACACATATTTTATAGTCAATTGATTTTGTTTTAGTCTCTTCATACAAGTTTCTCTTGCTTAATCAAGCAGTTCAAACACTCGTTAGGTAAACAAAAAAAACAAATTACGAAGTAAATTGATTTAATTTTAATTTAAACTTACTATTAGCAGCAACTCGGTGATAAACCATGATGATTAGCTTTAAGAAACCCACAAACAAATAGACGAACCGTCAGATAGAGTACATAGTCTAATGACATGTGGAAAGGAATAGAAAACCGTTCCGTTTTATCCCTGATGGTAAACCGATGGTCGCTAGAATCCTCGTCCTTTAAAAATCCTTCCGTTTTCTTCCTTCAGCAGCTAATCGATATCACCCGTCGCGTCTCGTCTACAGTCTACCTCTAGCCCTATCCTTATCCTACACCCGCGCACCCACCACAATCCTTCTCTCGCACACACACCACCAAATTACATAGAAAAAAATACCACTTCTCGTCTTTATTGGTTATTAACAAAAATAAAAATCAATTCATCACTATTTAATAAAAAGAGTTCATTAAACTCGTTTTGGGCGAACTTGACTCTGGAGGAGTATACCAACAACTTTTGAATGGAAATGGAGAAGGTATGCCTCGCACCGCGGATGGCGTATGACTAAGCGATCGTCTGGATAATAAACAAGCGGTGCGGACCGAGAGCGGTCGACCAATGACGAAACGGCGCGATTATGACGTCATCCGGCGCCCACACGATTGAATCGCTGGCGGAATTCACGGAAATAACACTGTAAACGTTCGGCATTCATTGCCCGAACAACTGGAGTTTGTGCAAGACTCACCCTTGTTTCGATGATTTCATTCCGTTCTTAGGAAAATTGGCCAGGGTCTTGTTATTTTGGTGCGATTCGGTTTAAGTTTGGGGCGCGTTTTAGATAAATCAATCCACGTGCACTATGTTTTGAAATAGCCAATGAAGAGTGGACAAACAGTCGTAATGAGCATAAATCAAAAGGAAGTGGTCAATCAGAATGAAACTTATTTTTTGCAGTAGATGGCGGTATGAGCATATCTTAATATATAAGATTATCAATAGGCTTAAATAGTGCAAACATTTAAATTGCTACGTATTCAATTTTATCACTATTACGAGCATGTCTAATAATCCCGAAGTTCAACTAACTCTCATTAGCAAACATTTCAAAAACACAATTGTAAATAAATTGAAAAATCTGCAAATATGTTTAATTGTTTGTTAATAATCTGTACTGCCTTTTTTTTAGATTTAAGTTAGTTTTATGTTTTGTTTAAATTAGTTTAAGGTAGGCTTATTAATTTTCAATAAAAATGTTACTCAAAATTGTAAACTTAAAACAAAAGTAAGGTTGCCATGCAACGAACTTTGTAAATTATGACAAATAAATACGTCTAAATGAATGCTTATTCCATGCACATTGCACTTGGACTAAAACGCTTTGATAAAAATCAGGAAATTTGAAACAACGGAACGCGTTTGACTTACTCTAGTCGCATTGAGTTAGTCAAACGCTCAATGCATACGATTTTTGAAACTAATCAATAAGGAGTAGACAATTAGAAGCAATTAGATATGAACCAATGGAAAGCGACAGTGACGTGAATAGCTTTATGTGATGGCGGGATTTGAGTTAGTATTTTTAGAAGAATGAAAAAGTGAAATAAATTATTGGGCAGTTTTTAGAATATCGTTATGATATTTTGTGTGGACATCATGTAAATATTGTTCTTTCAGAATAATAATATAATAAGAAATATAATAATATAATAAAAGCATTAGAAAAACTTCATCAACAGGTTTTGGGTTTTAGATTGATCATTAATTGTCGTTTATGTCATGCATTGTTTTCTATATTTTTATTATTGACATAAATTAGAATTTTCCTATTATATCGTCAATCTATGTTAGTAATGAATACCACTCGGATTACACTGGTCTGCAAAAAAAATATTTTTTTTGAGCCCTGACACCATTCCTGCTGATTCTTATGTAAAATGACCTCCTGAATCCGAATATGACCTCCGTTTTCCCCCATCACCCACCGTTTTCGGGGGAGGCCCCCCACCTATTTTTATCACTTTTCGATAATTTGGAGGGATGAAATAGATTATTTTAGCCTTTACATTTCTTCTGAGGGGCTAGAGAGGTGAAAAGTTCCAAAACATGAACATTTGTAGCAAGGAGGTAGATTTGGGGGGGGATTTGCCCCCTTAAATTGTAAATAAATCATTAAAACTGATCAATTTTTTCCGCTTCTTTCGCAGTTTTTTCACTTATTTTCTACATATTCCAGCTTCCATTCCCTCTCATCCTCCCACAAACACCCCCAAATAATAAAAATATATTGCAACAATATATAGCAACAATAATAAAAATATACAGAGAGTTTTATATAACACCGAACATTTTCATAACGAGAATTTTTCTTTAAAGTATCCATACGTTGCACATTTTCCGATGCTCGGTTTATTAAAAGAATTCAATTTGAAGCTTTAAGCGAGTACTTTCCACTCCCAGGCTAAGAATGAAGTAAAATTTCGAGTTTAGAAAAGCCTGAAAATTTGGTTTGGTCGCGTAGCGCGAAGCGCGGAGCGGCCAAACCAAATTTTCAGGCTTTTCTAAACTCGAAATTTTACTTCATGCGCCACCGGCACAAAACACCGATTTAATGTAAAGTTCAGCGGTGTGTTATAAACTTCGTAATATGTCAGTGTTTGTACCGGTGGCGCATGAAGTAAAATTTCGAGTTTAGAAAAGCCTAAAAATTTGGTTTGGCCGCTCCGCGCTTCGCGCTACGCGTCCAAACCAAATTTTCAGGCTTTTCTAAACTCGAAATTTTACTTAATGCTTAGTCTGGGAGTGGAACACAACCATTTTGAATTTCAAATTAAACTCCTCTTAAAAAAACAACGATTATCTAAAGATTTACGGCATATACGCCGAAATTGGGACATGTATGCTTGAAAGAAAAACTCCCTGTATATACAAGTTGAGGCATTAATTGCAATTGATTAGCTACAATTTGTAATGGTCATATAGACAACCCAATTTACACATAACCTAAAAATTAAAGGTGTCAAATCGTATTTTATGAAAATGTTCGGTGTTGTATAAAACTCTCTGTATAGCAACAGTTCGGAAGATTCACTGTACCACGCTGGCGCTCTCAATACTCCCCCCGTTTCCCCCATCCATTGGAGGGGTGAAAAGGATTATTTTAGCTGTAAAGAATAATAAATAAAAAGTAAAATAATAAATGTAAAATAATAAATTCCTGGGCAAACCTGTGCGCGCGAGGTATTGAGAGCTCCAGCGTGGTACAGTGAATCTTCCGAACTGTTGCTATATATTTTTAATATTGTTGCTATATATTTTTATAATTGTTGCTATATATTGTTGCTATATATTTTTATTGTTTGGGGGAGGATGGAAGCTGGAATATGTAGAAAATAAGTGAAAAAACTGCGAAAAAAACGGAAAAATCGATAATTTTTAAGGATTTTTTTACAATTTAAGGGGGCAAATCCCCCCCCCAAATCTACCTCCTTGATACAAATGTTCATGTTTTGGAACTTTTCACCTCTCTAGCCCCTCAGAAGAAACGTAAAGGCAAAAATAATCCTCTTCATCCCTCCAAATTATCGAAAAGCGATAAAAATAGGTGGGGGGGCCTCCCCCGAAAACGGTGAGTGATGGGGGAAAACGGGGGCCATATTCGGATTCAGCAGGTCATTTTACATAAGAATCAGCAGGAATGGTGTGAGGGCCGATTTTCATGCCAACCAGTGTTATATGCAAAATCCATATTTGTTATTAAGAGGTATATCAACAGAATTGTAAGTTTTCTATGCATATCTAATGGTTTTTGATTAAATTATGCCAAAAATTAGATATGCATAGAAAACTTACAATTTAGTTGATATACCTCTTAATAACAAACATGCATTTTGCATATAACCCGGCCCTTAGTAATGACATTCTCTGACTATATTAGAATGTCCTTTAAGACATATGGAATAATGCCAATCCACGGTATTTTTTAACATTTTTTTAGTGTTACAATTTGTTACATTATGTTTTTTGTAATAGTAATCATGTACTTTGGTAATTTTGACGTTTTTGGACATTTTTCAACTGTTATGATACTTTTTCGAAATTTTTGACAATTAGAAACAAAATATATTAAAGCATTATAATAATCTATTCTAAGCCCACTGAGCAAAAATTAAACAAATAACATTATACTAACATTGTCGCAACATTAAACGTTGTTTTAATGTTGATGATACATTACTAAGATGTGATTGCTCAGTGGGAACTTTTTCAATTACCGGTAATCCGGTCAATTTCTGAATTAATACCGGTTTACTAATAGTTTAGTAGTAAATCACAAAATTATTATAAGATTACAAGGAAAATTTATAACATTCAATGATAATGGTTCCCACCCCTTGTTTAAGCATAAAATAAAACATCAATTTAAACAACGTTTCATCAACATTACAACTGCATGATATTAAGCGAATCAGATTTAAACAACATTTCATCAACTTTACAACTGCGTGACACATTCCTCAATCAACATTACAACAATGTTTCATGTTAAAGATATGTAAGTAGTTCAATTCCCTTATCTTCACTGTTTTATTTTAATTCTAGATGTACAAAAGGCCAAATCGTGCCTGAAGTGGCCTTTTTCAAACATTTTAAAAAGGGAACATCGTGCCTAAAATGTACATCTAGAATTAAAATAAAACCGTGAAAATAAAGGCATTTATCTACTTACATATCTATAACTAACACTTCACGTAACTCCAATAGGAATATCTGTAATGTTTCATGTAATGACTGTTATTACTCAAGTGTGTTTGCTCAATGGAAATTTATTAATATATTCACAAAAGTACAGAACGAACATCATAATTTATTTAGATGTAATAAAATGATAAATAACACACTTGTCGAAATTGCGTTGTACAGCTTCCTATTTTATAGCTATTAATCGATCGAGTGTAAATCCCGGGGGTTGGAGTTCAGTGCTCTGGCGTGATTGCAGCCCATTTGAAGAGGGGTCGGAATTGAAACAGTGTCAGAAGTGCATCCATCTGCACCCAACCGCCCCCCTCGGCAGACGTTTTATGGGGTGCGTTCGGCGCCAGAACGCAATTTCCACCCCTCTTAGAAACAAGGAAAAACGACAGAGCGATACGACGGAAAATTGCCTTAACGAACGGAATAGAGATAATAAATTTACTGATGATAATGATAACAACAGAAAATTTAATTAAACTGAAATAACGTAGATATATTTGAAACTTTGCAAGAAGTGAAGATGATATAACATACAGGCAGAGTTGGGCATTTTTTAGTCAATTGATGATGGCAGTTGTTAGTCATGACTAATAAGTAATTTTTTAATCATTAGTCACAAATTTATTTTGTTGATTGATGACTAATCAATCATCAATCAACTAATGATTGAAATAATCGTTAGTCATGACTAGAGCTCGGATTTCTAAGCACACAAAACTTGAAAAAAGTGCTTCACAAAGCAGCAATTTAAGCAAAAAAAGCAATATTTCAAGAAAAAAGAGTGTGATTTCATGCAAAAAAGCGTACCTTTGCTCACTTTATTATCATTTAAGGTACAGAGTCGGTAAATGAGCAAAGTAGTAGCAAATGTAATGGTCAAATTGGACAAACAATTTAACGTTATATTTTTGTAATTGTTATTGTAATTTTTCTGGGACCAACAAAAATATTTTGTACACTGCATATTATTTATTACTATCTCAGATATACAGAGAGTTATTCTTTCAAGTACACATATCTCAATATACTGTATACGCTGTAAATCTTCAGATATTCGTTGTTTTTGCAAATATTTTAAATTGAACTATCAAACGAGTGTTTTCCACTCCCAGATTAAGCATGAAGTAAAATTTCGAGTTTAGAAAAGCCTGAAAATTTGGTTTGGTCGTGTAGCGCGTAGCGCTACGCGACAAAACCAAATTTTCAGGCTTTTCTAAACTCGAAATTTTACTTCATGCGCCACGCGTACTAAACACTGATGTGATGTGATGTTCAGAATACACGTTTTTAGCAGACTGCTTTAGTAGAATATTTCGAACTTCACCTAAAATCAGTGTTTTATACGCGTGGCATATGATGTAAAATTTCGAGTTTATAAAAGCCTGAAAATTTGGTTTGGTCGCGTAGCGCTACACGCTACACGACTAAACCAAATTTTCAGCCTTTCCTAAACACGAAATTTTACTTCATGCCTAACATGGGAGTAGAAAACACTCGTTTAAGACTTCAAATTAAACTAACGAGTGCCTATAAACTGTCGTCATGGCAGTAGGTTCGTAATTAAATTCAGCACTGTGACACTACCCAATGACATATAATTGAATGTATTTGACGTTTCTAAGATTCACCGTTTCGTATGGCATAATCTAACATATGTAATTTGTTTTTCAAAGCAACCGAGATGCTGACAGTTTATAAACACTCTGTTTGGTGATGAGTAAAAACATGTGGTACTGTAAGTCTGGTTTATTCAATTGGTAAAAGTCGACTGATTACAAACATTCTTAAAGCTACCTACCACCTACCCTTAACCTAAGATGCCCGGGTGGGGGATTTACTACCCGGACGGGCCCACTGCCCAGTCAGAGCGGGCGTGGGCGTTAACACACTCGTTGTTTTAAAAAAACAAACGATTATCGGAAAAGTTACAGCTTATGCATAGATATATGTATATTTAAAAGATAAAATCCCAGTGTTTACCAAATTTTAGTGGTGGCAAATTCCACCGTCAGGGCCAAACGGGTTAAAATATTTAGAAAATATACATTTTTTTAAACGTAACACCCTATATAATATTTTATTTCCGATGGATAGAGAAGATCATTCTTAACATCATTACAAAAAAATCTTAAATAAGAAAACTATTCACGTATTACTGTTTCTTTAAATAGTATCAAGGATCCCTGAAAGTATTTAGTTTTGTATAACAAAAATCACTTTAAATAAAAATTATACTAACAGATACAATATACAAACTTTGTTTTAGTCATTTGTTAAAATCCTCTTTTGTTTTAAAGGCTTCTTGATTGTATTGACCAAACCGAAATATGTGAATAACTTTCTTATTTATTATTTTCTCTATCGATTGGTAATAACATGTACAGAGTGTTCCATACATACGATTTTTTAAAATTCTTTTTATTTAAAGTATAATAATAATCATATAAATGCATCAAAATGACGAAAAATCTGTGCCGTACTAAGCTATTTAGAAAAATTGATCATACATTCCTCTCATTTTTGAGACAGTTTATATATGATTCTATAAGGTTGACAATCTAAGATCTAACCTAACCCTAGCTTCATTTCCGGATACTAAGTTTTCTTAACCTATTACCCTAAGTAATGTTGGTTGTTGATTACATTATTATATGGCAGTTAACTAGCGATGAGATAAACAGTTATAACCGTTTCCGTTACTAAGAAATAACTAGATATTTTTAATGTTATTATACCGGGTGTAACACAAAACAGGGGTGATCTTGTTTTGTGTTACACCCGGTATAAATTATAAACATTATAAATAACTAGTTTTTTTAGTTATTATTTCAGATATAGATTTAAAATTAGTAGGATTATACTAAAAACACATTGGAGTTTAGTGGTTGTCAGGAAACTTATTACTTAGCTTTTTGACTGCGATAGTATTTCATAAATAATCATTGGGATTTTCTAAAGTATTAAAGATACGAAAACGATTAAATTAGAGAAAAGTTTCAATTGTTATTACAAAATAAAAATACGTTAATAAATGTAATCAAGCGTCGTTTGTTTTCAAGATATGGCGAACAAAGTGTAAATGGACAAACATTTCTTTTTGGTATAACTTAGTTAATTAAACTGGGAGACCCTGTATTAAATCTGCAAATTCCAATGTATTGCTAAGGACTGATTTAGGTTATGTATAAAATCTTAATTTAATATCTCTTTAATTAACAAAGTTATTGTAAGAATAACATTTATTGGATTTTTACTTTTTTCGTCATATCTTTAAAACAAATGATGTTAGATGATTGCTGTTGACTTACTCATAGTCAAAAGTATAAACTTTCATCTAATTTAACCAATTTAGTGTTTCTACTACTCTATAATTTGTATCTGGCATTTATTTCAAAAATATGATAAAAAAAGTGAAAATCGATAAAATATTATTTTACTTTAGCTTTGTTAATGAAGGAAACATTGAGCTTAAATGTTGTTCTTATGCCAACTAAATAATCCTTAAAAAATATGAAAGAAATTTGATTTTATATGGGGTGTTTTATTTTCTAAAATATGACAACTGCCATTTTAATTTAACATATGACACATTATTTCTAACTCAAATTTCCTGCTTTATTCAATGGTATAACAATCCAATATACCATTAGAAAAACTGAACTATTATGTAATATTTTAAATTATAAATTCTATTTATTTAGTTGTGTTTCTCAGATGTCATTTAGTGTATATTTCACATTTTAGCTACAGTTACAGTTGAATCTAGAATAAAATGGCATTCGGAAAGTATATCTCAGCCTCGCTTAGTCCCGCATTCCCCTTCCTTTCGTATCCTTCTTACTTAACAACCTCGAATGCCACTTTAGAGCAGTTCGCCCTTTAAATAACAAACTCATAGCAAAAATGAAATATTGTCTATTTTCACTTTTTTCGCCATATTTTGAAAACAAATGAAGATGAAATTTGTCAACGCGGTTTTAAATTTTTATAAGAAATGCAAATTTTTGTCTAATTTAACCGTCTTCGTATCTGTAATAATTTAGAAAATCCCAATGGCGAGCACGATAAAGCAAACGAACGGTATACTATTTTTACTGTTAGTTTCTTAGTCGACTGTATTTTCACTTTTATGGCATTATGACGTTAAGTCCCTTGATCGTATGTGAATTGTCGTTTGACAATTTATAAAAAAACGGTTGCTTCCTCATCAACTTCTATTAAAATTGATTTTCTGTTTTAGCGGCATAAAACTATTTCATCAATAAAACGACAATAAATGTATTATGCCAACTATCAATTGTTTTAATGCTGAAATGAGTGCCATTTACTGCCAGACTAAGCATAAAGTAAAATTTTTAGTTTAGGACTGTGATGAGTTTAGGACTGTGACCGGTGATCATCGTTTTTTTTAATAATTTTAAATTTTATGATCATTTCTGATGATTTTTTTTTATCCATTGCGACTCTTTGTGAATTATAATTTAAACATTTTATAAAAGTGGCTCTTTGCACCAAAAAGTTTGCCGACCCCTGGCTTAACCTATGAAATTGCTTACTAACCCAACTTGATATACTATCTCATATAATTAATCGGTAACTCTAGTATAGTCAGAAAAAAATTCATGTCGCTAACGTAGAAAGATAATGTACCTTTCTACGTTGACGTCATGATTTTCTCTTTGTTTAATTAATGAAAGTTCGTTGAAACAGAAAACTTGGAATTGTTTGGCATTTCGATATTTAAATTAAAGCTTGCATGGTTATTTTGACAAGTATCATGTAAGTACCTACACTTGTCTAAATAATAAAAAATGCCACGATTTAACGAACAAGCTCAAACACTTAGTTTCGATGTTCTAAAGTTCTTTAAGAAAACTCGATTTTTTTTAGTTTCTCAAGAGCAAGAGTGAGCTGTAAAACTTTAGATATTCGTTGTTTTTATAAAAGAGTTCAATTTGAAGCTTTAAACGAGTGTTTTCCACTCCCAGATTAAACATGAAGTAAAATTTAGAGTTTAGAAAAGCCTGAACGTTTGGTTTGATCGCGTGGCGAAGCAAAGTGACCTAAACAAATTTTCGGGCTTCTCTAAACTCGAAATTTTACTTCATGTTTAATCTGGGAGTGGAAAACAATCGTTTAAAGCTTTAAATTGAGCTCTTTTATAAAACAACGAATGTCGATAACTTTATATTTTTCTAATTATATATTACTTCTTCAAAACTTTTTCAAAATTTGACTTCACATTGACAGATTTATAAAAAAAAATGGGCACAGACATGCGCTTTTGTCGCTTTATTTTGTTTTCTGTGACGTCACGGTATAAGGCTAATGTGTTGACTATAACTAGTAAATAACCTAAATTTAGTATTGGGTTTCTAAAAATTTGATCGCAATGTTTAAAAGTTGCATCACTATTTAAGAATTAAATGTTAACAGGGCTGTGGGTGTGTTTGATACATTTACTTAAGAGGTGAAGGCCCTTTTGAGTAATTTCTTTCGCTACATGCTGTGATGTAAAAAACATTTTAAAGTAAAAATATTCTCTCTTATACTCTCTTTTCTATTAATAATTAGCCGTTAACCAAATATCAATAGAAAAAAACCTTATTGTTAACCCAAAACTAACATTATTTATAAAAGACTAATAATGAATTGTACTTGCAATGTATCTAATGACACTTTGGCAAGGAGCTTCGGTTATTTATACTTAATTTAAAAAAATATTTACATAGTTATTAAGGTCGGAACAGGACGCCGCAATTTCTGTTCAAAATTGCATTATTTATATCATCGCAAAAATGTGTTTATCCAGAAATCGACAAAAATAATCAGCACATCTAGTAAATAATAATATCGTTAATCGTGTGAAAACAGAAACAGGATATTTTAAATAGTATTTCTTTGGGTTACCAGCTTATATTAGGAGAACTGTGAGTGTAAATACACTTATGGAGAATCCATGAGTGTTTTTACACTCACAGTTCATCTAAGGAAATCCATGAATGGATTTTTGTGTATTTCTTATACTTTTTTTCTATTATTTTACTTTTTGAAAACTTTCCCCTTCGTTGTATTAACCCCCTATTTTTCACTCGTGGGAAATATTAAGAGAAAAAACACACCAATCAATCTTACACCCCCGCACACACACATTTTCAAAACACATATCACCGAGGGTTGGAAGAAAAGAAAGAAAGAAAAAACTTTCACCCCGAAAGCAACGCAGCAGCTCGTTCCCGTGTATGTACGTTTATTTGTTGCTTTTGTATTTGTAAAAGGGGGACGATTGATCATTTTTATGTGACTCGCGGAGTCCCCCAGATATGCACTCCGGATGGGGAAGTACAAAGGGCGGAGGAGGGAAAAAATAGGCAGCCAGAGAGGGCGGAGGAGGAAAGCCTTTTCCGCCCCCGAGGGAAAACTTGCGCCATTTCCAGGCATACGATATCGATTGCACCGAATGCAATTCGTGTAAAGTAAGAAGGGGCATTTGTAATAAATACTGTTTCTATTGGGGATTAATTGAAACAGAGAAAATGCTATAAATGTTTACTTGAAAACGTAATTCAGGGAGTTCTTTTTTTTTAAGTACACACTCTAATATATTGGATTTGTTGTAAATTTTTAGATATTCATCGTTTATGAATAGAGCTAAAATTGATGATATAAACGCGTGGTTTCCACTCCCAGGCTAAGCATGAAGTAAAATTTCGAGTTTAGAAATGCCTGAAAATTTGGATTTGCCGTCACGAGCGTATAAAACACTGATCTTCAGTAAACTTAAAAATAAACTACTAAAACAGTATGCTAAAGATATGAACATATTTTGAACTCCACAAAAATCAGTGTTTATACGAAAATTAACAGCTAAAATAATTAAGAAAAAGTATATTCCCTGTTTTCTTTAGGTTCAATTTAAAGCTTTAAACAAGTGTTTTCCACTCCCAGACTAAGCATAAAGTAAAATTTCGAGTTTAGAAAAGCCCCGTGAAAATTTGTCGAGGGTCGCGCAGCGACCCGAGATAAATTTTCTGGGCTTTTCTAAACTCGAAATTTTTCTTCATGCGCCACGCGTATATAACACTGATTTCAAGTGAGGTTCAAATATACATAAATTTCACAGTATTTTAGTGTTTTATACGCGTGACGCATGAAGTAAAATTTCGAGTTTAGAAAAGCCCAGAAAATTCGTCTCGGGTCGCTGCGCGACCCTCGACAAATTTTCACGGGGCTTTTCTAAACTCGAAATTTTACTTCATGCTTAGTCTGGGAGTGGAAAACACTCCTTTGCAACTTCAGTTTGACCTCTTTTCAAAAATAATGAATATCTATAGATTTAAAGCGAATGCATAGACAAAACCGGTCTACCTATTATTTTCTGGTAAATTACAATTTTGTTGTTTTAACGGTAAAATTAAATTAATTAAAATTTATAAAAACTTGTACACTTTATACAGGGTTATTTTCTTTTAACTATTAAAAAAAATATATCCCTGTATAAAGTGTACAAGTTTTTATAAATTTTAATTTATTTTTAACGGTAAAAGTGAATAAATTAAAATTTATCAAAACGTCTACACTTTATACAGGGATACTTTCTTTTAACTTTTGAAAGAAAATATCCCTGTGTAAAGTGTACAAGTTTTTAAAAATTTTAATTCATTTACTTTTACCGTTAAAACAACAAAATTATAATTTACCAGGAAATAATCGGTAAACCCGTTTTACTTACAAATTTACCGAATTAACAGCAAATAAAAAAATCGGTAAATTTACAGTCCCTATTAGTTCTGTAAATTTTACTTGATTTACGTGAAAAATGTAATATACATTACGCAAGTTGTTATTTCCGGGGTTAAAATGAGGGGTATAATTTCATAAAGAGGACACGCAATCTCTTGATGTTATGCACGTGACCATTGAAAATAATTAACAATGATGAGGGGATAATGATGAGGATAATGGAAAATAATATCGTTGAGTGTTATTTCATTAGGGAGTATTATGCATGTTACATGAACAAGCACTAAAAACGAGGCAAAATCAAAATGATTCAACGAAATTTCAGAAAACTATTCTTCAGCAAAAATGTACTCATATATTATTCTATACAGTCTTAAATAAGAATTGTAAATTTAATACGTATTTTACCAACATTTCCGAAAATTATTTTTTAGCTAAAATGTACTCGTATATTTTTCTATACAGTCTTAAATAAGGATTGCAAATTCACAATTTTTTTCAATTTTCAACCGATTTTGATTCACATATTTACCGAAATACTGGTAATTTCGGTAAATATGTGAATCAAAATCGGTTGAAAATTAAATTACTGGTTCTACTACTTTATCAAAATAAAGTTGTTTCGGAGGTAATAGTAATTAAATACATGGAAAATTAATTACTTTTATGCCCTGTATTATAAACGATTAATAAATCATTAGATAACTATTTGTGGAGTAAATTTATTTACCTAGTAAACTAATAGGCAAATAAAATTGCGCATTATAAAGCAAACCTACCAAATAAATAGCAATTCTAGAAAAAAATAATTTAATTAGTAGATTACAGACCGAAATTATACATTTTTATTGTGGCTATAACTGGAACCACCAATCAGTTAAATTGAATTGTCAATATTTCAAATTAAATTGTCAATAAACTTAGAAATTTAGTGTATTTCCTTATAATTATGGAGAATAACCGTGGAATAGGACAGAATTACACAGAACAAGAAAAAGAAAGCTTATTAGAAATTATAAAAGACTTAAACGAGTGTTTTCCACTCCCAGGCTAAGCATGAAGTAAAATTTCGAGTTTAGAAAAGCCTGAAAATTTGGTTTGGTCGCGTAGCGCGAAGCGCGGAGCGGCCAAACCAAATTTTCAGGCTTTTCTAAACTCGAAATTTTACTTCATGCGCCACGCGCACAAGACACTGATTTTAAGTGAAGTTCACTTGTTCACAATATTTCAGTGTTTTCAGTGTTAAATACGCGTGGCGCATGAAGTAAAATTTCGAGTTTAGAAAAGCATGAAAATTTGGTTTGGTCGCTCCGCGCTTCGCGCTACGCGACCAAACCAAATTTTCAGGCTTTTCTAAACTCGAAATTTTACTTCATGCTTAGTCTGGGAGTGGAAAACACTCGTTTAAAACTTTAAATGGAACTAATTTTAAAAAAGCGTATGCATATGTATAAAAATCCTTGGTTATGTCTGATTTGAAAAACGTTAGGTCGTCGATTCCTTAGAATGTCTTGTAGTTCGAATTAATCACTGCCAGGGAAGATACTATGAGCGAACTTAAATATGACACGGATGATATGGTAGACATGATAACCATAATGAAGTTAATAAATACAAGTAGTAGAATCTAAAGTAATTCTAATAATATAATACAATTTTGACTTTTAACTGTACAATTATTTAGAGAATAAAATTTACTTGGTAGAAAAACACACAAATAATTTACTGGGGAGATTTATTAGCCAAATAAAGTTATTTTGTGTTTATAATACCGAAATCTTTGAAATGAATTAATTTATTCCTAAAGTAAATTTATTTAGGGTATAAAACGTTTTATAATATCGGGCATTAACGAGTTACCTTTACCGACGGTTTCCACCGCTTGATTAAGCATACAGGGTGTCCTGAATAACCAGTCGATGCATGGGTATCTTCTAAACGGTAAGAAATAGAAAATCGGTTAAATGGGAGAAAATATTTAGGACAATGAGTAGTTATAAAGAAAAATAAAATATCGCAAAAATCGTTTTTTTTACAGTGCGCTCTGAACGTAAAACTTTTTTTGTTGGTTTTACACTGAACATAGACAGTACTCATTGTCGTGCATATTTTAAAGATACCCATGCATCGAATACTTAATCGGGACACCCTGTATAGCAAAATATAGAGTTTAGAAAAGCCTGAAAATATAGATTGAGAAGCGTACCAAAGCGTAAAATAGTATACTACAGATGTTCCGATTCCAAACAAATATCAATATTGAGTATCGATTATATCGTATATTGAGTATTGATTATATCGTATATTGAGTATCGATTATATCGTTTCTTAAAGTATCAATACGTCAAAATATCGCAGTTTAAGTATGAATAATCAAAATATCAATACAGTTCGATACTAAATACTAAACAATTTTTAGACATTAATCGTGATCTCATTTAGTAGTTTTCTTTATTATGAAATTCGGAGTTAAAAACATATGGTTTGGGGGGGTTTTTAAACTTTCCGGAAACGGTCGAGAAAACGAGCCTCTCAGAGGAGAGTACGGAATATTTCCGGCCTGTAAAACAGACAGACTGCCGCCGGCTAGATTGATTGTGGCAAAAGGAACCCACACTCACCTGACTTAGCTTCTGTGACGTGCGCAACCAGTGTTGCCAACCCTACCGATTTTTCGGTTGATCTACTGATTTTTAGGTGATTATACCGATCTACCGATTTTCCTCTAAATTCTACCGAATTCTTTATTTTTTTCGATTTTGTAGTATTCTGTATTTATTTTTGAAATATAGTTCATAAGAGGCCAGTGTCAGTCAGTCCGATGTTGAACTTATGCTAAGTTTCGCTTAGAAAGTGTACTTTGTAATTTAACATGAGTGATTCAAGTAATAATGGTGAAGGTTCAAGTGCTGGAGTCATTAAGAAAAAGAAGTATTTACAATTTTATAAAAACGAATGGGAAAAGATACCTGAGTATAAAGAATGGCTAACAAATAGCAGAAAAGGCGTACAGTATGCAACATGTAAATCATGTGACAAAGATATTAATATAACAAGTGGTAAAAATGCATTGTTTAAACATAATATTTCAACAACGCATCAGACAAAAGTGAAAAGTATGTTAAAGCAATCTACATTGACGGCTTTTACCACTACAGGTTCATCGAAAGCAAAATGTGACGAGGATATTAAAAAAGGTATATTATAATGTCGGTTCATTTTTATAAACAATTGTCAGTTTGTAACGTAGTCTCATTATCATTCATTATTATTAAGATTTGTTATTACTTACCTATTATTATTAACACTTTGTAAAAAATCGATTTTCGTAATTTGAAAATGTATTTGCCAACCTTAAATAATATCAATAAGCGAGTGCGTAAAAGACGCGATCAATTGCAGTTTAAGGGAGATTTATACCGAAATGTCAAAATAATGATGAAATAAATATTACGCAGTGATAAATATTAATTGATGAATTATTATTTAAAAATAAATAAATAGTTAAAAAAACGTGCCACTATTGGCCATCAGTTTACAAACGCAATTGATCGCGTATTTTACGCATATTGAGAATTATAAAAAATATTGTATTCTTTTCCACAGCCGACATGCGACACAGGCATGTTGCGTATAAATCAGTCAAAAATCTCTTTTTAAATAAAAGAAAAGATTCGTTCCTTACTTCACATTTTATAGACTGTTTGATATTAGCAATTGGTTATTAAAAATAATAGACTAGACTAAATTAATTGTTAATGTGGTTACTATTTCTAGGAGAAATACGTTTAGCAGCATTTGGTGCAGAACACAATTTGTCATTTGTTGTTATGGATCATCTAGTTAAAGTAATTGCTGCTGTTTGCCACGATTCTAATATTGCTAAAGGTTTAGCTTGCGGAAGAACAAAAACTACTGCAATAGTCAAACATGTTCTAGGAAAATAAGCCCTGGATTCACTTTGTGAACATCTTCGCCACAATAATTTTTCCTTAATAGTAGATGAATCTACGGACAGAAGTACAACAAAGCACTTGTGTTTAACAGTAAGAACTGTTTTAAATGATAGTGTCTCTGACATGTTTTTGGGTTTAATTAAACTTTCTAGGGCTGATGCCACTACACTGTACAGTAAGATTGTAACATTTTTTGAAAAGCATGAAATACCATATAAAAAGAATTTAATCGGTTTCGCTTCTGACGGTGCAAATGTAATGATGGGGGAACATCATTCGTTAATGTCGTTATTGAAAAACGATATTTCCTCATTATATGTAATGAAATGCATTTGTCACACATTTCATTTGTGTGCCTCGTATGCCTGTAGAAAAGTTCCAAGGTTTGTAGAAGATCTCACGAGAGATATTTATAATTATTTTGGTTCGAGTCCTAAACGAATTTCAGAGTTTACAGAGTTCCAAAATTTTTGTAATGTCAAAGTGCACAAAATTTTACACCCATCCCAGACAAGGTGGTTATCTGTTCTATCAGTAGTATCAAGAATTTTGGAACAATATGATGCTCTGCAATTGTTTTTTACAAATGCAGTCAGTAGGAAAGATGTGTTAGCTGCAGAAAATATATTAACAAAATTAAATGATCCAGTTGCAAAATTATTCCTACAGTTTTTAGAATTCGTATTGCCTTTTTTTAATAATTTAAATAGAGAAATTCAGTCAGAAAGTCCAAAGTTACATCTTATTTATAGTAATATTTGCAAAATTTTAAAAACTATTTTTGACTGTTTTATTAAGAGAGATTATTTGCAAAATACTTCAATTGAAAATATTGACTTTAAAAATTCTAAAAAATATTTAAATATTGATGACATGTACTTTGGTGCTAACGTAATCCAAACAATTGCTAAAGAAGAGATTACTGATGAGAAAATAAGTTCTTTTAAATTAAGATGTTTGGAATTTTATGTAGAGAGTTGTAATCAAATAGTTCGTTTTCCACTAAAAAACAACCCACTAAAATTATTTAAGTTTCTTGATCCTGTGGTAGTTAAATCTGGTTCTGTCCATTCGATTTCAGACGTGGCCATATTATTTCCAAATTTAATAGATCACACAAATTTACAAACATTGGACAGTGAGTGGCGATTGTTGAGAAATACTGATGAGATACATTCATTATCCAATGATATACAAACATTTTGGAATGACGTTCACAAATTTAAATTCGGTGATGAAACTTTAATGTTTAATTCATTAACAACTTATGTGTACAACTTATTATGTCTTCCACATTCATCTGCCAACGTAGAAAGAATTTTTTCATCTATAAATTTACTAAAAACGAAACAACGAAATAAACTGGAAACAGACACTATTGTAGGATTATTACATACTAAGCAATATATAGGTGACCAAGAATGCCATAATTTTAAAATTGAAAAAAAGTTAACATCACTTATGAATAAACATAATTTGTATGAAAATATTAATGAATCCCAAGACTGATAAATTGCCCCATTGGTTCCCTATGGATAGAAATTATTAGTAAATATTCATATTATTTATTATAAACTATTATTTTTTGTATAATTCTTTTTGTTCATTATTTATATAAGTATAAAGATTAGTTATATAAGAAATGTTTAAAAATTTTTGTTTAAAATTGTTCGCAAATGCATTTTATTTTTGTTGTATTATTTATAAAAATGTAATTTTAATAAATTTGTAAGTAACATTTAATAATTTTACTTTTAATCCCTAAATAAAGACAAAATAAATTAAATAATATACAAAATTTAAATCTACCGATTTTTGTGCGTAATCTACCGAAAAATTACGGCGATATCTACCGATGAAGCCTTGCCGAGGTTGGCAACACTGTGCGCAACATAGGCGGAAGGGTTGTAAGGTCCTTACGCGCGTTTGCCCCACGTTTTTTTCACTCCCAGAGGTTTCTGGCAGCCGAACACTGATCACTAGTAAAGTTAATATGTGCAATAAACAATCGACGTCACTGTTATCCCGCAACCCCTTTGCTTTTCTAAGTCACACGCGTTTTGCGTCCATGCTCTCTCGACTTCTTTTCAACTTCCACTCACGCGCCCGCTGCGCATAAGTGTGGGGTGATGGGGGTAAACAAAAAAGGGTTTAGAAATAAATTGGGAATTTGAGCCAATCTGTCTTCCCATTCAATATCTCTACCGAACACATATAAAACAACATTTCTTTTAGCGTCTAAAATTAAAAGGAAGTTTGTCAATTTATAAATAATTTTGTTGTGCTTTTCACAATAAATAAATTTGGATGATTATTCGTAAGATTAGTTTAACAAAAAACATGCTCACTTCACAATATTTCATTGTAAAGATTTTTAAAATCTGTAATTTCGGAGATACGAAAAAAAAGCAGAATATGGTTGTTTAATATACCGGGTGTTCGATAAAAAACGCCCAAGTCATAGCTCAGTTATTTATTGACCGATTTAAATGAACAAAAAAAACAAAGTCAATGGTCGTTTTATTACTATAAATTGACAGAAATTGTATATTTTTTTAAAATTAAGTTTATTGTAAAATAAAAGTCATTTTTAAATGTTTAAATGGCTGCATATACTTTTCTTATTTTATTATATTAGAGATTGTTTTTCCAATTATGCCCGATATTGATTTCAGTTTTATATTTATGCCAGAAAAATATAATAATAAATCATTCACTTATAAAAAGGCTTTTATTTTATTCCTTACCTTATTTTTAATTTAATAAAAAGTGAAGAAAGGAAAAACTTATTTTATGTGTAATAATCACTTTACGTAAACGATGGTGGGCCTTCGAACACAAGTAAGCTATGTATGTTATTTCTTTTTTGTGGCATATCATGTTTTACTAAAAACAATCAAAATTTTTAGTATGGCTTACCATGTTGTTGTAGTAATAACATAATAACATTAACCAGAGTAACAGAAACAACACCTGAAAAAAACCGCCATTTCTTTGGAGACAAAGAAGAGATGAAAGTTATAAAGAAATCATATAAAAAAGAAGAAATAAATTTAAAAAAAATATTCAACAGCAAAATGCAAGAAAAATATTAAAAGTCGTGAGTTGGGTTCACGATGCAGATGCACGAACAATAGCAGAGAGAAACTCAGTAATACCATTGATTAATATTCTCTTAATTCATTAGTAATACCCATAAATTAAATTCTACAAATTGAGACTAATCAATATCAAATTGGGAATAAGCAATATTAGGACTTCACGCATAGTTGCCAGATTAATCACAATTAAATTGGGAATAAACAACATCAAATTGGGAATCAGAAATTTCAAATTGGGATTAAACTAATATTTTTTAAGAAATAACCAGTTTAAATAATTTAGCAAAAATAACAGAAACTATATTTATTTGACATGTTTTGTATCAGTCTTCTAAATTTAGAGTATTTTTGAATGTGAGCAATAAATAGAGAGTTTTTTTTTCAATATACATTTTCCTATTACAGCGTATATGCTGTATATCTTGAGATATTCGTTGTTTCTTTTTTTTAAGAGTTCAATTTGAAGCTTTAAACGAGTGTTTTCCACTCCCAGGTAAAGCATGAAGTAAAATTTCGCGTTTAGAAAAGCCCCACGTAAAAAATTTGTCGAGGGTCGCGTAGCGACCCGAGACAAATTTTCACGGGGCTTTTCTAAACTCGAAATTTTACTTCATGCACCACGCGTATAAAACACTGAAATATTGTGAAATTCTCAATATGCTACTAAAGTAGTATGCTAAAGACGTATATTTTGAACATCAATTTAAAACCAGTGCTTCCTATTTTTTAACAGTTAATGCAGATTTGTGTGGTGACAAATATTAACAATACAGAAATTCATATTTTCTTGTAAAATCATTTACAATTTTTTGTAGGCAATAACATGATAAATCACAATATTTTAAAATAAAATTGTTTTTCAGAAGACAATTACATTTTTGTATTCCCTATCTAAGAATATTTGTCAGAAAGATACCTAAATAAATTATTAAAAATGCTTTAATTTTAAATTTCATAGTAATACATTTTACACATTCATAGTATTACATTTTACACATGTTTTGTATCAGTCTTCTAAATTTAGAGTATTTTTGAATGTGAGCAATATATAGAGAGTTTTTTTTTTCAATATACATTTTCCTATTACAGCGTATATGCTGTATATCTTGAGATATTCGTTGTTTCTTTTTTTTACGAGTTCAATTTGAAGCTTTAAACGAGTGTTTTTCACTCCCAGGTAAAGCATGAAGTAAAATTTCGAGTTTAGAAAAGCCCCGCGTAGAAAATTTGTCTCGGGTCGCGTAGCGACCCGAGACAAATTTTCACGGGGCTTTTCTAAACTCGAAATTTTACTTCATGCGCCACGCGAATAAAACACTGAAATATTGTGAAATTCACAATATGCTACTAAAGCAGTATGCTAAAGACGTATATTTTGAACATCAATTTAAAACCAGTGCTTCCCATTTTTTAACAGTTAATGCAGATTTGTGTGGTGACAAATATTAACAATACAGAAATTCATATTTTCTTGTAAAATCATTTACAATTTTTTGTAGGCAATAACATGATAAATCACAATATTTTAAAATAAAATTGTTTTTCAGAAGACAATTACATTTTTGTATTACCTATCTAAGAATATTTGTCAGAAAGATACCTAAATAAATGATTAAAAATGCTTTAATTTTAAATTTCATAGTAATAAATTGAAATTTAAAAAAAATGTGTAAAATGACATATTTTTTAAATTTCAAACTCCATTAACTTGTTTTTGTTACTTGTGGCATATCACGTTATTACAATAAGCCATTCAATTATTTGATTATGTTTTATCTAGTGATTAATGGGTTTGTTCGTTTGTACTGCACTAAGTTAAACCGAGTTCAAGTTTGTCACGTCACAGTTCACGTTAGTGTAACTTTACATTTATAATTGTAGGCGTCCAGTTCATAAAACGAACAGATTCAGTGCAAAAAGTGTAAAAAGTACTGCACTAGTTCATGTAACGCACAGACCTATTGAAAAGCTAGTTGGAGATATAAATAAATATATGTGTTTCAAATATGTTCAAAAACTTTAATCGTCTACACTTCAATATTGCCCATTCTAAATTTTTTCGTTGACACAGTTAGTAATTTTAATAAAATTTCATCACCCACTAACGTAACATTCCGTGCCTTTTTTTTCTCTATATGCGAGCGAATCTAGTTTGCGGAAAATTTCAGGTGTGCAGATAAACACGTTCCTCGTCGAGCAGATGGGTTTTGTTGTTTTCGAAACGAGTGCATGTGCAGTAAGTGCGAAAACGTTCCATCTGGAAATTACTGCGACCGGCACGTTCTGCAAACATCCAAAACACCCCCCAACCCTCGAACAACCCCCTAGCCATGTACATGATTTCATTTTAGTGCCGGAGACGTGTCGATAATTTATTGTCGATTTTACGTACATATTTCGAGAAAATAGTTTATAATGCGCAGAGTGTTATGTTGTATAAATGTACGACTTGAATAGTTCTATAATGTATGAGATAAATAACAAAAAAAATAAATCATAATATGAATAAAACGTTAAGTCTAATGTAGGAATTTGTCCTGAAATACAATGCAAATTCTATTAGGAAATTTTTACTTAAGCTTGTATTAGATAAAACTATTTTCTTGTACAAGAAAATAGTATACTATTTTCTATCATGGTGTAATACACAAAATATGACTAAACGCGAATCGTGTACAGTTTTGTATAATAGAAATAGGTCATGTTCTATTTGGTACACCATGATAGAAAATAGTATAGTATTTTCTTGTCCAAGAAAGTAGTGTCGTCTAATTTAAGCTTTAGGATTGTAATCGGTTAACCCAGTGCCGGCGCTAGGGTTTATACCGCTACAGGCAAACTAGATTTCGCGGCTCTATCCTAAATGCAGTTTTTTTACATAGAATTTTAGTTATTGTAAGATCAGTTTTCTTGAATGATAATTTTAATAGAACATCTTTAATCCTGTTTATACAGACTACACAAAATCTACAAACCAAATTTTCAGGCTTTTCTAAACTCGAAATTTTACTTCATGCTTAGTCTGGGAGCGGAAAACACTCGTTTAAACTTCAAATCAAATTCTTTTAATAAACCGAGCGTCGGCAAATGCACAACGTATGCTTATGTGTACTTAAAAGAAAAATTCTAGTTATGAAAATGTTTGGTGTTATATAAAACTCTCTGTATATTTTCATTATTTGCCAAGTATGTGAAGAATGATTTAAAAAAATAAATAATTTTTGAGTTCGTTTAAAGCACCGAAAACATTTTGGCCTCCCAGATCATTCAAATATCCCACTGTGCATCGGTGGAAACAAAATTGGGACACGTAAATTTTTATTAGCATCTGTCAAACTTTAGACTTGTCAGTTACTTGTCATTTGATGTGTCAACAATTACAGTCTCTTTCTTTTTCGATAATTTCTTTCATTTGCATATTTTCATTGTCACTCAATATTATAACCTCTTTTTAAAAAACCTGACTTAACCGGTTTAAATTTGGTGATGTTTGACATTATGCAACTTCCGATTTGTCCCAACATTTAATATCCACCGATGGTACATTTGATTGTGATTCTTAGTTAGTCTCAATGTTGTTCATTTTTAAAACGTTGATGAATTTCTGCAACGTTTTGTCAATCATAATTGAAAATTGAGATAAAGTTGACGAATACAGAAATTAATTAATTTATGAATTACAGTTTAATTTTTCTGGAAATTTGAAAAAGTAGGTATTAACATATTTTTGCTCGTATCTGTAACAATTTGCCGCCCCTTTATTTTATAAACCATTTTGCATACAAACAGATATCTCAGACAACCAATATAGGTATATAATTCAAAAAAATACTATTAATTTTAACTCTCGTCACAGAATTTAAGTATTTAAAACTTAAAAATGTAACAATTTTCAGAAATTTATAGGCTTTAAATGTATACGCTGGAAGTATTCGGAGATTCGTTGTTTTTTTAAAAGAGTTGAATTTTAAAGCTTATAACGATTGTTCTCCACTCCCAGACAAATCA
Source organism: Philonthus cognatus (assembly GCA_932526585.2). Lineage (NCBI taxonomy): Eukaryota > Metazoa > Arthropoda > Insecta > Coleoptera > Staphylinidae > Philonthus > Philonthus cognatus. Next base: position 74,709,606 of record OW052244.1, read on the forward strand.
TGAGCAAAATTTTGAGGCTTTTTTAAACTCGAAATTCTACTTCATACGCTACGCGTATAAAACACTAAAATATTGTGAAGTTCAAAGTATTCTGCTAAAGAAACAGTCTATTTTGAAACGTCACATTAAAGCATACTTTTGGGTGAATGCGCCGGACTAGGGCATTTTACTTTGAATTTTGTTGTTTTATTACCAATACAATTATGTTATAATTTAAGTTATTAACTGTTTGGAGCTTTATCTTTAATAACAAGATAAATTGAATTATATTTAAAACAAATAAATACATATAATTATTAATTCAATTTATCCTGTTATTAAAGATAAAGCCTCAATCAGTTATACCGGGTTTGACTTGGCAGACGCAACATAGGAAATCCATGTAAATTTTGAAATGTTCAAATTTTGGCTCCCCTATTTATTTTAGAAACAAAGTATATTTACCTTTTTGTAGAAGGAATACTTCTGAATTCATTCGTATTAACGTTTATCACTTTATGTTTCTCTAAGTTAAAATAATTAAGAAATCATAATGTGATTTTATAAAAATTATGACATGCCATGGAATTGAAACAACAACTGCGGATGTCAAAATGGCAAAGGATATCGTAGTCACTTGATTAAACTAAATGTTTTCGAATGATTTACACTATACAAGAAAAATGTCAATATTTTTATAAAATCACATTACTTTTTCTTAATTATTTTAGCGGTTAATTTTCTGACATTCGTTGATTTTTAAAAGAGTTCAATTCGAGGCTTTAAGCGAGTGTTTTCCATTCCCAGACTAAGCATGAAGTAAAATTTCGAGTTTAGAAAAGCCCCGTGAAAATTTGTCTCGGGTCGCGCAGCGACCCGAGACAAATTTTCTGGGCTTTTCTAAACTCGAAATTTTACTTCATGCGCCACGCCTATAAAACACAGATTTTAAGTGAAGTTTGAATATACATAAATTTGACAATATTATAATGTTTTAAACGCGTGGTGCATGAAGTAATATTTCGAGTTTAGAAAAGCCCAGAAAATTTGTCTCGGGTCGCATCGCTTTATGCTTAGTCTGGGAGTGGAAAACACTTGTTTAAAGCTTTAAACCGAACTTAAAAAAAACAGGGAATATTCGCAATTGTTGTATCAATTCCATGGTATGTCATTATTTTTATAAAACCTCATTACATTTCTTAATTATTTTAACTTAAAGAAACGTAAATTGTTAAGTGCGAACATTAATAAATTTAGAATTGTCCCCTCTACAAAAAAGTGAAATATATTTTGTCTCTAAAATAACTAGGGAAGCCAATATTTAAACACTTTATAATTAACATGCGATTTCCTATGTTGCGTCCGCCAAGTCAACACCCGGTATATCAATAACATATACTGGCAAAAATGTTAAAAAGCATAAATAATAATATTGCATTTAAAACCAATAATTTATTAGGCAGCATAACTAGAAATAATAAAGCAAAACGATAAAAACTCAGCAAAGTGGTGTCTATTTGTTAACTTGCAAAGACTGCCCCAAACATACGTTGGACAAACAGAAAGATCATTCGAGAATAGAATAACTCGACATAAAACCAGTTTTGAACAAAAGAAGACCAACTCTATATATGCGAACCACCCCATCGAAGAGAACCACTACTTCGACGAAAAATTCAAGATATTATATAAGGAAAAAGGTCGGAAACTAAACATCATGGAGAGCATGGAGATAAATAAAAGAACATTTACAGGACATCTTCTTAGCGACGAACTGGACTTCACAAATTTACCACTACTTAATTTAAAGTTTTCAAAAAAATCCCTCCCCCTCATACACTCATAAACCTTGTGTATATATACCCGAACAGACTAATGTTGTGTACCCCTTTTTTTACCTAAAGAAGCCACAGTGTAGCGAACCAATTGTATCGAGATTACAATCGACATTGAAAGACAATATAGTGATATTTAATAAAAGACATTTCATAAAAGTTACATAGAAATAAATGGTGAATGCGCCGGGTTAAATATTTTACATACACCCTATCTAGTAACCGCATTACACCACACTGTCATCTTGACGCGTATAATTGACATTACCTACACATGCACGTAATAGCTTTGACAAGTATATTACATGCTGACAGCTGAACAGCTGATTGATTACCGCACAACGAAATGACATTTCTTTCATGTATATTGATCAAGTAGTCATTTAGTTTTCATCAATGTCATGTTACTATCAAAAATTATTGAATAAATAAGTTGTTCTTTCATGCTCATTGTTTATTTTGTCAAGGCGTAGGTAAAGTATCGTACGTTTCTCGAGTGGTATGGCAATTACATACTCGCGGAATACTGCACTCGCCGCTGCGCGGCTCGTGCGCAACATATCCGCTCATATGTAATATGCTACATACCACTCTCGTAACGTAATATATTATTATGATACACCTCATAATTTTCAAATTAAAATGTTGTGTATGTATTCTGTTATTTATAATCTGTTTATTGTATGTTTGTTATAAGGTAATCGATAGTAATTCTTTTGTTAGTTTTCAATGCAGTTTGTTATTTCATTTTAAAAAGATCTGCTTATTGTATTTTTAGTAATACGTAACATAAATTACGTGTTTATTTTGCAACTACAGCAATTAACTGAATTCAATAAATAATCAGTTTATTGAACCTAAATATTGTCTCAATTTAAAAACCGGTTAAAGCGTATTGTGACCAGTAACCAGCGCATTGTGACCAGTAAAGATTGTTATTTACACAATTTTCTAAATCAATATCATATTATTCGTGTTTAATTTATTGCTTTAATAGTGTTTGTCAAAATACTGTCTACATACGTTTGTTATTTACCGTCTTTCTTTAAGTGATATTTATCTGTGATATTTTATATACCCTCTTTTTAGAAGTGATATTTCATCTGTGATATTTTAGCATTAATTGTGTTAGTATCTTTGTATTTTGTTTTGCAAAATAAACTGTGATATTTCTATTTAAAACCGCGATGCAATCTTTACTGGTTATTATTTATATACTTTTTTTACACCGTATTTATTTATTTTTTATTATCATTTGTTATTTACCGTCTATCTTTAAGTGGTATTTATCTGTGATATTTTATATACCCTCTTCTTAGAAGTGATATGTCATCTGTGATATTTTAGCTTCAATTGTGATAGTATCTTTGTATTATGTTTTGCAAAATAAACTGTGATATTTTATTTAAAACTGCGATGCAATCTTTACTGGTTATTATTTATATACTTTTTTTACACCGTATTTATTCATTTTTTATTATCATTAATATATGTATGGTTTTTACACTGTTGTCTATTTATTATATTTATGCTATTTTTTTAATGCATTTGTTGTAACGGTTAAGTAACATTAATTTAAACCTTAGCTATTGAACCATTGGATAGTCATGTGACAGTGTGTAACGCCTTCAAGTTTGTTAGAAAAATAGAAAAGAAAGTAATTTTGTAATTTATTGGGTATGATAACTTATGTATAAATAACTGAATGTCTTACATTTGTAAAAAAATGGTGAATTCGGTAAATAATGTTTAATACTATTATTATTATCACTTTAAATAAAGTTACAAAAAATCACCCGAGCTCTATTAGCTATGTATTCTTATTTTTATTAGAGTGTTTATTGTTATTATCTTAGTTGGCATAAATTTAGTTGTGTTCTAGGTTTTATGCGGTAGTGATAATTTCGTTGAAAATTGGCAATCTCGCTTGTGCGATTTTGCGTTTAAGCCGCCGTGTTTCTGAAATTTATTTAATTGCAAATTCCTAGTTACTAATCCCATTAAGGTTCCGAACGACACAGTGCACTGTTCTGCGGGATTTAATCCGATAAAAGTCTAACACAGGAATGGTCCTTATAATTGGATTTCCCTAAAACACGTACACAAAAATAAATTCTAAATACTACAAATCCAAAATGATATGAACGTTAGTGTTTTTTTTTTTAGGAATATAGTGAATCTTATATTATATATTTAACTTGTAAAAATAAATATTGGAAATAAAACAATAAAATTCAAAGTAAAATTCTGAGGCTGACGCATTCGCCCTAAAGTATTCTTTCTTATTTGAGCTAAAATATAAATCCCGGCGCATTCACCATAGCACTTATTGTATATTAGCCAAAAATTTTTAAAGTCCAATTTAAATAAATTCAATATATATATATATATATATATATATATATATATATATATATATATATACATAAAATTGCATGTTAATTTTAAAGTGTTCAAATATTGGCTTCCCTATGTAATTTAGTGACAAAATGTATTTCACTTTTTTGTAGAGGAAAAAATTCTAAATCTATGAATGTTCACACTTAACACTGTACGTTTCTCTAAGTTAAAATAATTAAGAAATAATAATGTCATTTTATAAAAATAATAACATACCTTGGAATTGATACAACAATTGCGGATATTCCCTGTTATTTTTAAGGTCAATTTAAAGCTATAAACAAGTGTTTTCCACTCCCAGGCTAAGCATGAAGTAAAATTTCGAGTTCAGAAAAGCCCCGTGAAAATTTTCACGGGGCTTTTCTAAACTCGAAATTTTACTTCATGCTTAATCTGGGAGTGGAAAACACTCGCTTAAAGCCTCAAATTGAACTTAAAAAAATATCTAAAGATTTAAAGAAAATAATAAAATAATTTCTTTTAGGTAAACATACGCCTAAGCTGTACATTTGCCGACATTCGTTGTTTTTTAAATGAGTGCTTTAATCTTTAAACGAATGTTTTCCACTCCCCGACGAAGTGAAAATTTGTCGAGGGTCGCGCAGCGGCCCGAGACAAATTTTCTGGGCTTTTCTAAACTCGAAATTTTACTTCATGCGCCACGCGTATAAAACTGTGATTTCAAGTGAGGTTCAAATATACATAAAATTAATAATATTTTAGTGTTTCATACGCGTGGCGCATGAAGTAAAATTTCGAGTTTAGAAAAGCCCAGAAAATTTGTCTCGGGTCGCTGCGCGACCCGAGACAAATTGTCACGGGGCTTTTCTAAACTCGAAATTTTACTTCATGCTTAGTATGGGAGTGGAAATCACTCGTTTAAAGCTTCAAATTGAATTCTTTTAAAAATCAACAAATATCAGAAAATTAACAGCTAAAATAGTTAGGAAAAAGTAATGTGATTTTATAAAAATAATGACATTTTTCTTGTATAGTGTAAATCATTTCGAAAACGTTTACTTTAATCAAGTGACTACGATATCGTTTGCCATTTTGACATCCGCAGTTGTTGTTTTAATTCCATGGCATGTCATTATTTTTATAAAAACACATTATTTTTTCTTAATTATTTTAACTTAGAGAAACGTAAAGTGATAGACGTTAGCACGAATGAATTCAGAACTTTTCTCTCTACAAAAAAGGTAAATACACTTTGTTTCTAAAATAAATAGGGGAGCCAAAATTTGAACATTACAAAATTTATATGGGATTTCCTATGTTGCGTCCGCCAAGTCAACACTCGGTATATATATATATATATATATATATATATATAAAGTTGCGTATTTTAGGGCCCAATAATAATCTAAAAATAAATTTGAAATATCTTTGTTTGTTTAGAGATATTGTCAAAAAACATTTTTTTTGGAATTTCGTTTTTAATTATTTTATTTGAAAACCAATGAATTGAGACATTTACAACTTTGATATTATAGAGGCACTTTTTACCGAAAATCTAGTATTATATTTTATTTTAAGATAACTATAACAATTACCCCTTATAGGCGCCATTTTGGATTTTCATATTATTTTGAAGAATATTTTTTTCTGAATATGATGATGTATCACACTTATAGTTTATTGTACAATTTATATGTAAAATTTTAATCTTTTGTTTTTTGTTAAACGTGCCTTAGAAACAGTTGAATAACTCACTTATTTGACAACTCCTAGGACCCATAATTTCCTTACATATTATCCCTGAAGACGGGCATCCAGCTGATTGATTACTGTACTGATAGAAAATGTAGTTGTTTATAAACGAAATATTGGTGTGACATTTTAAATCTAAATAAATTGCTTGACTGTCTTTGGACTATCACAGGATTTCGTCATATTATCTTTATTGACCGTGTTTTCACTATTGTCACTGTAAGGGGCTTGATTGACTGTCTTTTGACTATGCTAGAATTTTGTCTGATTATGTCTCTCTATGGACTGTATTTCGGCTATTGAGATGTTAGGATTGTTAGTCACCTAAATCACTATATCAAATACAGTCAATATAGTGATTTAATCACAAAATAGTAATAAGTTAAAAGACAGCTAACCAAGTTCCTTACAGTTATAATATCAGAATAGTCGAAAAACAGTCCATAGCGACGTAATTAGATAAAATATTACCATAGTCATGAGACAGTTAACCAAGTGACTTACAGTTATAATGTCACAATAGTCAAAATGTGAATTTTTGACTGTAAATCACTAGGTTGACTGACATACGTCTATCGTTTCAGCTTGACATAAGTCGGCGCTAGCCGACATTTAGTCCATTGTGTCAATTTGACATGTCGGCGTTAGCTGACATTTGGAATATAATGACAGTTGATATACAAGTCGGCGCCAGCCTACATTTGGACTATAATAATAGTTGATATAAGTCAGCGGTAGCCGATATTTGAACTATAATGATAATTGACATAAATCGGCGCCAGCCTATATTTAGTCCATCGTGTCAACTTGACATAAATCGGCGTCAGCCGACATTTGAACTATAATGACAGTTGACATAAGTCGGCGCTAGCCGACATTAAGACTATAATAATAGTTGACATAAGTCGGCGGTAGCCAACATCTGAACTATAATGACAGTTGACATAGGTTGGCGTAAGCCGACATTTAACCAATTGTGCCAACTTGACACGAGTTTGAATTGAACTATATTGTGATCGCTATGTTGTTGCTTTTCTTTGTGACAGTTACGATACATATTTTACCAGTTGTGATGTATTTTAAACTAACGAGTGTTTTCCACTCCCAGACTAAGCATGAAGTAAAATTTCGAGTTTAGAAAAGCCCCGCGTAGAAAATATGTCTCGGGTCGCGCAGCGACCCGAGACACATTTTCACGGGGCTTTTCTAAACTCGAAATTTTACTTCATGCGCCACGCGTATAAACTACTGATATACATTAAAGTTAAAAATATATAACGCTTAGATGTAATGGTGATCAATATTTATTGAGATGTAGCGAAAAATGCAAGAATTACTTATTTAAGTGCTAAATTTGCCTAACTGCAGTCACGTCAAAATAAATAGTGTTATATTACAAACAAAGTTAAACCGTTTTTTTTTTGTTGATAAATTAACATGTATAACGAGGTAGAAGCCTCCACAGTACAAAAATAATTAGATGTTGAAATTTTTGTTATGAAAACCTGAGCGATTATAAAAGTGTTATTGATTGCAACCACATTAATATTTGAATATATTTTGAATGGATTTGTATCCATGATTGGAAAAGGAGGATTTGAATCATATTTTTCTCTTGCGAATCCTATATTCGAGTATACATAAACAATTCCCGGTATACTGTTCTTACGTTTATATTTCATAACCAACTCAAATTGAATGATTGGAATGACGTTTATTTTTAATAAGAGAAGCACATTTTGTAATTTTAAAATCACATAGTAAATTAATATTACAAAAAATCACTACATTTGTTTAGTAGAAATAACGACACGAGTAAAATTATCTTGTATTATATGCCCAAATAATACAAACAAACATCCAATAACAACAAAACCTTTTCTTTCATTTCTTCCCCATTTCATCCCCCTTAAAAAAATTATCCGCACACTAGATTACCTTATTATGTGCGTGAGGCGTGTAAGGGAGGATCTAGGCCTTTACAAGAACGACCCTTGTTTCTGCCTTGTATATATGTGCGTTTTGCGATGTGTGATAATCCGGGGGTAATAATCGTTGACGGACTTAGGCTTTCGGCGATAATATTGTGTGTTGCGGCAGTTTGGAGGCACTTGACCATCTCCTATCTGGCCCCGGCCGTATTGTTATGGGGCCGTGGGGAAGCGGCCCCCGCCCCCATCATAATAACAGCGAATAGGGGGGGAGGATGGTTTGCGAAAGGGCACCGGGCACTCCTTTGGAAATTCATTTAACCCCTCATTAACGAATGGAATACGCGGGGTAGATGACAGAGGGGAAATGTCGTGTTCTAACATTTAGTTTGTAGAATGTTGAAAGGTTACAGTTGATTTATATGCACTATTATTGTTGCAATGACAATAAATGCAGCGTTATTCAGCTTGACTAGAATTCGTTATTTTCGTGAAATGTCGAAAATATAAAGTTAATTTATTTATTTATTTTTTAACATATCAACTTTTACAAAAATAATGCAAATAAAATTTAGAAAACAAAACAGAGCACATGTAGAAGAGTGCAGAATTCTTGTACTTATATTTCACTTAAGAGGTCTGTAAGTATCACAACAGTTTTGGAGAATAATGCAAAATTCCTAACATCACAATAGCCGAAACTTAGATTAAAAAAAAAACAGATTTAATATATCTAATATCTGTTTTTGCCCGATGAAAAATATCACGGTTTACTGTGTTCTATCCAGGGTTGTTGAAAACAACGTTTTTTTTTTCTTCATTTTAATTAAAACAAACAGTTTTTTTTACAAAACGTGTTTTTTTTCAATGAAACAGTGTTTAAATCATTACCAATTAAAAACATGTTTAAAAATGTAGACCTTAGCATACAGCTTTAACACGATTTTGAGGATGATATTGACATTTTCGAATTAATAAAACGTTTTAGTAGATTACTATTGTTTTTTTACAACTAATAATTTAATAGCACTAGTTAAAGTCTTATACATAACCTCAACTGTCATAACAGAATAGGGTTATTTAAAATTTATTTATTAATGCATTAATCATATAACATAAAGACAATTTAACATAAAGAAAAATTGAGTTTGTCAATAGTTTGCAGAATATTTAATAAAAAAAAACGAATTAAAATTAATATCGATAATTCAATTTATTTCAATTTCCTGTTGTTTCATTTAGTTTGATGAGAAAATAATTTGACCTGATGTTGCATTTTGCATATAAATCACGCATAGAACATAGAGCTCAAATATTCATTGTATAATTTAATATCTGTCGGGATATTAGCTCGAGAAGTAGTTGTTTCAATGAATATTTGGAGACTTGTCTCAATGAGACAAACATTTTGCAGAAAGTCGATATTAGTTTTAATTCGTATTTATATTTCATAATTGTGATAATTTATTATGATATAATGTTATTTTTAATAATATAATTTGAAATGTCTTCAACAATTTAAGTAAAATTTGAAAACGTAAACAAAAACTGTTTAATAAAGTAGTGTAAAATATAGTTTAACTAATTTAAGACAATAAAAATATACTTATTAAACGAAATTAACGTTTATAACATGTTTTAAACGAATTTAACATTTAAAGCATGTTTAAAACAAAAGCATTTAAAACACGACGGCTGTTTTTATACATGTTTAAAACAAAAGCATTTAAAATACGACGGCTGTTTTTAAACATGTTTAAAACACTGTTTTAAAACAAAGTGTTTTAAACATAACAACCCTGGTTCTATCCTATTATTATGTTATTTGGCTAGAAATACCTAATATATTTTTTAATACTATTTATACTTCTATTTTTTGTCTGTACAATAAATGACTATAATTTATTACAATACACAATTAGGAAATACATGTCTAAATTACCAGAATCTCTTTTATGGCCCTCTGCAGCGGCGATTAATTACGATTAATCGAGAGTGAAACGAAAGTCCTCAGTATACTAACGGCCGACCAACACAAAAAAGGAAAATATTCCTGCCTACACAAATTGAATTGTTTTGTATTTGACTTTAATGTCTCAGCGCTGTGTGAGTTGGAAATTACACCGAAAAATCGTAAAAAGCACATTATGGTGCATTATCCCCGAAATATTAGACACAATGGCAAATGAAAAAATAAAAAAAGGACTTTTTGTATGTGATAATTTAATAACGTTATAGAGTTTAATAATAGTATATTGTACAACGAGCATATAATGATAGCTCTTAATAACGAGAACGAGGTTTGCGGAACGAGCCGAAGGCGAGCGGAGTAAGTCGTTCGAGTGATTAATAGCCATTATATGCGAGTTATACACTAAACTTTGTTCACGACAACAACAATATATAACACAACATTTATTATATATATTTATCAAATACGTGTTAGTCGGTTTTGTTCTATAATAGTTTGACAGATAAATGATGACAGATTGCGGTATTATGATTTGAATGTGTAATAGGGTTAATTTTACTTTATGAACAATCGTTCAACAATAAATAATACTCCCACAGTCTACCATTTTGCCTAAGCTACATAGAAACACGCTCTTTACACAAAAAACGAACTATGCCGTTTGGATGAAGTTTTCACGGTGTTAACATTTGTTTTGCTTTAAAAAACACTCGCGACGGATAGAAGCACAACTGTTTAACCGATTTAATAATGATTTCTGTTTACAAACTTGTTTTACGCGGGTTAAACTAGTGAGAACGGCGGACGCGTTACTTCGTACTTTAACAAAATGGCGTCGACGACGTGATCACCACCATTGTCAAATATAAGACAAAATAAGCTGATTTGAATAGCACAGCGCTGTTACTGCATAGCGGCAATAAATCGAAATAGGCAATTATTTATATTCGTGTTAAAAAAACACGTTTATCACGCAAATCCCGTGTTTAATGTACTTAAGTGTTACTGCATCCCATTTATACTGCCCATACAATTAAATAATGCACATATTATAAAATTGTTGTGAACAAACATATTGTTTTATCTAGTATAGGTTTTCCGTGGGACTCATTGAATCTTGAATGTATCTTTTTAAAAATCAAGAATTTAAATTTTCTTTATCTATCCAGTGCTGCCAAGAGATCACCAGAAATCGCCAACATATTTCTATTGTAAACAGAGAGTTTTCGAGTTTTTATTAATATTACAAAAATTAGAATAAATACCCAACTTAACAAGTTAGATAACATTTATGTTAGGTTAGCATATGAATCCATTAAGTTGAATACAAAATCAGGTTAGGTTTTATAACGTGTACTAAAATGTGCTATCGAACCTAAAATGTTCAGGTTTTTCTAAACTCGAAATATTTACTTCATGCTTAATCAATTAGTGGAAAACACTTGTTAGACAATTATTAAAACCTTTAATGACAACACGGAATTCTTAAAAAAATAAACAATAAGATAATTAACGATACTCATAAAGATTATGAAAATAACTACAGTTTGTGTTTGTTTTCCATATTCTTTAAAAAATCAATATTGTCATTAAAAGTTCTAATGGCTGCCTAGCAAGTGTTTTCTACTCCCAGATTAAGCATGAAGTAAAATTTCGAGTTTAGAAAAGCCTGAAAATTTGGTTTGGTCGCTCCGCGAAGCGAAGCAGAGCGACCAAACCAAATTTTCAGGTATTTCTAAACACGAAATTTTACTTCATGCGCCACGCGTATAAAACACGTTTCTCTTAACTTGAAATATTTACTTCATGCTTAATCAAGAAGTGGAAAACACGTGCTAGACAACTATTAAAATATTTAATGACAACACTGAATTCTTAAAAAAAATGAACAAGAAGATAATTAACAAAACTCATGAAAATTATGAAAATAACTACAGTTTGTTAGTTTTCCATTTTCTTTAAGAAATCAATATTGTCATTAAAAGTTTTAATAGCTGCCTAACAAGTGTTTTCCAATCCCAGATTGAGCATGAAACAAAATTTCGAGTTTAGAAAATCCTGAAAATTTGGTTTGGTCGCTCCGCGAGTGGAAAACACTCGTAAGAGTTTTTAAATTGAAAGTTTTTAATAAGATCATGAATGTCTGAAAATGTTCATTGAAAAATCGTAACTTGTATACCTAAAAGAAACATTTCTTGTATTTAGAACTTTTTTAAAATTTAAACATATAAATGGGCAGATAATAAAGAAGACAGATATTACTGAGCAAGGAATATTACCTGATCCTTTTATTCTCCCTGATCCTCAGAATACTTTATTTACCACTTAATTTACCAATTTGGTAGTAGATAAAAAAAATTTGGAGCGATGACAGATAAATACATTTGTAATCGTAATCGTTTATTGAATTGTCATATTAATGTCAGATTTCCCTTTACATAACCTACAAATTGAAAGTTGATTTACAACATAACATGTGATTAATCTTGTACTAACCTAAAGCACACAACCTGTATCACACCACTAAATCCTTGAAATGTCAAATTTGATTATTCGAATCGACTACATTTATTCTCGAATACGAATTCTCTAAAAAAACTGCATCGAATCGTAATCAGGGATCCCTTTTTCTTAAGTATTCTAATACCTTTTTTGAATTTTAGAAAACTATTCAAATATTTGTTTTATGAAATGTTTCTCTTATTTCCATTCGTGACGTAAGAAGTCTAGTCGAAAATGACTTACCAAGAAAGATGTCCTCCTCTTCGTGAACGGCGTGCGCGGTGATGGCTGCCATACCCTGGAGGAGCGCAAGGAGAGAAGAGTAAGGGCTACGGCTGTCCGATAGGCTCAAGTGCAGACCTAGGGGTGCTCTGTGGAACTCGCCACACAACATCCCCGGGCAGAACGAGCATTACTTCAAACCTGAAAAATTAAAGAAAGCAAATTTATCATTAAAAGATCCATAACAAAAATCACTGAGCTATTTTTTATGAAAAAGAAAACTTCCCTGTAGACAATTCTAGTGTGCAGAAAATGAAATATCTTATTATTAAAACATGTATTATTATATATAGGTATAATAGATTATAAAGAATATGAATTTGTGTTTAGTACTCATTCATTTAACGGATAACTATATACGAGTTTCAGGCTTCAACGCCATCATCAGTATAGTCCCGAACCAGTGCTTGAAGAATTCATATTCTTTTTATTTGTATTCTATAATATAAAGCCCTGTTGTAGATGAACAATTGCTGTATACAAACGTTTAGTTTGCCAGCTATTGACGGTGCTACTTAAGCTAATGGGCAGTAGATGGCGTTTACGCTTTCGAACATACATAATAGATTATAATCGATTATAATAAACAAATATAATCGTTAAAATCAACATTGGATGTACATGCTTTTTGTCTAAATAAAAGGAAGTAGCATTTAATTACTTCCTTTATGTCTACATAAAATGTAGATTAAATTAATTATATTAACATTTCAACAAATATAATTGATTATAATAATCGATTATGCCCATCACTAGTACCTACAAAAAAAAAATTAAGAAGAAACTCTCTTGTAATTAATAGTTGACAACAATGTACAGTGCAGAAAGCTCTGGGTAATCATTTTCATTTACGATCAAAATATTTTTATATGTACAGAATTTGAACTATTGAATAGGCTTTTAAGGAGGTATACACAAAATATTCAGTTATAATATCACAAGATTATCGAAAATAATCGATTATTTTACGAGTAACGTGATGTAATCTGCGAAAAACCACAAGAGCGTATCTCGTGTGGTATTTTAAGGATTATCTGGAGTTACGAGTGAAAAATAATCATTATTATCGATTGCTCGAGTGGGATTCGTTACGGTTATACATATAATGAATACCTGCCTAGTGTTTGTCCGAAGTCTGCTCAAGAATTTCGTATTTTCGCTCTTCAAAAAATACCAGAAACTGCCAAAAACTGCTATCAAATGAATTTATGCATTTTCACCGTGTTCCTAGGCGTTAAACATTCAATTGTTTCGCTTTTTTCTAAACCTGAATCTTTTCCGAAACGATTCATTGCGATTTTAATTAACGTTTGTTGAGAAATACAAAACTTTTTTGCTATGACAGTTATAACCATTAAATTATTAGCCATTATTTTTGCTTTGTTGGACTCACCGAAAAACCGAAGTGATAATTCAACTCATATAGAAAAATATGTATTTAAGGTGGCTATTATAGCGGTTTTAGAGCGGACAAACAGGTAAAAAAAGATTTGCAAATGGAAAAACTAGATTTACCTTCACTATGACAATGGAAGCATCAGGGACATCTGTCACGCAGTTTCGATTCTAACCTAAAAATAGACATTTTCAGCACATAATTATAGCCATTTAGAGAACTCATGCACGACTTGTATGCCTAAAATCGTCAGCAAGGCATCTTAGCTTTCCTTTAAGGGCCATTCCGCTTTTCTAGTGCGCTGGTATTAAATAAGAGCATTATCGGAAATATAATATTTAAATTAAACGTCAAAAGTTTTTTTATAATTTTATTTTCTTTCGATTCCGACAAGCCTTTTAAACCTCAGTTGAATTGTGACAGTTAATCATTGTAAATGTTTGCTTTAACAAGTGTTCAATGTTATCCCCAAGAACAATTAAAACTTCGATTTCGAAGTAGTTCCGAAATAGTGCCGTAAAATAAACCAACGATTCTGTGCTTTTGGAACGAGTTGCAGATCCACCAAGCAGAAAAACTCAACACAAAGTAAGCAGAAGGACAGAATTATAAAAATACGTTACAAAGACAAATACAACAGTGAAACTTATACAAGAAAAATTTCGTAAAGAATTAATTTCATTCGTTAAATTATCTCACCAAATACCATTCGTAGTTGGAATTTGTGCAGGATAAAATATATATTTGCACTTGTCATTTCTTGACCAATTTCTCGAATGAATTGCGATTAAGCAAAAACCACCCGCGCAAGCGGTCGTGTTTTTTTTCATCCTAGTTTATTCTCGAATTTTGTATCGATGACTGGAGTAAAATAAAATTTATTTGGCCAAAGCACTCGTGGAATATAGCCCCGATTATACCACGTCGTCAAGGGTATATCCCTTTATCTATACCTGGTAACTAAGTAATATTTTTAATTACTCTTGGCTGAATTTATGATGAGTTGTATAATCTAAAAAAAATCATAGGAGAAGTGACATGCAAATCTGAAATGAAAGGTTCTGGATATTTATATTACTTAAAAGAATACTTTTAAAAAAAGTTCCCTGTATTTATATTATACCTTATTATTTCAACTATCGCTTTTATGTAGACTTTTCAAAATGACATAAATACAACTGAACTAGGTTCGAATCCAAATAAAACAAGACTAATATGTTCTTGCACCGTATTTTCAACTGCAAAAGCTCAGTTTTATTGTAACCTTTTCTACGTTTATATATTTGTATGCCGATGCGTTCCAATAACGACAAACATTTAATTCAATAAGAGCCGGCCCCGCGTTTTCCGGCCGTGGCCGGAGGCGGGCGGAGGCCGGCACGGGGGCCATAAAATGGCGGGCGCCGGCTTCGCATAAACCTTATCTAACTGAAAATCTCGATTGCCCCGGCCCTGGATAGCTCATAAATGTCTATTGCAATATTATATTTTTATGGTAATGTTTGAACGAGGGGGGAAGGGCGTGCACCCCTCACAAAATGAAAGGATCTGTTGATCTCCAATTGAAATCGCTTTATTTATTAGATAATATCTTATATACCGGGTGTTGACTTGGCGGAAGCAACATAGGAAATCGCATGTTAATTTTGAAGTGTTCAAATATTGGCTTCCCTATTTATTTTAGAAACAAAATGTATTTCCATTTTTTGTAGAGAGAAAAATTCTAAATTTATGAATGTTCACACTTAACACTTTACGTTTCTCTAAGTTAATATATATAAGAAAAATTAATGTGATTTTATAAAAATAATGACATACCATGGAACGCGTATAAAACACTATAATATTGTCAAATTTATGTATATTCGAACTTTACTTAAAATCTGTGTTTTATACGCGTGGCGCATGAAGTAAAATTTCGAGTTTAGAAAAGCCCAAAAAATTTGTCTCGGGTCGCTGCGCGACCCTCGACAAATTTTCACGGGGCTTTTCTAAACTCGAAATTTTACTTCATGCTTAGTCTGGGAGTGGAAAACTCTCGTTTAAAGCGTCAAATCAAGCTCTTTTAAATTTAACGAAAATTTACAGCTAAAATAATTAAGAAGAAGTAATGTGATTTTATAAACATAATAACATACCATGGAATTGATACAACAATTACGGATGTCAAAATAGCACAAGATATTGCTGTTACTTAATTAACGACAAAAACATAACGCAAACATTCGAAAACATTTACTTTAATCAAGTGACTGAGATATCTTTTGCCATTTTGACATCCGCAATTGTTGTTTCAGTTCCATGGCATATCATAATTTTTATAAAATTACATTACTTTTTCTTAATTATTTTAACTTAGAGAAACGTAAAATGATAAACGTTAACACGAGTGAATTCAGAATTTTTCGCTCTACAAAAAAGGTAAACACATTTTGTTTCTAAAATAAATAGGGGAGCTAAAATTTGAACATTTCAAAATTTACATCGGATTTCCTAGTTGCGTCCGCCAAGTCAACACCCGGTATATATATATATATATATATATATATATATATATATATATATATAATATTATTCGAATGGTATGAAAGAGGATACTTTTATTATAGTGATAGGAAAATAATTGTAATTTAATAAGTTTTATTATTTTCCAATTAAATGTTTAAGAGGAAATTGTACAGTGTCGTCATAAATTATCGACCGTCAAAATATCGCAAGCTATTTTAATGGTGAAAACAAGATAGATCGGAGAAACATGAAATACATGAATTGGCATAGATAAAATCGCAAAGCCAATGAGAAATTACCGGTTGCTGCCATCCCCAAATAGTCAAAATAGCTTGGGATGTTTTGGTGCGTTGTTTGAAAACGATCGATCATTTATGAAGGCTCTGTATAATCTCGCGTTTGTCACTTAGTATCAACATTGACATATTTGAAATGTTGAATTTATTGATGTTTATTTCAAATTAAATATTGTACTATCATGTACCGAGCCATGAGATCGAGCCTTGCCACCGAGCAGCAATATCTCTAAATCTTAATTGAGTCACAAACTACTTGTGTGCTAATGGAAGGGCTGGCCTCCCAGTTTCTATAAATTTCAGCGTAATCACTACCTGGTGATATAATTTTAATGGGAACCGATGAATGTTATAAAATGTTACTATATATCTGGACGATTGCTTCAAATCCTGCATATAAATAAATATATTTGTTTGATTTCGCTGCAATTAATTGGGTAATTTTAGGAATGATTCGGCAAACCGTCGATTTATCAATATTTATATGATCACCTTATATTTGCTGGAAACTTCCTGTGGCATAAAATTTTAATGTTATCAGCAACTGATTGATCGGTGAAATTGGCATATTCCGATTTGTGGTGCACTTTAATTTGTATATTTCAAATATGTCCATTATTTGATGCACAGTCCCTTTCGAAAACTGATACATCATTTTAAATTCTGCATTAGCGTGCATCTCAAAAGGATTATTTCTATTACGATATAATTTTTGGGCAGCTTGGTGGTGTAGTGGTTAGAGCGTTGCCACGCCACGGACCGGGGTTCAAATACCGGCCTAACAAGTTGTCTGCATTTATATAGGTTAGGATAAAAATGCCAAACACTCCGTCTTCTCGGATATGACGTTAAATGCATGTAGGACCCGTGTACTGCCTGGATGTTGCGGGCACGTTAAAGATCCCTACCGGTGGGTTGGAACTCCCACCGGGTTCGGCAAAATTCCCGGATAGCTGTAGACCTAATCTCCGGCGTCATGATTGGCCTTAGCAGCGGAAATAGATGACGTAAAAACCAAAATAAAAAAAAATATATATATATTTTTGGTTCTCGCAGCAAATGTATAATGGTCAAAAGTTCATCTTCCATATCACTGGAATCACTAGATGTTCTACTTAGTTTGAAAAGTCGCGACATAATATTAAATTTGATTAGACACCTTATATAGGTTATGTTTGATTTGTATTAAAAAAGCCAACTACCGAAATATATGTAATTAAAAAAAACTAGTTTCCTAACCTCATTTTATGACCAATATTGATTGGTGCAACTCAAAATAAATTATTACAAATTTAGTTAACTAACGTCGGTGCAATCGGGCATTAACCGTTGCATTTAACCTTAATTTCAACGAATGGGATTTCATAATGTGTAAGCAAACTCTAAATAAAACTCACAAGTTACCACTAGACACTAAATTATTAAATGTTTAATGCATAAAAATCAGTTCCTTACAAAAATTACTACAATTTTTCAAATGAGATATTCATTTAAAAAATATCATCTTTTGTTCCAAACTTTTTCAAATGAAAATTAAATTCAAGAAATGTCATTATTTGTTTTAGCAATTTTTATACACAAATCATAAACTAATTAAGCAAATAAGATTTTTTGTTCCACAAGTTAGTGTGAGCCCTGGGGTTACGGGTTCGAATCTTGTCCGGTGGAATCATTTATAAGTAATAAATGATTCGATCCGGGTCTATGGATATACTATGAATGTATTGTGAGGTCCTAACGGTTGTTTATATAATTTACTTATATGTATGTAATAAATTAATCTCTAGAAATCAATAATGATGAATTAATTCAGCCTCTGGTCTAATAGACACAGATGCCTACGCAAATAATTTTCTTTTTAAATGACGAAGTTCTATATACTTTTGATGTAACATATTTGTATAGCTGGAAAACTCCTGAAATGTATATGCCAGTATTTGCCAACATTAGATGGTTTGATTCAGAGCATTTAAGATATTCAAATATTTTATTGATAGTGCTTTATTTGATCTTTCTAAACATATGGTTCTACCCCTGACGGTAGCATTTGTCACCACTAAGAGTTTGTAAATATACTGAGAATTTTTCTTTTAAATATACATACATGTATGCATGAGTTGTTACTTTTCCGATGATCGTTTGTTTTTTAAATTTGTTGAATTTAGAATCTTAAACGATTGTTTTTCACTCCCAGATTAAGCATGAAGTAAAATTTCGAGTTTAGAAAAGCCTTAAAATTTGGTTTGGTCGCTCCGCGAAGCGGAGCGGCCAAACCAAATTTTCAGGCTTTTCTAAACTCGAAATTTTACTTCATGCGCCACGCGTATAAAACACTGATTTTTGGTAAAGTTCAAAATATTCTACTAAAGCAGTATACTAAGACCGTGTATTCTGAACATCACATCAAATCAGTGTTTAGTACGCGTATCGCATGAAGTAAAATTTCGAGTTTAGAACAGCCTGATAATTTGGTTTGGTCGCGATCAAACCAAATTTTCAGGCTTTTATAAACTCTAAATTTTACTTCTTGCTTAATCTGGGAGTGGAAAACACTCGATTGAAAGTTTAGTTAAAAATATTTGTGAAAATAACGAATATCTGAAGATTTACAGCGTATACAGTATATTGAGATATGTATACTTAAAAAAAAACTCTCTATATACCTGAGATAGTAATAAATAACCTACAGTGTACAAAACATTTTTTTGGGCACCAAAAAAATCCACTGCTAAAACGGTTAAGCATGAAGTAAAATTTTGAGTTTCGAAAATCTTGAAAATTTGGCTTATCTAAACTCGAAATTTTACCTTTTATGCCAGGCATATAAAACACTGATTTAAATTAAAGTTCAAAAGTGAACTTTTTTAATCTGCTCGATATTTAACTATGAATGATTAATTTGTCGTTGCTAACAACATCCATTGGTCTATTGAAACAATAAAAGCCATTCTTCAAAAATTTGAACAGTAAACATACAACAAACATTTTGAAACACTGGTAACCTCACTGACCTATTGTGTAGTTTAAAATATACTGTTTATTAAACAGGGGTTTCTTTTTGTGTCAGATTTTCGAAGAAAATTTAAATAAATTTAGATTTAAATAAACTACACATAAAATTCACAATTTGTATTCGTTGCATTTTGTTTTTCGGGATTATTTTACAATTTAATTTATTTATACATTTTTAACAGTTTGTCTTATAAATAGTATTCATTTACTGAGAATGAACGCTTATTATTATTATCCTAATTTAATTTTAATGCTACTAAAAAATATATATTATAAACTTTTTAAAGAACCATTCATATGTACAATATACAAAATGAATTATAAACTTTTTAAATAACCATTTATATGTACCTCAAATTCCTCACATTATGTTGCACAAATTTTAAAATCAGAAAATTAATTTAAGTAATATCATAATTTGTCTTATAAATTTGCAAACAAAAATGTTTCTTCTTGTTCCTTTATCAAACACTCGTTAGATGTTTCAAATTGAACGCTTTTATAAAACAACGAATGGGTAAAAATAAAGAGAGTGTGCATCAGGTATACGCAAAACAAAATTTCTCCGCATTTCAAATTTGTATTAAAATTAAACTTTAAAGAAGCGAATGATTTTACGTTGGTGGCGAGATGTACCTTCAGAAAAATCGATCGGGAGAGGAGTTGCGGGAATTTAATGGTCTCGCGCGGAATTTACGGCCCCCGAACTCGCGAATTAAACGTGGAAAGTGCCGAAAAGAATTATTGCTGGCAATCTAATGCAAATTCTGGCCAATTTTAATTCGCACCGCACCCTTTTTGCCGAAACCACCCCCCTTTTACTTCGCCCACCTCTGGTCGTTAGTCGTCCCGGGTACAAGAGTAACGGGACGTAGGGATTAGTAATTCCGCGTGAAATTTATTTATATTCCCTAATCTGGAAGATGGAACGGGGGAAATTTATTAAGTGTTAATTACGAAACAATTTTGAAAATGTAAGTGCTTCTATCATAATATTACACTTGAAAAAGTTTTAGATCTAAACTATAATAATAATAATAAACAGCTTTATTTGTAATCCCAAATATACACATATTATAAAATAAATAATATAGGGTAGAGTGGGGCAGGTTGGGACATGGGGCACCTACGGACACTTCAGATTTTCATTTTTCTGAAAGGTCATTCGGTATTTTAGAGATTGATAGCAATGACAGTTTAATTGCGAACTGTAAGGTTTTGTGCCGAAATCACAAGATTTAATGAAGTTATTACTGGAACATCATAAAGTTCTGCACAAAGTAAGTTTTTGTGCACTACATAAACCATACAGGGATTTTTTCGTTTAACATATTCCATATAACCATTTGTAAAATTAATGAACAGGTTTTCAGAACTAAGCAGTATATTTTAAACTTCACTTTAAATCAGAAGCACATGAAGTAACATTTTGAGTTTAGAAAAGCCTGAAAATTTGGTTTGGTTTGCTCGCGCGTAGCACAACGTGACCAAACCAAATTTTCAAGATTTTCTAAACTCGAAATTTTACTTCATGCTTAGTCTGGGAGTGAAGACACTCGTTAAAAGCTTCAAACTAAGCCTGAAAACTCACAAAAAAAAATCGTGACATGTATACCCAAAAGTATCATACTCGGAAGTAGACTATAAGTGTATGATAGAATTCTATTCTAAATAGTTTATTGTTCCTTGTCGTCGCCCCACAGGGTTGAAATCAAAAATTAAATAAAGATAATATTTTGGAACAATTTAAATTACTATTAAATATGTTATAGAGTGCACACAAGTCAATAGCATGTCGTCTAATATGTAATGACTGAATGTTATATGTTAATCTTAATGCACCTCCTTCCTGATTTATACATAGATGTTCTTAAAAAACGTTTCTCTACTTGATCGACCTTGTTTACTACATAGCTTTGGTGTGGTGACCAAACTTGAGACGCATATTCTAATGTAGATCTTACAAGTGAACAGTAAAGGGTCTTGTATGTACGCACTAATAATTCTTTAGGGTCCCTATTAATAAAACCTAAAATTTTGGACGCACTATGAGACATAGACAAAATGTGATTTTTAAACAATAAGTTAACGTGTAAAATTTCACCAAGATCTTTAATATTGTCTGATCTATTTAATGTATTGTTTTTAAGACTGTAATCGTATAAAATAGTGTTTCTTTTTTTGCTAAAAAAAAAAACACTTTACATATGTCTATGTTAAAGTGAAGTTTCGACATGTCGCACCAATCAAACACTCTATCCAAATTTTCTTGTAGGCAGTAAACATCCGTGATGGTTCTGATGGTTGTAAGTAATTTCATGATATCGGCGTATAATACAAATTTACTGTTCATAAACAAGAGAATAGGACCAATGCGTGAGTCTTGAGGTACCCCCGACGTAACGCATTAGAAATACAATAAACGATCTTCAACCACTGAAATCTATCCCTCAAAAAACTCTCTTAAACTAAAAAACAACGAAAATCTGAAGATTTACAGCAAATACGCTACAATTGGAATATGTATACATTAAAGAAAAACTCCCTGTATATGTATAAGTACTTCAAAGAATTTTTTACAATACAGTTCAAATCCATTATCTCTCATGATTTCAACTTATAAAATATTGCATACACAAAATTTATTCCCATTTAAATATTTGTCTAATACCCGAATGCAAAGCATTCAGCTAATTAAATTGATGGAAATATGATGTGAGGCCGTTTGTTGAAAAGGCTCCCATTGGGGGTTGGAAAATGTTTCATTTCGATTTTTCGAACGACGTGGGACGTAATCCCAGTTTGGATTTAATTATTAAATGTATGGATCGTATATGTGTGCGCTTTTCAAAACGTACAGCCGCATGAAATATTAATAAAGTCCTAGAGGCAGAGAGAGAGAGAACGCACAATGGAAATTTTCCATGCGAATTGGGAGTACAATCGTTTTCGATTCAATTAAATGACTGATTCAGTTAATTTATTACATGGAGTTATGAGATTTTCCAGAGTAAGGGAGATTAATATTTAAAAGAATTATAGTTATAGGTATTAGTTCATATTTTCAGGATTTCAATGAAAAATATAGTCTTTCAACTATGAGTATTAGCGTTGAATGTAGAATAAATACAGGGAATGTTTTTTTTGTTTCCACCGATGGTACATAGTCAGATAGATTAAATATAGGCCATTGTATATGAAATTAGTAATATTCATTTACTTTACTTATTTATTTTTATAACCGACATTTATATTTATTTCCATTTTTTGACAATATAAATCATTTTAAGTAACTATAAAGAAGATTATTGAATATATATATATATATATATATATATATATATATATATAAATTATGAGCAGTTTTCTCAAGAAAGTAGAAAATGAAGTTTCTGCTCATTTGCTTGCCACTATCAAACAAATATGTTAATATACGAGGTTTTTGTATAATCGAACGATGCTTTTGTATAAACTTTGCTCATATGGCGTTTCGGGACTCATGACTCATGCTTGAATGTCTACGGTCCTTTATTTGTAACAAGAAAATGTTAGTTAAAGTAAATAATATCACCTCTGATATTATAATTAACGCAACCTCAGGGTTGCCACAAGGCCCCCGTTTAGGACCATTACTTTTTCTTATATTTGTAAATGATATTGGTAAAAATCTTGCTTCAAATATTCTTCTATACGCAGATGATATGAAAGTATTTCGTAATATAAAGTCTATACATGATTGTAATACTCTTCAAAATAATTTAAAACAGATCATGGTTTGGTGCAATGATAATAATCTATATTTAAATATAAGTAAGTTTAAGTATATGCGTTTTTCGCGGAAAAAAGACTTAATATTACCTTTTGAGTATTCATTAAATAATCTTATTCTTCAGAGAGTTGACCCAAATAATGATTTGGGAGTCTTGTTTGATGCCAAACTTCAGTTTAATAATACTGTGCAATTATATGGCAACCTTATAATAAATATCACGTAGATCGGCTAGAAAATGTATAACGTAAATTGATAATATTGATTTGTTTTCGCTGTTATGTATTTTATCAAGATTACAATATGATACTTAAATATCTTGGGTTCCTTGCTTTAGTTAAAGAATCTACTTTTCATTATGTTTTGCGTATCGCATATTAAATAGCAGAATTAATTGCTCTGTGAAACTCTCATCTATTTCATTATATGTTCCTACACGTATTACTAGACAGCAGCAGGTGCCATTAGTAACAGCCCTAGAAATGTTTTAATTAATATTATTTCCATTTGTTCAAAAATCTGTTTACCATTGTTATTTGTATTTGTTATAAAGGTGTTGGCCTACCGTTAAATTAAATAAATATTTAAGAGTATTATATATTTTAATATGTGTAAGGAATAAGAAATCTCTACAATACAGTATATTTTATTTTCTATATCACATATTTCCTTCTTTAAATCTGCTTTGTTTTCTGTAAAACGTTTATCTCCATATTTCAATTTTCTATCTTATATTATGAATAATATTTCCAATTTCCATCTCATTTACAAGATATCCCATGAAGCATTCGCTCTGTATTCAATCCTAACAAACTTTTCTGATTAGTCGCATCAAAACAAGCCAATAAAACCCCCTCCCACCCTCACTACGAAACTCATTCCAAAACAGGAATGAATCACATCGAGAGAAGACAAACAACGGCGCTAGTTTCGCAGTCATAAATGAATTTAGGGAATTCTGCTAATCCATTTAGCCGCTACTCGGTAGTGCTGCTACACGTAAAAGCTTTTCGTTTTTTGGTGACGTGGCCTTTTGGCGGGTCGCCAGCGCAATTACCAGAGGACCGGACAATCATGCTAATTCCCATCGGAAACGAGAAAAAAATAGATGATGCCCATTTTTTTTATTATATTTATAGCGGAAAATTAGCGACTACATTGGATACATCGATCGCTGGTTAATAGAGTTGAAAACCGGGTTTCGAGAGCTTTCGACCCAATTCGCGGGTCAGTAAACTCGAGCTTGACTGATAGAAAGTTCATCGATACACAATCATATCGTTATTAAAAAATTAAATGGATAATCGTGAATCATTTTAAAGTAGGTACATTATTTTAAAAACTTTGTTTGAATCTTTCTAAATTTATTTTTATAAAAATAATATTAAGGTGACCAAATAAGAGCTGGATACGATTAGAATGCTTTTAGAGGATTCGAAAGATGTACTTTTGTGAAAAAATATTCGTGATACGGATTCGTAACAATTTTGGTAAAGGATTCATATTCGAATTTAAAAGGATTTGTACTAGAATCTAAAAGGATTGGAATTTTTAAAAAGTATTCGAATCCTTGCACAGAAATTCGAATCATCACTATTACTTTGAACTGTTTTTAGAAGATGAATAGTTAATAGAAATGAATTATTGATAAGTTAAAAAGTTTAAAAATAAATTTTTCTTCCAAGTATACATACCTCGATATTACGGAGCGACCAAATCAAATTTTCAGACTTTTCTAACCTCAAAATTTTACTCCATGCGCCACACGTATAAAACTGAAAACATTGAAATATTTTGAACACGGAAATCCAAATTTTCAGGTTTTTCTAAAACACTCGTTTAAAGTGTCAAATTGAACTCTTTTGTAAAAAAGAAGATTTACAGCATATAATTAGGATATGTGTACTTAAAAGAAAAACTCTCTGTATATTTATACAACAGGTATCTAATATTTAAAATTGTTTAAAGAATGTAAATTTACTTGATTAGCTAAGAAGTGACCTTAGCCATTGTTCTCTTTCCATTCTCTTTTTATTTATTTATTCAATGCGTTTGTTTATATTATTGCCTTTGAGAGAAAAAAAAAAACGAAGCACAACGGGCCCTTTGAATTATTTAAGAACGACCTTCTCCACTCCTCGTGGAGATGATTGATCTCGTCGGGGGGCTCGCTGAAAAGAAGGATTCGACGGTGCGGAAATGAATGGTGCCCTTTATCTTTGACAACTCGCCCTATTCCTGCTTTATTGCGGCCACTTAAAACGATAACGATAGTCCTTTTCCTCCTTTCATAGCACTTGAAAAAGTATTATTTATTGATGGTCCCCAATTTTTCAAATAAAATATAGAAATGAAAAATTATTATACGTTTATTCATAAAGGTAAATATAATAAAAATTAAAATATAAAACGTAATTGTTCGAATATCCCTAATAGTGAGATGCAGAGAATTTTTCTTTTAAGTATACAGGGTGATTTAAATTCGAGCCTCACCATGGGGATCTCGCTTATTATAGAATGTAGGTTTAAATTTTCGTAGAATTAAATGTCTTTTAATAATCCGTTGGAAAAAATAGTAAAGTTACATTCTTGTCGAGTAAACTGAAAATACTGTATTTCTTTTTTTATTTATATTTTCATTATTTGAGGCAATATATTAAAACGGTAAAGGACTTCTTATAGCACATTTTTATAATCTAACAGTTGGTGTAATTTATTTCTTTATAACATGTTTCGTTTCTTTTGAACCATCATCAACTTTCTTATTTCTTATTGACTCTATATTTATTTGTTATCATAGCTAAATGCTTTATTTTCTGTGATGACAACGATATAACACAATATACATTTAATCCCATAAATAACCATACAATCGTTAAAAATACTTTCGGTTATATTTAGAGTTTTGAAAAGCCTACAAATTTGGATTTGGGCGTGGAGGCTTTTCTAATCTCGAAATATTACTTCATACGCCAAGCGTAGAATACGCTGATTGACATTGAAGTTCAAAAACAAACTTCATCTGTAATAATAATACATTACAATATAACGAAAAATAAATCGAGAAGCGCTGGTACAGTCTAATATATTATAGAAGAAAAATTGGCGTTTCAGATAATTTATTGAAATTGATCAATATTTCATTTTCGCGAAAACTTTTGTTAAATTTCTGTAATTTACAATTTTCGCATGCGTTGCGTGTAATAAATCAGCGACTTTTCCTCCTTTAGCATAACACCTCGAAACGCCGAGCAACGCCGTAAAAAGCCAGAGGAGGAGAGAAGGAGGGTGAAGTTTAGTTGCAGCGCATAAATAAATTCCGCTCGTAAATTATGAAAAACCGATCGACTTTAAAAGAGCGAACTTGTAATCCTATTTAGTTTACTGAAAGCTCTTTTTTCCCTTCTTCTCCTCTACTCATTCCGGCCTCAAAACTTTACGGCGATAAAATCTGTGTTCGTCGCGGAAATGTATTAAATTTATGACCCTCGTTCCGGCCTCCCCCCCTATGTTTATTAAAAAACTGTTAATTTGCGCGCTTGGTAAAGGTGTGTGTGTGCTTTAGTTTTGAGTAGGGCGTGTTATAAGGGAATCAAAGGGAATTTTAAGGAAGAGGCGAAGTTTCTGGGACATAAAGTAGATGAGGTGACGTGTATAATATCAAAATGTCGGAGGGGGCGAAATGGCTGATGGTTCTTTTGAAGACGTTGCTTTAATCCGGGACAGCAGGGTCGGGGGCGGGGGAGGACGTGCTCGGAATCCCGGAGAGCCGGCTCTCTCTCCCATCCCATTTGCCCTTCAGCCCTTCTAATAGGTCCACTGTATCGACATCCGCAAACTGCACCTCCTCAAATCTAACTACTTCTACACGTACATTCGATGTTTTTGATTCGTCGGATTTTAACACTTCAATTTTCGGGCTTTCCTAATATTAAAAAAAAATTTACTCATAATATATAAAATTACGAAAAAACTATTCGTGAAAATGCAAACAATGTCTTAATTAATAAGACAACTTAAGACGATAAATATCCATTGAAACAACTACTTCCCGTGCAAATACACCTCCGGATATTGAATTATACGATGAAATATTTAAAATCTTATTTAATTTGATTTGTTACAACGCTCTATTAAAGTATATGTAACGTTTAGGTCAAATTCTCTTCAAACCAACTAACAATACAAATTTAAAATGAAAGGAGAGATAGCAACAAATTAGAAGTGAAAGGACTTGGATTAAAACTAATGTCTTAGGCCATCTACAGACGCGTTTCGAGATTTATCTCTCTTCAGTATAGCTTTGCTTATGACGTTTAAAAAAATTGGGAATAAAATTAAAACAAACTTACTTGGAAAAAGTGGTGTGTGTGGAATGAACAGGTACACAGAAATGGAATTAAATAAGATTTTAAATATTTCATTGTATAATTCAATATCCGGAGGTGTATTTGCACGGGAAGTAGTTGTTTCAATGGATATCTATCGCCTTAAGTTGTCTTATTAATTAGGACATTGTTTGCATTTTGACGAATAGTTATTTCGTAATTTTATATATTATGTTTAAAGTATGCAAACTATAAGAAGCGTAAGCTTATTTTCTCGAATTCAAATAGTTTTGAATTTGAATTTATCTTGTTTGAAAAATTTACTCTTATTTTCTCTTGACAATTTCTTAAAAACGATACAAAATTTTTGAAAAAGTTTAATTTTGTTATTATTGTTTTAAAGAAAACACTCATTTTCTGAGCGCAAACCTCTGCTAGGTACGTTGATTTTAAACTGTCCCAGAAGGTATGGGCAGTCGATCGAACCATTTGCATCCTAGCATTACATCTGCATTCCTTCCTGTCTGCTCCAACGTATTAATTTCCAAGTCTCTCAGAATTTCTTGGTAAGAAGAAGAAATCTGAAACTTATATGCGATAAAGCGTATAAATTTGATCTAGACCCTTTCAAGAAAACCTATTTCAGACCTGCTATAGGGAATCCAAACCACACAACAGTATTCCAAATGCGGTCTCACAAGGGAAGAATATAATGTAACTAGGGTACTGATGTTAGTAATTTTTTTAGAGTTTCGTTTTATGAAACCTAGCATACAATGAGCTTTAGACGATATATTAGTTAGATGCGAGTTGAAATTCCATTGTTGAGTTAATGTAACGCCTAAGTAGTATATTGTGAATGGCTGCTTAATGCTGGAAGACAATTTTTTAGTAACATAATATGGACAAATGAATCCAATCTCCATATAAACTGAATTTTTAACAAGCGGAATACTCATTATTGGAACAAGGAACGTCTTCGAATAATCGCTGAACCCGTTTGCAAGTGCGTTTTTCAGTTAATGTGTGGATTGGGGTAGTTGAAAATAGACTTTTAGTTCCCCATTTTTATGATGAAACATTGACTCAAGACCGATATTTACTATTTTTAGAAAACGAATTCCAAGATTACCTAGATAATCTTCCATTAACTGAAAGACGAGACTTATGGTTCCAACATGATGGTGCACCTCCTCATAATGGTGGTCAAGTAACACATTTTTTAAATAATGAATTTGGTCAAAACTGGTAACAGAGGACACGTTTTGTGGCCTGTTAGGTCACCAGATTTATCCACGCTAGATTTTTTTGTCTGGGTTTTCTTCAAGAACATTGTCCATGAGTCCTTTCTCAAAATGTTAAGGAACTTACACAACATTTCTTCAGCTGAATTGTTGGGAAATACGTAGAAAAGGCATGATTAAGAAGGCCTAAAAATGTTCAGCTATCAATGGGGGATAATTTGAACAGGCATTATAACAATTTTGTTTTTTTTTAATATTTATGTATACATTAAATAAATGTTGTAAAAAGATTTTTTTCTCTATTTTCTGACACACATATTGTAAGTTTTTCTTAATATTTTGCATTTTTAGGTAATCCAAAATATTTAATAAATTTGATTATTTTTTGTCACTTTTGACAAGTTTTTACCACGTAAACAAATTTGACAAGTACCTATAAATGAAAGAATATCACTGATTACAATAATAATTCAGGTAATGAGCACAATTTTAAAGCAAAGCGTGGCTTGTGATACACCATTGTAAAAATAATTTGACCAAGAATATGAATCTCTAGATACAGGGCATTCCATATAACAAAATAAATTTTCATATTTTTCCGGAAGAAACGTAGGCTATGGAAACAAATGGCTTATATCATTTTGTATATCACGTTGTGTATACTAAGTTTCATATTAAACCTAATTTGTATCTTTAATATTTTAGCAGATATAAGCTGGACACTAAAAAATCAGTCAGCCTGTATATAGGGAGTTTTTCTTTTAAGTATACCTATCCCAATTATATGCTATAAATCTTTAGATATTTATTGTTCTTTCTTTAAAAGTTTAAATTGAAGCTATAGATGAGTGTTTTTCACTCCCAGGCTAATTATGAAGTAAAATTTCGTATTTAGAAAAGCCTGAAAATTTGGTTTGGTCGCGCGAAGCGGAGCGATCAAACCAAATTTTCAGGTTTTTCTAAACTCGAAATTTTACTTCATGCGCCACGCATATACAAGATTGATATCAAATGAAGTTCAAATATACAGGGTTATTCAAAATAAATGAACAGATTTTAAACATTTATTTCTTCCAAACTACAAAAGATAGAAACACAATTCCAACGTTCCTGGAAAGAGAAAAGTTCATTTTTTTATGCATTAAATATGAGCACCATGTGTTTCCCGTGCTGTGGATTTTGTTGGGCTCCTTTCGTAAACTGTACGAATACGCTCGACATTTTCATTCGATGTGCGTGGACGTCCCGTGCTTTTCTGTTTGTAAATACAACCATCGTCTACAAATTTTCCTTGCCACTGGTAAATCTGCTTATGACAAGGCGGTAAAAAGCACGTTAAACTTCAATAATGGACTCTAGTTTTGCTAATTACAGCACACAAAGTGCTTTTTCTTGTTGTATCGCCATTTTACTACAGACAATCAAAATAACAAGCAACAGCACCAATGCGGCCGTGGTTGGAACTTCTGCCTCGACTGTTCAAATTTTAAACTTTTGTCTGTCCAGGATCGTTGGAATTATAGTTCTACCTTTTGTAGTTTGGAAGAAATGAATGTTTGAAATCTTTGGATTGATTGAGTTACTTGAAGATAATTATACTTTGATTAAAAAACACTTAGAACCTTTCTTCAATACTTTATTGAAGAAAGGTTCTAAGTGTTTTTTAATCAAAATTGAAATCTGTTCCTTTTATTTAAATAGCCCTGTATATAAATTTTACAATATTCCAGTATTTTATACGCGTGGCGCATAAAGTTTAATTTCAGGCCTTTCTAAACTCGAAATTTAACTTCATGCTTAATTGAAAGCACTCGTTAGAAGCTTAAAATTACTAAAAAAATAAATTATCTCAACTCATCTTACAATATTTAGCCAAAGTTGAATTTATACAATAATATTAATAATTTTTAGGAGTATGTTTTTATTCTTTAAATTAATTAATTTTTATTACATCTCATTAACATTTAAAATATTGTTCTTAATCTACCATATCGATAGCACTGAGATTTACGGCTTCAGTTTACATTTTCCCGAAGATTTATACTTTAAATAAATGTTGCACGCCAACAACTTTTAGCCACTTATAATAATTTTCACAGAAGGATTTTTAAAAGGATTAATACTTTTCTAGTCTATTTGATTTATATATTAATTGTCAATATTAGAATTTCAGTGAAAAATCACCGGGTATAATAAATACATTTTTGATATATAGGTTTTCTATTTAAATTCACTTGGTTAGTTTTACTAATAAAAATACATTTTATTGAATCACCCTTATACGTTACTAGATTCTGACATATCATTGTGAGGGTTGAGTTCTTGGAGCCGTCATTTAGGCAATTATATTATTTTATATTTGTAGAAAATTGATTTTTAACAACGATATAATTTATCTCTACCTCATGAATTAAAAATTCAATTCTTCCCGAGCAAACTTTAATAAATTATCGAAAGGCTCTCACACTTTATAAACTCATTAGTTCGCTTCAAAACAATTAAGCTAGCTAGCACAGATATTTCGTTGCACATCACCATAAATTCAGACAGGGCAGAAAGACCTCTGGTCGATAGCCGGACAGACTAACATGTATGATAGGTATATACATTTTTGTACCGTATATTGTATTGTCTGAATAAAGATGTGTATATATATATATAAACATCTTTATTCTGACAATACAATATACGGTACAAAAATCTATATACTTATCACACATGTTAGTCTGTCCGGCTATCGACCAGAGGCCTTTCTGCCCTGTTTTCATAACGAGAATATTTCATTTAAGTATACATATGCATACGTTGTACATTTTTCGATGCTCGATTAACTAAGAGAATTCAATTTGAAACTTTAAACGAGTGTTGTCCACTCCCAGGGTAAGCATGAAGTAAAATTTCGAGTTTAGAAAAGCCTGAAAATTTGGTTTGGTCGCGTAGCGCGAAGCGCGGAGCGGCCAAACCAAATTTTCAGGCTTTTCTAAACTCGAAATTTTACTTCATGCGCCACCGGTACAAAACACTCACAAATTACGAAGTTTAAAACACACCGCTAAACTTTGCATTGAATCACTGTTTTGTACCGGTGGCGCATGAAATAAAATTTCGAGTTTAGAAAAGCCTGAAAATTTGGTTTGGCCGCTCCGCGCTTCGCGCTACGCGACCAAACCAAATTTTCAGGCTTTTCTAAACTCGAAATTTTACTTCATGCTTAGTCTGGGAGTGGAACACACTTATTTTAACTTTCAAATTGAACTCTTGTAAACAAACAACGATTATCTAAAGATTTACGGCATATACGCTGTAATTGGGACCTGCATACTTGAAACTTAAAAATTGAAAGGGTCAAATTGTATTAGATGGAAATGTTCGGTGTTACATAAAACTCTCTGTATATATATATATATATATATATATATATATATATATATATATATATATACCGTATATTGTATTGTCTGAATAAAGATGTGTATATATATATATAAACATCTTTATTCAGACAATACAATATACGGTATAAAAATCTATATACTTATCACACATGTTAGTCTGTCCGGCTATATATATATATTTATATATATATATATATATATTTATATTTATCTGTCTGTCCGGCTATATATATATATATATATATTTATATATATATATATATATATATATATATATATATATATATATATATATATATATATATATATATATAGCCGGACAGACTAACATGTGTGATAAGTATATAGATTTTTGTACCGTATATTGTATTGTCTGAATAAAGATGTTTATATATATATACACATCTTTATACATATATATATATATATATATATATATATATATATATATATATATATATATATATATATATATATATATATATATATATATATATATACAGTAGAACCTCGTTATACCGGGATGGCTTTTGGCTATACCTAGCACGATATAAGGAAAACACGGTATATCCGAATATCCGAATATATGTAATTTGTATAATAGTATGTGATTTGTATAATAGTCACATACACGCACGCGCATATATATATATATATACATATACAGGGTGTCCCCGAATGGTCTGTACAACGCTCTACTACATATTCTCTGAAACAAAATAAGACGATTTAACTAAACTTATCTCTATCCAAAAGTGGTTCCTAAGCCATCTACGAGGCCTCAAAGATATTATTTTTTTTCATTATTTTTCAAATATTTTTATTTTGAACTTAGGTAAGAAAACCTAATTTGGCACATTTAATTACATTGATACCATGCACTTTTTGCGATATGTTTCTTTATCCTACGTTTAAAGTAAGTGGTCAAACTAGGACCTGCGACTTCTTAAGATACCTAAATATTTTTATTCAACAGGTCAAATCATAAGGAATACTTTTTTTCTGCAAGATCATACAATTTTACGTATTTTTTGTCTCTTATAAAATTTTGCTATTTTCCCCACAAAAAAATATTTTTATTTGTCAAAAAAAAAGTAATAAAATTATGAACAATATTTTGCTTCTCAAAACAATTAACAAAGTAGAAATAAAGATAGGTACCTAACAATAAACACAAATTTATTAGTTTCACAACAAATGTTCAAACTGATTGCCATTTTCAGCAATACAACAATTTACACGTCGCAAAAAATTAAAATGGACACGTTGTAAAACACCAACATTGTTTTTAACTGTTTGAAACGCATTCTGTATTCGCGCCCATAATTCGTCGCGCGTATTTATGGGCTTACCATAAACAATAGATTTAATAGTTCCCCACAAAAAAAAGTCCATTGGGGTGATATCCGGGTAACGTGGAGGCCAAGGCACTGGTGCGTCATTGCCTCTCCCAATCCATTTACCGGGATACTTTTGGTTTAAAAAAGTACGCACTGGTAAAGTGAAATGAGGTGGAGCCCCATCATGCATAAACCACATATCACGCCTAAGTAAAAGCGGCACATCCTCCAGTAAGACTGGCAATTCCTGAAGATGTTGTAAGTACTGTTCTCCGTTTAAATTTTGTGGTAAAATTACTGGTCCTACAATAATATCATTTACTATACCGGCCCAAACATTTATTTTAAATTGCCGTTGTAAATGCATGGTTTTAGTTGCATGTGGATAATCTTCGGAATAAACATGCTCATTTTTAAGATTTGTTATACCTCTTCGGGTAAAACACGCTTCGTCTGTAAACAAAATTGTCTTGGCGAAATTCAAATTGTCAATTTGGTCATTAACAATAAATTGGCAAAACTGAAGTCGCTTATCGTGATCCTGAGGCATTAGCTCTTGAACTTTTTGAATGTGATATACCCAAGCAGTTGCTCTTTAAACACCTTATGCGGTCAAGGTGCATGTGCTGGCGGTACAATTTTTGAACATTTTCTTTTTAAACATATGTATTTTGATGAGAAAATAACGAATCCAAAGTCCGATTTTTTAGAAAGCTTACCGTTTAAGCGAAATTAATTTTAAAAGTTGTCGATTTTGATAAACTATTTATCGCTAACATGTGTGATTTTATACACATTTCCTGAATAAATTAGTCCCACATTACAACTTAGACACAAGTTCTAAAGTATTATTTGTAATTTATTACTTTGTCTTATTTTTTAAGCGAATACACTGATTTAATTTTATACTATAAAAGTGACGTTTGTTGATAACTATTTATATAAAATATGTGTAATACCGACTACGGCCTTAGATTGATATAATTTCATGAAAAAAGAACAGGTGACGCTAGTGTATGATTTATTTGTTTCATCAATGTATGTACTTTATGTACATACGCTATGATTTTATAGTTTACTAGTTATAATAAGTGTATTATGTTTAATGTATATATGAATACACAATTTTGTATAAATGCAGTAAAATATATGTAAATTTGCACAACATCGCGGTGGAACAAATGAAATGTAATTTGACAGAAATGTCATTTATAATAGTTCATTATTAATTTATTATCTTATAGTTCTTATAGTGTTTTCGGATTACTGCATTGTTGCTGCACATTTGTCCTAGTTGTGTTCGGATAACAGTTTCAGTGTTCACTTTTTTCGAGTTTTATAACGTTACAAACTTTAATGCCAACATAACCTAATTTAGAAGTAAATGAAATGGGCAATATGCGCAAAGAGACATAAGCAAATTATACAAATGCAAACCTTGCTACTAAGTTAACCACTTTATTCTCAACCTTAAAGAGACAACCCTTAACTGGTGACGTGGTTAAAATTTAATATAATTGGTGAAGTAGAGTTTTTTTGGACGCCTATTGAAATTATCTTTAAATGATCACTTTCTACAGCATTTATAATATGTTTCTAAATGAGTAGCTGCTCCCAAATATTGTTCATTCAACTATGATAAATGTGTAAATCTGTGGCTTACCGCAAAAACCAGTTAAGTCGATTTTTTTGTCAAAATTGAGTTATCTGTACTTAAAACACCCATTAGGTGTAATGTGTGCAATAAGACACGTTTAATTATATCATAAACCTTTCTGCTAACATAACCTGACCAAATAGTATGTGGAATTGCTAACGTGTGCAAACATGCAACGTAGACAATTAATTCTATTATAAACCTTTATACTAACCTAACCTAGATATATATGGAGTCGCTAATGTTTAGAAAGAGACTCAAACAATTTATTATATCATGAACCTTTCTACTAACCTAGAAGTGTATAGAATCACCAACGTGAGCAATGAGACTTATGCATTTAATGCTATGCAAATCCTTCTGCTAACCTAACCTAACCTAGAAGTGCATTGAATTGCCAAAGTGTACTATGGGGGTTAAGATCAGGTATCAAATACGGTATCATGCGGCCTGCCAGAGTTTCTGTATTGGGGGCCCGAGTTAGGATGTATAACTGTTACTGCTGTTATTAATATTTCAAATCAATCACTTACCGTTAATCCAAAAGACACGAAAAACGACACAAATACACTAAATAACAAACTGACTACAGTAAAATTATGTACAGAAATTACAAAGTATGTGCAGCAATTACAAACCACAATACAATGAAAATTGTTTTACAACAAACATCTTAAAACAAATGACTTCCCCCGATCGATAAGGTCGCTATTTACTTTATCGGCCGCCTGATTTCACTTATGAATAAATTACTGAATTCATTTAAATGAAGTGTAATTCCTTTATTTTATATCAAATAATTGGAAAATATTATTATTAGTTGTTATATAATTTTATTAATAAAAACGTTTGATTATGTACTAGCGCCATCTAGTTTTCACACACGTAATCACGGCGATACCAGCGGTGACAATTGAATTTTGGATAAACAAACCTCAAATGTCACCGTTTATATGTTAACGATGTTAACATTGAATTTGTGTAGTGTATTCACGTTAAAATATAAGTAAAAGATCAAAATTGGTGCAGATATGTAGCAATTTATAAGGAAGTTATACTGTGTGTTCAGTTTACACTGGAAATGTGGCATAAAATTGCAAGAAAAGGCGAGAAAGACATCTCATAGAAACATTAACCTAAAACACGAATTGTGATTAAACGGTAAGTTTTAGACAAAAATATATATTGGATTCTTCATTGTCACACACAAACGCAGACAGTTCCATTAAAAAAAGTTTAAAAGAGGTCAAAAACGTCGAAACAAAACCCAGTGTCCAACACATGCACTCAAGCCGTATTCTAAGCGGCCAGTTTCTCAAAGTCGCCTTTCTACGGAAGCAAATGTTTGATGGTTTGGTATTCGGCGATTTGGAAATCTTTCACTGTACACTCTTACACATTTGCGGCCATTACCTTCACAAAACCCAAAAACTAAAACAACATCAGTTAATTCATTAATTGAGTATATGACTGACGTTGTCACAAAATCACCGATAACTGAATTTCACAGGTGTCTCAATTTCTATTTTTGTAAATAAAGAATCAGTTTTTTTAGAATTTTATTTCATTGTTGTTTTGACAAATAAAAATAATTTTTTGTCGGGAAAATAGCAAAATTTTATAAGAGACAAAAAATACGTAAAATTGAATGATCTTGCAGAAAAAAAGTATTCCTTATGATTTGGCCTGTTGAATAAAAAGATTTAGGTATCTTAAGAACTCGATGGTCCTAGTTTGACCACTTACTTTAAACGTAGGATAAAGAAATATATCGCAAAAAGTGCATGGAATCAATGTAATTAAATGTGCCAAATTAGGTTTTCTTACCTAATTCCAAAATAAAAATATTTGAAAAATATCGAAAAAAAAATAATATGTTTGAAGCCTCGTAGATGGCTTAGGAACCACTTTTGGATAGAGATAAGTTTAGTTAAATCGTCTTATTTTGTTTCAGAGAATATGTGGTAGAGCGTTGTACAGACCATTCGGGGACACCCAGTATATATATATATATATATATATATATATATATATATATATATATATATATATATATATATATATATATCTTTATTCAGACAATACAATATACGGTACAAAATTGTATATACCTATCGTACATGTTAGTCTGTCCGGCTATCGACCAGAGGCCTTTCTGCATTGTTTTTATAACGAGAATATTTCCTTTAAGTATACATATGCATACGTTGTACATTTTCCGACGCTCGATTTACTAAGAGAATTCAATTTGAAACTTTAAACGAGTGCTGTCCACTCCCAGGGTAAGCATGAAGTAAAATTTCGAGTTTAGAAAAGCCTGAAAATTTGGTTTGGTCGCGTAGCGCGAAGCGCGGCACGGCCAAACTAAATTTTCAGGCTTTTCTAAACTCGAAATTTTACTTCATGCGCCACCGGTACAAAACACTCACATATTACGAAGTTTAAAACACACCGCTAAACATTGCATTGAATCAGTGTTTTGTACCGGTAGCGCATGAAGTAAAATTTCGAGTTTAGAAAAGCCTGAAAATTTGGTTTGGCCGCTCCGCGCTTCGCGCTACGCGACCAAACCAAATTTTCAGGCTTTTCTAAACTCGAAATTTTACTTCATGCTTAGTCTGGGAGTGGAACACACTCATTTTAACTTTCAAATTGAACTCTTGTAAACAAACAACGATTATCTAAAGATTTACGGCATATACGCTGTAATTGGGACCTGTATACTTGAAACTTAAAAATTGAAAGTGTCAAATTGTATTAGATGGAAATGTTCGGTGTTACATAAAACTCTCTGTATATCTATATATATATATATATATATATATATATATATATATATATATATATATATATACAAGGTGGCCAGAAAAGTTGTGATAATCTTCAGGTAGTGTGTTTCGTTGATTAATTTTGGATAAAAAATCTAAATAAAAAAATATTGTATTCTTCCTCGTAACATCTCACGAGGTCGTTAAAATATTAAACATATCTCTGGAAATTAGTGTTATTTTCTATTATTTTGGAAAAAATCAATAGAACTTAGAATCAATTACACATTTGGAAAATTTAAATGACATAGGTGATAAATAAATTGGAAACTTTAACAAATTAATAACTTCTTCAGAAGCATTTTTTTAATAAAAATAGACCTGGCAACTATGTATTTTCATATGTAACCTTATTAAATTTCACTTGACTTTGACATATACTTGTCATAATTTATTTGTGTAAGTTTGTATAAGTTCATCATACTTTTTGAAGATGTACACATTCAACGAGTATGCAGATATGTACATGATATTTGGATTCTGCAATGGTAATGCAACTAGTGCCAAAGATGAGTACCAAAGAAGATATCCAAATCGCCAACAGCCCTGCGTATATACGTTTAGAAAATTAGACCAAAGGCTACGTACTTTTGGGTCGTTCGTTTATAATAACATAGATGGAGGGAGACCTAGGGAACGTCGCAATATTAGTACGAGACAAATAGCTCAACAGTTAAATGTCCCCAGTAAAACAACAGTCCATGCAGTATTGAAAGAAAATCGAATGCGTCCATTGCACGCAAGAAAAGTTCAACCACTGTATGAAAATGATAACGAGCGTAGACGTATGTTTTGTGACAGGATTTTAGATCAAATTCGGGAAGAACCAAATTTTTTATTTAAAATTCTTTGGAGTGATGAATGTACATTCACTAGAGATGGGGTATTTAATTGTCATAATTATCACTTTTGGGCAGAAGAAAATCCTCGGGCGGTTAGAGAAATGAGACATCAAAAAATTTTCAGTTAACGTCTGGCTTGGTATTCTAAATTTACGTGTAATTGGGCCTTTTTTTATTCATCAAAGATTAAATGCCTTAAATTATGTAAATATTTTAGAAGAAGTTTTGGAGAATGTTCCACTAAATTTAGTAAACAACATGCTGTACATGCATGATGGTGCACCACCTCATACAGCAAGAATTTCAAGAGAATGGTTGGACGAACATTTTCCAAATAGATGGATTGGGCGCAATGGACCCATACTATGGCCAGCAAGGTCGCCGGATATGAATCCACTTGATTTTTTCGTTTGGGGATTTTTAAAAGAAAAGGTGTATGCAACACCTCCAGTGGACAATGTAGACGTCATGAATAGAATTCGTGTTGCAGTGGAATTAATTACTGAAGAGATGTTGCTCCGAGTAATTAATTCTATCCCACGACGGCTTCAGATCTGCTTGGAAACGGATGGTTATCAATTTGAACATTTACTTTAATCTTTCATTTTTGATGTATACTTCAAATATTAATTTTTGTAGATTTGTTAAATTTATGATTATTATTAAATTAAACACTTGTTTGATCCATTGTTGCCAAATTTACATTTCTTTAAATTGGCTCGTGAGGAGTTATAAGCCACAATACAATATTTTTTTACTTAAATTTTCTGCTTGAAATTAATCAATGATCCACTCTACCTGAAGATTATCACACCTTTTCTGGCCACCTTGTATATATATAAAGAAAAGTACTCATTCTCGCTCTGATATTCCGCTATCCATAGACAAATTCTTCTTTAAAAAAAAATAAAGATCTGCATAGAACTTTAAACCAATTAGCAGCCACGACTCATTTAAACTTCAATTTCCCCCGCTTACATCTGCAAATAATTTAATTTAGTATTGAAAACAATGATTTCAAAATAAATACATAAAACTCATATCGAACAAAATCCGAGAAGCTCCTTCACAACGCTCATTCTTGTTTACATTCTTGTTTTAAGTTTTGAGGTTTTCAATGTATCTGACCACTGCTGTTTTTTTTTGTCGGAAGGTTACAATTATTCTAGGTTTTTGATTTTTTTTGGGATTTTGTATTTTTAAACATTTTGATAAGAATGAAGAGCGTCGATTTTAAATTCAAAATTAAAATGACAATGTCACTATGACATTTAGGACTAACTACCAACATTCCCCAAAATCCCTGTTCTACAATATTGTAATTGGCCAACTTAAGAACAATTTGAGAATTAATATAAAAATCAAATGTACACTTCTGTGCAATAAAATTAAGCACAAGCCTCATAACCATTTTTCACAATATTGCAGTTGTATAATTCGGGTATGTTTTAATTGCCTAGCAGCAGTTTCAATAAAAAATAACATAACACAATTCTTCTTTCTCGCTCCCAACGTTTCTTAACTCTGAAAACTGTTTTTACTGATGTTTACCAATCGAGCAATTTGCGTAATTGAAAAACCATGATCTATTTTAGTTCGAATTCGAATTTTTTAATTATTGTCTACATGATGCGGCATTTTGATATTAAGGAAATTAACATATTTACGTAACTAGGAAACTCATCATCGTCGCTTTAAACTATAACATATTTTGTGTACTTGATTTTATTGCACATATGTGTACTATAGTTGTCGTTGACTGTTCGTTTTACCTCTTTATTTTTAGTTTATGAAAATTGTAACACGTAAAATATTATTCAAGCCAAATTGCAAAAGAATGGCAGCGATGATAATCCGTTATATGGATGAATGACGGATTGTCATCGCTGTCATTATTTGCGTGCGTATAAGTAATTTATCAATTTGCAACAACATCAAAATACATTAAAATTTTGTTCTAGAAAATAATTTATCATTAACCACAGCGTTTTTTTTAGTAAATTAAAGCATATTCTTTATTTTCTTTTATTGAAATAATTTTAACCATTCATCACAAATTGGTTTGCTAATAAAACGGGGAATAGAAAGAAATGGAAAATAAATTAGTGCCTGTTTGAATTCACCTTCGATTTCAACCAATTAGAGAACAATGCCAAATAGGCCCTATCTTTTCTTGATGGAATAAAGTATATGTCTCAAATAATTGTCATGTTTGTAAGGCAACTAAAACAAGTTTAAACTTAAAAAAAAATTAAATGGAGCTCATATTTTTAATTAAGTTTTGTAAAGGTCGTGCATTGTTTAAAATTTTGAGGGCGCGTTCCGTTGGCATTAACCGTCGCCGTCGCCAGCGGGACGCCTTTTTTCCTATGAATCATAAATATTTAAGCAGGGCGGGCGGCGGTGAATAGGCAAAAGGCGGGGGCGGCGAGGGGGTTCGCTCGAACGATAAAAAGGCCTTGCGGGCGCGTATTATTATTAGAAACGTGATGCGATGGTCGCGTGACGATCGAACTCAGACTTCCCGGCGCCTCCACCTCCATTCACCTCTTCACCTCTCTCTCTCTCGACTTCCACCTGGATTGATCCGTACGCCGTTGGCGCCGGCCCTCGCCGACGACAGGTGATAACGCCTGGCGCCACTCTTTCAACTCCCCCGACGGCACAAAAAGGGGGTGGTGTCCCCCCGTTTTCGTGTAAATTATTAAGTAGCCCCGTGCGCGCTTGTTACCTAACCAAGGCCCGTCTTTACGGTCACTTTGAATGCCTCGGCGCCACTTAATTAAATGGATTGTACGGAAATTTCGGGGGGCGGCTAATAGCCGTAACAAGGGCTGATATTACTGGAACACCTAATGGTATTTCACTGTTTGCATTCCTGGGCTAATGGTACTGATATTGCTACTACTTTTAACAACACTTAAAACTCAAGTGTATTAAAAAGGCAGGTGGCAGTGCTGTAGGTCTGGGGCCCGGGATCAAGTGGACCCGGCGCACCGCGGGGTATCATATATGGTACAGTGGCGGATTTACTATTAGGCTAAGTAGGCTGAAGCTTACGGCGCACAGTATAACCTTTGCACTGAAAAGTTGCCAAAACACTGATAAATAAAGTTGAATAATTTGCAATGTTTATGACATACAGAGAGTTTTATGTAACACCGAACATTTTCAATGTTCATTTTCAAATGTTCGATTTGTCAAACCAAAGCATTCAATACGATTGACACCTTCATTTTTAGGTTATGTGTAAATTGGGTTGCCTATATGACCATTACAAATTGTAGCCAATCAATCGCAATTAATGCCTCAATTTATTTCAGTACAAATTGCTCCAATTACAGCACCTTAAATATTTAGATAATCGTCGTTTTTTAAAATGATTTTAATTTGAAACTTAAAGCGAGTGTTTTCCACTCCTAAACTAAGCATGAAATAAAATTTAGAGTTTAGAAAAGCCTGAAAATTTGGTTTGCTCGCGTAGCGCGAAGCGCGGAGCGACCATACCAAATTTTCAGGCTTTTCTAAACTCGAAATTTTACTTCATGCGCCACCGGTATAAAGCACTGACATATTGCAAAGTTTAAAATATGTTTTGAGCTGCAGAGTGCTTCAGTGTGTTAAAGCGGTGGCGCATGAAGTAAAATTTCGAGTTTAGAAAAGCCTGAAAATTTGGTTTGGTCGCTCCGCGCTACGCGTTATTGCGTTATTTATGCGTTTTAAATTCTCTCACAAATGGACTTCTTCAAGACATAATAACTTTATAAGTTGACGGTAAACTTTAAATAAAAAGCCTATGCATCTAATCTGAAGTATTTTAGACTAAGCATTATGTATTTATTTTAAATGGATATCCGTAAATAAACAATAAATGTGATTAAGAAGTATAACTGTGTTTAAGGTAGACGTTTAATTTTGATACCTTGATTATATTTTTGGCCACTTTTCGGGGTTACGGTTACATTGTGCGGCGGAAAATTTCCAACGGAAACCTAATTTCGACTTTGACGCTTTTTATAAATTTTTATTTAGACCGAAAACTTATTTCTTTTGGCTAAATACTCCTGGGGGGAGTATTGCCAACTCTAAACCATCAAATGTCTAAAAATTTTATGTTAAAAATCACCAGAAATCATTAGATTTTTAGGTTTTTTATTAAACGAATTTCAATTATGTTAACAACAAAAAACTCTAAAATAATTAGGAACTTTGTGAGACTGAAGAGTATTCAAAAATATCTTAATACTGTTTTTCATTTTTGACATATATTTGCTGATTTAAAACTTTTTTATAAACATTTTTAAGCAATATATTTTTGAAATTTTATAAATTTAATGTTTACTTATTCCTAAATGTATCATATTATTTTATAGTTTTTCAAAAAATGTTTTAAACAAAAGTTGTAGATAATGAAAAACACTAAACACTTTTCACCTTAACTCTTTTGTTTACGATCAGTATACGAAAAAGCCTAGGGAAGATATTTATTTGAAAATCATTCACAAATTGTTGCTTTATTAGTTACCTAATCAAAAAAGTTTCAAACAAAAGATAATGAAAAAACATAACACAACATTTTGTATAATCACTTTTCACCTCAGTTCTTTTGTTTATGAACTAGAAACTAAGAAATCTAGTGAAGATCAATGACCTACCGACTATGGCTTTCGACGTTTTAAAAAAAAAAGTTTCAAACAAAAGTTATAGCCAACGAAACAATAAACTACTTTTACCTAATCACTTTTCACCTCAGCTCTTTTGTTTTTATTCAAAAAGATGTTTTTGATGTACAAGGTGGCGCAAAAGTAATGACCCTATCAGAAGATGATCTCATTTTTGGAAATAGCGATTTATGTCATCAGGATTTTGATATTTGCGAAGTAAACAGGTGTAAAATACACACCTATAAACAATGCAGCTCTATACTTCTCAAGAACGCGCTACATTTCTCAAGAAAGCGGTTCCAGGCCAGATTGTGCAGCCTGAAAACGCTTGTTTTGGCTATTTGCGTTTGCCGCAAGATCAACCGATTTGACCGTTTCCGACTTCTTTCTTTGGGATATTGCGAAGTGACCTGTCTATGCGAACAAGCCATAGACTTTACA
The DNA here is from genome assembly GCA_932526585.2 of Philonthus cognatus. Lineage (NCBI taxonomy): Eukaryota > Metazoa > Arthropoda > Insecta > Coleoptera > Staphylinidae > Philonthus > Philonthus cognatus. The sequence goes on from OW052244.1 coordinate 74,753,940, forward strand.
GGCCCTAAAAATGTACATTGAAAAAAAAAAAAGTGCCGAATCTATAGCCAAAACTGACTTGACAGAAAAAAATTTAAAGGACCAAATAAACATCATCCACAAATAGAAGCAATTGTTTTCATTTAGAAAAAAAAATTATAGCCTTAGAACATCGTGTTATTACTTTTGCGCCACCTTGTATTTTAATAATCACTCATCAACTGTAGTTTGTTATCGATTAAATCAAAAATATACACAACTTAATGATAATTCGAAAATTTACGAACGAGTGTCTTCCACTCTCAGACTAAGCATGAAGTAAAATTTCGAGTTTAGAAAAGCCCTGAGCAAAATTTGGATCGGTCGCGCAGCGACCGAGCCAAATTTTGGGGGCTTTTCTAAACTCGAAATTTTACTTCATGCGCCATGCGTATAAAACACTGATTTCAAGTGATGTTAAAAATATAGAAACATTAATTTAATCGAAAATGTTTCAAATAAAAGTTGTAGCCATGATAAACACACAACTTTTGTATAAACAATTTTTACCTTAACTATTTTGTTTTTGATCAAGAAACGAGAAATTCTAGCTCAGATTTATTCGTTTAGTAATTCACTTATAAACTGTAACGTTATTATCGACCAAATCGAAAAACTTCAGACAAAAGTTGTGAATAATGAAAAAACAAACAACTTTTATCCAAACACTTTTCACCTTAGCTCTTTTGTTTTTGTTCAATAAGCCGAGAAAGATTTTTTTGATATATTTTGCTAATCACTCATCAACTGTAGCTTTATTATCGATTCAATCAAACAAAGCTTCAAACAAAAGTTGCAGACAACGAAAAAATACACAACTTTATGATAATTCGAAAATTTACGAACGAGTGTCTTCCACTTCCAGAGCCTTGAGCGAAATTGTGCGGGCTTTTTAAACTCAATATTTTACTTCAAACGCCACGGGTAATAAACATTGATTTCAAGTGAAGTTAAAAATATACAAACATATTAACCTAATCAAAAAATGTCTTTAATAAAACTTGTAGCTACGAATAAAACACACAACTTTTGTACAAACAATTTTTATCTTATTTTCTTTTTGATCAAGAAACAAGAAAGTCTAGCCCAGATTTATTCCTTTAGTAATCACTTACTAATGTTTCAAATAAAAGTTGTAGCCAACGGAAAAATGAACTACTTTTACCTAAACACTTTTTACCTCAGCTCTTTTGTTTTTGTTCACTAAACCGAGAAAGATTTTTTTAATATATTTTGCTAATCACTCATCAACTGCAGCTTTATTATCGATTCAATCAAATAAAGCTTTAAACAAAAGTTGCAGACAACAAACAAATATAGATAATTAGAAAATTTACGAACGAGTGTCTTCCACTCCCAGACTAAGCATGAAGTAAAATTTCGAGTTTAGAAAAGCCTCGAGCGTAATTAACACTAATTTCAAGTGAAGTTAAAAATATACAAACTTAATATGTTTGTATATTTTTAACTTCACTTGAAATTAGTGTTAATTACGCTCGAGGCTTTTCTAAACACGAAATTTTACTAATTTTACTAATCAAAAAATGTCTTTAATCAAAGTTGTATCCACGAAAAAAACACAACTTTTGTATAAACAATTTTCACCTTAGCTATTTTGTTTTTGATTAAGAAACGAGAAAGTCTAGCCTAGATTTATTCCTTTAGTAATCACTTATCAACTGTAGCGTTATTATCGACTGATCGAAACATTTTAAACAAAAGTTGTAGATAATGAAAAAACAAACAAATTTTATCTAAACACTTTTCACCTTAGCTCTTTTGTTTTTGATCAATTAACCGAGATAGATTTTTTCGGATTTGTTTTGCTAATCACTCACCAACTGTAGCTTTATTATTGATTTAATTTTGATATTTTATTGATTCTTGTACAGTCAATATGCAATTTGAATTTTCAGTACAGTCAAATGACAGCATTGTACACAATATTGTCAAGATATAGAGATTCAATATACAATGCGTTTTTTTTATCTCTAAACTTACAAATTCATAGCATATAAAAATTCATATGTTCAGTCTTAAAAATGATCAAAATATCTCAAAATTATTTATAATTGTCAAAAACATCAAAGTTATCAAAATGTCAAGAATATTATAAAAATTAGAACTCGTAAATATAAAAAATATTATAAACGACAAAAATTCGGCGTGTTGATAAAATCGATTTACGTTAAAATTATCATTTTATGTCAGTACGTGACAGTTTACCATTTTCTTACAAAAACGAACATTTCTGTCAAAATCAGTAATAATGTGAAAAATGTTATCTTATAATTTAAAAATTGTCATCTAATGGTAAAATAGTAAACGTGCAATATCAAAAGTAAAAATTGTCTTCTAATGTCAAGAAAGTAAAAACTATCAAATGTCAAAATTGTCAGGTAATGACAAAAGTGTTATTTTATGACAACATCAAAGGGAAGAGAGGCCGAAGTGGTTCAGGTAAAGGCAATGGAGAAACAATAGTGCATGATTGAAACAATGAAACGGAGGATAATTAATCTTTTGAGATAAAGGACGAATAAATGTTAAAAAGGTAATAACGGTCACAGTTTATTAAAAGTAACATCTAATGTAAAAATTGTCATCATATGTCAAGAAACGTAGTCTAACATCAAGAATATAATTTATTATCAAAAATCTAATCTAATGTCCCCCACTGAGAATAGGCGGCAATATTTCAGCCTAGCGGCACATAGTGGGCCAAAGCATGAAAAAACCTGGCCAAAATGAATAAAAAAAAGTTTACCAACCGAATTTTAATTCATATAATTAGATGTAGATGGCATTAGTGTACACTGATTCAGTGCTGGAATGATATTCCAGTGGATAATGTCCTTTGAATGATCCTCCAAAGACAACTGACATCAAATAGTGAAAACTAGCCGTTTTGTAAGCTGCAATTGTGAGTGTGCTGCGCGAATAATTTGCAATCCTGGAATTGATTTGCGTCTTTTAATAATGGATTGCACCCCAAACGGTAAGTTTAACAGATATTCACATGAATATATTAAATATATTTTCACAAATCTCGCGATCCTTTTAACCTCATTTCCGTAGTGTAAAATATTTACAAATTTGGCGTACAAAAATTTCTCCGCGTTGTTTCGCTTGGAAAAATAGCTTCCTTGCTTTGTATTTTTATACTGAAGCGGAAAAACCAAAAACTAGCTAATACTACCTGCTATTTTTCTTACAATGACGATTTTACTGAGCAGCGCGCTGCAGCGCGTAAACTACGGACCTGGTGGGCATAAAATTTGTAATAACAGTCCTCGAAAACTATGTGTTTGAAATTTTGTACGATTTCATAAATTATTAAATTTTGAACCTTCATTTAAATGTTTCACATTTAATTCGTAATTAGTGATCTCGGAAACCTTGATGTACAACTTTGAAAAATCAGTATAGACATTTACTAATTCTGTACAGGTTTTGAATATTTGACCCGCAAAGTGGATCCACCATTTTGAATTTTAAAATTTCGACATCAAATTCGGAATCAGCAGCTTTGAAAACCTGCATGTTGTAAATTTTGTAAGATTTCATTGATTTTAAATATTTAATCTATTTAGACATTTAATCCGTAATCAAAGACCTTAAAAACCTTAATGTACACGTTTTGGAAGACTAATATAGACATTTATTTTCATTTATTTACGGAATCTCCTTTTACATAAATTTATAATATTAGTATATTTATGTATACAGAGTGGATAACAGAAAAATAACAATTGTATTAGACATGTTCATGTTACTCTTACTTTACGCGAGTTAAAATGATAATAATAAAAAATACTAAAGAGTGAATACATTGTTTAGAGATAAAATCAACAAATCGGTACAAAGACAAATACATAAACAACTAATAAATTGTACAAATAACATATTGAAATTAATATCAGTAATTGATGAGCAAAATATCACAGTAAAGACTAGATTGTATAATATAATATCGAATTAAAATTATATGAGTTAAAATTAAGATAAAATATTATTAACAATAGCGGGTAAATTGATTCGTTTCAAATTAGCCTTAAATGTTGAAAATGAAGAATGATGTAATAAAAAATGATTGTTATTGTTTAATTCGTTACAGTAACTCATCATTCTGCATATTGGATTAAATTTTGCGTAATTAACTGCATGATAGCGCAAATAAAATAAAAATTTCGATCTATTGGGACCTCTAGCAGGCACATAAAAGTCTAATTGTTCTAATAAGCTTTGGCAGTCTATCTCGCCGTGTATAAGCCTAAATAGAAAACACAAATCATTTATTATTCTTCTATTTTCCAACGAGCTGAGACACAACATATTATGCATAGTACTATTGCTGAATTGGTATCTAGTGTTGCCCAGCCTAGCAGAAACTAAGCGCAAAAAGCGACTCTGTACTTTCTCCAGCTCTGCTGAAAGTACCCTCGTATGAGGAGACCAAACGACAGATGCGTATTCCAAGTGAGGTCTGACTAAGGAAGTATATAATTTAAGTAAAACGGAAACATCAAAATCTTTCGAAAAGCGTCCAATAAAACCAAGGACTCCCAGTGCTTTGTTAGATATGCGTTTAATATGATGGCTAAAGTTTAAATTATAATTAAATATGACACCCAGGTCCTTGATATTATCAACGCAAAGCAATGCATGATTACATATCGCATAATTAAATTCCATGCTGTTACGGCGATAAAATAAAATTGAGTTGCATTTTTGTAAGTTAAAAAATAATTTGTTAGTTTCACACCACGTGGACAAACTATTCAGATCCAACTGTAATTTATGTTGGTCATCCAGGCATTTAATAGATTTAAACAATTTCAAGTTATCTGCAAATAGAAGATAATTACTATATTTAATATACTGGCCAATATCATTAATAAATAGTACAAATAATACTGGTCCGCAATGGGAGCCCTGTGGGACCCCAGAAGTAACACTAATTTCTGTAGATATATTGTATTACATATCTTGACTACCTGTTTTCTATCTGTTAAGTAGCTTATTAACCATTTAAAAAAAAATTTACTATCTATGTACAAGTTTTTGAATATTTGATCCACCATATTGGATCGGCCATTTTAAATTTTTAATTTTTGACATTAAATTCGTAACTAGCGACTCCAAAAACAATAGAATAATCAATTTGAAGCATATTCTTACACATCTTCATATTTTGACTAGGTTTTTTCATGCTTTGGCCCACTGTGCGCCGGCAAAATCGTAAATCGGCCACTGATATGGTATCAGACATATCAGCCACATAAAAGATTTTATAAATATTTGTAATCATTATACATTCAAAACAATCAATTAATGACAGAATAATTAATAAGTAATAAAAGGTCACGATGTTTCCCACACGTATTTCACTCAAACACACATATTGAAAGATAATAAACGTCCATTCCACTCCCCAGTTTTATTCCCCAATATCATAACCAAAACCGCCCCTTTACTGTCAACCAGTTGCACCCCATGTATACATATGAATGGCGCCCCGACCGCGATTATCGCAATCAAATGGAAATTTGTCATGAGAGACGTCCCGAAACTTACCACCCTTACGTTATCGAAGAGAGGGATGATTGCACCGCTGCGGCCGCACCATTCGGTTAATTAATCCGAGATGTCGACGCCGACGCCGAATTCGGGCTGGCAACGGGCGGGGGGTGGTTTTCGTGGACACCGCCTGAATTCGCAATCGTAATGAATTAAGATTCCGCTGCGACATTGCAGGAGGGGTTGAAAGGGGGCAGTGGGGGCGGACAAAGCCGGGATCGGTTTTTGACGGTCGTTTTTCCCTTTGTTCTCCGGTGAGGGGGGGATTTTCGGGGGGGTGGAGGAAAGGGTAACGAGGGCAATTTCTCTGCTGATAAAAATAAAGTAACAATGCGATTTTTAGTTGGGGTTTGTTCGGACGATTCAATTTATTTTTTAATGAAATAATATAAATTCATTGTAAAAAATAAAAACAGTTTGTTCAATAGACAATGTGTAATAATCGAGTTGAATAACATACCATTAACTACAAGAAATAATTTTTATTTACAACAAGACGGTGCTCTAGCACATACTAGCCATTTGGTAAGGCACTTAGGTTAGGTTAGATTTTAGTGGCTGCACCGCCCAAGGAGGTGCACATTTAGGCCTGAAAAGCTTATTATGATACCACGACTTCCAGTCTTTCAAGGGAACCTCTTATGACTTGATGGTAAGGCACTTACTAACTGCCAATTTTGGCGAAAATTGGATTGGTACACATGGACCAAACAGATGGCTTCCGCGTTCCCCCGACCTTAAGCCACTCGACTTTCATGTTTGGGGATTTATCAAAAATGAAATATATAAAGCCTAAAGTAATACTGTAGAAGAACATGGAGTAAATTTTATTAATTGCATTGGAAGAGGGCCAAATATTCACATCAATAACGCCACTCATTCAGTTACAAGCTGAGTTTAACAATGCATCAAGCAGAATGAAAGACAATTTCAGCACTTTTTGTGAAATTTGTCGAGGGTCGCGCAGCGACCCGAGACAAATTTTATGGGCTTTTCTAAACTCGAAATTTTACTTCATGCGCCATGAGGAAAAAACACTGATTTCAAGTGAAGTTTAAATATACATAAACTTCACAATATGTTAATGTTTTGTACGCGTGGCGCATGAAGTAAAATTTCGAGTTTAGAAAAGCCCAGAAAATTTGTTTCGGGTCGCTGCGCGACCCTCGACAAATTTTCACGGGGCTTTTCTAAACTCGAAATTTTACTTCATGCTTAGCCTGGGAGTGGAAAACACCCACTTAAAACTTCAAATGAAACTCTTTTAACAAACTACGCATATCAGAAGATTTAAGTATATACGCTATAATTGGGACCTGTATACTTACGCTAATTGTTATACAGGGAGTTTTTCTTTTAAGTATACAGGTCCCAATTATAGCGTATATACTTAAATCTTCCGATATGCGTAGTTTGTTAAAAAAAATTTCATTTGAAGTTTTAAATGGGTGTTTTCCACTCCCAGGCTAAGCATGAAGTAAAATTTCGAGTTTAGAAAAGCCCCGTGAAAATTTGTCGAGGGTCGCGCAGCGACCCGAGACAAATTTTCTGGGCTTTTCTAAACTCAAAATTTTACTTCATGCGCCACGCCTACAAAACATTAACATATTGTGTAGTTTATGTATATTTAAACTTCAATTGAAATCAGTGTTTTTTCCGCGTGGCGCATGTAGTAAAATTTCGAGTTTAGAAAAGCCCAGAAAATTTGTCTCGGGTCGCTGCGCGACCCTCGACAAATTTTCACGGGGCTTTTCTATACTCGAAATTTTACTTCATGCTTAGCCTGGGAGTGGATAACACTCATCTAAAGCTTTAAATTAAATTCTTTTAACAAGGAACAAATATCGGAATTTTTGTAGCACATGCATATGTACACTTAAAAGAAAAATTCCCTGTATAAGTATATGAAATAATTGTTAAGTTATTATACATTATTGTTTGTTTTTTGTAGTAGTTGTTGTTTTAGTTTATCAATGTTTTAATATTCTTGTTAACTGGGTTTTTAAAATGCCTATTATAAAAGAAAAGAATAATCAATTAATTCATGGCCGTCTAGAAACCCTTTTTTGTTGTTGTTTTTTGGTATTTTAGCCATTTAGCACAAAGAAAAATATTAAATGTTACATATTGTTGCAATCGAATGATATTACGAATTAATATTATTATTATTATTATGATATTACGAATGAATAAAAATAATATTATTCACCTTTAAACTCGTATTTCTGCGTTAAACATAATTTACACTATAAGTATATAAAATAAATAATCCTTTATGATTAATTTTTCTAAACGTCACGTATATTTGTTAGTTATGAAGCCATGTTATTCCCCAGTAGAATTGCAAATGCACGTGAACACCGCCTCCCTCACCCTCCATTTGGCGCAGGAAAGAGAACACACGTTAGGGGGTGTGAGTGTGAAATATTTATCCGACATACACACGTTCCTAACAGATTTACATCTACACATTTTCATTCCCAGCTCAGACTTAATAAATAAACACGAAAACTAGACGGCTGATTTGCAAGTGTTGCTGTGCTGGAATAAAATATACGTGGAAAGTAGGAAAAAAAAACAGTGGTTGTTTCAATAGTAATTTAACAAAATACACACGCTGACATAAATGATAACATGGGTGATTTACATTAATTAGTGGAATGAGTTAATTTGTTTGGAGTTTTGTGGAACGGTGTGAATTTATGGGTGGGTTTTAAAAGAGTGTCACTTAGGAGGTAATTTACCATATATGTATATGTACACATAGACATGCTATTATATAAAAAAGGATTTTGTAGATTTTCAGTTAGTTTGAAAACAGTTAGGAATGTACTAATCATAGAAAATATCTATATTGGTATAATATGAATTGCATAATAATAAATATTATACATCAAGTGAATTAAACACGATTTTATTCACGAAAAGATTTTTGATTTGACGAGCGCCTCGGCGCGAGTGAAATCATTTCTTTGAGTGAATAAAGGTGTTTAATTCACGTGGCGTATATATGTTTTTATTCAATTTTGAGGAAATTGTAAAGAAAATGTACTTTACATTTATTTTTAAATAAATTTTTTAACTCACTAGTGACCTAAAAAAAATTTAGTTCACTAGTGAATAAAACCTTGTTTATTACGGTTGTTATGGAGTTAATAATGTCGATTTAAATTAACAAAATTGAATAATAAATAATATAACAAATTATTTAACTCACTAGTGACCTAAAAAGATTTTAGTTCACTAGTGAATAAAACCTTCTTTATTACGGTTGTTATGGAGTTAATAATGTCGATTTAAATTAACAAAATTGAATAAAAAAATTTGTTTTACTAAAATTATAGACCAGGAGTGATCAAATGCGACTCTTTCTTGAGTTTAGTGCAGTTTCTATTAAAAATATGAATTATTTTTTTATTATATCAAAACTTTGTTCACAAATATTAAATTAACCTTACACACAAGAGATGTTCCTCATACCGGTATTAGTATTCGATTTGGAAAATATTCGATTATTTTTCGATATTTTCAAAATTTAGCCAGAACAGTGTTAGGCAAAAACATAGTTAACTACATGTGTAGTTGCAAATATTTCGTTATTAAAATTATAAAAAGTAATTAAAATACATTGAAATTAAAGCAATAATTTAACAATAAAAAACACTTTAAACTTTATAATATATTTAGTTTTAAAAACCGAATGAGATTAACCTATTTGTGAATTAATATTTTGATGTGTCAAAGTGTAACTTCGAGTTTAAAAAAGCCTGATTATTTTTTTTTATTAAAGTGAAGTTTGAAATACATACTACAATATAGGCAACCTGAGTACGTTGACGGTATTGGGTTGCCTGTTATCACTGTTTTAAACAATTGGTTTAATATACAGGGAGTTTTTCTTACAAGTATACATATCCTGATTACAGCGTATATACTTAAATCTTCGGATATTCAAAACTATTAATGATTTCGATAGCTAACGCCATCTAATGCTTGATAGTGGCATCGTCAGTGACACGAACTTCGGATATTCGTTAAAAAAGTTCAATTTGAAGCTATAAGGTTGCGATTTATAATGGGTAAAATCCAACGTTTTTGGTAGTCACTAGTTCCAACACCATTCATGTCCTGATTATGGGACAATACACATGATACATCAAAATAATCCTAAAACGTTGGAGATTGTAATGCCACCAATTTAAAACGATTAAGATATTTATTATTTTTGTAAAAAAATCCTAAAAATAGCTATTTTTCGAGTCATTTATTTACTCCTTTTAAGTCAACAAAAACTTATACTACGTAAAATTCAAGGGTGTCCGTATATTCTGCATTCAATTAGCTCAACATTCATTGAGAAAAACGTCCATGATATATTACGTTTACCTTTTTATGCTGTGAATACAAATATAGGTCTATCTCACTCTAGCAAATGGCTGGGCAGAGTCTGTCTCACTCTAGTAAACCGCAACCTTAAATTAGTATTTTCCACTCCCAGACTAAGCATGAAGTAAAATTTCGAGTTTAGAAAAGCCCTGTGAAAATTTGTCTCGGGTCGCGCAGCGACCCGAGACAAATTTTCTAGGCTTTTCTAAACTCGAAATTTTACTTCATGCGCCACGCGTATAACACACTAAACTATTGTGAAATGAATGTATATTTAAACTTTACTTGAAATCAGTGTTTTATACGCGTGGCGCATTAAGTAAAATTTCGAGTTTAGAAAAGCTCAGAAAATTTTCACGGGGCATTTATAAATTCAAAATTTTACTTCATGCATAATCTGGGAGTGGAGAACACTCTTTTAAAGTTTCAACTTGATTTTTTTTAAGAAACAACGAATATCGAAAAATTTACAGCGCATGCAAATGCAGAAGAAATAAACCTTTATTGGCACAATAAAATAATATACTTTTATACAAATTCAAACATATTTTTCTCATATCCTACATTAAAATTAATAAATCGACAAAAACAATGCAAATGTATACTTATAAGAAAAATTCCCTTTATTTGTTTCGCGTTTTATTTAGGTATACATAGGTTATAGGTTTGTATACAGATAAAAAATGTTCTCTGTATAACGATCAAATGTACCGGTATTTCGGTAAATTAGAAATACCGGTATATTTTTGATACTTTACTTTACTTTAATACTTACTTTTAAGCTTCAAACATGTAATGACAAGTGTAAGGCTTAGGCTCGTAACACAATAAATGAATTGAATTGAGCAACGGTTTACTATATTCAGTAAATCGTAAAATTCGAAAATATAAATTGTTTTTTGTGATAGGGTTTATATTTACGAAAATATATCTATGATAATTTAAATATGAGAATGAATGCCTCGCGACTTAGGAGGGAAAGTAATTGTTTGTATTTTATCAGGCAACTTACAGTATTTTAGGTTGATAGACCGTTAAAACTGGAAAAATACAAGAACTTGATTGCTTCATTGTTATTTTATTGACAAAACATAATCACATCAACAAAAACCCAACGCCTGTAAAGTAAAAGCAAACACCCCACTTTAACGGCGCAAAACACCGTCATCAATATTTTTCCATAAAAGACCCTCCATTACCCTCTTACAAAACGGCAATTACGCGATGTGATTCGCTGTAAAATTACAGGGTCGTTTCATAATTAATCGGGCTTCAAAAGGCGCTCGCTCGCAATTTATAAACAAGTTACATTCGCTCGTTATACCGCGAAAGGCGGTCTAGGAAAATTGAGCGAACGACGGGGTCGAAAAGTGATGCGAGGGATATTAATAGGTGAGTAATTGAGTTTGCCGAGTTTACTTACACCGCTCGCTTGAAGTGGTGGCGGAAGCCGGCTCAGCACCGAGGATCCGCACCTGGCCATAAATGATCCTCGAATTAACCTAGAATCATAAAAAACGATTTCTTTTTTATTATATACACATGATATAATACCGTGCGATAATTTAAAATATAAATTAGAGTAGGCATTGAATTTGATATTAGATTGGCACTACTGATCAAATTCATTCTATTGTTTGATTAGCATTCTGGGCAACCGCACAAAAAAAAAATGCTGCCTACTCTAATTTATAATATAAACGATCGCACGGTATATTTTATTATTATTTTATTCAAAATATTCAATTATCTCTTAAATTTACTCTATTGTTCAATTAGCATTCTGGCAACCGCACAAAAAAAATCCCACCTACTCTAATTTATAATATAAATGATCGCACGGTATATTATATTATTATTTTATTTAAAATATTCAATATTAATCATTTCTAATTTTCATATATTCAGATTTCAATGCATTCGTATATCATGAAAGAATTATTATTTTATAAATACTTGGCAAAACCCGGCGCATCCACAAAATACGTTAATTAATAAATAAAATAATAAACCTTCATTTACAGATGTACCATTTTACTGAATATAAAATATATTTTTATAAAATAACAATTCAATACTAAAGATAGAAACAATTGTTTATAATAAGCAATAATTTGGATTTTTTGCTAAATGCGCTAGTTAGATTTTAATATTTCAATCTATAGATGTAAAAACTGTTATAATTATGGTTAATGTAAAAATTTATATCAAATTATTCACAACAGTGGCTCAGTCAAAATTGTGTCTTGGGGAAGGCGCAATAAAAATAACAAATTAAATACGAATATTTTATTTTAAATGTTACAAACAAAACACGCAATACGGACATACTTCTAGACAAAATGCGAATTGTCCAATGTTTTTAGATTATTGCCAAATAAAATTGCATTCGTCTGTCATTTCACACATTGTCTAGATAAAATGCGTTGCGTCTAAAGGCTATCAGACAAAATACATTTCACAATTTTGCATCGAAACGATCAAAAAAAGTACTGGAAAAGTACTTTGTGTTATAAACAAAGTGATAAATTATTTATAAGGAGTATATTTTAACTTGACTTGAATTCAGTATGAAACCTGAAGTGATATTTCCAGTTTAGAAAAGTCTGAAAATTTGAATTTGCTAAATCTAAATTTTCAGGTTTTTCTAAACTCGAATTTTTAGTTCATGCTTAATCGGGGAGTAGAAATACTTGTTAGAAGATTCAAATTAAACGCTTTTATAATAAACCTTGTATATAATATTTATTTTTTATAATTGGAAGTGATTAATTATATGTAAGTTGTTTAAATTAAAAACACTTGGTATTGTTTCACAAATTAAATTAATTTGTGAAACAATACCAAGTGTTTATAATTTAAATAACTTACACAGTGTAATATGTTGAACCAAGTGCCAGATAAGAAACTATTTCAAGTGAAAAAAGTACCACCTGGAATATCTTTAGAATCATGCACCGAATAACATAATGTTTCAAATGAGAGTTTAATGATTTGGAGAACATCCAATTCTGTAAGAAAATTCAACCCCCCACCCCCAGAGGAGGCACCCTTCCCTAGCCTCCCGGCCTCCTCCTGCCTCCAGCCTTCAGCTTTGAAATCTTAAATACAAACCCCTATTTTTTATTACAGATTTGGATAGAGCGTAGAAATGTAAGTCAGTTTTATCTTAAAACATTTTTTGTTACTTTGGCGTTGCAATTAAGAAAATTGACATACAAAAATTATTTTACTCTAACCAATTAGTTGAAGATTTCTATTGAAGTTAGTGATTTATACGCGTGGCGCATGAAGTAAAATTTCGAGTTTAGAAAAGCCTGAAAATTTGGATTTGTTGGGGCGCGACTCGCTTCGCTCGCGCGCCCCAGCAAATCCAAATTTTCAGGCTTTTCTAAACTCGAAATTTTACTTCATGCTTAATCTGAGAGTGGAAACCCTCGTTAGACGATCAGGAACTTAGTTTGCAATTTCTTTTATTGTCAAATTTATGAGGTAAAATAAATAGAGTTGATGTTTTTTTCTTTCTTCAAGTTTAGAACGAAAACAAATTCCTGTGCAATTATTAATTAAGAATATAGCTTTTCCATAAGCTTTTCCAATTTTTTCGTCGAAGTTTAGTAACAAAATTTTATGAAGAAATTGGATAAGCTTAAATTATGAAAAATATAGCTTAATAAATAATTGCATAAGTTCAAAATGATAAAAAATTATTTAAAATGAATAGAATTTAATTCAATAAAAAATAATTATAAATATTTTAAATTAAATTTTAACTTTTATTTGATATTTAAAAATATCCCATGACGATATTTAAATTTCAATATATAGCCTATCAAATTGTATTCATTTCTGTGTACATTCTATAAATTTTATTTATATTTATTGTTACATAATGCACGCACGCACACCGCTTTTAATGGTTTCGAGAAATTTACATAATAAAAACAATTGTTTTGATTGCAGCACTATTTTTCAAAGTAACGAAAAATGTTTTCAACTTACTTACTTTTCCACTCTCTATCCAAATCTTTAATAAAAAATTGTGATGTGTCCATCATAGTACTTTCCCCCGTAAATTGCGTATTAAATCACTTTTAAAATATTTGTAGCATTATTATTTTCAAAATGTCTTCAACTTTTTCATAACTACAACTTTTATTTGAAACATTTTTCAATTGGATCAACACATACTGACACAAACCAATGATTAGATAAAAAACACTAGTTATTGAATATCTCAAAAACTAAGAGTGCTATGACAAAAAGTGTATCTACAAAAAATCTTTAGTTTTTTATTTCCTACAACTTTTATTTGAAACATTTTTCAATTGTATCGACACATACACTGTCACACACCAATAACTAGATAAAACACACAACTTTTGAAATATCTCAAAAACTAAGAGTGCTATGACAAAAAGTAAGTGAACAATACATCTTCATTTTGTTATTATCTACAACTTTTATTTGAAAGAATTTTTTGTTTGATGAACATTTATTGAAAAAATCTGAAAAAACTGAAAAACGCTAAGAGTAAAGTACCACTTCCGGTTTTCCGATTTTCACCAAAAGCTTTTCAGTTCTTCCGATTGTAACAAAAAGCTTAAGTTTCAAGTTTCATCTCGATATCTTTAGCGGTTTTTGCGGTACAGCGCACACAGACAGACAGACAGACAGACAGACAGACAGACAGGCAGACAGACAGACATTTTTCAAAAATGGTCTTATTCGACTCAGGGGACCTCAAAACGGGTATTTCCGCTAAAATTTTTGATTCGAAAATTTTCACGAAAACAATACTTTCCCTTTGTATTACATACGGGGGAAAGTAAAAATAGGGGTTCGCATTTAGGATTTCAAAGCTACCCCCTCTATAGCCTCCCTTGGGGGTGGGGGATGAATTTTCTCACAGAATTGGAAGTTTTCCTTCAAATCAATTAACTTTTATTTGAATTATTTTTTCATTCGGTGCATGGTTCTGAAGATATTCCAGTGGTACTTTAAAATGGACACCCTGTATATATTTATATATTATTGCATAGCAAATGATGCTAGATAAAGATTATTATTATTATTATCAAAAACGTATGACAATAATTATTTACTTAGTTTTTACTACTATAATATCTTTATTAATAAAAAATACAAATAATAAATTTTACATCTTTTAAAAATTAAATATAATTTGTTCTTATTTTCTTCTTCACAAGGGCTATCGACCATAAGTCTTTCTGCCCGGGGATTGCCTTAGATTTGATTTGCTGCGATTTTAAGGTGGGAAGTAGGGTAAAAGGAGGATAGGTATTCGTAACGAGTTTTAGGCAAGCTTTTGAATTTAGGGATTATTATAGCAGCATTTCTAAGGATGCACATTTTTCTGAGGTGTTCGTAGTTTGATTTGTTACATGCAAATCGTTCTGCAAGAAATAGAAGTCTATCTTTTATTGGGGTCATTTGAGGTATTTGATAGAGGAGTACATTTGATGGGTTATGGAAAGGGTTAAGTAGTTTTATTTTATATAAAAAAAAACACCTAACTTTTTTATACTAGTATACAGTGATCTGTATATGCACTTGTGCATTCGTGTCATTGACGATGCCACTATGGAGAATTAAATGGCGTAAGCTATCGAATCAATTAATAGTTTTTTATACCACTTTTATTTTACTCTTGTGACTACTTTCAATTACACGGTAATCATTGCCAAACAAACTAAGTTAAGTGTTTTCTTTATACAAATTAAAAATATACCATGCAGTGAACGCTTCCAAGATTCAAAAAGTATTAATTTAGTTTAAAACAAAAAACGTGTCCAAATTCAAACAAAATCAATTAATTTGGGAAAAAAATGTTATACAATTTAAGTCATTTATATTTTAATTTAATATTACAAACCAAATAATAATAATGTTTTACTAAGCGATCAATGATAAACCATACATTCATTGATAGTTATATTTTTATTTTTTTTAAATTATAACATTTTGAGACAGTCATAAACATGTTTTGTTTGTCACTATATCTCTTATGACATTTTTATAACAATTATTATGTTTATTTTGATATTGCATCTTAATTATTATGATTGTTTAACGTTAATCCATAAGGACAGTTGATGTAAGTAAGACAGAATGACATTATAGCTAACCTAACTTCTCAGAGTGTCATCTAACCTCACAAACCTTGACGATGTGACATACAACCAAACTTGACATGGTGACCACGTCGAAAATGTAAACATTAGGTTAGGTTAGTTGTTACATCGTCTACCGAAATGTATGTGGCACCTAATCTAATCTAACTTTTGACACATTCGACACTTTATACCACTTTCAACAATTAATGTTGTTTCTTTATGACATACAGTGAATTTTTCTTTTAGGTAAACATATGCATAAGCTGTCAATTTTCCGGCATTCGATGTCTTTTAAAAGAGTTTAATTTGAAGCTTTAAAGGAGTGTTTTCCACTCCCAGACTAAGCATGAAGTAAAATTTCGGGTTTAGAAAAGCCGAAATCAATGTTTAAGTTTTTTACCCCGGAGTTGGTTTTTGGGAGGAAGCCCGGGGAAGCCCGGAGGAAGCCTTGACATGCGCACAAATTTTCAGCTAATTCGGGCGATTTTTAGAGGTTACATAATATTTTTGTCTCAGACGACTGGACTAATAATCACTGTTCTCTAAATAAATGTCTATGATGATAATGATGAGAAAGATTTATAGATAAATAATACAAATTAATTTCCTCATGCTATCGTTTTAAAAGTAAAAATTATTGAATTATTTAGTTAGTTTTACAAGTTAAAAAAAACAATTTACAAACTTCTCTTCAAAATTGCAGTGTCTTGAATAGCCAATTTCCTTAAGAATGACTCAACTAGTTAAAATTAAAAATCAAAAAATCATTAAAATTGTAATTAAAAGTACATAATTATTTTTTTTGCACGAAGAAAAACTAAGCATTCGAAACTTATTTCCAACTTCACTTTGAAACTGCCAAAAAATCACTACTAAGAAATTCCATTATTTTTTCTAACCCTCCCCGCTTTCCCATCCTGTTATATATTTTCTTTCTCAAAATTCAAGTACTTGTAATACGAAATTAACAATTCAATTATTTCTCGGGGAAAAGTTCGGCCGTTTTGCCCTTTGCTGAAGGCAATTAACCCGCGCGTTCTTTTTTGCCTTGTTCCGCTGTTTTCCCGAAATTTTCGCCCTCCCGTTTAATTTTCCGCGCTCGCCCGGAAATTCATCCCCGGTTTTAATTTAAATTGTATAGTTAAATGGCGATCCTTATCCGCGACTCCTGCACCCTAACTTTCAATTCCCACAAATTTCTAACTCACTCAGTCCAAAATGAAAGAATAGTTTATGTTCGTTTTAAAATGGCTTTATTTGCTTTAATTTAATTATTAAACTATAATATTGTGCTTTGTACATTCTAAATAACTTTATGATTTTCAAAAAAGTGTGTTTATTTTTACAACGATTGTTTCGCAAATTTATTGCTTTTTCAAGTGAATTAAAGTTTACTTTTTTGAAAATCATAAAGTTATTTAGAATTTTATTTATACAAAGTGAATATGGATTTTCAACACCTCAACGCCTTCTTAATCAACCTATAATATTGTAGTTTAACTAGGTTTGCTGAGGAATAAATAAATTAATAAATAAAATATGCTGCATAGTATTTAAAACCATAATGGCAATATATTTTAGATTGAATAAACACGATTTGTAAAAAAAATGTTTGTTTTCATTAAAATGAAAAAAATAACGTATTTTTTAACAATCCAGCTTTTAGGTATCAAATTTTTAAAAAATAGACCACATTAAGGAGTTTCATTAACTCCTTAACGTGGTCTATTTTTTTAAATGTGATACTTGAAAGCAGGGTTGTTAAAAAAAGTTTTTCTTTTTCATTTTAATTAAAACAAATAGTTTTTTTTAACTTTTTTGTTTCAATAAAACAGTGTTAAAATATTAACAATTAAAAACATGTTTAAAACATGTTTTAAACATAACCAGCCTTATTAATAGACCCTACCATACAGCTTTAACACACTTCTAAGGATGATATTGACATTTTCGGATTTATAAAACGGTTTAGTAGATTACTGTTGTTAGTTTACAACTAATAATTTATAAGCCCTAGTTTAAGTCATACATATCTTCAACTGTCAATACAAAATAGAGATATCTAGAATTTATATAATAATGCAATAAATCATAAATGTATAAACCTTATCAGTGTGTTTTAAACTTAACTTGAAATCAATGGTTTATACGCGTGGCGCATGAAGTAAAATTTCGAGTTTAGAAAATCCTGAAAATTTGGTTTGGCCGTGTAAAAAGCGGAGTAATGTTGATAAACAATATTTACTTTTACATTTACATAACCATCACTAACAAAGTTATCACTGATTACTTTTTTTGTTTTCAATTTAAAATAATCAGAGTCAACTATTTAATTAGTTAAAATGTATCACAAAGCACCAGCAAATATTAACAAAGTTGTTTAAAACTTTCACGTAGGTCGAGAAGGTTTTGATTTAGAGTTAATTTGGCAAAAAAGACAAATATGAATATTCATTATTTAAATGAGTTTTGCTTAGCGGGATATGTTTTAAATATTCTTGAACATTTCTTTAAATCGTAATTATGTTTCTCACGTGTACACTTTTTGATAGGTTCGCTATAAAATAATTACATCTATTCTCGAACCCAAAATCGTTCAATTATTTTGTGAGTATAAACTATGTATAAGCGTTCATACTACGAGATGAAACAATTTGTGGGGGGACTGGACTTATGAATTAGCAGCAGATTAAGAATGAATGAGATCGGATGGGAATCGGGCGGGTGCACTAATTGAGTTTCCCCGAAACATTCCTGCAAATCCCCCATGATACGATCGTGGGGGATTAAGCCCCCCGAACCGTAACGTCCACAACACGGGATACAAGGATAAGAGGGTAGAGAACGCCCCCATCTTTTTTTTCCCCAGTCATCTCTACTCCTTAACTTACAATTTTCAAGATATTATCAATATCACCAAGAAAGAAATTGGTTTAGTCAGAAAGTAACAAGTGATCAAAGAAAATGTTTTAAGAATATTGTGTAGAGTGAAGTAAAAAAAGTGGACTCAAAAATATATTCGATATTATGGATTGTCTATTTTTTTCCATTTCTTTTCTACGGACATTTATTTCTCAATAAATAGAAACTAGTCTGCGTTATGTTTGAATCTCTTTCTTTTTATTACTGTTAAATCTTTGCCCAGAAAGAAAGACGATTTTCACATTATATTTATCTTAAATAAGAAATAACACAAGTATGTGGAAATTTACTCAATGCGCAAACATACCTCTCCAGCTTTTCACTACTATAGATGGAAACCTCCAGCAATTCCGACTCCACTTTTTAAATTTGTAAATATAAATGGTTTTAAGAAATCTGTAAATATTATGTTTTTCACCTGAAGGAGCAACAATGTTGCGAAATATTTCCTTTGAAATACACAAAAAATAGTTGAAAATCATACATGGCAGTATGCATAGTCCGCTAATCGCGACTAACTAAGGTTTAGTAAGAAAATAAAATATTTCGTATGCATAGTCCAATTTCATACGGATTAGCGCTACTCACTGTCTAAATGTTTAATCACACCATACCCCAGCTTAACATTTGACTATACGTAACCTCAAACTTCATTCGCGTAATTATGAGCTTCCAAGTTTTGTGTTTTCTAGAATAATGAGCTGTGTTATTGTTCAAATTAGTGTTGCAAAGTTCGCGAATGAGCGCAGAAATCGTGTGCTATGTGTGTATTCACTGTAGGACACAGGGTGTCAACAATATATGGAATTGGGAAACCAAAATTTCTTCCTTGTCTAACACGTTAAAATACTTATAGCTCTAATTCACCGATGGTTTACTCAATGATTTCAGCGCCGTAGGCGGCGCCACCAGAAAATCATAATAGGAAACTGTAAAAATGCTAATCTGTAATTTATCTTTCTGGTTAGGCTACAAGTTGTTTGTTCTTCATTGAAAATCGTAAAAAAATAATGTTTTTTTGTCTAAATAAGGTGTAATATTGAAATACATTGAAGGCTGTATGGAAGGTGCAGTGGCAAATTGTTGTTTCTAGCGAATTAATCATTTTATTGCTATAAATGACGAATTTGTTTATATCTATTACAGTATTATGTTAAATGAGATATTCAATACGTATCTACAGTGAGTAATTTCATTCCGCTGTGCTGACAACCCGGACAACCCTATTTTGTTATGACTCAAATTTAGGACATTGCTATTTTGTACATTATTTTTATAAATAAAATGTTCTAACCATGTATATAGCAGCTTGTATACCCCTCTGTGTAATTTAAATAATGTTTACATAAAAATTATTGCTTACTTTACCGTAAACAATAATTTTTATTTGGATTTAGAATTAAATTCATTAAAATGTAATAACCAGTATTTTTAAATAAACCGCCATACTTTGGATTAAGCGACTGTCGCGCCACCATAGTGTGGTTTGCTCTGTTGCGACCGTTTTTCCCCATAGTTGTGCATTTATAGATCTGTGCTGTAGGAGGAACGAATTTCCCTAGAACGGCGGTTGGATGAAGGCCACATTCGTTCGTCCGTTTACAATTGTAAGCCTAGTAAATACATCGTAATAATTTACCCTTAACGTACGTATAAAGTATAGTCTTTCTTCTTTCGATTTGAGGACAGTACGTGAATTTTTGTGAGCACAGAGAAAGCGCCCGATTTTGTGCTCGTTCAAGAACTTTACAACACTAGTTTAAATCACTATAAGGTCTATTTTGAATAGTAACCTATAGAGAGCCATGGAAGTTAATTAAAATCCACAATTGGTAATTGAATTTGCTAATTCTACGCTGAAAAAATCTGTTTTTGTGTAAATTAGTTGGCAATATTGGCAGAGAGGGCGTAGCAATCCTTATTACATAGATAAATATTGTCAAGAAATCTATATTGTTGTTCGTCTATGATTCCGTTTGACATGGAAATGCCGGAAAAAGCAATGGTGCTGATACGAGCGACTAAAGATAGGCGCTACTAGCAAGTATGTGTTAAAATATTACTATGCATACGGCTTACTTAGTAACACATTAATCGTGATTAGTTAATCACACGTTAGTAACAGTATAATCGCAGGACTATGCATTATTTAAGTGAAGTTTAAATGAAGTGCCTCAACTATACACGATTCCATTTGTTTCTGGATCTCGCCTAGCTATGGAAAAGTGACAGTTTAAGTATTGTAAATGGGGCTGGTTGTGTTTTAAATCAGGGTTATTAAATGTCACTGTCAGATGTTCGATTTTAAGGTTATAATTTCTGACTATTGTGATCTTACACTGTTGCCTGTTTTACAAATTTTCAGATATAAAAGGATAATAATATGCAGTTTTAAGATTAACAAAATTTACTACTTGGTTTTTGTACATACAAACACAGCAATAATATTGTATATAACAAATATAATGAATTCGGCTCTGCAAACTTATTTCGTCATCCATTTGTATTTCTCGCTTGGGTCTTCCCGTTAACACATTTTGATCAACTCCATCCATCCACCTTAATTTTGGTCATTCTCTCTTCTGTTGGCCCTCAGTATTTTTTGTAGAATTGCAAATTTATTCCCACCCTCTTGTGATACCGATAATTTTCATGTCAAACAATTTGTAATTTGTAATTTGTAACCTTTTTGATTCAGAGATAATCTTTGGCATGTTAATATTTAATATGTGCCTGAAATTATTTTTCACTTTGACATTGACACAGCATTGCAACACTAGATTAATTTGATTTAATAATAAAATGCTCGAAGAAGCGACCGCGTGGTGAAATAATTGTTGCAAGATTAACAATAAACCTCTTGAAAATTAAAAAGAGTATTACTTATGATATCATAAATTATTGCAACACTGTTAAAATAAGGAATCAGGAGTGGCAACTAATAAAAAATGTAAATGTTGATACTGCAACATAACAACACGAAAGCATGGCTAGGCGAGATCCAGAAACAAATGGAATGGTGTATATCTACGATATTATCATCTAATTGAATGTATCGCAATTAATTAATAAACTATTTTCGATAATTTTTTTTTCTCTTTATATCAGACTCTTTCTTCGTTTTTTTTACGGTTTAATGCGCTCGCCGTTCAAGGGGCGGTGGAAAAAGGGGTGTATCCTGTTGGGAAACAGGGAAAACCACTTACGTTTTACTTCCACTCCTCTCCTTTATCTTCACTAGATTAGCAACACCCTTGTCCAGAAATGCACCTACTTGATTCAGGATGCATCCCATCAGCCCTTAACGGATATTAATGACTACTCGCCCTCTCTCGTCCATCCTTCATTTAACCACCATAAGACAAGCGGAATTGATTTATCTACCCACAATGTATACACAAAGAAAATGTTCGCAAATGTTTCTTTGTAGAGAGATTTTCGGAAATAATGTTGAAAATTGAAAACGAATATAGTTTTTGTATTAACAAAAAACCTGAAAAATAATAAAATATAGCTCGCTTCATTTAACTAATAAGCTAAAATGTCTTCTAATTTGTGCTCATGACACCAAAACTCCTAAGAGACGACTTGTTTAAATTATCATATGAGTCGCCCAAATGCAAAACCAGCCATACGTGTTTTGACAACCTTGTGGCAATATGACAAAAACTGATTTCGCGGCGCCTTTTAAATAAACGAAAATAGTGTCTGATATGCATTGTATCGAATGCGGACAAGAAAAATTATGTAAAACTAAGTAAAAAGTTGGCAGGTTTTGCAACTTGAAAAAATATGCTAGCTTTTGTAACCAAGAAATGTAGCAGGCTTTGCATTCTACAGGATTTTTCAAACTTAATTTTATAAGGTCTAGGATGGGTTTTGAAAGTCAAGGTAATTTTTATAATTGTAGCCTGAGACGAGTAGAATCCAAGGATACCAAAATCTCAAAATAAAAAAAAGGCGTATGGCTGGTTTTGCACCTGGGCGACTCAATATGTAAATTACGTTATCGCCATGGCTTTATTTTTCGGCATATCTCTTAATTTGTTGCACAGATAAACTCCACAGAGATAAAACTATGTTAGCATTTCTCGCTTAACTAAATGAAATGACCTGTTAATGTAATAATTTTCACTGAAATAAGGGTCCCCAAAATGGTCCTAATCGACTTAAAACAAGACTTTCCCTTTGTATTACATAAGTAAAAAGGGGCAAATTTTCTTTGAATTTAAAGAATTTTCATATATTGTGATTCAGTGGCCAGCTACGTATTTATAAGTAGGGGCCTGGAGGCCCGGACTCCCATTATTAACTTCAAAAGTAATATAATCATTATTTAAAATAATATACATACTTAACATATGATTCATGCTATGAATATTTGTAACATTTGCTTTAGAATCGTCTTAATGGATTGGTAGTCTTGAGTGTTCATCGACAGCATGAAATTGATTGATTGATTTACAGAGAGTTTTAGATAATCTAGCGAGGCAAAAGAATAGACGTGTTAAAATATTGTAAAATGTTGGCTACACATTAAGTTAATATATACATACCTACTATAATGAAAGATATATTACTAGATTAAAAAAAAAATGAGTGTGATGCACAAAACTAATCTCTGATAGTTCAGTACAAAAAAATATAAACCGAGTAATGTCTACAGTAAGGAAATTTAGACAACAAACATTCAAGCATAATTTAAACTATTTTTAAGTTATATTAAATGTATACAACTTTCATGTTATGAAGTTTTTTTTTTCTGAAATTTCTCTTCGTTTTTGTTTCATGGATATTTGAACACGCGACAATTTAATTGTTATCAACCTTTATATTACATATGCACTTTGACATAATCCATAACTATGTATTTTTTTGTTTTGCAAAGATAAAAGTATGGTATTTTTTGTTGTTAATATTATTAATTTAATTTTTGAATTTATTTTTAATAAACGTTTTGTTCAATAAATTGTTAATTTTCAATTTTCAAGTGTGTACATATGATCTACCGAAATCTACAGAAATTTGCTGAAGTGTTCTAGTGTTATCCGAAAAGTACGACGAAACAACACTATCCGTATCTGATAAGGGATTTGAAATTTAAAATTTCTATAGATCATTAATAATATCTCTCTATTAAATATATCAATATTAAAATATTAAATCGAGTAATATGGACTTTCTCCAAAAATTTAGTTTATTTAGGACTTTTGACCCGATGTTACATTTTGCATATAAATTATGCAACGAAACAGTAAATCTGTTGTGTAACTCAAAAACTCATTTTATATTTCAATACCCGTCGGGGTGTTTTCCCGGAAAGTAGTTTTAATGAATAATTAGAAAAGTCTTAAATAGACTACATTTTTCAGAAATTCGATAATAATTAGTTTTTATATTTTCTAAATATTCTGCACACAATTTGAGAATTCATTTGTAACACATATTGTTTAATGGATTGCTTAAATATTCACAATAAATTTTCCAATTTATATGGTCACATGAAAATATTTTTTATTTTCTTTAATGTAGAGGGTTAGGTGGGATCTAATATTATATTCTTAACAAGCGGGCTTAAATCTTTCGAATAAATAATTTATGTTTATTGTCAATTAAGTTTTATATTCTCGTCGTTCAAATTTGCAATTGCGTTATTCATAATTCCCCGTTTAATATTTCGGTTTTTGCTGGGCCATTAGATTATTAAGCGATAAATTTAATCACCCCGACGGGTCATCCCCTCGCAGACCGTCCGTGTTCATAATCTCCATTTATTATTCACACATTCCCGCTCTCATTAAATATTTACACATCATACTATTTTATGGCGGAATTATTCATAAAAGCTCTGAACTCTTAAATAAATCAACACCGTTTACATTTTTCAAGAGTTTGAAACACACACATATTTTGATTTATTGCATTGCTTGTGTATAAAATAAATAATACAGAATCCATAAATATGTAACCTTTACATTTTGAAAATTTGAGCGAGGGGGGTGAACACCCATATCCCCCCCTCCCCCTTGGCTACGGCCTTGTATACGTATGACGTAAAAGCAATTTTTAAAATCAGTTCATCTCTGAATAATAGCTCTCAAGGAATTTATAATGCAAAATAATAGTTCCGATATGAATTAGGTTCAAATAGTTAATGATTTTTATTAAATCATACAGGGATTTTTTCTTTAAAGTATATATATGTATACGCTATACATTTTGCTACATTCGTTGTTTTTTAAAAGAGTTCAATTAGAATCCTTAAACGAGTGTTTTCCACTCCCAGTCTAAGCATGAAGTAAAATTTTGAGTTTATAATAGCCTGAAAATTTGGTTTGGCCGCATAGCGCGGAGCGACAAAACCAAATTTTTAGGCTTTTCTTAACTCGAAATTTTACTTAATGCACCACGCATATAAAACAATATAATATTGTAATATTCAAAATATTCTTGTTTACCAGTATTAAAATGATTCTGCTTTAGCAGTATATTTTCAATACTGAAAAATTAGTTATTTGTTAGTTGGTTTGAAGAGAATTTGACCTAAACGTTACATATACTTTAATAGAGCGTTGTAACAAATCAAATTCAATAAGACTCTAAATATTTCATTGTATAATTCAATATCCGGAGGTGTATTTGAACGGGAAGTAGTTGTATCAATAGATATTTATCGTCTTAAGTTGTCTTATTAATTGAGACATTGTTTGCATTTTCACGAATAACATTTTCCTAATTTTATATATTATACTTAGTTTAACTTGAAAATTAAGGACAATGAATATCCATCTTTGGTTCCGATTCGTATTTGCAAAATACGTAACGGATATTTAAGATTGTAGGTACAACGAAAAAAACATCAACATTTTATTGGAGAGCAAAGCAGTCACACGAAGATTATATACAGAGAGTTTTATGTAACACCGAACATTTTCATACCGAGAATTTTTCTTTTTATAATCCATGTGCATACGTTCTACATTTTCTGACGCTCGGTTTATGAAAGGAATTTAATTTGAAGCTTTAAGCGAGTGTTTTCCACTCCCAGGCTAAGCATGAAGTAAAATTTCGAGTTTAGAAAAGCCTGAAAATTTGGTTTGGTCGCGTAGCGCGAAGCGCGGAGCGGCCA
Source organism: Philonthus cognatus (assembly GCA_932526585.2). NCBI lineage: Eukaryota > Metazoa > Arthropoda > Insecta > Coleoptera > Staphylinidae > Philonthus > Philonthus cognatus. The sequence goes on from OW052244.1 coordinate 74,780,112, forward strand.
AACCAAATTTTCAGGCTTTTCTAAACTCGAAATTTTACTTCATGCGCCACCGATACAAAACACTGATTCAATATAAAGTTTAGCAGAGTGTTTTAAACTTCGTAATATGTCAGTGTTTTGTACCGGTGGCGCATGAAGTAAAATTTCGAGTTTAGAAAAGCCTGAAAATTTGGTTTGGTTTCAGGCTTTTCTAAACTCGAAATTTTACTTCATGCTTAGCCTGGGAGTGGAAAACACTCGCTTAAAGCTTCAAATTGAATTCTTTTGCTTAGTCTGGGAGTGGAACACACTCATTTTAGGTTTCGAATTGAACTGTTTTAAAAAAACAACGATTATCTAAACATTTACTGCATATAATTAGGACATGTATACTTGAAAGAAAATCCCCTGTATTTACAAGTCGAGGCATTAATTGCGATTGATTGGCTACAAATTGTAATGGTCATATAGGCAACCCAATTTACACATAACCTAAAAAATGTGGTCGATAAATAGAGTACAGTCTGTTTGATTTATTGTGACACAGCACTTATGTCCGTTATTAGTACAGATAGAAAAAAAAGTTAAAGATAAAAGTTTTTGTATTTTTTATGATCTATTCAATCGTAATGTCAGAAAAACAGTTGAAAATCAAATAAACACGTGAAAGCTATTAGTTTCATTTTCTTTAATGGAACACTCTGTATATTTTGTTTATTTCAGATAGGCATTAATATTAGCCTTATAATGATACCACATAAGTACCCCTTTATTATAGCAATAACACGACAATTGCCAATAAATGAAATTTATCAGTTGACATGAATAACTATTTAAAGTGTCTGTTCAAAGTGACGTCCGTTGTTTGCAATACATTCTTCACATCTCTTCATTAAATTTCGTCGTGCTTTTTGCAACATCCGTGGTGTTATTTGGCCACATGCCATACGAATACGATTTTTCAGATCGTCTAGATTTTCTGGACGAGTAACATAAACTGTTTGCTTTAAAAATCCCCAAATAAAAAAATCTAAAATAGACAGATCTGGCGATCTTGCTGGCCACCATTTGCAATCAATTTCAAACTAAACTTTCTTTCCAAAATATCTTTGACATTTCTTGCGTTATGGGGAGGAGCTCCATCTTGTTGGAACCACATATCTCGACGTATTTCTAGGGGGATATCATCTAAATAATCTTCAAATTCTATCGTAAGAAAGTTGGCATATCGCTCCGCATTCAACGTTCCTTGATAAAAAAATGGTCCTATTATGGTATCACCTAACACACCAAGCCACACATTAACTGCAAATCTTTGTTGGAATCTGCATTCTCGAATTTGACGTGGATTCTCAGTATCCCAGTAATGGTTGTTTTTTCGGTTGGAGATTCCGTTGTTGTTGAAATTTGATTCATCACTCCAAAGAATTAAATTTAATAAATGTTGATTGTTGCTAAGCCAATTACAGAATACTATCCTCCTGTCAGAATCACCATCTCTTAAACCTTGTACTAACTTAATTTTATATGGTCTCATTTTATGTTTTCTCAGAATAGAAAATATTTTATGCATACTTATTTCTAAGTCAACCACTGTTTCGCGTATTGAATTACGTGGATGTGCTCTAAAATAGGCCAATATCAATACTTCATTATTATATTCTCTTTCTTGTCTTCTCCTTCGTAATTTAATATTAAAACACCCATTTCTCCGTAAATTTTGTTCAAGTCTTGCAAAAGTGCAATAATGTGGTTGTCTTCTTTCTGGATACATGTTTCCATAAGTGATACTAGCTTCTCTAGAATTATCGTTGCATCTAACGAAGACCTTTAGCATATCCATTTTTTCATCATTAGAATAGTAATTATCACCCATCTCTAAAGATTTGAATCAACAAAACGCAAGACGGGAAGTTACTACACCACTTTGACATTAAAGCGTTAACAAATTGTTTTATGTCAATTGTTATCCATGGCAACTGATAAATTTCATTTATTTGCAATTGTCGCGTTATTTGTATAATGAAGGGGTACTTATGTGGTATCATTATAAAGCTAAGGTTATTACCTATTTGAAATAAACAAAATATACAGGGTGTTCCATTAAAGTAAATGAAGCTAATAGCTCTCACGTGTTTATTTGATTTTCAATTGTTTTTCTGACAATGCTACTGAATAGATCATGAAAAATACTAAAACTATTGTCTAACTTATCTTTCTATCTGTACTAATAACGGACATATGTGCTGTGTCACAATAAATCAAACAGACTGTATACGAAAATGAATATTGATAATGTTCGGTGTTACATAAAACTCTCTGTATATACTCTGCTTGTGGGATAGCAGAGATAAAAACGCACACTGGTGCAAAACAAACTGGCCTAGAAGAAGAAAATCGCTCTCTGGAAAGCAGAAACCCACCATTAGTCAATAGAGATAGAATAATTGTGCCTCATTGCAATTAAAATAAGCCTAATGAAACAGTTCCTTAAATCTGTATACAAAAATGGCCAATATTTTAGTTATATATACGGGAAATTCTCTGGTTTAAGTAAGAAGAAAGTAAAAAGTGGTGTTTTCGAGGGACTTTAGATCAGGAATAATTCAATGATTTCTATGAATCTTTTAGAATTGTTGGCTTGGATTTCTTTTATCGATCTTATCAAAAACTGTTTAGGATATCATAAGTCTGCCAATTATCCTGAACTGTTGCAAAGCATGCTGGAATGTTCCTACCTAAATTCACAGCCATTTGGACACTCCTCCAGTGAGAAACAATGACAGAGATTTCACAAAGACTTAGCAAAAATATGAAAGTAAGGTACTAAAGCCGTTGGGATGAGCATGTGATGGCTGATTATTGGTAGGGAATCATGTAAGAATGTCCTGATAAGTCTTACACAGAGGAATCACGAAATGAAAACTGTATCTGTGTTCAATACTAAAATAAATGCTGATAGATACAGAATTCTGATTTTCTGCACATTCTCATATCTCCTAAACTATATGTAGAATCATGAAAAAAATATTTAGTTACAATCAGCATGATGAGTATTCTCACAAGCCGTATTAGTCTTTCCGGCACCAAATTTACTAAAGGTCAGTGTAGTAAATAACGGCCATTGAAATATTAAAAATAAAATCTCTTGCTCTGGTAACAGTAGCCCATACATAAATCGGATAGGAATTTCAAAATTAATCATTTAACTTGATAATAGAAATATTACTCATTTTCGTATACAATTAGGAACATTAGGAAATTACCTAATTAAAGTAATTATTTATATTCAACTATTATTTAAAACTGTTTTCGAGTAATTGCTTACTTATTTTCAAAAAATGAAATTTGTAATTTTTGTTTTAAAGTTGAACAATTGTCATCTAAATCTGAAAATATGCAAATGGGACAGCCATGGTAATGTCATTTTAGGCTTTTTGAATATTTTTGTTGTCTCTCTATTTTCGCCAAACTCTTAGATTTAATTTAATATGACTAATTATAGGTTCTATGAAACTACAAAGAAAATGGGCAGCATTCATTGCCTCACAATTTAGTTATGAGGCCCGGATAAGCAAATTTCTCTTTATATGTAATTTACTAATATACATTTAGAGTGACTAAGATGTATAAGTCTAAACAACTACTTTAAAATGCACTTATGAATTTTCCAAAGTTTGGGTATAAGTTTGATGTAAATCAGGCTTTAACAACTTGATGTTAAAGTTTTGGAAAGCTGCAACATACGTTATCAAAAACTATTAATTTTTAAACGAAGCTGTAAATTTTGTTATTATCTAAAGAAGAAAAAAAATATTATCTTACAAATTGTTTGTTTATTTCTGTTTTGTGTATTATTTAAGTTTATTTTATGTATTTATTTATTTATTTTTCTCATAAAAAAGAGTAAAATAGTTAATGGATTTAAGGTACATAAAAATAATGGTGCGGTGGCCGAGCGGTAGAGTCGTTAGACTGGACCAATCGTCCACTGCAGAAATGCGAGATCGAGTCTCGCCTGAGGCGAATAATTTTTCTAACGTAAAGTATTCGTCCCGATAAACAATTTAAGTTTATTTTATGTATTTATTTATTTATTTTTCTCATAAAAAAGAGTAAAATAGTTAATGGATTTAAGGTAAATAAAAATAATGGTGCGGTGGCCGAGCGGTAGAGTCGTTAGACTGGACCAATCGTCCACTGCAGAAATGCGAGATCGAGTCTCGCCTGAGGCGAATAATTTTTCTAACGTAAAGTATTCGTCCCGAATGCCATAGGTGTTAATTGTGTTATCCACATTTTCATTAATATGAAACATACTAATACTAAACTGGTCGTGACTGAATAGCTAACCGCCTAAGTAAATTCCCTAATATTCATCTTATCCCCCAACCCGATTTCCATCCATCACACTTCCTTAAAAAAAGTATGGTTTGAAAAATCGAAAAAAAACGGATCATAGAAATATTTTGATTTTGAGTTTTTTGAGTTCAGAAAATGTTCCTTTACAACATCAATCGGAGAATATTTAGATAAAGAACTTTTCAATTTAACTTAGCAGAAGCCTACCGTATACGATAATGTTTGTATAAACTGCAAACAATAAGTCCTAAGTAATATTGTATGTATTATACAATTAATAAAAATTCAGTGTTTTATTTCATTAAAATTCAGTGTGTCCCAACTAAAAGTGCACTCCATAAAATCTCCGATTTACTCCAAGTTTGAATAAAATGCTGAAACAGGTCAATTTGTACTTAAAGGGGGGACCAACTATTATCTTAGTTTCAAAATTATATCTGCATCTTTCTAGCACCCACAGCCACCCCTTTAAATAATTTAAATGGCAAGAGGAGCCAAGTGGCATCATTTTGAAGGTGCTTTCATTGTCTATGCAACCATGATATTATTTTCAATTTTGAATGATATTTGAGTAAAACCAACCCTCGCATTTTAAGTAAAAGTCGCACCCAAACGTCCTAAAAATTGAACGTTTGGGCTGTCATTCTGGCTGACCACATTATCAGACCACTTTTTGTTGAAAGCAATTTGACTGGTGATAGTTATTTGCAATTGTTAGAAGATCTCAGTAAGTAAGGGGGGGCAAAGGGGCGACGACCCCAGGCGCATCAAGCAGAGAGGCGCCATCAAAATCGGAGATCCGAAACTTCATAAGTTTAAATGAGAAATTTTAAACTATATAAGCAGTCTATATTTTAAACTTCACTTTAAATCGGTGTTTCACACGTTTGGCGCATGAAGTAAAATTCATGAAAAAATAGTTTAGAAATGCCTGAAAATTTGAATTTGTCGCGGCGTGACTTGCTTCGCTTGCGCGCCCCGACAAATCCAAACTTTCAGGCTTTTCTGAACTCGAAATTTTACTTCATGTCTAATCTGGGAGTGGAAACCTACGTTAAAAAATAAAATATCAATTTTTCGTGTTTAAATTGACATTTATTTTTCAAGATTATAAGAAAATGTTACATTGTTACAAACTTGACGCCACTCTTGTCAAGATTAGACTATTTCCTATTATTACAAAACTCTATTTTCTTTTATTCCTAACTGCTAAAAATATCGGAAATGTCTCATAATTGTCGATATATTTGTCAAAATATATGATTACTGTCACAAAAAACATAATGTATCATAATATCACAATAGCCGAAACAAATCATAATTCATACAATACTATCAAATAATGCTAATTTATATGTCGAAAATGACATTATTAGCGATATACTGAGAACATTTTTAATTTATGTGAATAGTGAAAATATAGAACAAATATTGCAATTTATGGGAAAATCGATAAAACTGACAATGTTAAAATTTTCAATTTATTACAAGAGTAAATTAATGACTAAAATATCAATTTACAACGTATAGACAATTTTCGACAAAAACGACACGTTATTTACAATATTTCAATTTCTGATAAACACGAGACATTTTTTTACTTAAAATATTTAAAGTATGTATCATTTTTCAAGTGTAGGTTATAATTTAAATTAAATTAAATTGCCATTATCGGCGGCATAAATACACATTTTGTAATCATTTTTAATTTCAGCCAAAAAACAATGTCGAATATTTTTGAAAATTTATGAGTACATAGATCTCTATAAATATCATAGTTTTTAAAAATAGTCATAATATCAAAACAATTGTAAGTGATGTAAAATAATGTAAAAATATCAAAAATATCATAATTTTTAGAATAAACAACTCTTAATAAAACAGTTGTTTTTACAATTGTCAAAAAATATTATAGCCTGCAAAATATGTCATAACTATCACATTTAAATAATGTATTACGTCACGAGAGTGGTATGCACCATATTACATATGAGCGGATATGTTACGCACGAGCCGCGCAGCGGCGAGTGCAGTATTCAGCGAGTATGTAATTGCCATACCACTCGAGAAACGTACGATACTTTGCGTAAGTAAAGTATCGTATCCTAACAATATAAACAATGAGCATGAAAAAACAACTTATTTATTCAGTAATTTTTTATAGTAACATGACACTGATAAAAAAACTAAATTACCATTTGATCAATATACATCAAAGAAATGTCATTTGGTTGTGCGGTAATTAATCAGCTGTTCAGATGTTAGCATGTAATATACTTGTCAAAGCCATTACGTGCATGTGTAGGTAATGTCAATCATAGGCGTCCAGGTGACAGTGTGGTATGATGCGGTTACTAGATAAGGCGTAGGTAAAACATTATATTACAATTGTCAAAGACTTTCTAAAACTATCGTAACTGCCATAAAAAACTATAAAAACTCGTAAATTGAGATGTCCACCTAATGTAGGTATTGACAATCATTTGACTATACTGTCTATATCTTAATAACTGACACTCTCAAGGTAAATCTTACATACTACAAAAAAATATATATCAACCAACATCGAGAAGATACCAATTTTTATATCAAACGTTATCGTTAGAATGTGTGTAAGTGAGTAACTGTATAAACTGTCAAAACAGAAAAATAACCAAGTGGTAAAATTATCATTGTTCTGTTAAATATGTCAACTGTCAATATTGACTCACAAAAACTTAATGTTTGCTGTTATGGTTATCGTTTCAACAATGTTCAACAATTTTTGCTTGTTTTTTTTCTTTTTTCAAGACAAGTTTGGACATATTGCGTCACTTTTGACATAAGTATTTAAGAGCGTCATTGTGTTTTGTTTTACATTTTCCACAATTTTACTTTGTATTTCTCAGCATTTTGACGCGCGCACACGCCTGAGATTTTAACGCAGGTTTCTTATTTTTCTATCATATACTTATAAGTCACATACAAACAGGGATTTTTTTTATTTCGGTATACAAATTCCTATGTATACCCAGACAAAAAACGCATTGAAACATTAGTGTATACTATGCTTTATGTTGTGATTGTAGGCAACCAAACTTACGCATTAAAACGTCAATTAGTAATAAAATGTGTGATGAGTTAAAATTAAATATTTTAAGCTTTGTGGAAGAAAATCCCGTTTCTGCACTACAAAAAATTGCAAATTACTCTGGAATATCCCGAAGTTCGATATTTAAAACTACAGTGGTCTTTTCCAACACTTTTTGTAACTTTTTTGTATTGTACTCTTTCTAAATTGATTAATTCAAACCACTATTTTGTTTAATTGTGATGCAATTATATTAAATTGAAATTTGATTTGATTACTTTTTGACATTTTAGTATGTGTATGAAAGTTTGGTTGCCTATAATCGAAACATAAAGCAAGATACACACAAACGTTTCAGTGTGTTTTTAAGTTGGGTATACATAGGAAAATGTATAACCGAACGAAAAATTCTCTGTTTATGTATTTCACATATTTTTAACAGCTTACACTTTTGACAGTTTACATTTATTGGCCATAAGTCCGCGTCCACAATGGATATTAACATTTATCAGTAGTGACAGATAACATTAGGCGACATTTAGTTTATAATAACACATGACATTTATTATGACTGTCAAGTTGGAGGGCGCTAATTGGGTTTTTTAGCTCCGGGCGCAAGTTTTTCTTACTGCGGCATTGGAAGATCTCATTGACCCCTTAATCACCCAAGCACTGAAAGAAGATGTAAATCTCCAAGAAACCAACTTTTTTTACCCAACTTAACCCCTTTGGATTTAGTTTTGTGGGGCCACTTAAAGTCCAAGGTTTATTCTACGCCACCTGAATCTCTTCAAGTGCTTTAAAAAAAATATCGTCGCAGAGTGCCCTCTAATCACTCAGAAAATGTTGCAAAACGTTAGACAAGCTTTTGAAATTCAATTATACTTTTGTATGGAAGTTGGGGGTGAAGACTTTCCGTAGTGCATTCTTTAAATTGATTTGTTCATTTATAACCACTTTTGTTTCCTCTAACAGTAATTTAGGTAGATTTTCCAATAAAAATGGTTCAAAATAGAACAATTATGGTTGCATAGACAATGAAAACAGCTTCGAAATGAGGTGTCACTCTACCCCTCTTGCCATTTACATTTTTTGAAGAGGTGGCTGTCGGCTCTCGAGGGATGCAGAAATAATTTCGAAAACAAGAACAAATTTGGTTTCCCTTCAAGTAAAAATTGACCAGTTTCAGAATTTGTTTCTAACTTGGACCGAATCGGAGATTTTATGGGGTGCAACTTTTGGTTGAGACATAAGGTACCAAAAGTTGCACCTCATTTATCGCATTTATCCAATCATTTTCCTTTATGATTATTTTTTTTTCAAAATAGTAACAAATAGCATCCATTTATTCCCATTACTAATATTTATACAGGGATTTTTTTTCTTTCAAGTATACAAATCTCGATGCATCCGTTGCAAATGTTCTGGCGTTCGCTGTCTTTGAAAGAAAATGTTCATTAAAATTCCTAGCGAGTGTTTCCACTCCCAGATTAGGCATGAAGTAAAATTTCAAGTTTAGAAAAGTCTGAAAATTTGGATTTGTCGGCGCGCGAGCGAAGCGAGGCTTTTCTAAACTCGCTTTTCTAAACCCGAAATTTTACTTCATGCGCCACGCGTATTATAGGCTGAAATACTTTGAAGTAAAAATGTACTGCTTTAACCCAATATATTCCACTGTACCCATTCGAGTATAGTACCAAAAATTGTTTTTTATATGTATACAGGGAGTTTTCTTTGTAAGTGAACATTCCCAATTATGTGCTAAATTTTCAGATATTCGTTGTTATTTTTAAAGAGTTTAATTTTAAGGTTTTTACAAGTGTTTTCAACTCCCAGGTTGAGCATGAAGTAACATTTCGAGTTTAGAAAAGCCTGAAAATTCGGTTTGGTCGCTCCGCGAAGCGGAGCGGCCAAACCAAATTTTCAGGCTTTTCTAAACTCGAAATTTTACTTCATGCGCCACGCGTATAAGACACTGATTTCAAGTAAAGTTCTTTTGTTCATAATATTTCACTGATTTCGAGTTTAGAAAAACCTGAAAATTTGGTTTAGCCGCTCCGCGCTTCGTACTACGCGACCAAACTAAATTTTCAGGCTCCTTCACTCCTTGATTAAACATGAAGTAAAATTTCGAGTTTAGAAAAGTCTTAAAATTTGGTCGCGACCAAACCAAATTTTTAGGTTTTCCTAAACTCGAAATTTTACTTCATGCACAAACAATTGTTTGTTTTGTTAAAAATTAAAAATTTCTCCATTCCTCATCATATTTTTGTAAAACGTAAAATTTAGTACATTTTCAAGTCAATAATATGATAAAAACTTTATTTTCAAAAAACATTATTGTGATTAAATGAGTTAACATACTGATTTAGAAGCATAAATCGCATTTCAGTTAAAATAACTGTTTTATACGCGTGGCGCATGAAGTAAAATTTCGAGTTTGGGAAAGCCTAAAAATTTGGTTTGGTCGCGACCAAATTTTAAGGCTCTTCTAAACTCGAAATTTCACTTCATGTATAATCAAGGAGTGAAGACACTCGTTAATAACGTTAAATTATTTTTAAAAACAACCAATGCTAATAAATATAGCTAATATATTGGGATATGTTTACCTAAAAGGAAAATTCCCTGTATATAAACGACGAATAAACAAAAATCGATCGCCGTTACATAAAGCAAACTATCGGAATGAAAAAAGAAATTAATGAAGAATACATTTAATGCCACAGGTGATCAGAGAAGTGGAGGGTATGTGAGTGAGTGGGTCGGGGGCAACCTCCCCCTTCCCCCTCTCCTTGCGGCCAAAATCACGTTATAAAACCGGCAAATAGGGAAATATCGGATCTTTTCCCGCATCCCTGAAAGGTCCATTACGCCTCGAGTTAACCACACGTCCCTTCATACGCCCTATCAACCGGATAATGCCTCACTACTACCCTTATTGTCGCACACATATACACACACACACATATATATATAGACACACTTCCGCCATCCTATTGATCATCATCCGATGTCCTTCGATTGCTATTTGGGGGTAGTTTTGATGGGTTTTTCAGTAAGGAAGAGTTAAACGCATTGCGGGGGATTTTCGCACACTCAATATTTAAATGACCTAATTTGTGTGGAACAGGGGGTGGTTTTTTTAGTTTCGATTTTCTTTTCGGCGGCGGTTACGAAACTTCAAGGTCTTTACGAGGGTCAATTGGGGATTTTTTCCTCTCGCGTTTCAAGCGGGGGGTGGGTTTGAGCGTGTGAGTGTATGGGGGCTGTTGAGACTTACCGGAATGTCAGGGACGCGGTATCACCAGGTGGTGTGTTAAGTTTTTTTTTTAAGGGTGGTAGGGGGTGTTTTTAATGAGCACTTTTTTTAATTTTTCGGGTAACGATAGTGAACGTCCTGGGGAAGTGTCACTCGCGTCGCGATGCCGGCGTAAGCGTCTACGCGGGTGGAAAGAAGGGAAGTGACGCTGACGGGGTGCCGACCCTGTTCGGCTCTCCCCGCGCCTCTACGGAACGCTATTGATTTTTCGATTGCCACCAACGGCCTCGAAGCGAAGTGCACAGAAAGGAGTCACATCAGAAACGCTCTAACATTATCCCGAATAAAATAACCACACACAGAAAAACCAGCCGTACACACAAAAATAACACCCACGTATTCTCATTCGATTCATAACATCAAACACCCTTTATTAATCTGCTTTATGTACACTATATAAAAAAAACGAGCTCTCTAAACTATCCCAACATTGATCGGTTTTTAGAGGGTGGTTCCATTCATTGCGGGCTCCATGCTACGTTTCTGGCTGTTTACGTCAACAGGATATTCCATAAGCCCGGGATTAATTTTATTCGATACTAATCGCGGCAAATGGCCGTGATAATGGGCCAACAAATAAATCGAAAACAATTATAGGCAGCGAGGATCGGCGGTGCGTTATTCTCGTGACATAACTCACCCCCGGAATTACAACGGCGACTCTTGGTCACAGCAGCGTGCCCATTCAATTCCAAATCCGGAGTTTAAAACTAATTCCGGCTGCCGGAAAATGCCCGATGTGTGCTCGTGATTGTAACGGCCGCAAAAAAAAGTTATGAACTACTTATAGTTTTTGTTGTGGTTATCGATTGATTCTATATTCTTCCATCGAAAATCTTAAGGGGATGCCATCTTTTTTTTATCCTATCGTATTTATAATTTTAAGGCAAAATTAAGAAGTTGTATATGTCGGTACACATGAGAGTGTACCGTTGCGAGCAAGAAAAACTAGTACAGCAAAATATTTGGATATGTGAATTGGACTCACTTTGATTTTTAAAATTGTCAGTCAAATTGATAAATCTGCGAAAATGTCAAACGAAATTTAACTAAGGTTATGCCTAAACTAACTGAAACGCAAAAAACGATAATAACGATCCGTTTAGAGACGGTATTAGCATTAAAGACGTTGCTAAAGAAGTGCATTTCAACAAAAGCACCGTCTTGGTGACCAAAAAAAATAATACGATATTTTAGAAGTAGCAAAAGCTACAAGCTGTACTAGTTTTTTTCTCTCGCAATTGTATTCATCGAAAAAATCGAGGGCAATTCAAACAGGCGCTAATTTAGTTTTCATTTCTTTCTATTTCGCGTTTCATTAGCATACCAATTTGTGTAAATAGTTAAAATTATTTCAATAAAAGAAAAGAAAGAATATAATTACCAATATACCGAAAAAGGCTGTACTTAATGATAAATTATTGTGTACAACAAAATGTTAAAGTATTTTAAAGTTATTGCAAATTGTTAAATTGCTTAATACGCACGCCTATGATTGAATGACGAATTATCACCGCTGTCATTCTTTCGCGATTGTTTAATATTTTATCTACGCCCTATCTAGTAACCGCATCATACCACACGGTCATCTTGACAAGTACATATGATTAACATTACGTACACATGCAGGTAATAGCTATGACAAGTACATTACGTGCTGACAGCTAAACAGCTGATTGCTTACCGCACAACCAAATGACATTTCTTTGATGTACAGAAAGAGTTTCTTTAAAGTATACGTATTCGAAATTTAGTTTATTTGCTTTAAATCTTTAGTTATTCGTTGTTTTTTTAAGAGTTCAATTTGAAGCTTTAAACGGGTGTTTTCCACTCCCAGACAAAGCATGAAGTACAATTTCGAGTTTAGAAAAGCCTTGTGAAAATTTGTCGAGGGTCGCGCAACTATTAAAAGTTTAATGAAAATTTAGAAAATTCACGAAAACTGCTAAAAAAAAATTAAATTTGAATATTACTTGAGATCAGTGTTTTACTCGCGTGGCGCATGAAATAAAATTTTGAGTTGAGAAAAGCGCGTCCGAATCCAAATTCTTGGGGCTTTTCTCAACTCGAAATTTTACTTCATGGTTAGTCTAGGAGTAAAAGACATTTGTTCGACAATTGTCAATATCTTATTTTGTTTGTTTTTGTTTTGTAGACAAAAAAAATAGTAATACTAAGAAAAGTTGTAAATTGATAAATATTAAGCAAACAAATAAAATTAGTTTAAAACAAAAAAAATACGATTTTTTCCATTTAAAATAGAAATCATTAATTTTTACAACAATCGATGAAAAGGTTGGACATTTACGAAGAGTCAACATTTTTAATAGTGAAGAAAATCTTGAGATTTCATGAAAAAACGTCGATAATTTGCAAATTTACGAATATTTTAGAAATTTACTAAAAACTCACAGTTTTTTAAATTTATCTTAGAAAATTAATAAAAGTTGTAAACATGTTGGCATTCATTAAACATCTTTAAAATGTTAAAAACCCAAAGTAGTCGAAATTTTTGAAAAAATTACCTAAATCATCAACATTTTGAAAAGTAATTAAAATTAAAACATTGTAAATTTACTAAAAGCGTCATCGCTTTTCTAAAAATTGACAAAAATCTACAAAATTTATCAAAAGTATTATTTATTATTATTGAAATTATTGACATATTCACGATAATTTAAGAAATTCAACATTGAGAAAAATCTATTGTAAATTTATGGAAAGCATCAACATTTTTTAAATTAACGGAAATCCGAGAAGGGGATAAAAATTGCTAAGATTTTAGAAATCTGAGAAACCCAAGAAAATTGTCAAGAATTTAAAAATCAATTAAATATCTCTAAAAAAATCAAGAAAAACCGAGAACATTTTTGAAATACTAAAAATCTGATGAACATTTTATGATTTGCGAAAATATCGAAATATTATAAATCTTGAAATATTACGAAAATTTCAATGTGATTTTTTTTATAATTTGAAGAAAATCTTGACATATTGAAAATCGCATTAACATTTTATAAATTGAAAGTCTCGAAATATTGAAAATCTTAAGAAAATCTCGAAATATTGAAAATCTCATGAAAATGTTATGAATTGAAAAACATCTCGAAATACCGAAAATCTCGAAATTTTGAAAATTTCACTAAAACTTTATAAATCGACAATAATTAAAAATTTTATAAATTGACAAAAATCTTATGCAAATCTCGAAATATTGAAAATGTCAATCAAATTTTATAAATCGACAAAAATTGTAATGTTTACGTAAATTTTGAAATATCGAAAATCTTCATGAAAATTTCAAAAATTGATGAAAAACTCGAAATATTGATCTCATGAAATTTTTCTAAATCGACAAATATCAAAAATCTCATGAACATTTTAAAATCGACAAAACTATTGTTTTCCACTCACAGACTAAGTATGAAGTAAAATCTGAGACAAATTTTCACGCTACGCTACATAGTTTCTGAGATACAGCCGGTTGCCACGCTTAATCCAACACCCAGTAATTTGCCAACTTAAGAAACATTTGAGATTAAATATAAAAATTAAATTAACTTTAAATCTTATTTTAATACACGAAGTAAATTAGTTATCAAAATTTTAGAATAAGTCACAGATATTTTGTAACATCACTCATAATATCGTTGATTTTTTTGAGCAACAATTGAAATTTATTAGAATGCCTATATTTAAATATTTTAAATTAAAAAAAAATAGTATTATTCAACATCAATATCTATCTTAAAATGATTCTATAGACTCTTGAATGTTAATAAATTGCCCTATTTTTTTAACTCAGAAATTTGAAACATACAAGTGACAATTTTTAACCTTTTAAAATACTAACAACTATAAAAAGCGAGTTGCAGGATGTGACTTAAGAGTGCTCTGTACGATATGTAAACTAAGAATACTGATTTTTTAAAGCTTTCATCTCAAACATATTTACAAATACAAGAGAGAAGAATTCTATCTTCAAAACCATACCCCGAATGAAACACAATTAAACTTATTTTAACAAAACAATCAACTTTTCCTCGCACTTGACTCAAACCCCCGATTAATTAGAGTAAAAATACACACGCTGGAGGCACTTTATGGAAGTTAATGAATCAATATTAAAAGGAAAAGGGAAAATTATAGCCCCCGGATGAAGGGGGCCGCGCTGAATGCAGTGCGGTGAATGAAACGCGAACGACAATAATAACGCCCTGAATTTCAGCGTTATGTCCCATTGTTATAACGCGAAACAAGCAAATAATGGCCGTGATTACAAAGATGTTAAATTATATACAACGTCATCGTTTTAATTAATCGTTTTAGTCCCCACTCAGTGCGTACTAAATTCACTAAAACTCGCAAATAATAAATAAAGACAGTTGATTTATGCTTTGTGATAAATGTAATGAATTAAAAGTTATTTTAATGTTAATTGTTATTATTTATTATCTCGCAGATTAAACTTGTATTAAATAGTGATCGAGAATGATTGTTCTACTAAGCAGTATTTTTAAAATTAAAGTTGATCGGTTACTACTATTGTAATTAAAAGCTTAAGTTTATAATATCATCTTAACAGCTCAATTGGTTTAGACTTTATCGTGGCGACAGAATTACCGATTTACAGAAGGACAGAAATACAAAAAGACATTTTTCAATAATCTAATTTAAATTAAAATTTAACTTTTAAAATATTATTATATTAAAAACAAAACTGTAATATGTCCATCATAGCCCTGTCCTCGTTAACTATGATGATTAAAATATTAAGAATATGAAAGAATGTCTTAAACTAAATTTGTTCTATTTTTGTTATTAATATCACATTTACAAAATATTCACAAAATAAATATTTTTGCATTTTTTTCGCTATATCTCAGTAAATATTTATCACATCTCAGCAGAATATATTTTCGACTTTACTTTAAATCAGTATTTTATACGCGTGGTGCATGAAATAAAATTTCGAGTTTAGAAAAGCCCTGTAAAAATTTGTCTCGGGTCCCTGCGCGACCCTCGACAAATTTTCTACGCGGGGCTTTTCTAAACTCGAAATTTTACTTCATGCTTAGTCTGGGAGTGGAAGACAGTCGTTACTTTAAAATATGTCACAACTATCAAAATGTGTGTCGCGAGTCTCATAAAAAAATACAATAACATGACCATCTAATAATATATTTTAAATAATAGTTGTCTTACATTGACAATAGTCGGCTGATGACGACTTTTGTCAAGTTTGATACATTGGATTATACATATATCATTTCAAGTTGACAAGATAAACTAATGTCGGCTGGCGGCGAATTATGTCAAGTTGACGCAATGGACTAAACGCCGACTATCACCATCTTAAGTCAAGTTGACACGATAGAGTAATGTCAGTCATAAAGTGACTTACAGTCATAAAGTCACAATAGTGAAAATGCAGCCGATATAATGATTTAATGACAAAATCATATCATAATCAAAAGACAGTATACTAAGTGACTTCCAGTCATATTATCGCAATAGTGAAAATACAGTGAATTAATGACGAAATCCGAATAATTTAAAATATAGCAAACCTAGTGACTTATAGTCATAATATCACAATAGTCGAAATACAGTCGATAGAGACAAAAAATGACAAAACCCGAATCGATAATGTTGACCACATGATTCATGCTGATTGTTGACTATTTAATATTAACTGTCATTTGATAAAATTATTTATTAATTGACTACATGCATGCTAATTGTTGAGTACTATTCATCGACTGTCATTCGAAAACATTAATTGCAATGTTTACGCCAGAAAAAACAAAAATAGCATTATTCCCGAAAAACGTAAATTTACGAAAAGACCACATCTGCTGATTTAAGACAAAGACGATTGCAACCAGTCAACGTTTATTAATTTTTGAGTAAGTTCATTGTTTGATGCTAACTATTTTCGTCAGATTTAGTTAATTCTGTAATTTTTATTCTCAAAAAAAATTACTTTTTTTCGAAGCCAAACGAAAACTAAAATTTCTAAGAAACAAAAAAATCAAAAATGGTCTTAATCAAGCGAAAGGACCTCGAAACAAATATTTCCGAAAACAGTTTTGATTTCGAAATTGCAAAAAAGGAAAAAACTGTTGTTGAATTAAATAAGTGTTCACCTGCGTGTATAAACCAAAATTACCTGATTTTTTTTTTTCAAGAATTTCACAGTACAAACAGTAACCGATAACAAAATTAACTCTCTAGACCTAACTATTACAAAAATTAACAACAAATTAAATTTAAATATATATATAGAAAACCAACTTATACTGATTCCGTTATTCCATCCACTCCTTTAGTCAGATCTGGCATTTATAAATTAAATTGTAAAAATTGTAAAGGTGTGTAGAGGGTGACCCAAATTGGATGTTACTATAGGAAATCTCAGTTAGTAGAAGAGATAGAAAAAAGTCGATGTTTTCGGCGTTGAGTTTGTCTCGGTCGAAGATGCGCCATCTAATTTGAGTCACCCTGTACATTGGGCAATCTGCTCGTAGAATTAAAATAAGATTTAAATAATATGTATATAACAACAAATATTTCTTTACAAAGGTACATTAAAAATGCTGTTCAATGATATGCATATCTCCATATGCGCCCGTGAGAAAAAAGTGAATTTGGTTTAGGATAACAAAAATGAAACGTCATTTTAACAGGCGTAAAAAGTTGCCATCAGAAAGTGTTGACAATTTGGTTATAACTTTTAAAACAAATGAATTACAGTTACTCTATAAAAATTACATTTTATCAACTTCCGGTTATAGAGCGAAACGGGTTGGAGATAGATCAATTTTCTTTTCACCATTGATTAAAACACAAAAATGTGACTCTGGCTCGCGAAAACGGTTTTGTAATATCCCTTCAAATAAAAAAGTTTTCCATGTGTGGCACCTCCAAAATGCACCACCCGGTAGAATAACTAGATTTCATTTATTTTCCAAACTTTTTAAGTTATTGATAATTTATTTCTATTAAATATAGATTTTCCAGAAACGGTTCTAAACAGCGTATTATTTGAGTAATGATTCAAAAATTTGTAAGGATTCAAATCCATTCTCAAGATTCGAATCGTTTGTTAGGATTTAAATCCTTTCTAAAGCTTCGAATCCTCTTAAAATGATTTGAATCACCTACATTTGGATTCGTGCACGTATCCTTACAAAAAATGTATCGAATCCGTATCACGAATCCTTTTTATAAAATTATTCGAATATCTCTTTCGAATTGTCTAAAAATATTTTAATCCACGACTCGAATTCTAAATAATTAAAATCCTACCGAGTTCTGATGTATAATATTATATATCCCATTATATTTTTTTTGCAATATGTCAACGAAAGCAATACTTGTTTATATCAAGTAATAATAATGGCATGCACGGTAGGCGAAATCTTTTCTTTTGATCTATGTCTTACAAAACTGCATATTTTTACATGGAAAAACTTTTTGTATTCACAGGTTTACTAGTACGAATGTTAAACAATTTATCGTTTTTCAGGCATCACGCTTTAATTGCTGAAAGTGGCCATTAATTGTAAATAAACTAAATAATTTGTACAGCATATCATTGATTATGTAATTACCAATTATGAACTAATCCATTAATAATGAAATACGACAACAATTCAAACTAAACCTTCGAATAAGAGCATTCGATTAAAGCCGCTGATGAATGGTGAATGCGCTGGGATTGTTTCGAAACAAAAGCATCCCACCGGTTGTTCAAAACCCGCATTTATTGTTTATGGAATTACCCTGGAGGCATTAATAAACCGATTGATTTAGATAAAGCGATAGACACGTGACGGCTTTAAATCATAATGCTCTGCCCCGGATTTTGGGGAAATCACTAATGGCTGCCAATAATTGCCAAATTGCCGTCAGCCGCGAATTTCTCTATCACCAACAACAAGATTACCAATCAAATGATCTAATTAGCAATCAACGCTCTAGCGAATTCAGCGAAAGGGAATTAACACCAGACATAGCACCAATCAAACAGCATGGCGGGTATTTAGTGGATTATGGAAATTGTTTGTGTGCAATGCAAGGGCGATATAATGGGAACAATTCGGTTATTTCGTCTTATTTTTAATATGCATCAAGTATTTCCACATTCATTACACTCATATTTTTATTTTTATTCTAAACTAGTTGGAGCTAAAATAGAAGTCAGCGTAACAAACCAAGTGTTTTAATAAATTTTAGATTATTGTCCTTACTATACTTTCAAGGAAAACTAAAAGTACTAAAAAATAAAAACCGACGTTGCTGAAAAGCAGTGGTGAGACTAAGACGGTTAGTATTAAAAACATTGAAGAATATAACAAACTTAAATACATGCTATTTAATATGCTCTGTGATATAAAACCGTATTCATTATAGGAATTAAAAAAAAAACAATAGATACTAGAAATAAATAAGCGTATTTTCTATCTGTGACGTTTTACACTACAAATGTATATTTCATAAATGATCGTAACGGATCAAAACATGTGTCAGGCAACTGAAGATAAAAATATGGTATAAAACAAATGTTTTACTTTACCCAATTTGCAAATTTGGTTCCATCAAAAAAGTAGAAGAACAAATATCGAATATATTAAAAATCTTCAAAATAAAAAGAAATCTACTAAAATTGAGATAGAAAAGTAGACTATCTTACAATTATGATAATATTAAATTATTGTGTACATACAGATCGATTTGTATATGTAAATTAATTAAAAAATGGGCAGCGATAGAATTTTTTTGCATAATTCCCTTACCAATACCAACGAAAAATGTTCTGTAGTGTCGAGATTTAGAACAAACTCTCCGTATACCTGCAATTTTATTGGGATAATTTCATGCACTATAGATTATAAAATGACTAATTTATTTAATTTTAATCCGAAATGTAAATTTTAATCACAGTTCAAGATTGCTTTCATCTTAACTACATTTTCTGAACTCTGAAGCTTTGATGACCTCTCTGTACGATGTTTATTTTAGTTGGCATCGATTTTTTTCATAATGCTTAATGTTAAGTAAACTTCTTAAAAACCCTCATACTTGGAGGATTTTTAAGAATGAGTACAATTGTTTACTTTCTCGTTAATAATAATCGTTTTGGTACACGGTTGGCATCAGCAAAGGGGTCGACTGGCAGCTGCAGGCAGAGGCTACCGAGCGCGTCTCCGATCTACTCAAAGTGCTCAGCAAAGATTATGCTGGGAACATCGGCTCACTGCTGACCCTACAGGTATTACTGCAGACGCACTTTCTGGGTTCTGTAATAATTGACAACCCTGTATCCGAGGACCTAAACGAGCCTAACAAATGGGCTTGGAAAAGGGACCGGGGAATTAATACGTTCAAACCCTTTAAACCACCAGGTTCTGACATGATATATCCTGTCATGCTACAAAAGAGGAGCCTTGCCCTTTCATACATCCCAAGCAGCTGGCGGACTGTGAAGGTGGTATTTATACTCAAGCCAGGGCGTGCCTCATATGCCCAGGCCGAATCTTACATACCGATAAACTTGTCATCATTTATTCTAAAACTACTAGAAAAACTAGTAGACAGGCACATACGGGAAGAAGTCCTAAAAGACTCATCACTACACCGTCAACAATATGCCTACCAAGCGGGACAGTCGTGTGGACTAGCAATCGACCAGCTCGTGAGCAGATGCGAAAGGACCATACTATGCAAAGACACTGCGTTGGTGCCCTTTCTGAACAATAAAGGTGCATTCAGCAACACAACCTTTAACACCATAGCAACAGCAGTCTAGAAAAGAGGGATTAACCTGCAAGTGCGACACTGGTTAACCAATGTGCTCAGAAGTCGGACTGTAATAATTACCCTACATGGAAAACAGCAGAAGCAATAGTCGCTGGGATATACAGATGACCTGACCATTCTACTAAGCAGGAAGTTTGGGACCACTGTATCTAACAAGATGGTGCAAAGACGAAGGGTTAGCTATAAACCCGGTCAAAACAACGATCGTCCCCTTCATTAGGAAACGAAAAACCGATGACCTAAAATCGCTACGTATGTATGAAATGGATGTCCCCATCAAAAATTAAGTAAAATATCTAGGAGTCATACTAGAGCTCATACTTGATACCCAATTGAACAACTTCCATTTAGATAACATCGCCAAAAAGGCCATGACAGGACTTTTTGCGACCAGAAATATGGTAGGACGCACATGGGGACTAAGACCCAGTATGACCAAATGGCTATGCGCCGTGGTTACAAGACCCATAGTGACGTACGCCATGCTCGCATTGGGAAAAAGACCTAAACTTATTATATTTATAGGACCTCAACCCCCTTTCGGAATACCTCATGAAACCGGAAATGAAATAATCCGACGCAAGTTAGCAGAGGAGCACAAAAAGGTATGGCACAACCAAAAGGCAGTGAGGCACAAAAGACTATCCCTCGATGGTCCGGTACCTACCAGCACATTGACGCTGTCAGGACTTAGTAGAATGAACCTACGAAGAATCACAGGGCGTCACTGGGCACTGTGACCTGAATAACACAAACATAGGATGAAAACTGAGAAAAGCCCCCTATGTCGTGGGTGTTTGGAAGAAAAGGAAACTCCCCAACACTTACTGTGTACATGCGAAGCCTATAAAAGGCAACGCACGGAGCAATTCGGGAAGCCTGTGCTTCCTGCAATAGAGCTCAAGAAGATCTCCTGGCTGAAAGTCCTGAACTTTATAGAAGACACAGAAGTACACAGGAAGTAAACCATCCAGCGCACAAAAGAACGGAGCCCGCAGTGCAGGGACGTTAAGCGACACCACCTCACGTGATAAAAAAATCGTTTCAGTTGCTTATTTTCAGCCTAATACAAAAATGTATCCCGTATCAGTTTTGAACAGTGACGCGACCCACAATCGGCAGTCCATTTTGTCGTCGATTCACACTCTGTAAAAGTTCAAAGGTTAGAAAACTGCGTCAAACCATTTAGTTAACACTCCAATTACACACGAAGATAAAATTTGCAGACTTTTCGGCTTAGCGTGAAAAAATCATTCATATTACTTTCCGGACAAACCATGTATACTTAAAAGAAACATTACTTATATGAATGTATATTAAAAAGTAAATTATGTTTTAATTGATAGCGCGTTTTAAGTCGATTAGACGTGAACTTAAACGCAAATTAAAGCATTTCTCGCATTTTATCTGTATGTAAACACGCACTCAAGTATGCGGCTAAATAGTTGGCGGCGTTTGCGGCCCGGCGGAATCCTTTGATGTCCTCTCGGCCAAAGTGGAAGTTGCTTAGCGCACAATTATAAATGTAAACAGGTCTCGGGTCCGGAATTAATTCGATACGAAAACCCTGTTATTAAATTCCCATCGAAAGTCTGGATTTAATTTAAACCCGCGCCCGCGCGTTCAAGTGATTTATACATGTATTCAATTAAAGAAGTCTGATGAATTGCGGTCGCATCTGTTGGAACGAGTCCTTTTTGCATGGGGGGTTA
Organism: Philonthus cognatus; assembly: GCA_932526585.2. Classification (NCBI taxonomy): domain Eukaryota; kingdom Metazoa; phylum Arthropoda; class Insecta; order Coleoptera; family Staphylinidae; genus Philonthus; species Philonthus cognatus. Next base: position 74,802,382 of record OW052244.1, read on the forward strand.
AGGGGGGCAGGGGTGTATTAGCCGCCGTTATCCGCCGCGCCGGGTGGTTTGTCTTTTATAACGTCGTTACACGGTTAATGGACATTGTTTCACTAAATGGGATAATTGTCAACGAGTGAGCGCTCTCTTTGTGTAACATTTTAATATTTTAAGCTGTGGAGATGAGTGGGTGTTAATAAGTTTATAGCATTTGGACTTTCACTATATTTTGTTTTTACAAATAAATTACTTAAACAAACAACAAGTGAGAATTATTTAGATTCAGTTATAACAGTAAACGAATTATTCATATCAGATTATGATAGTGATGATAATGAACAAGATGTAGGTCAAATTTAAATGATGCTTGATTTATGAAGAGTCACGGTTTTTTCTAAACTATTTTTTTAGTGCGCCAGTTTTAGAAGACGCTAAAATATTGTGAAATTTAAAAATATATACTAATTACATATGTTTTAAGTTTGACATCTAATTCAGGTTGATTTTACGTTAGATTTTACGTTATAATAAACTACTGATTAAATCTAAATAGTGTATGCTTTATTTTTTTTAATTGAGAGAGCGAATAATAAAATTATTCGAACGATCTCAAAACATTGGATTATTTTTATAATTGACTAATCAATAATTTCCATTCGAATTATCATACCATTACTAGAGTAGATAGAAGATGCAGAAAAAAGCAAGGAATACGCATTTGAATTATTCGTATTCGAATCCTAGACCTTCTTTTTAAGTGTTGTATTATGAAAAAATATACTATACTTTTATTAAAAAAAATGCACACTTTCATAATATTAATTTTACAATTCTTATACTTCTGTCTTCATATTTTTTTATGTAATAAATTCCTGAATATTTTTATTAGAAATAGTGTTGGCCGAACCCCAAAGGGATTATTGGTTTCATATCGGCGTACACGAATCCCTCAATCCCTCATCCCCTATCCGTATAGAAAACCATGCAATATTAAAATCCATCCCTTGAACCTCGAGCAGCACCGTTGGATAGTTATTTTTAATTGAATCCACAGCCTTCCCGGCTCCCAGGAAAAGTTAAAAGAGTGTATCCGTATCCTATGTATGTGTGTGTATAAGGGTAGATAGGTGTAGGGGGCAACAATTGAGACAATTTCATTTCATTCGCAGCGCGAGTTCCTTTTGGAATGAAATTTTAAAGTTGTATGAAGCAGTCTAACGTTATCTTTCCCGTGTTGATCCGTCCAGGGCCCCTGATAAAGTCCTACAAGTAAAACATGAGCTGCTGCTGCAACTCATATCGCCCCCCTTTATTCCCACAACCCCATTCCCGTTGCACCTGCCCCCGCCAGCAAGCGTCCTATTCATGGCCCGGATCGCATGCATGCACAACGAGTTCGCATAACGCGATGCAACTCACGCTAAAAAATCACATACACACATATATACGTTTATCTCACCGTAAATGTGGGGGGTGGCTGGGTTGTGCTGGATGAGGGGGTGGAGTTGCTGATCTGGTGCAGACGCGGGCCGCATTAAAAATCGCCGCGTTTTACAGCACCCCACGTATTTTTCAACTTTTATTGCCGCATAAACTATGAAAAATGGAAAATTATATTATTGCGCAATATATGTTTCACCACAGCTTATAATTTCATACAAAAAATCATTGTGTTATCGATCCTTGCAAAACACCATTAATAATAGTATTACATATTATGCAATTCTTTTTTTTCAGTTCAATACTTACAGCAGGGCCGGCCCAAACAAAAGCGGGGTCAGGTGCAAACTTAAGCGGATCCACGGCAAGGAGGCAAATCTACATTACACTTAACTTCAACAATACTGCTTAGTGAAACAATCATTCCCGATCACTCTTCAATTCAAGTTTATTCTGCGAGATCATAAATAATAACAATTAACCCTTTCGCTACAAGGAGCGTATCCATACGTTTTGTGTTTATGTGCTCTATGAGCGAAGAGCGTATATTTTTAAAAGCCTGTAAATCGTGAGGGGAGAGTGTACGAACTTTGGTACCTCTTCAATGCGCAGTCTATATAGTGTATAATTTAAAAAAAACTCCATGGCCAACTTTTGCTTGTTTTGTTTTTTGCAAAAAAATCTATTACAGGCTGATTGTAGAAATCAACACCCAACTTTGTAATATCTTTTATTTTTTATTTTTATTCAAAATATAGCCGCTACAGCCTGGGTTCTATTTCGTAGGACACACGGTATATGCCAGTATGAGCCTATGGTACAAAATACGTACGGATACGCTTTGTGTTTTCGAGCACGAATTTGTAATTCAAACTGCGTATCGAAAAAACATTACAAATAACAAATTAAAAACATCCTTGTTGTAAAATTAAAGACATCCTTCAAAAATGTGCAATTAATGTGTGATATTGAAAGCCCTACATAAACTTAACAATACAATTTTTAATCCAAAAATAAATCTAAATCCGTTAGTTACATCCAGCATTTATAAATTAAATTGTAAAAATTATGAAGGTGTGTACATTCAGTAATCTGGTCATAGAATCAAAATAATATTAAAAAAACACGAGAGAGCTTTTAGATTGAAACAAAATAGTTCTACCTAAGCTAACCACCTTTTAGAAGAGAATTACATTTTTGATGAGAATGTACTTTCAGTAATCCATTTTTCCAAAAAATGGTTGTAAAATAGATTTATTAAAAGCACTATAAATCAGTACCGGATTGAGGGGAGAATAATAGGGGGCAACTGCCCCGGGCGGCAAAATAAGATTGAAAAATGGATCCTTATTTTTATAATTTCATAGTGCTATAAATATGTAAATAAAAACATGAAATATAGATGTTATTAGATCACTTTCTTTATATACTCATAGGTTGTTATTAAACTATTAACTACAATAATTACAGACGTTGTCAACATTGTCTATGGGCGTAGTCAAGCGGGGGCAGAGGGGTGCCCGGCCCACCCCCTAACACCAAGTGATAAATTTAATAATTTTGGAGGCACACATGAGCAAAAATATAGTCTTTTCATGTTTTTTAAATCAAATACGATCAAGTTTTACAAAAAATTAAAACGTGTCTAATTATTTAAATTATCCACTTATTCTATTTACTTGAATATTGACAAAAAGTAGACTTATTCTATTTACTTAAATATTGACAAAAAGTAGACGGCATTTACGATACATTGATAACATTGACGAAACTCTTATAAATCAAATAGAAATCTTAACACTTCCAAAATATATGAAATGTTAATTTATATCGTAAAATGTATTTTTTTATGTAAAACGTTTGTTGACATTACATATGAGTCGCCAAAATCAACATTCAGTAAATACAAGAATTACAACGATAACAATTTTACACACGAGAGAAATAATGACCGCAGCATTGCCTTAAAATAACAAACAAGTTCGGGTGTGTGGAGAGATGCTGACATCCAAAGAAAATTTGGTTCAGGGTTTAAAGAGCACAAACACAGAGTCGCGAAATCGTGAGAATGGAAATGACGTCAGATCTCTAAAATCGGGTGGAAAACATAAGTTATAAAAGAGCGCGGAGCGAAAAACAAAGGGAGTCAAGAGACCGTTGGAAAGAAGAACATTACGAAAAGCAAAGCTAGTTCCAAATCAAATGAGGAAATAGAAATCAGGTAAACAATCTTCGAGATGACTTCAACATCTACAACAAAAATAAGAATAACACAACAAAAATCAAAATTTGACAACAAAAGTAAAAACTATACAACAAAGAAGAAAACAAAACAGTTAACGGGTCAGGTTAAGCTGTGCGTGGAAAACGAAGGAGTGTTCCCGCTAGTTAGTTGATCACAATTAACGGATGTGGTCGTCCCGAGTCAGTACTGCAGAGTTATGTTCCCGCTAGTTAATAGCACAAAAACAATTGACGGGTGTGGTCGAGCTGTGTGTGGAAAACGGAGTAGTGTTCCCGCTAGTTAATTGCCTGAATACAATTAACGGGTGTGGTCGTCCCAAGTTAGTACTGCAGAGTTATGTTCCCGTTAGTTAATAGCAAAAAAACAATTGACGGGTGTGGTCGAGCTGTGCGTGGAAAACGGAGGAGTATCCCCTAGTTAATTGCCTAAAAACAATTAACGGGTGTGGTCGTCTCGAGTTAGTACTGCAGAGTTATGTTCCCGCTAGATAATACTACAAATTATTGACGGGTGAGGTCGGGCTGTGCGTGGAAAACGGAGGAGTGTTCCCGCTAGTTAATTGCCTGAAAACAATTAACGGGTGAGGTCGTCCCAAGTTAGTACTGTAGAGTTATGTTTCTGCTAGTTAATACTACAAAACATTGACGGGTGAGGTCGGACTGTGCGTGGAAAAGGAAGGAGTGTTCCCGCTAGTTAATTGCCTGAAAACAATTAACGGGTGAGGTCGTCCCGAATTAGTACTGCAGAGTTGTGTTCCCGCTAGTTAATAACGCAAAACAATCAACGGATGAGGCTGGGATCTACTTGCTAAACGGAGGAGTGTTTCCGCTAGTTGATTGTCTGGTACGCTCCGGGATAGTTTTTGTGGGTTTCCCATCATGTAATGTAAATGCAGGGGTTGTTTAATTTTGCTCCCGCAAATAGAATCATATACTTTTTGAGTTTAACTTAAATGCACATGGCTTCTAAGTACAAACGAATAATAAGTATTTTGAGAATATAAATAGTTTAAGAAATACAAATTAATTAGAAATGTCATAGTTGAGGTCAATAAACTTTGCATCCGTTAAACTCACATCCTGTTTTATTTATTGTCCACACATATTCCTGGTCAATAAAAAGGAAAAAAGACACAGTATTTACGATAATGCATATTGACACAAACAACGAATCTGTTATAAATATTATACATCAAGTGAATTAAACACGACGCCTCGGCGTTTATATGTTTTTATTCAATTTTGACGAAATTGTAAAGAAAATGTACTTTACATGTATTTTTAAATAATTTTTTTAACTCAATAGTGACCTAAAAAAATTTTAGTTCACTAGTGAAGAAAACCTTGTTTATTACGGTTGTTATGGAGTTAATAATGTCGATTTAAATTAACAAAATTGAATAAAATAAATTAAAAGGGTTACTACATATACAACACAATGTAAATAAAATACAAATTACAAATTTGTATAATACTTAGGGTCGAATCATTACAATAGTATTTCATCATAGTCGACTGTATTTTCACTAATATGGCATTTTGATGGTATTTCATAATTAAATAACTATTGCTACATTTTAACAGTAATTTTTCCATTATGGCATTTTGATAGTATTTTATCATTAAATGACTACTGCAACATTTTGACGGTTATTTCACTATTATGGAATTTTGATAGTATTTCATCATAAAATTGACAACGACAATAAACATATTACGTCAATTTTTAAATGTTTCAATGATTAAACAAACGAGTATCTTCCACTCCCAGACTAAGCATGAAGTAAAATTTCGAGTTTAGAAAAGCCTGAAAATTTGGCTCGGGCGCGTAGCGAAGCGGAGCGACCGAGCCAAATTAGGCTTTTCTAAACTCGAAATTTTACTTCATGCGCCACGCGTATAAAACGCTGATTTAATGTGAAATGGTCTTTCTCCAATTTACAAATGAAATAAGTTTATTATGTCAATTATCAATTGTTTAGGACAGAATCTCCAATTTAATATTACAATAATACATTTACATTTTACAATACATTGAATTGACAAAAAAATCATAACAAAATTTAATTTCATACCACTTCAAAATTATTTTCAAATAACAAAGAACAAAAAATATAAACTACTGTATATAAAGATAAAATAAATAAATAATAAGACATATTACTATGCTACGGCAAAAGGAAATTATCCTACAATGAACATAATGTGTAAATAACAAACACGTATTGGATTATTAAACAAAAAATATGCATATATTAAATATAAAATTATAAAATAAATATATAGAAAAAAAAAGTTTTATGCTACAGCAGATCTACTGGGCAGATCGACGTAACGTAAATGGGTTTTAAAAACTGCAAACGAAGATGTGAAGAGGATAGATAAACTTAGAATTATATGACATAGCATTTGCCTGCCTCGTGCGGTCGAAGAGATTGTTCATACCATAGTTAGTGGCATGAAGGGCTAAACGAAATAATGCCTTATGTCTTGATTGAAGGCCCCGGGGTACGTTGTAATTTAAAGCACCTACCAATTCGCTGCAATTCACAAACCCATTTACCAGCTTATATAATCACGTAAAATCTAGAAAAATTCTTCTTTCAGCCATCGATCGCAGATTTAATACTGATAACATTTCGCTATGACTAAAAATTATCAGATTTTTTCCCATGCGAAAAGCCATTATCTCCAAAAACTTCCCTTGAACCATCTCAATCTGATGAATAGAGTTCCTTGTGTAGGGTGACCAAACTATTGAAGCATATTCCACATGTGGTCGTACCAGAGACAGATAGAGAGTTTTTACTGTTCTGTTTTTAAATTGTCTACAAAATTGGCCAATAAAAACCTAACACTTTTAGTGACTTATTGCACACATGCAATATCATGCAATATATGCTCCTTAAAATCCAGCTTTGGGGTAAATATTACACCCAAATCCTTTATTCTGGTGACTTGTGTCAACTGCTGATTAAGTAAAGAGAAATTGAAATGTTTTGCTCTTCCACGGTGAAAGGATATGCGAAAACAATTATTTAAATTTAATTCAAGGTTATTTTCTGTGCACCATAATGCAATGCCATTTACATTTTTTTATTAATTTTCAATTCATCGGCAAAAAGAAGAATTCTACTATTTCTCACTTTTAACCGAATGTCATTGACAAACTGTAAAAATAAAATAGGGCCTTAGTGCGAGCCCTGGGGTACTTCAGATGACATTGATATCATATCGGGCACATTCTGACCAATACGAACCCATTGCGATCTGCCTACCAAGTAGCTCTCTATCCATCTAATCAAAGTACCACAGAAGCCAATACTTTCCAGCATATGAATTAAAATATTATGTTGTATCAGTTCAAATTTCTTGGAGTCTACCTGTAAACCCCTTCCTCCAAAGCATTCGATATGTATGATTGATACGCAATCAAATTGGTGGTAGTTGATTTTCCTCTAAGAAAGCCATGCTGAAAAGCTGATTGTATAGAAACTCCGCAATAATTAGCTACGTTAGATCTGCATCCATTTTTAAAAATTGGAACAACATGATTGTGCTTTCATTCCTTAGGAAACACTCCGGTGGATAGTGATAATTCGAATATACTATGAATAGGCACGCTTAACGAATATTATTTTAAAAAATATGGTGGAATATCAGGACCCGAACTGCAAGACTCCGTGATATAGTAATAAGTAAAATATGCCGGTTTTTATTTCAATAAAATAAAGCTTAGCACACCATTAAAAAGGACTATTACTTCTATCCTGTTATGTGTGATTGCAATAAATAGTGAAAAACAGTTATAGGGGCAGCAAGGGGCAGACTAGTCGAAACTATAGTTACAGAATTAAGTGCAATAAGCAGTGGTTAAACAAAAGTAAAAAAGTGTTTTATTTACAAAGTGAACGCCTACAACACAAAACATTGCTATTTTATATACTGTTCACATTTTTGATATTACTCAATTGTAAAAAATGTAAAACAACTAAAAAAAAAAAATCCATAACAATATCGTGTAAATATCCAAAGCATTCGTCATATTCGCACGACATTTTTCTACATACCAAACGCACCACCAACAAAAAAAAACAATTATAATCCCCCATAATACAAACTCTAATTGCATTACTCGAACGGAAAATAGTTGTAAAACATGCGATCATAAATCCACGTTCTTCCTCCTCCTCGGACTTAATTTTATAAATTCCCCCCTAATCTCCGCAATAAATAACGGATAATTGAAAATCCAGCGGGCGGTTTATTTAAATTCTCACGTCCAATCCACCTTTTCTTATATTTTATTCAGCCTCGTTCGCATCCCTGTCTAAATGTATATCTCCATCGTACGTTGTATATGAAGGGATATTGGTGTGTTGTGTAATATAATAGCAAAGGAAAAGATACCATCGTTTTCTTTCTTTCTACATATAGGTACATTTGTGTTTGCTTTTGTGTATGTATGCGTGTGTGTAGGATGATATCACTATCCTTTTTCTTTTCTTATTTGTACATATGTGTGTAAGTGGGAAATATTGTTCTTGTATGTGTGTTATTGTGTATATGTGTATATATTTTTAGGTGAATGTCTATTTTCTTTGTGTATGTGAATTTCCTCTATATATTTTCACTTTGTGTGTGTTTGTGTTATTTCTCTGGTAAATGCGTGTGTGTGTATGTGTGTCTTTCTTTATTTGAGGTTGTATTTGTGGGAAGGAGGTTGGACGGGGAGCTTTTATTGTGTTTCGGGTGTTTAATCTAAAGTCTTAGCTCGTCGAGGCGAGACGAAACCCACGAAACCTGCAGACCGATCTCATCATGTCAAACGTGGAATCAATTGATTTTTTCCCTTCGCTCGACGTTCTTTCTCTCCGCCCTGTTTCTTGGCCGCAAACGCAACCCCTCTTTTATGTGGGGAAAATGAAACACAAGATGGATTGATTTCATTACCTCTTAAAAAGTCGGATATGGATTTATCGCAGCGTGCATTATAATTCATCATAATTTGGATTCATTTTATAAGAATGATGCCAAGGGAGTGGCTACATATTAGGGATGTTTTGTATTCGATTTAGCGAATATTCGCTTGTTTTATATATGCATACTTAAATATTATTACTAGTCAATTTTCTTGAATTTATGCAGAATAAGCAGAAAAGTAACGAATTCAACCCCTTGTTGACGAACGGTAGTTTAAAGTACCAAAACTTTATTAATCTATAAAAACATTGCTTTTAACTTAAATTAACATGCAGCCTGTTGGTTCTAACGAGCCTTTCAATATAAATGCGTACAAGCAACTGCGCGGGAATATTTTTCATTTTTGTAGAGATTATGTGATATAAAGTAAGGGAGTTTTCATCTTTTTATATATCTGGATCCGTACCGTAGAAAACCGAAATTATCAAGAGAATTGTAAACGTTTAGTAATAAGGTAAGCATTTATTTTGAAATTTTATGATAAAATAATTTAGTATGAACAGTTTTCACACTATCATTTGAATTATTTCGTGCTACTGCAAGAGATACTAATCTTTTTCTAACATGTACTTTGAGGTACCAAATTCTGGATACTACAAGATATTTCATTACAATATTTTATTATTTGTTTATCTATTATGAAGTAAACATACAAATTACAATACATTTGATTCTGGTTGTAGGTGAGTCGAAATGCTCGTCCACTGACACAAAAGGAATTAGAAGAAGAAGCTAAGAATGTATTGTATTAACAATAGTATCATCGACGCCGGAAAACGGATCAACTCCCAACGAAGTATAAACAGTTTAAAAGTGTTTTACCAGAATGTTCGCGGATTGTCAACTAAAACAAACGAATTTTATACTAACATACATAGTAGTGATAGTGACATTTTTCTATTTTGTGAGACATGGTTGCACAATGGTGTTATAAATGCAGAGTTATTTCCAGATACATTCTCTGTTTTTAGATGTGATAGAGTCGGTAAAAGAGGTGGAGGTGTCATGATTGCTGTACGTCATCATTTGCGGTGCTCCTGCGAAAATATTACAGTTAACAGTAATGTTGAGATTGTTGCTGCTCGGGTTTTTACACATAATGAAAGTATATGTTTCATATCTTTGTATATCCCCCCCTCGGAACCAGTTGAGACATACATCCGTGTATGTACAGAATTAGACAGAATTTGTAATATATATAAATCGGTTGTTATATGCGGTGATTTTAATTTGCCTCACTTTGCGAATGCACTCGAAAATCCCCGTGCAATCGATCGGAAAATCTCTGAACTTAATAATCTAATGCTGTTAAATGGTCTGGTACAATGTAATACTAAGTTAAATGCAAACAACAGGATGCTAGATTTAGTATTTGTGACCAAAGATATAAAATGTAAATTTGATGATCACCTACCAATCGTTGACATAGATAAGCACCATCCACCCCTTTCATTCTCATTCTACCCGTCTACTGAAATGCAAATAAATATAAGTAATAATAAAAAGAATAAGTCATTCAACTTTCGCAAAGCTAATTATAATTTAATGTATAAAAAAATATTGGAATACGACTGGTCTCTTCTTCTTACTTTAGATAACGTTGACGACGTTTGCAATCAATTGTATCATGCGCTTTATACTATATTTAATGTAACCGTTCCTTTGAAAAGCAGTTCAACATATAATAGGAACAATTATCCATGCTGGTTCTCCGCTAAGACTAGACGATTGATAAAAATAAAAGATCACTATCGTAAATTACACAAGAACTTAAAATTAAATTGTTATAAAATTAAATTATCAAAAACTCGTAAAGAAATTCGCCAGAGCATCAAATATGATTATTCAATATTTATTAACAGTGCTGAAAATTCTATTTGTTCAGACCCGAAAAAACTTTGGAACTACGTTTCATCTAAAAAATCTCAATCGCGCATACCTGGCTCTATGTTCTATAATAACAACAGCTTAGAAAATCCGGATAACATTGTAAATGGCTTTGCGAGATATTTTTCGTCCGTTTATACTGACTGTCAAAATAACGGCGCAAATCTTAATGCAAGTTTCGATCACAATATTTCAATTCATATCAACGAAATTACAGCCGATGACATCCTTAGGGCGGGAAAAAAATTAAGTAATAATTTTACAGCTGGTTCCGATAACATTCCATCGTTTATAGTACGAGACTGTATTCATGTGTTGGTAATTCCGTTGGTTCATATATTTAACATAATTTTAAAAACATCAAAATTCCCTAAACAATGGAAAATATCTCGAATAACACCAGTCCTTAAGTCAGATAACAAGCAAGACATACAAAATTACCGCCCCATCTCAATTATAAATAACTTTGCGAAACTATTCGAGACAATTATTGCAAATAAATTGTATAATTACATTGAAACACATATTACCACCAAGCAGCATGGTTTTATGATGAAGAAGTCTGCGTGTACCAATTTATTAACCATAACTGAATTTACATCTCATCATATGGATAAGCGTATGCAAGTAGACGTCTTATACACCGATTTTCGAAAAGCATTTGACTATAAATCATAATATACTAATATATAAACTAAAGAGGTGGGGATTCAGTACTCCTCTAATTAATTTATTATGTGCGTATTTATCTGACAGAGAGAACTATGTTGAATATATGAACCATAGGTCCGCATCTTTCTATCCAACCAGTGCGGTCCCTCAAGGATCAAATCTGGGGCCATTGCTTTTTTTGTTATTTATTAACGACGTCGTCGACAACATAAAATCCAACATTCTTGTATACGCCGATGACATCAAAATATACAGAGAAATTAAATCGATAGAGGATTGTTTGACACTGCAATCGGATTTAGAGCTTATCCAGCAATGGAGCTTGGAAAATAGATTATATTTAAACATAAAAAAATGTAAATGTGTTTCATTTTGCAGATTAAGTAGCCCTCTATTCTATGATTACTCTTTAAATAACATCTTGCTGGAACGTGTTACGGAAATAAAAGACTTAGGTGTCTTACTAGATAAAGATCTGTCTTTTGTTCCCCACTACACAAAACTAGTGAACTCGGCTATGAGAATGTTGGGTTTTGTACGTAGAATATCAAAGCCTTTCAAAAACACCAGAACCATTATGAAGTTGTATACGTCGTATGTGCGACCGAAGTTAGAGTATTGCTCGTTAGTGTGGTCTCCGTTCTATGATTGCCATATCAAATCTATAGAACATGTTCAAAAAATGTTTGTAAGGTATCTGTATTTTGTAGTACATTCTGTATACCCGGACGAATCTATTAGATATGAAGACTTGTTGGCTATGTATAACTTAAAATCTTTATCTGCACGACGCAAGATCGCTTCATTAACCACTCTCTACAATTTGCTTCACAACAATATAAATGCTCCCGGTATACTCGCTCAGTTAAATTTTTTTACACCTAGGATTTGTAGTAGAAATAGCGTACAATTTGTATGTAATAGAAGTCAAAGTAATGTATATTACAACTCCCCTCTCAATACAATGATGCGCAATTATAATAACTCTCAAAACGTTGCTGATATCTTTTGTTGTAGTCGTAAACAATTTATTAACCAAATGTCCGCTGTATTAATTTAGTCACTATGTCAGATATCGTTAAGTATTGTTTAACTGAATTAAATATTGTATATGTAATAATTTTCTGCTAGAATTTTGTATATTTTTCCCTGTAATTTGAAATGTGTATTTCTGTTGGGAAATAAATTATTATTATTATTATTATTATTAATGTTACATTAGAAGATATTCCTACTAATGAAGAATTTGATTCTTATGTAGATGACGATGAATTAGAAGAGCAATTAAATTTATTTGATAAGCTTGTAAAAGAAAATACTGCTCTATCAGGTCAATAAGAACACACAATAAATACAAATTTTAACAGATAATGTAAAAAAAGGGATAGTGATAACTTTGATACAGAATATTGTTTTCCTGAAAATTATAGTGAAACATATTTCATTGACTGCAAAACGAGCACTGATATTTTTATAAAATTAATTGAACCTGATTTAGAGAATATTATTTATCAGTCTAATTTATATGTTACACAAAAAAATAAAACCCTTAACCTAAAGAAAGAGGAACTGTTATGCTTCTTTGGCATACATTATATGATGAGTTATCATAGATTGCCTAGCTGGAGGGATTATTGGTCAACAGCACTAGACTTAAGGGTTTCTTGTATTAGTTCCGCCATGAGTCGCGATTAGTTCGATCAAATGTTATCGAATCTCTATGCTAATGACAACAATAACAATGCAAAAGACAGCAAGGGTAAATTATATAAAATTCGACCAATAACACAGGCCAACAAAAAATGTGTGATTTGGATTTGTTCATTTTTTTGAAGTTTTGGTAGCTAATCTAATAAAGAATCAACATATTTTTGTTTCCATCACGCACAATTTTTTTTAGAAATTTACTTGGTGTCATATTTATGGTTTTTTAAATGATTCTTCCAAAAAAGCCTTAACGCTGTTCTCTTGCACAATGGTAATGTTTTTTTTTTATCGGTACCGGTTGCCCATTCTGTGCAAATGACGGAAAGCTACGAACATCTTAAAGTAATTCTTGAAAAAATCAAATACAATGATCATAGTTGGAAAATTTGTAGAAATTTCAAAATTGTGGGACTTCTACTAGGACAGCAGTCAGGGTATACAAGTACCCATGTTTTTTGTGTGAGTGGGACAGTCGAAGTAGACATCAACATTAGAAGAAAAAGGACTGGATAAGAAGAGATGATTTAACTCCCGGATCAAAAAATGTTCTGCACGAAAGTCTTGTAGACCCACAAAAAATCTTGTTACCTCCACTGTATATTAAACTAGGATAAATGAAACAATACGTTAAAGCTTTAAATAACGATAGAGACTGTTTCAATTACTTTTGTAGAACATTTCCCGCTATCTCAGATGCAAAATTAAAGGAAGGAATTTTTGTCGGTACTCAAATAAGGAGATTAACGAAAGATCAAGAATTTGTTAATACCATAACCGAAACTAAGAAAGATGTATGGATTTCATTTGCTAATGTTATTGAAGGTTTTTTGGGAAACAACACGGATCCTAACTACAAGGAAATTGTGAAAAACATGCTGGAATTATTTATTTATTTATTTATTTATTTGTACGGAAATCTCCATTTTACATTAAATATATATATAATAATAAATGTGTGTAAATTAAACATATAACAAATAATACAATGCACATTATAGTTATAGGAATTAGGATGTAATATGAACATAAAAGTTTACTTTTTACACTGGCACCTTGATTACTTCCCCGAAAATCTTGGCGATGTGAGCGAGGAGCAAGGTGAGAGGTTCCACCAAGACATGAAAGAAATGGAAAGCAGGTATCAAGGTCGGTGGAATGTTTCAATGATAGCTGATTACTGCTGGTCAATAAAATGGTACAATCCGGCCCTGGAATACAGAAGGAAATTCACTAAACCAAGTTTTTCATCCTAGAAGGAAAGATCTTCTGGAAAGAAAAGAAATTAAAGATTGTTTAAGACTTTTTTCAATTTAGTTTGCTATTTGTAATTTGTGTTTGTCTCTGTATCAATAAAAGTTTCGTTTATTTTGACCAAATTTTGTATTAATTTATTTCCAACATTGATAAAAGAAAACCTTATGTGATAAATAAATAAAGTCAAATCAAAATATGGCAAATGATATATTTTTAGATAGCATACGAAAAATGGAAGCGACTTTATGTCATATCTCATAAAGGTTAAACTTAAAACAAAATCTGATATGGTCAAACAATTGATGATAGAAAAATTTTGATTAGCCACATGAAATATGCTCTAAAAAAGAGCTTTGGAAACCATCGAAAATGCTGCACCCTGTACTAATGATTATTAAAGAAATATATTTTGAGAATTATAATAAAATTAATATTGACAGAGCAAAACGGTAATATTAGCTGCATTAGATTCCTGGAGTAGGAGGGATTACACGTTTTCGGAGTTGTTTGCAGTTTGTGCGATATAATCTCGGCGGCTTTCGCACATTTAACAGGCAAATTGAAAACGATACATGTCACATTAAGAGCGTCGGGCGGCAGATTAAGCGCTCAAATCCGAGCCTAATTACGCTTAATCGCGCCGGATCTTCTCACCTAACACCGACTGAGGATAATTAGCGGATAAGTTATACTTTAATTAATTTCTTCGCCCATCTTCACACTCGAGGTGTGTGTGTATGTAAAGGAGGGGCGTTTTTTCCCCTGCAGAGTTTTATGTTTAAGCGCACTCATCCGTCTCCTGTCTACAGGTTGTAAATTCCGATTCATTTAGAGTTTATGACGTGAACGAACTCGCGGAATAAAAGTGGAATAAAAGCGTTTTCCGCCGTTGCTTTTTACAATGGTCGGATGCTGTGTGTGAGTATGCCGTGCTTTTGTACAGAGGGCAAAAAAAAGGTGATTGATGATTGTTCGCTTGACTAATTCACTTTTGTAGTTGTTGAATGTATAAACTTAACACCGGTTTACTGTACGTAGTATTTTCTTTTACTTTTATAAAAGCATAGTATTTTTTACCTCACATGTTTTTTTTGTACTATAAATATATTATCACTTAACAATTTGATCACAGGCGTTTTCTTTTAATACAGGCGTTTGCTCTCAATACAGGCGTATCATATAAATCAAATTAGATTAAGGATACAATAAGTACCAGTTGCACAAAAAACTAAACCGAGCTCATTGTCTTTCAATCCAATCCCACTTTGGATTAAAATAAGAGAAACATTAATTTCATCACAGTTGCTTGCATCTTAAAGTAAAAACAAAACAGTGCATTCGCCAGGATTATTATTGTGTCACGATAAAAGAACATGCATTTTAATAGAAAGGGTACCTACTAGTAAGTATTAGTTGCACAATAAACTCTGCATCCTGTTCATTTCTCAACAAAGTAAAATTAGAACAATTAAACATGAATTTTTATAGTAGTTTATATCTCTAAGAAATCAAACATTAAATTATGGTGCAGTCGCTAGGATTACTACTACTACTAACTAACAATATAGTCGAATATTGCGGATATCCGGATAATGCAGATATTCGGATAATGAGAATATCCTGATAATGACCTAAAACATGTTGAGAATTCCTGGTATAGAGAATTTTTTTGGGTCTTTCAGCGATTGTAATGCGAAAAAGAGCAAAGTGTGGCAGGGGAATGAACAGCGGCATCTTGGTCTTCTCACTACGGGTGTTCGATGTATATCGATATTTTCATGCAAAATAATCGATATTTATATCGATATTTCTTTCTTTGCAAAAAAAATGTTTCTAGTTAAAACTTGAAGAAATGTAAAAGTACACACACGACTGAGGCGATCGAATTTTGCTAAGCGGTATATTTGAACTTCACAGGATGATTCCTGAACACTGAACTGCTGAACTGAACACAAGTGTTTAACACGCTCGATGGTGCATGAAGTAAAATTTCGAGTTTAGAAAAGCCTAAGTAAATAAATGAATAAAACTTAATTGATTTAAACATTAAATAAAAATATTTAAAAAAAAACGAGGAGACGATTTTCAAATGCTGAAAATGTTAAGAAAATTTCATGAACATCTTTTAAATTGATGAAAATCTAGAAATATTGAAAAACTAAATGTTTCGAAATACTTGAAAACTCGAAAATAAATTTTAAACATTACACTAAATCAGTGTTTTGTTTTTATGCGCGTGGCGTATAAAGTAAAATTTTGAGTTATGAAAAGCCCAAGTTTGGATTTGGACGCTTGGGCGTCCAAATCCAAATTTTTGGGGCTTTTCTCAACTCGAAATTTTACTTCATGCTTAGTCTGGGAGTGCAAGATACTCGCTCGGAAATTATCAATAGTTTTTTCAAAGATTTTTATTCATTTGACGGTTTTTAGGATTTTCTTATTTTTTTTAATTTTTGCAGTTTTCATATGTATCATTCATTTATAAAAAAAATACTTTTACATAAATTTACAAGATTTGTTAGTATTTAAATTCTTGGTTGTTATTCTTGAATTTTCATGTTTTTAATCAATTTTTTTCAAAATTTTATTTGATATTTCAAAATCAATTGAAAAATTTCTTAAATTTTTATTTAATAATGTTAAAATGTCTTTATCTCGAACATTTTTTGTGAATACCGTAAGTTATTGGTTGATTTTTAAAACCTTGACGTATTTAATGAAATTCCAAGATTTTCATAATTTTAACTGATGAACATTTAAAAAATTAAAGAAAATTTAGTTCAACAATTTTCTTTAATTTTTTAAATGTTTACATTTTTCATGAATTTCGCCAATTTTTCAATCCTGGCAGTTTTCGTAAATTTCCCATTTTTATTATTAAATTTAAAAATGGTAATACTTTTCATGAGTTTTCAAGATTATTGTCAATTTTTAAAATATTAAAGTTTCGTGTGAAATTACAAGATTTCCGTTAATTTTTAAAATTGTTTTTTTAAATTTCGTATATTTTCAAAGTTTCGAGAATTATTCGTGAATTTTTGAATTTTTAATCAATTTTCAAAGTTGTTGCGGTTTTCGAGAAGTTTCTACATTTCCAACAATTTTGGAAAATCTGAATTTCCTAGATTTCCGTTGATTTTCAAAATATTTACGGTTATCCTAGATTTTATAAATGTTAGTTGGTTTTAAAATATTTACACTTTTCAGTGATTTAGAAATTTTAACACTATTAGTTGATTTTTAAAATGTTAGCCCTTTTAATGAATTTTCGTCAATTTTTGAAATCTCTGCAGTTTTTATGGATTTCCTAAATTTTCGTTAATTTTCAAAATGTTGATTTCCAAGTTCAGTGCAAAAAGTTCCATTTTCGTAAGGTTTTTAAAACTAATGAACATTTTGAAAAAATCACTGAATCTTTGAATTTTATGAAAACCGACAAAAGATTTTTTAAATCAACGGAAATTCAGGAAAACCGACAGAATTTTGAAAATTCGCGAATAGAGTCAACATTTTTAAATTTAACGAACATATAGGAAATTCACGAAAATTACCAAGATTTTACAAATTGACTAAAGTCTTGAAATTCTTTCATGAAATGTATAACATTTTTTAAAAATAACGAAAATCTAAGAAATTTGAGATTTTTGATAATTAACGAAAATCGAGAAAGTTTATGAAAATCGTTTAACAATTTGAAAGTTAACGGAAGGCTTTGAAACTTCACATAGCGCATTAAGATTTTGACAATTGTATTAATTCACAAAAAAACCACCATGATAATATATAAAATTACGAAAAAACTATTCGTGAAAATGCAAACAGTGTCTTAATTAATAAGACAATTTAAGACGATAAATATCCATTGAAACAACTACTTCCCGTGCAAATACACCTCCGGATATTGAATTATACTATGAAATATTCAATATCTGGAGGTGTATTTGCACGGGAAGTAGTTGTTTCAATGGATATTTATCGTCTTAAATTGTCTTATTAATTAAGACACTGTTTGCATTTTCACGAATAGTTTTTTCGTAATTTTATATATTATGTTTAAAGTGTGCAAACTATAAGAAGCGTAAGCTTATTTTCTCGAATTCAAATAGTTTTGAATTTGAATTTATCTTGTTTGAACCACCATGATGTTTATAATTAAAAAAAAACTGTCAAAATGTTAAAATTAGCAATTATTTTGGAAATTCACGAATTAAACAATTTATGACATTCCTTTAGTTAGTGAACATCTTGAAAAAATTCCCAATTTTTGAAAATAAACGATAATCTTTAAATTTAATGGAAATCTAGAAAATACATGACAAGAATCAATATGTTTAGAATAACCGTTTAACCAAGAAAATTCACGAATGTTCAAATTAGTAATTATTTTGGAAATTCACGAATTAAAGAATTTATGATATTCCTTTAGTTAATGAACATGAATAAATTAAATAAATTCCCAATTTTTTAAAATTAACGAAAATCTTTAAATTTAATGGAAATCTAGAAAATACATGAAGAGAATCGATATTTTTAGCGTTTAACCAAGAAAATTCACGAAATCCGTAGAAATTGTGAAAACTAGAAAAATCTAAATTATTAAAAAATCTTACCAAATTCTCAAAATATTAAAATCCTACAAAAATGTAAAATTTTATAAACCGATAAAAATATTAAAATATTAAAAGTTTAATAAAAATTTAGGAAATTCACGAAAACTGCTAAGATGTCAAAATTTGAATTTTACCTAAGATTTTTTAACTCGAAATTTTACTTCATTCATGCTTAGTCTGGGAGTGGAAGACATTCGTTCGAAAATTGGCAATATCATATTTTGTTTGATTTTATTTTGTAGAAAAAAATGTAATATTACGAAAAGTTGTAAAATGATGAATTTTAAGAAAACAAATGAAATTTGTTAAAAACCAAAAATATATTTAAAATTAAATCATCGATTTTTACAGCAATCGATAAAATGCCCGGACATTTACGAAAAGAGTCAACATTTTAAACGTGACGAAAATCTTGAGATTTTTTGAAAAACGTCGAGAATTTGAAAATTAACGAAAATTTTAGAAATTCACTAAAAGCTCATAATTTTTTTAATTTAAGAAAAAAATAATAAAAGTTGTAAACATGTTGACAATTATTAAACATCTTTAAAATTCACGAAAGGAGTCGAAATTTTCAAAGATTAACCGAAATTGTCAACATTTTGAAACGTAATCAAAATTAAAACCTTGCAAATTTACGAAAAGCGTCAACATTTTTCTAAAAATTGACGAAAATCTAGAAAATTTATGAGAAGGTCCAACATTTAAGAAATTGAGAAAATCAGTCAGAATTTTCAATATTAACGGATAAAAAGTATTAAGTTTTTGGAAGTTAACAAAAATCTTGAAAATTTTAAGAAATCGTGGAAATTCAGGAATAGCGTTAAGATTATAAATAGAAAGAATAATATTTTAAAATCAATGTAAATCTTAGCCATTCGCCAAAAGTATTGACATTTTTTAAATTAACGATAATCTAAGAAATTCATTAAAAATTGAGAAAAATCTAAAAGTAACGGAAATTCGAGAAATGGACGAAAATTGCTAAGATTTTAAAAATCTTAAAAATTAATGAAAATTGTCAAGATTTTAAAAATTGATGACAATTGATACAAATAGAAAAATTTTACAATTTAACGAAAATATTGATAAATTGAAAATCTCATTAACATTTTATAAATTGAAAATCTCATTAAAATTTTATAAATTGAAAATCTCGAAATATTGAAAATCTTAAGAAAATATCGAAATATTGAAAACCTCATGAAAGTTTTATGAATTGACAAAAATCTGGAAATACCAAAAATCCGACGAAAATCTCATTAAAATTTTATAAATCGACAATATTTGAAAATTTTGAAGTATTGAAAATCTGATGAAAATTTAATAACTGATAAAAATCTTAAAATATCGAAAATCTTACGTAAATCTCGAAATATTAAAATATTTATTAAAATTTCATAGATCTTCAAAATTTTAAGAGTTTACGAAAATACCGAAATATCGAAAATCTTCATGAACATTTTATAAATTGATGAAAATCTCGAAATATTATCTCATGAAATTTTTCGAAATCGATTAATATCAAAAAATATCTAAATTCTCACGAATATTTGATAAATCGAGAAAACGAGTGTTTTCCACTCCCAGACTAAGCATGAAGTAAAATTTCGAGTTTAGAAAAGCCCCGCGTAGAAAATTTGTCGAGGGTCGCGTAGCGACCCGAGACAAATTTTCACGGGGCTTTTCTAAACTCGAAATTTTACTTCATGCGCCACGCGTATCAAACATTGACAATATTGTGAAGTTCATAATATACTGCTTATGTTTAATCTTGCGTTAATATATTTTAGAAAAGTATTATGAAATCTTGCGATTTCTAAATTTGTGCTTTATGATATGTTTTCTTTTGGTCTCTTAAAAATAAAAATACCAAAAATCCGACGAAAATCTCATTAAAATTTTATAAATCGAGAATAATTGAAAATTTTACGGAAATCTTGAAGTATCGAAAATCTGATGAAAATCTAATAACTGATAAAAATCTTAAAATATCGAAAATCTTATGCAAATCTCGAAATATTGAAAATTTTATTAAAATTTTATAGATCTACAAAAATTTAAGAGTTTACGAAAATATCGAAATATCGAAAATCTTTATGAGCATTTTAAAAATTGATAAAAATCTCGAAACATGATCTCATGAAAATTTTCTAAATCGACTAATATCACAAAATATCTAAATTCTCACGAATATTTGATAAATCGAGAAAACGAGTGTTTTCCACTCCCAGACTAAGCATGAAGTAAAATTTCGAGTTTAGAAAAGCCCCGCGTAGAAAATTAGTCGAGACTAATTTTTACGGGGCTTTTCTAAACTAGAAATGTTACTTCATGCGCCACGCGTATAAAACATTGATAATATTGTAAAGTTCACAATATACTGGTTATAACAAGATAAATTCACAAATAGAAAGACTGTTATTCCTTACTTCACTTTTTATTTTTATGTTAGATGTACATTTCGAGACACAAGGTGCTCATTATCAATAACAAACTAAATTCTTAAAACTATAAATTCAAATTCAAAACTATTTGAATTCGAGAAAATAAGCTTACGCTTCTTATAGTTTGCACACTTTAAACATAATATATAAAATTACGAAAAAAACTATTCGTGAAAATGCAAACAGTGTCTTAATTAATAAGACAATTTAAGACGATAAATATCCATTGAAACAACTACTTCCTATGCAAATTCACCTCCGGATATTGAATTATACAATGAAATATTTAAAATCTTATTTAATTTGATTTGTTACAACGCTCTATTAAAGTATATGTAACGTTTAGGTCAAATTCTCTTCAAACCAACTAACAATACAATTTAAAATGAAAGGAGATAGCAACAAATTAGAAGTGAATGGACTTGGATTAAAACTAATGTCTTAGGCCATCTATAGACGCGTTTCGAGATTTATCTCTCTTCAGTATAGCTTTGCTTATGACGTTTTAAAAAATTAGGAATTAATACCGACCATCATTTTCACTCATTCCATTTCTGTGTACCTGTTCATTCCACACACAACACTTTTTCTAATATGTTGCTATCTCCTTTCATTTCAAATTGTATTGTTAGTTGGTTTGAAGAGAATTTGACCTAAACGTTATATATACTTTAATAGAGCGTTGTAACAAATCAAATTAAATAAGATTTTAAATATTTCATTGTATATTCAATATCCGGAGATGTATTAGCACAGGAAGTAGTTGTTTCAATGGATATTTATCGTCTTAAATTGTCTTATTAATTAAGACACTGTTTGCATTTTCACGAATAGTTTTTTTTCGTAATTTTATATATTATACTGGTTATGTTTAATCTTGCGTTAATATATTTTACAAAAGTATTATCAAATTTTGCGATTTATAAATTCGT
This sequence comes from Philonthus cognatus, assembly GCA_932526585.2. Taxonomy (NCBI): domain Eukaryota; kingdom Metazoa; phylum Arthropoda; class Insecta; order Coleoptera; family Staphylinidae; genus Philonthus; species Philonthus cognatus. Next base: position 74,824,537 of record OW052244.1, read on the forward strand.
GCTTTATGATATGTTTTCTTTTAATCTCTTAAACCATCCACCATTGCAACTTTGAGTGTTTGTTGTTAAAATAATTAAAATTTAGAGTCTAAATATAAATTATAAATAGCTTCGCAGGCACCGCGTTGCCGACCTCTGAACTAGTGAATACATTTTTTTCTCTCTTATATTTGGCTTTTTCACAAAATGAAGTTATTTTAAGCAGCCAGAATAAAAAATCTGGAATGAGGGAAAAGTCAGGGAAATTTAATATTTCAGATTGGTTGCCACCTTGCTTAAGTAGACCATTCGTCCTTTTTATGTTTAATAATATATTTGACTAATGTATTTGTACAGGATATACATTGTTTTTATGTATGCAAACAACTACAAAACCTGCAGACAAACCCCCATTTATATTCCTTGTGGTCATAACTTACACCTAAAGCGCAAGTTGTGCATAGATATATATATATATATTTAGGTGCGAGGCGTGCAATAACAAAACGTTGTTTTGATGTGCAGTTTAAATTTGATGTTATATCCCCGTCTCTAATATAAAACATGGCGTCCGTCGACCGTGGGGCACTTAATCCTTTGAGTAGACGGTTCGCCGGTTTATTAAAGGCGAGTACGTGCGGATATAAAGTGCAACAATTCATTCCGTTTATAAGCGCAATAAATGCGAGCGTATGATGTCCGAGAACCACCTTATACCGCTCCCCAGGTGCACGGGCTCGAACTAATGGCCGGCCCTGCACTTGTTTTCACAACTGCCGCAAACTCTCTCGAGTTTGTTTCTCTTAGGTGCCATTTAATATTTTTATTAAATTGAAATGGATTTATTAAAAAAATATACAACTTTATTAATAAAGATTAAAATAAAGTTTTTAAGGCGCCATTAAACATGCTTTGTGGAATCTTAAATATCTCCACTAATGTTTATTAATAATGTATACATTTTTCTGAACTTGATTTTGTGTTAATTTTTTCTAGATTGATTGCTTATTGAATCATAATAGGACAATTTTTCTCAATGTACTTCTCTTAAAATCAAGTCATCTTCACTTTTCCAGACTTACTAATCATAAAATCAAGCTATGTGCATTTGTCTTAGTGAGCTGCTAAATCAATAATGCTATGTTAATTTATTTGAATACACTGCTCTTCAAATTAAGCTGTTCCAACTGTTTTAGAAATACTGTTCTTCAAATCAAGCTTTGCAGATTTTATTTGATTTACTGCCCTTTAAAGTAAGCATGCCAATTCTTTAAGACTGCTTAACATATCAAACTTTTTTACCATATTGTCATTAATCACTTGGTGAAACATGATTAAATATACAGGGTGCCCGTATTTCGACAGAATGTATAGGAATATCTGTTATTTAAAGAGATAGAGAGTCGGTTGAATTGGGGCAAAGTTACGTATTTTAGGGCCTAACAATAGTCTGAAAACTATTTTGAATTTTTTTTTTGTGTTTTCGAGATATCAACAAAAAACTGATTTTTTTTAAAGAATCGTTTTTTTATTCAAAAACCACTGAATCTGGGCATTTAGAACTTTGACAATATACTGGCACTTTTTAATGAGGAATCTAGTAGCATATTTTTTTTAAGATAACTATAAAATTTACCCGGGGACCATAGCCAACTTTTGCGTTTCTAATGGGCGCCATTTTGGATTTTCATATGTTTTGAAAGAATATTTTATTTCTGAACTCACTGATGTACCACACTCATGATTTATTTTAGATTTGATATTTCAAATTATGATATTTTCTTTTTTGCAAAGAGTGCCTTGGAAACAATGACGTCATATCTGTTAATCAATAAAATCTTGACAGCAGTAAATCATTGTTAGCACTCAAAAGTAATTAATAACTGTAAGTCTTTTGTGATAATTATAATAAGTATCGATTATCGCATAAAAGTTGCACAAACTAAATTTATTATACTTTTATTATTATTATTCCAAAACTATTCAGAGAAAAAGTAATTTTAGCATTATTTCGCTACATCTCGGTCAATATTGATCACCATCAAATCTAAGCATTATATATTTTTAACTTTACTGTAAATCAATGGTTTATACGCGTGGCGCATTAAGTAAAATTTCGAGTTTAGAAAAGCCCCGTGAAAATTTGTCTCGGGTCGCTGCGCGACCCTCGACAAATTTTCTACGCGGGGCTTTTCTAAACTCGAAATTTTACTTCATGCTTAGTCTGGGAGACACTCGTTAGTTTAAAATACATCACAACTGCTAAAGTATGTATTGTCGGACGCCCGTCTTCAGGGGTGATATCTAAGCAAATTATGGGTCCTAGGAGTTGTCAAATAGGTGAGTTACACAACTGTTTCCAAGGCACTCTTTACAAAAACCAAACGATTTAAATTTTACATATAAAATGTACAATAAACTATAAGTTTCATACATCATCGAATTTAGTAAAAAATATTCTTCCAAAAAATATGAAAATCCAAAACGGCACCTATAAGAAAAACAAAAGTTAGCTATGGTCCCTGAGTAAATGTTATAGTTATCTTAAAATAAAATATGTAACTAGATTTATCGTTAAAAAGTGCCTCTACAATGTCAAAGTTGTATATGTCTGGATTCAATAGTTTTTGAATAAAAAAATTAAAACGAAATATAAAAAAATCCGTTTTTGACAATATCTCAAAACGAAGAATAATATTTCAAATTTGTTTTTGGATTGCTATTGGGCCCTGAATTACGAGGGTAGATTGAAAAGTTTTCGGAATGGGCAAGAAAACGCAGTAATTGAACAGGTTTTATTTTTTATTTTTCAACATAGTACCCTTGCAGGGCGATACACTATTCCCAGCGGTGCTCCAACTTTTTTAAGCCTTCAGAAAAATATGATTTCGGGAACTCTGCAAAATAAGCTTTAGTGGCGGCGATGACCTCCTCATTTGACGTAAAGCGCTTGCCTCCGAGCCAAGTCTTTATGTTTGTGAACAAAAAGAAGTCGCACGGGGCCAGGTCTGGAGAGTACGGGGATGCGACACCACCTCGTAGCCCAATTTAACCAATTTAGCATTGGCGATTCGGGATGAATGGGCCGGCGCGTTGTCGTGGTGGGAGAGTACTTTTTTTCGCTGCAAATGAGGCCGTTTCTCCTTCAATTTGCCGTTGAATTGATCCAGTAAATCGCTGTAGTATTGTCCCGTGATAGTTCTTCCCTTCTGCAAAAAGTCGATGTGTATCACACCTTGCGATTCCCAAAAAACGGTGGCCATGACCTTTCCAGCCGATGGGACAGTCTTTGCCTTCTTCGGAGCAAATTCGCCTGGAGAAATCCACTGTTTCGACTGCTGCTTGGTTTCTGGTGTGTAGTGGTGGATCCATGTTTCGTCCACGGTCACGAATCGGCGAAAAAATCCATTGGATTACGCTTTAAAAAGGCCAAACACTCTTTCGAAGTGGTCACACGATTTCGCTTGTTGTCCATAGTCAGCAAACGCGGCACCCATCGCGCCGACAGCTTCCTCATACCCAAATGTTCGTGCATGATATTTTCCACACGTTCATATGAGATGCCCGTGGTCTCTACTATTTCGCGCAACTTCACTCGTCGATCGGCTAATACGAGATCATGGACTTTGTCGACCATTTCTTCATTTGTGGCTGTTTTTGGACGTCCACTGCGTGGTTTATCCTTGGTGCTCGTACGGCCACGTTTGAACTCGCTCACCCAGAAACTAATAGTCGAAAATGAAGGTGTGGATGTGCCATGAACTTCCTGCAAAATATCTCGTATCTCCGTCGCCTTTTTCCCATCCATCCAGAAATGTTTGATGACTGCACGAAATTTGTTTTTATCCATTTTTCCAAAGGTGCCTGACTTGCTTCACAAGATATCCTAGTAAACAAAAACGGAACGACGCACGTGTCTGAAAATTTGACAGCTTACCTAAAATAGGTTAGCCTTGACAACCATCATAACAATTTCACGATACGCGCGCCATCTCTTGCCCATTCCGGAAACTTTTCAATCTACCCTCGTACGGAACTTTGCCTCAATTTAACCGACTCTCTATCTCTTTAAATAACTAAGATCCCTCTACATTCTGTTAAAATGCGGACACCCTGTGTATGTATAAATATTAATTTAAATAAAATTTCTGTAAAACAAACCAAGTAATTGATATTTAAATTAATATTCATTCAAATACCGGGTGGGGCACGGAACCAAGTGGTTTTGGAAGAGGAATTACTCTCTCATAGAAAGAAGGGGCGTGCGCTAGGTGGCGTTGTATTTCTTGGCTCATAGCATTTTTTTGTCAGTAGTCAGGTACCAGAAAATTAGACATCCCAATTTTTTTCGAACAAAATGGGATTACAATTACTGTAACAAGTAAGCATTATGTTCACATGATAAACACATTTTTCATCCCTCAGTTACAAAGAGGAAATATTGATCATCAGCATTTGTGGGTTTAGAAAGATGGTGCCATGGCACACACTGCTAAAGCAACAATGGCTGTTCTTCGACCCCTGCTTCCGAATCGTTTCATTTCGAGATTTGGTGACGTGTTATGCCTCCTCGGAGCCCTGACTTGTCCACATGTGACTTTTTCTATTGACATACCTGAACGAATGTGTTAACAAGAACAAGCCCCGTACATTGATTGGCTTGAAAGAGGCGATCCATCAGCTAATCTTCCAAATCAGAAGAAATCTGCTGGAAAGAGTTGAGACTATTTTTCTTCAACGCCTTCAACTTGCATTGCAGATAAATTGTCTCCACTCTTTCCAGCAGGTCTCTATTGATTTAGGTGATTTGCTAACGAATCGCCTCTTTTAAGTCTATCAATGTATGACTTATCCTTGTAAACACGTTCTTTCAGATATCCTTTTAGAAGAAAGTCAACGGAAATGGTCATCACATGCCAGATTTAATTTTTTCAAGGAAAATAATAATAAAATGCCATGTACTCACAAATATTTTTTTACCAATAAATTTCTTCAATAGCAAAATCTAAACATTTTATAATTATTCCAAAACCCCTTGGTTCCCGTGCCCCATCCTGTATATATCAAACTTTGTCAATTATTTTGGATTAACTTCCAACTAACTGTTCTTCAAATCAAGCAGCATATTTTGAATCGATTGCTCTTCAAATTAAATATAGACATTTATTTCAGGACTCCTCTACAAATCCAGCTTTGTGCATTTTTCAGAATTTACTGCTCTTTAAATTAAGTTACGCCAATTTTTCTTTGGAAGTACTGTTTTTCAAATGCAGCTGTATTGTTTTTGGTTCACTGTTCTTTATATTAAACGTTCCAATTTTATTTAGGACGGCTTTACAAATCAAGCTATTTCTATTTTTTTAATTAACTGCTCTTCAAATTAAGCTGTGCCAATTTTGTTCTGAACTGCTAAACCATGATTTGGTTCATTTTTTGGATTAAGTGCTCATCAAATTAAGAACACCATTTTTTTCATTAGACTGCTTATCAAATTCAGAACAACGTTTTTTTTTACAAGACTGCTCCTAAAATCAAGCTATTTTACTAGAATTGCAAATTATGAAAACAGAGAACAATTTAATGTACATTAGATGAAACCATATGCGCATTTATTGTAAAACAATAAATAGAATATATTTGCACTAAAAAAATAACTACAGCATTAAAAAACATATACAAGAAATTTTTCTTTTCAGTTCACATATCCCAATTATATGCTGTAAATCTTCAGATATTCGTTGTCTTTTTAAAAGAGTTCAAAATTGAGCTTTAAGCGAGGGTTTTCCACTCCCAGGTAAAGCATGAAGTAAAATTTCGAGTTTAGAAAAGCCCCGTGAAAATTTGTCGAGGGTCGCGCAGCGACCCGAGACAAATTTTCTGGGCTTTTCTAAACTCGAAATTTTACTTCATGCGCCACGCGTATAAAACACTATAATATCTTCAAATTTATGGTCGCTCCGCAGAAAACTTCACTTGAGATAAGTGTTTTGTACGTGTGGCGCATGAAGCAATATTTTGAGTTTAGAAAAGCCTGAAAATGTTACTTCCTGCATACAGGATTTGAAAGCTCACGCTTGAGAAATAAAATGTAAATATCTTTTCAACCGTTTGCTTTTTTAAATAATGTTTGCATGTTTTGCCTCTGCTAGCTCTAAGCTACAGATTTCCCTCAAAATAATACAAAAATTAAAGTGGGGGGCTGGGGTTCAAACTTATTTTATATTTTTAAAGGGTTGTTGGGGTTGTGCTAGTTCTAAAATTGGTCGTGATAGCCTGCGCTAGCTCTGAGGAATCCAAATCATATTAAAACAATGAAAAATTTGAAGTGGAGAGCAAACGTCAACTTAGCCCCTCCCCCCCCCGTATTTGAAATACCCATACATTTTTTACCCTTTGTGTGCTTGCTCTAATTTTTGCTGTGCTTGCTTGCGCTAGCTAAAGGCTTTTCTGCGCAATGATGGTTTTACAAAAAAATCAAAAGTGGGGGGCCAAGTTAACGGAGCCGATATTCTACTAATTATAGGTGGAATTTAAATATACTAGTTATTTCAAAGATTTCCTGAGTTCTTTTATAAAAACAGAAAATCGTGAATATTGACAATTATTAAATCTATTAGAATATTTAAAATGGAATCATAAATTGTGGAAATTCGTTGTGGAAATTAGTAAACTAGTTTAAATAATGGTTTGACAAAAACAAAAATAATCAATAAATCAATCAACAATTGAACTGTTTTTTGTGTATGTCTTATAGTTACTGAGATAATGACATATTTTTAAATAGCCAACAATTAAAAAACGCCCAATATCTTCTAAACTAATCAAGTCAGCCATGATCTTTAAATGCCATAGTATTTTTTATAGACAAAGAAATCATAACGTGAATATCAGATTTTTTCTAACACTTGCGGATACCGAAATACCCTGTATAAACCTCGAATTTGGGTCACCCTGCGCATGCTATTGATGTACCGTATCTAATTTCGCATGAGAATTATTGTTATAACCCATATTTTTTATTTTTTCTCAGAAATAGGCCTTTTTGTCTGTTGAGTTGAATATAAATAAATAAATAAAATAATTTGTATTAGGATTGGAAAATATTAAACCGGATACAAAATTACAGAAAATACTGAATGTAGTTTTAATCGTTTTTTGTATGAAAACTCAATAATTCTATTATAAGACATTATTAAAGCAATAATTATGTCCACTAAAGTCTATTAATTTAATAAGCGATTATATTTTTAAGATACCTTTATGTCTATGAAATAATGGCAACAGTACTAATATAACGAACAAATTTATTAACATATTGTATTTTTTGTTTAATGTGGCAATTATCCAATTAAATTTTTAATTAATTTCGGCCGGGGCGAATAAATTTTTACGGTAGGGGGCGGCTTTGTTTATAATTGGATGCGCCCCGCGGACGTATTGTCGTAAACAAGACGCGGTATTCAGCGGGGGTGGTTCAAGGCGTTTCGGGGGTTGGCTCGAGTGTCATTCCGGCGGGCTTCAGACGTTTCCAGGGCGGTAGTGTGTGGGGCCGTAATTTGCGGCTTGTAATTTGCCAGCATTTCCAACTACGGCGGCAGCAATTTTTGAATATAAATACACGAAGAGCGCGCCCTTATAAGACTTACTACTATTATTACCAGCCACAGTATTTTTTTGTGTTCTTAATAATTATTCTTACAAGATTAACGAGACATGCACGAGATCTGAACTGTGTAAATAAAATACCTCCTCCTTCTTAATAATTATTAGGTCTGTATTTTTTTAAGTACATAATTTCAATCTGAGCTACTTGACTTGATTTTCAAACTACACTTTAAAAACCCTTTGTTGTTTTTAGTTTAGATTGTAAGCCAAGTTGTCGTTTATTTAGTCATGTTATGTCATAGCTGCGGAGCTACAAGTCAATGTTGTGTCAATTCAATATTTTTAGCGCCAACTGCAAGCGAAATCAGTAGTTATATCAGAAAATTGTAAAAAATAAGTTCTCAGCAGATTCAGACAGAATACCAGATTTAATGATAAAGATAATATCAAATTCAATTACTGTTCCATTGTCAAATCTAACAAAATTATCATTTAAAAGAGGTCAGTTGCCTAGAACAGTGGTCGACAATATTTTTGGTGCAAAGAGTCATTTTTTTTTAAGTTATTACATGTTAAATTATTCGAGGGTTTAACATCAATTACATACTAGTCTCTCCTAGTCACAGCATTTATAAACAATGCAATAAAAAATTATAATTTGAAAGAATTTTTCAAATCTGTTGGTATTTGATATATACAAACTATTATTATTGTGATTTTTAATCAATAAAATAATAATAATAATCCTTCAAATCTCAACCTCTATTTCTACAGGCCCCATAGGTTCAAAATGTATTTTATTTAATACACTAATTTTTAATGTGTATTTTATTAAATTATTTTCTCACTCAACATTAAAATTATTACACAATTGCGTGTGTATCGTGAAATGTGGAATGGGACCCTTTTTTGTTGTTTACTCTTAAATCTCCAACGTATAAATAATCCATGACTCATCATTGTTCTCGATTTTATTAAAAGGTCATAATGCATTTGTTTTGAGATACGTGAAAGAATACGAGCCTTTTTTTGTCGTTTACTCGAAATTTGTGTGCGCACATTAGAATTTACTGAGTATATTTGCATCATTATTTCGGTATGGTCGCGTCGTGGATGCTAGTAATAGCGAATGATTATTCGAAATGTTCGCGACCTCCTCTGATTAAATTAATTAACAGCGAGTGATTAAGTAAAAGTACGCTTAATATACATCCGGATTACCTTCCGGTGTTAAACGTAATCGAGATTGTTTGATTTTTGCTGTTTGTTAGATCTAAAATCAAGTGCTTAAGTCGGTGGGATTAGATTATAAAAAGGTTAGTTAAAGTCATCACCCTAAAGTCGTTGTGTAGTATTTTTTAAATTTTTTGGTAAATTTATAAGATTAACGGAATTTTCAATTATTTTTCCTAATCAAATGTGATTTGTTTGTGAATACTTTCAATTTTTTTAATCCAACTGTTTTTTCAGGAATCATGAAACAAAATCTTACAGCCTGCTGATTTTTTCATGGTTCTTGAAAAAAAAAAACAGTTGGGTTATTAAATCAAAAGTATTCGCGAACAAACAAACATAAAATGTTTAAAACAAAATAAATAATTTCTCATTCTACATTTAATGGATTATTAAGTTGATATAATTTTAATACACAAAATTCAAGTTTATATCATACTCCTTGTATTAAATTACATTATTTCATTGTCAAAAATTGTATTAAAATCAGATAAACATACAATTAAACTTAAATATTATTTAAAAGTAACAATTAATTTTATTTTAAATATCTTCAATTTGGTTCTCATTAATCATTTGATGAAACATGTTTACAATATTAATAATTAAATAAAAGTCACTTGGTTTGTTTCACTACTATTTTTTATTCTCGCCGACTAGTTTCAACTTATCGTCATTCTCAAGGACTAATACAGAAAAATATTTTACAAGATATATATACATATTTTTTGCAGGTCAAGTAATAAGGGCTTTAAGAATTGGGAAATTCCAGATGTCTTCGTACTCGTTTACGATGTGTTTTCCCTGTTTTATTGCTTTGCTAATTTCCAGTCCTTCCCTAAAATTCAATTCTCGTTCCTTATTACCTTAATATAAAATTTGGAAATCGTCTGAATTAAAAAAGTGATTGGATGCGATATTTTAAATAAAACTGTAATGACAGTTTTATTAACTTTTAAGTTACCTAATTCTTAATGCACATGTATGTTTTATTTAAAAAACGACAATCAATACTTTTTTAGTAACTTTGCTTCGATCAATTAATACATACATTATAATGTAAACAATATAAAAATTTACAATACCATAATTTGAATGAAATGCGATTAAAAATTATTTAATTATAAATGTAACAACAGTTAACTTTAAAAATAATTCAAATTAAAACTATTTGAATTCGAGAAAGTAAGCATAATTAAACATTATATATAAAATTACGGCAATATTCGAATAAAATGCAAACAATACGTCTTAAGTTGTCTTTATCCGTAAGCTTTAACCAAAATTTGAAAAAATAAGGCATTTTATCACCGGGAAAACTATTGTTTTAAACACCTGGAACACTAGATTTTTTATTACTAAATAATAAATAATAATTAATTTGCATTTTATTTTTTTTGTGGCAAAGCCATACAAGATATCAAACATTATTAAGAGATAAAAAAAAAACTTTAAAATGTACTATTCTTTCAAACAGTATTTTGAAAATTTTTATATAGTGCGCAATAAAAACATATTTTAGTTTCTAGGTTGTGGTACTACTGCTTTTTATACTTTCTGTCAATTAATGATGACCATAATAACTAAAATGATGTGTTATATTATGATAATCAACCATAAATGATTTCAGTCGGATCGAATATAGCGTTCGATTGTTATAAATAAAATTAATAATATTTTGCAGAACTTTAAAGACTATTTCCGGCTTAATCGTAAACTTTTCGATATAGATACGTTGTGTTAAAACATCATATTTTGATTCCAGGAATATACGGTTAAGCCATTTCCCCACATTAACGGGACGCTCTGTATATTGATAAATAGAATATCTAATTTTTATAAATTCAATAATTATTTATTGATTTTGCGCTGTTTAAATGAAAAAGAATATGTTTTATAAAAAACGTGCTTATTTTAATCCTCTAATCCCCTCCTCCCCATCTACGCCACTGTATCTAAAAAACTAACTTAAGTGGGTTATTTTTAAGTTATGATAACAATACAATGTTTTTATGTTTTATACATGTAATTCTTTTAATTATTATTGTTTTTGTAATTGAAAGTTCGCGAATTTCATTATTTGATCAATTTACACAATACTGTAAGTCATTAAATATTGAGAATAAGGATTGAGTAGTTTAACATACATGTATTGTATTTACGTTATTTAGCAAGAATTATAATTATTACCCTCTAGTTTCTTTCCTCCGAATGATCCTTAGACTCTTAAAAAACTTACATCATTAATTTTTACTTCTTTTAATAATTCTGGCTTCCTTATAAGCCCTTACAACTATTATCCCTTTATTTTTGTCTTCATAATTATACGAAATGAGCCGCCCACTCGTTTAAAAAACAAAGTTGGCACCTGGAGGAGGGTGGATTAGTGTAGCAACAAGTTACAATTGGCCTTGTTGGGAGAGAAGGGAGGGGAGGGGAGTGTAATTATGCAAATTTTGTTTTGTCGCCAAGTTTGCGAAATGCAGTTGCAAACAATGAAGTTATGATTATTGTTGTGCGGCTCGTAACTTTCAACCTTTGCATTCGTAATGCGGCTTTCATTTGTTCTGGGCCACGTGTTTTGCACATGCGATTCCCTATAGCTGGTTTCATAAATAAATTTGTGTTTAATTTGATATAAATGTTAGTTTTCAATATGCAATTTAGGTACATTTTATATAATTTCCTCATAGGGAAAATTTGAAATTCTGTTTCTAGAAAAATATAAATTGCTTGATTTTAGGAGCGAAGCAATACAAAAATGGCATGCTATTTTACAAATTAAAAATCAACTTTAGCTTGATAATTTTGAAACAAAAGATAATTTTCTCTAAGGTAATCTTGTACAAGTTTTAGATTCTAAAAATATGTCAACAAATCACAGATCTTTTTATTAATGCTATAAACAGTTAAGGCTATTTATTTTTCACAAGAAAATGTTTTAAGGCTTTTAGTTAGAATTAAAATTATGACCGTCTGAGCTCGGTGTAAGAATAGGCTCAGAGTATGCCCGCTTGTCGTAAAAGGCGACTAATAGGGCCTTCTGTCCGAAGTCCTACACTATGTATCCTCACCTCACATCAAGCCCTTCCCGGCCGTCGTGTCGTGGCCAAGGGACTGCACAGGGTTCCCAACGATGCCGGCTGTCTTAGAACAGCCGTTATACCACGTGCCCTTGGGACGTATCTGATATGACTCAAGGGTGAAGGGGGTCCTGGCTTAACCGCCCGGGCCGAGAGGAGACAACCTCACATAAACCCCATGGTCACGGTGGAACAGCCTATGCCTACTTCCATGGCTGCCAGCAAGCACTGGTAGCTGGCCAGATGGGTAAGTCTGGTCACCAATAGGCGGACTCTGGATACCTGCCGACCTCCAGATTTCAATAGGCTTACTCAGGCAAGGGAGCACGGCCTGAGTGGACCTTTATTTCTGCCCATCTCGTGGGATCATTTATGGACCATAAGAATAAAACCAAAACCCCGGACGAGGGGGGGAGCCTCGTGACTTTACAAGTGGAGGCGATGGAGACTGGGGTCAATCCCGCTCCAGAAAAGCCAGCACAGACCTCTCTAGAAGGCGAGCGGGAGACAGTTTCCCCTGGCACAGAGGAGAGGCTGTTAGCAAGACCCAGCGATGAGGACATCGAGAAGATGACGAACCTCTCGCTAAAATACAAGAAATTCGGGGGAGCCGCAAGAAAACGACTCTCCAGAATGCTCAAGAGCGGAATACCGTACGAGACCGCCTTGAGCACCGTAATCGAGCAAGGCCGTAAACGTCGTGAGGCCGAAGGGACTGGTACCCACCCCGAAGGGGCGGAAATCCAACCCAAGGCCGACACGACAAAAAAACGGCAACGCTCTAACGTGACTACCCCTGAGCAGGGCGCAAAAAAGACCTGCAAGAAGGACACACCGACAGACGTCACTGCGAGGGTGTCGAAGCTGTCGTACAGGGCTGCAGTCGCGGGTATCAGAGTGGGTATAATCCACACTGACTACCCCGGCACTGCCCTGACGACTGAGCAACTCACGACACTTCGCAAAAGCATCATGGCGGAAGTAGACAGGCTGCCGGACAACGGACCGCCTGTCAGGTTCCAGGGATGCACAGCAAGGCCAGGCTGGCTGCTCCTGACCTGTGCGAATGAGCCAACCGTCTCATGGCTGCAGGAGGTGTTAGTACGCCTGCAGCCGTGGAGCGACGCGAGGCTCAAACTCGTACGGGGAAAGGAGCTGCCTAAACCAAACATATGCGTGGCCTATATCCCAGACGACGAAGCAGGAGAACGGCTCGCGTCAGAAGTAGTCCTTAGAAGACTGAGGGTCATGAACCCGGGACTGCAGGCTCAGGAGTGGGTAGTTCTACGCCATGAGGATGCAGGACCGGGGCAGACCTGGACGTTTTCGATGGACGACGGGTCATTGGCCTATCTCAAGGAGATGGACCTCAAACCCTACTTCGGCTTTGGACAGGTGACGTTCAGGGTCAAAGGCAGGGACAAGGAGGCCAATAAGCCCCCTGCTGCAGAGCCAGGGGAGACAGAGGAGGAGCGGACTCCAACCACCCTCTCAGTCGACCAGGTGGCCGGCGGCAGCGGAAGACCAAGCGAACCCCAAAGGACACATCCTAGGCCTACATCGGCCAAGGGTAAGGGTCCACTAAGGGGCAAGGCACACCCAAAGAGGGGCGGTAAATCGACCTTCCGGGAAGCCAAATCACCGTCGGGTAAGTGATGTACCCGACGGTGAGATGTGTGCAGGCCAACCTGCACCATGCCAAAGGAGCCTCTTTTCTCCTTGGCAAACGGTTCAGAGAAGAGCGTGCAGATATCGCCTTCATACAGGAGCCATGGGTGACTAGCACAGGCCGGATAAGCGGCCTGAGCAACATACCAGGTAAGGTAATTACATATAGTTCGGGGCAAAAACCCAGAGCTTGTATATTAATCCGTAAGGACATTGAATACTTTCTGTTGACAGGATACTGCACCAGAGATGTAGTCGCTGTGCAGCTGAAACTCCCGGTGTGGAAGAGCAGGCTGGACGTAATAGCCTGCTCGGCATACTTCCCGGGGGACAGCGCAGACCCACCACCTCCAACAGCTGTGAGAAGACTGGTGGCCCACAGCAAGAGGGAGAATATCCAGCTTGTTGTGGCATGTGACGCCAACGCACACCATCTAGCGTGGGGCAGCACTGACACCAATCCGAGGGGTGAGTCTCTATTAAACTTTATTATGGGGGAAGGGCTAGCTATACTTAATACTGGCAACGAACCTACCTTTGTTACGAAAAATCGCGCAGAGGTATTAGATATTACTTTCTGCTCAAACTACTTGAGCACAAAAATTTCCGACTGGAAGGTGTCAGAGGACCCCTCCTGCTCTGACCATCGGAACATTCAATTTAACATTGAAGCAGGCACTAGACCAATAGTGGAATACCGTAATGCTAGAAGCACTAAGTGGGACGGTTATACGCGTACACTTGGAGAGCTTCTGGGATCAACGGCACCCACTATTAAAAGTCATGAGGACATTGAGACGGCGGCGGAGCATATCTGCCGATCAATCGTCTCAGCGTACCATGAAAATTGTCCACTACAAAGGAAAAAGGACAGTAGAAATGTCCCCTGGTGGAACAATACATTAGAAAAAATGCGAAAAGAAGTCCGAAAACTATTCAACCGGGCTAAGGAGGCGGGCAAATGGGAACCGTACAGTACAGCTCTAACGGAGTACAATAAACAAATTCGCAGGGCCAAGAGGGAATCTTGGAGGAAGTTCTGCGAGGGTATTCATGATACTCCCCGTAGTGCAAGAATCCGCAAGATTCTAGCCAGAGAGCCGGCGCAAGCACTTGGATCGATAAAACGACCTGATGGCTCATATACGGCCTCTGGTAAAGAGACGTTAGAGATCCTGGCCCAAAATCACTTCCCAGATTGTTCCCTTCTAAGTAACGAAACACCGGATACAATGCTTCCACGGGATCGAACTAAGAGACCGGGGAAGCAGGACTGGAAGGTGGTAAACAAAATCGTTACCTACAGATCAGTAAGTTGGGCGGTCAAATCCTTCCAACCATACAAAGCACCAGGAATAGATGGGGTCTTCCCTGTCTTACTCCAAAAAGGCTTGGAGAAAGTAATCCTCCACCTTATAAGACTGTTCAGGGCGAGCCTAGCATGGAATTACATTCCAACTAGCTGGTCGGAAGTAAAGGTAGTCTATCTACCTAAGGTGGGAAAAACAGATCCCCTACCAAAATCCTTCCGACCTATAAGCCTGATGTCATTTATCCTAAAGACCCTGGAAAAGGTGCTGGATGGCTACATCAGGAGGGAGATACTGAGTATTAACCCTCTTAGTGTGCACCAGTATGCCTACCAAAAAGGGAAGTCAACGGACTTGGCGCTGAATAACCTAGCCGGGAAAGTTGCGCAAACCCTGGACTACAAGGGAATTGCGGTAACAGCTTTCTTGGACATAGAAGGGGCCTTCAACGCTGCTCTGACGGGATCACTCTGCAAATCCGCGAGGGACAGAGGGGTTCCACCGGCTATTACAGGCTGGATCAGAGCAATGCTCGACACCAGAACCGTGACAACATCACTATGTGGCGACACGGTCAAGCTGAGGACTGCCAGGGGATGCCCGCAGGGAGGGGATCTTTCCCCCCTGCTGTGGTCTTTACTGGTAGACGATCTGCTTGCAATAATAGATACGCTTGACGTCGAAGTGCAAGCGTATGCTGATGACATAGTCATTCTTGCAAGGGGCACGGATGAAAACCAAATCTGTGAAGCCATGCAGGAGGCACTGGATGCGACTCAGAACTGGTGTATAGGGGAACGGTTAAACGTAAACCCTAGCAAAACATCAGTTGTCCCGTTCACGAGAAGGAGGATCCTGAAATTGAGACCTCTTACTCTACGGGGAGAAACCATACCATTTGTGGAGGAGGCGAAGTATCTAGGAATCACCCTGGATAAATCGCTGAATTGGAACTCCCACTTGGACAAGACAATCCGCAAAGCAAGGTACGCCCTGTGGACGTGCCATAGAATTTGCGGGAAGTCATGGGGATTAAACCCCAAGCAAATGTACTGGCTATATGGTTCGGTCATAAAACCAATAATAACCTATGGCAGTATCGCCTGGTGGCCGATTACAACTCGAAAAACGGCCATATCAAGGCTCTCCTCACTACAGAGAATGGCGACAGTGGCGGTAACTGGAGCCATACGCACTACCCCATCAGCGGCGCTAGAAATGCTACTGAACCTCACCCCCCTGCATATCCTAATACAGGGCGAGGCCAGATTGGCAACGTATCGATATCACCACGCGGCCCTATTGGATCCGAAGGTGATAGTCTTCACACCAAATGGGCTGTCAACTGCCATTGAGGCGGATGACACCCTAAGTATGAGGACTGACTACGCAGTCACGGACTACTGCGAGGATCAGCCGTACAAGGTCCTGTTCCCAAGCAGGGACGACTGGGAGCGACACAAAATCACCCCAGAAAAGGCTGACTCCTACTGGTACACTGACGGCTCAAAACTGTCCACTGGAACAGGAGCCGCAGTCGTCGGACCAAGGACTGAACTTTACTACAGCCTTGGCAGGTATGCTACCATACTTCAGGCTGGAATATACGCCATTGAAATGTGCGCCCACGAAATCCTTTCAAAGGGTTGGGCGGGCAGGACAATAAAAATATGTTCGGACAGCCAGGCGGCCCTTAGGGCCCTGGCATCTTCTAGATGCTCCTCGCTGGCTGTACGGAACTGCAAGGAAGCCCTCTGCCAAATGGCACAGGTAAACGGGGTCAGTCTGATGTGGGTGCCAAGCCACTCTGGCGTGGAGGGAAACGAATTAGCCGATTCCCTAGCCAGAGAGGGGGCGCGTACAGCCTACATCGGACCAGAACCCGCTCTGGGGATACCCAGATCAACAGCTAGAGACCGTAACAACGGATGGATGAGACACGAGGCACAGGATTTCTGGCAAAACCGCCCTGGGATGAGACATTTCAGAGCGGTAACAAGTGGACCATCTGCGGCCAGGACGGCCTCATGGTTGAAGCTGAGCAGATCAGATGTTCACACATTAACTGCTCTCTTCACTGGACACAGCCGTCTAAGGCATCACCTTAACAAACTAGGACTGAGCGACACCACTGAGTGCCGCCTATGCCTAGAGGATGATGAAACAGCAGAGCACGTCATATGTGCCTGTCCAGCTGGCAACCAGATCAGGACCACGGTGTTTGGCACACCAAAGCTAAACCTGAAGGACCTGGAGAAAACTTCACCTGACAAGATCCTTGACTTCATCAAGAAGATGGACTTGGAAGGTGAACTGTAAGGTCGGATGTTCGACCTTAATTGTGAGCCACAATAGATCCTTGCGGTCGCAGTGGAGGGTAGCATAACTACCCACTCACTTTCAATAGAATAGAATAGAATTAAAATTTCTTAGAAAATTAGATTTTAAACAAATTTCCTTTGGTGCACGCAATTCAACTTAAGATCTCAGATTAAAGCTAATTTTATTTTTGATCATCTGTAAAATGATATAATTCATTCATTAATACCTTAAATAAATATCTACATTGCTTAATCGATAATTTTTTAGCAATTTTTTTTTTCTAAAAATGGTATATTTCGTGTGTTCTTCACTATTTTCATTTAAATTTTTCTAATGTATACAGTTTTTAAATAATTTAATTTCTTCTAGAAATAATTGATTAATAATAAAATACACTTTAATTTGATTCATACAATTCTTCAGATCAGGGTATCTCAACTGGAGGGGGGGGGCAAGATACAGAGAGGGCGCGACAGATTTCCTAAAGAGTAGGTGAAGTGAAATAAGGCTATAATGTTGTTTCAATCTAACTAAAAAAACCCAAATAAAATCATGTAGGGGGGGGGGGGCGTGGAGTTATGAGCAGGAGCGCCACCTGAAAAAGGTTGAGAACCCCTGCTCTAGATATACAGAGAGTTTTATGTAACACCGAATATTTTCATCCAATACAATTTGACACCTTTAATTTTTAAATTATGTGTAAATTGGGTTGGGTACTTCTTCTTGGGTACTTCTCTCCTGTCGTAGCTTTTGTTTTTCTGAATTTTTGAGCGCCGTCTGTGGTCAAATTAGGATTTGATAATGTAAATGTTGTTTTTAAGTCATCCAAAACTTTTTCTAACGAATCACTTTCTGTCAAACTTAAAATGTTTAAACAAAAATATTGCGCCCGTTTTTTTGTGTCCCGGCAGTAATTCGGTATATATTATAAAATCGGCTGTTGATTGCTACAATCTGCCTGTAACAGATTTTTAAAAGCGCCATCTTGTCTTAATAACGTTATCCGCAATTTTTTTAAATGGCACTAAACAAATGTTGTTACTACTTTTTTATAGAGATTTTTCTGAGCGTTTTAACAATGTGATCATTTCATAGGCTTGCATTACATTTTGTTTGACAAAAATGTAAAAAACAAAACAAACAAAAGTTGGCCATTTATAATTACAAAAAGATGGCCGCCCTTAGAAAAAATCTGTTACAGGCAGCCATCAGCAATCAACACAGTATTTTTAATATACAGAGAACATTTTCATCCAATACAATTTGACACCTTTAAATTTTAAGTCATGTGCACATTGGGTTGCCTACACCATCATTACAAATTGTAGCTAATCAATCGCAATTAATGCCTCAACTTGTACATACGGGGAGTTTTTCTTTCAAGTATACATGTCCCAATAACAGCGTTTATGCTGTAAATCTTTAGATAATCGTTGTTTTTTAAAAAAGTTTAATTTTAAACTTAAAATAAGTGTGTTCCACTCCCAGACTAAGCATGTAGTAAAATTTCGAGTTTAGAAAAGCCTGAAAATTTGGTTTGGTCGCGTAGCGCGAAGCGCGGAGCGGCCAAACCAAATTTTCAGGCTTTTCTAAATTCGAAATTTTACTTCATGCGCCACCGGTACAAAACACTGACGTATTACGAAGTTTAAAATACACCGCTAATTTTTACATTGAATCAGTGTTTTGTACCGGTGGCGCATGAAGTAAAATTTCGAGTTTAGAAAAGCCTGAAAATTTGGTTTGGCCGCTCTGCGATTCGCGCTACGCGACCAAACCAAGTTTTCAGGCTTTTCTAAACTCGAAATTTTACTTTATGCTCAGCCTGGGAGTGGAAAACACTCGTTTAAAGGTTCAAATTAAATTCTTTTAATAAACCGAGCGTCAGAAAATGTGTGCATGAACTTATGCATATATGAACATAAAAGAAAAACTCTCGTTGTGAAATTGTTCGGTGTTACATAAAACTCTCTGTTATATTTTATAACAAATGTAATGTAACAAATCAAATTAAATAAGATTATAAATATTTCATTGTATAATTCAATATCCGGAGTTGTATTTGCACGGCAAGTAGTTGTTTCAGTAGATATTTATTGTCTTAAGTTGTCTTATTAATTAAGACATTGTTTGCACTTTCACAAATAACATTTTCATAATTTTCTATATTATGTTTAAAGTGTGCAAACTATAAGAAGCGTAAGCTTATTTTCTCGAATTCAAATAATTTTGAATTTGAATTTATCTTGTTTTCATTTTTGTACAAAAATAAATCCGCTACAGCTTCGGCTCCTTTTCAGGGGACACATAGTATATCCCAATTTGAACATCATAAATTATGGTGAATGCGCCGGGACAGATCACTATTAAACAATTCCCATTGTTTACACGTTTTCAATGTTAAACCCCGAATGAATAATTACGGCCACTATCCTTCAACATCGATTGCGATATTTTCCGGACGGGTTCAAATTGAATGTTATTATAAGGGCAGGACGATAAATCCTCGATACATGCAGCCGGCTGTGTTATCCCACTGTGACGCAAGTCCAAGGATTCAAGGATTTCGGGGTCGTGACGTACGGTCCCGGGCCCTTTTCCCTTTTGCCAAACCCTATGCGTATGTGTGTGTGTGTGTGTGTATCTATACACACACTTTCCAGTATGTTTGTGTGGGTGTAATAGTGTGTTTCCATTCCACCATTCCGAGTTTGGAGCCGACCTGTCTCGCCCTGGAAAAGCATGAAACCGCTTTTACATGACTCATTTAGGATCGATTTTAAATGCCCGAGCAACGCTGCGCCAGCACCCACATATTCGCAATGTACAATATACAGTGCAAGATTGCTTTTTTAATTTTTTTATTAATTAGCTTTATAAAATACTATACGAGACATTTTTATATGTTTCAAATTTAGTAAACTAAGTTAATTACGAACATTACCAACTGGGTTTTTAGGTTGGTATTGTATTATTATGAAAATTAAGCGTTTTTTAAACTACAAGCTTAAAGTTTTTATATATGAATTTTTCAAATGTTTTCATTTTAAAAAATATAAGATTTTCACTTAGTATAAAATCGTTAATAACAACCAAAATATGTGTTTTCGGGATATACTAATAAAAGGTAATGATGTAAGCTTGTGTTTTCAACATAAAGCAAAATTTTGAGTTAAGAAACGCCTAAAAATTTGGTTTGGCTGCGAAAAAACTTAAAGATAAAAAAATTATCTAAAATGTTATTATCTAGAACTTCGATTGGAACTATACTGCCTTTCAAAAAAATCAGAACACAAAGTATTTATTGGACGATTTTAATGAAATTTACAGAATTTGATCATGTAAATGAACTGCATCGATGATCAAAAAATCAATTGTTTTGGGAACTATTTAATGGTATTTTTCCTTGATTTCACCATTATGAAGAGCTGCTGATTTTTTAATGTAATTGCTTCTAATATCCAAGTAGCCTCTGAGTAGTTTGACGTTTCAGTTTGTAAAACATAAAAAGATGCCCCGTGTTCGTCGGCGTGCACAATATCATCATCTAAGTGAATTTGAAAGGGGTCGCATTATTGGAATGCGAGAAGCGGGTTTTTCGGTTCGTGCTATTGCTGAAAGGGTAGGCCGTAGTGTATCGGTGATCGTACGCTGCTGGTCTAGATGGTCCGAAGCTGGGGAGAATCGACGTAGACTTGGATCAGGACGTCCAAGAAGCACCACTGAGCGTGAAGATCGAGCTCTTTGTCTTACAACTTTAAGGGACAGATTTACAACGTCGCGGGCATTGGGAAATGACTGGTTGACTCTAAATGGCCAAAGAGTATCCATGGCTACTGTTTACAGAAGAATCCGCAGTTTTGGTATAAGATCCTACCGTCCACAATTGTGTCTACCTCTTACTCCGCAGCATCGCAGAGCAAGACTTGATTGGTGCAGGGAAAGACAACAATGGACCCATGAATGGAATAACATTATCTTCAGCGATGAGTCTCGGTTCTGTTTATGGGCTCATGATGATCACAGAAGAGTGAGACGTCGACGCGGTGAACGCAGAATTTTACAATTTTACAGTTGAAAGACATACGGCTCTTACACAGGGAGTTATGGTTTGGGGGGCGATAGCATATGGTAGTCGGTCTCCTCTAGTTTTTTTAGAAGCAAGTCTTAACGCGATTCGGTATATTGACAACATTTTACGGCCAGTGTTAGTGCCCTATGTAGATGGCTTGCAGAACCCCATTTTTCTTCAGCAAGATAATGCTCGACCTCACACAGCGGCCATTACAAGACAGTTTTTTGATAGTGCCGAAATCAATTTGTTACCTTGGCCATCTCGTTCTCCAGATCTATCGCCAATAGAACATGTTTGGGATATGATAGGTGTTAGAATAAGTAACTTACAGCGCCCCGCTAACACTGTAATGGAACTTAGAGGTCAAATTATCGAAGTTTGGAATGAAATACCCCAAGTCGATATTGACAGCCTGATTTCTAGCATGCCTCGACGTGTTAATGAGAGTTTGGGAAATCGTGGAGGCCCAACACATTATTAATTTTTATTCATTTGTTTTTTTGTTTTTCAAGTTGATTTTTTGATCATCGATACAGTTCGTTTACATGATCAAATTGTGAAAATTATTAAAATCGTGCAATAAATACTTGGTGTTCTGATTTTTTTGAAAGGCAGTATATTTTCCTTTATTCCCATTAGTTATTGAGTTATTTTTTCAATTTTCAATTTTCACAAAAAAAAAACGTTACAACTCAAAAACTGTTTGAGCTACAGAAAAGTATAATACATGCTATTTCGATGAGATCCGCAAGATGCACCTATTAATTTTAGCACAGCGTGATCCTTAAAGTATGAAGTGAAATTTCGAGTTTAGAAAAGCTCAGAAAATTTGTCTCGGGTCGCTGCGCGACACTCGACAAATTTTCAAGAGGTTTTTCTAAACTCGAAATTTTACCTCATGCTTTTCTGGGAGTGGAAAACAGTTGTTTAAAGCTTTAAATTAAATTCTTAAAAAAAAAAACAACGATTATAAAAGATTTAAAGAAAATAAGCTGAATTTAGAATACGTATACTTTAAAGAAAAACTCCCTGTATGTGTATTGTTTCTGAAAGGTTTATAAAACTTTGCGTCTTCGTTATTTCTGTAATATATATATACTTATAGCTTATATATAAATTACAGAAATAAGGAAGACGCAAAGTTCTAGAAATAATTCCACCTATAAATAGTCTTTTCTTAAAATCCATATTAATTCCCGCTTTGAACTTAAATCCTCTCCAACATTCGCGAGCGGAGGAAATATTTCAGTAATGCACGAACTAGTAGCAAGCCGCCAGTTAGTTTTCTCTATTAAACGGAGAAGGATGGAAGATGTTCGTTGCCCGGATATCGAACTATGAGAACTCGCATTAATACCGGCAAAGTTCACGAATGGGACGTCATCTATTTCCGACCAAGTTCGACTTGTCCCCGGCAATTAACGCCCTCATTAACAACCCCCGACGATAATCGAGACTATAAAAACTTAATTACCGAGCAGTTTCTTACTCTGACACAATCCGAGTTATTAACAAATAGCGGTGTAATTTTCATAGAGCCGGATTCAATAAAGTTTATTTGAGATATGGTGATGTTTGTGATTAAACATGTGTTTTTCCACTCCTTGAGTAAGCATAATATAATATTTCGGGTTTAGAAAAGCTACATTTTCCGGCTTTTCTAAACTTGAAATTTTACTTCATGCTTAATCATTGAGTTTAAACACTCGCTTACACAATTTTAGCAACTGGAACAATTTGCTTCGGGATTTATTATTTATTTTATACTTAGTGTATTTAATTGTTTTATGTTGTGTACTTATATCATATTTTCAATAAAAAAACCTCGAGAGTGCCATAGAAAATATTGTAGGTTGGCAACTCTGAAATTATACATTATAAATATTATGCCTGACGTTTTATATCAAGGACGGTCGAGTATACGGTAAGAAGGATCGACAGACTCGAAGATTTTAGAGTGGGGGTAGAGATCGCTTACGTTACAAATGCGCGCTGAATTTAAATGTGGTTACTTCATGGTAAATTTTAGGTAAACATGTATAAGCTGTAAATTTTCTGACATTCGTTGATTTTTAAAAGAGTTCAATTTGAAGCTTTAAACGAGTGTTGTCCACTCCCAGATTAGGCATGAAGTAAAATTTCGAGTTTAGAAAAGCCCCGTAAAAATTTGGCGAGGGTAGCGCAGCGACCCGAGACAAATTTTCTGGGCTTTTCTAAACTCGAAATTTTAATTCATGCGCCACGCATATAAAACACAGATTTTAAGCAAAGTTCGAATATACATAAATTTCGCAATATTTTAGTGATTTATACGCGTGACGCATGAAGTAAAATTTTGAGTTTAGAAAAGCCCAGAAAATTTATCTCGGGTCGCTGCGCGACCCTCGACAAATTTTCACGGGGCTTTTCTAAACTTGAAATTTTACTTCATGCTTAGTCTGGGAGTGGAAATCACTTGTGTAAAGCTTTAAAATGAACTTTAAGAAAAACAGGGAATATCTCAAGATTTACAGAAAATAGGCTAAGTTTGCAATACGTATATTTTAAAGAAAAACTCTCTGTATAATGTAAATACATATTTAAGGGTCTTTTCCACTTTTTGACCTTAATGATCCTTATTTCGACTAAATTCTAAATTTTAATTTGTACATCACGATATATTTCACTGAAACCGGTTGGTCGACACTTAACACTAACAGAACGTCTTATCTTAAAACACTTATTTTTAACACAAAATATTAAAAATCTATCTATGAAAGTACAGCGAAACCGAAAAGAGAGGTTATGATAGACTCAAAAACGTAACCAAATCAACGTCATTCTTCTCTTTCGCACGAACTAGAGCCTGCGGGGAAAGAGGTAGGGGAAACATGGAAAGATACAATTCTGTCATACCTTGTAACACATATGTGTTACGCCCATCGACGTACCTTGTTTTATACGTCAATTCCTAAGGAGTGTACCCAACTTAAATTTTAAAAAAAGATTAAATCATGGCACTCTAGAGGTTTTTTTTAATTGAACATACGATGCATATTTATGTATTTGCCTTGTAATAGTAGTTAGGGTGAAATAAAGAATTATTATAATATATAAAATTACGAAAAAACTATTCTTGAAAATGCAAACAGTGTCTTAATTAACAAGACAATTTAAGACGATAAATATCCATTGAAACAACTACTTCCCGTGCAAATACACCTCCGGATATTGAATTATACAATGAAATATTTAAAATCTTATTTAATTTGATAATAATAATAATAAGGTAAAGAATTATTATTATTATTATTATTATTATTATTATTATTACATACATAATAGTGGTTCATATTTTAGAAGTATGTGAAAATCAACGGGGCAACCCAAAAACTTGTTCGTATAGATAAAAAACTAACCGAGCCTTAGCCCTCTAAAGTTTAAAAAAGTCAGTTTGTTTACTTCTTTCCATTTTGGTCCATCCTAATATTAAACGATCTACTCTAATGACCAAGTTATATGTTGTGTCGATAGAGGACATTATTACGAATTCAAGACGATTTTATTTAAAAATTCGATATATATTTTATTTTGTTTAATTAATTTGTCACTTAACCCGTGGTTAATTTAAACAGAGTTATATTCTATTTGTTGAAATCGGACTAGAACTGACAGAGTAGCGCATTTTTAACGCCCCTCTATTTGAAAACGATATTATAGTTACTTCCAAAATAAGCAAAAAAACCCGATCTGCAGATGTAATTTATTTGATAGGAAGACCGTAGAGCCAAATACTTGGCTTAAAATTACCATCTAGCAGAGCTGGGACGAATCCTCGTGAAAAGGATTCCAGTCACGAATCCGAATCACCTTGTATGATTCGAATCACGGATACTCGAATAAAGGATTTGTAAGAGATAAATATGATTCGAATCAAAGATTCGAATCCTGTTTTTTCGAATCACGAATACAAATCCTTTAAGAATAAATTTGATTTGATTATTTTTTTACAATTATTACCATATAAATATTTTAACAAAAATATTCAAAACCTTATTATTTATTATTAACACTGAACATCGTTGATAACAGACTAAATATCTGTGTTACTCTGATTAAATATGTATTTGTGTGTTTTTGAACTTCACTTCAAATCAGTGTCTTGTACGCATGGCGCATGAAGTAAAATTTCGAGTTTAGAAAAGCCCCGTGAAAATTTGTCTCGGGTCGCTGCGCAACCCTCGACATTTTACTTCATGCTTAGTCTGGGAGTGGACAACACTCGTTCTTAGAAGTTTCAAATTGAAGGATCACTCTTATTACTAAGTTTATTACCATTTTACAAAGGCTACAGCTCGAAATACCAATCATGGTCTTCGGAGACCAGAAGACTACAGGTAACCGAAGTTTTTTACAAGAAAACAACGAATATCTGAAGGTTTACAGCATGGATATGAAAGAAAACATCAAATTTAAAAAAAATATCGAAGTTGGGTTGATTTTCAGTGCATTTTTAACTTCATTTTAAATGTGTTTTATAAGCGTGTCGCATGAAGTAAAATTTCGAGTTTAGAAAAGCCCCGTGAAAATTTGTCTCGGGTCGCTGCGCGACCCTCGACAAATTTTCTACGCGGGACTTTTCTAAACTCGAAATTTTACTTCATGCTTAGTCTGGGAGTGGAAACACTCGTCCAAAACTTCAAATTGAACTCTATTATAAAATCAACGAATGCCTGAAAATTACGTAAATAAAAAAATCACTGACTATCATTAAAACAAAACAAATCTTGATAATATACATTGGTTTACAAAAAATCTTCGTGAAATGAGAACAAACCTAAACCTAATGTATGATGGGTTTAACATTAGCAGAGATACTACTCCAAATAGCACATATAAATCATATCGCCTAAAGTACAATGCTGCAATAAAATCGGCAAAAATAAAAGCCAATGATAATTTCATTGCAAATTCTAACAATAAGACAAAATCTATGTGGCGCATTATAAATACTAATCGTAAAACAAAACGTAACAATGATAAACCTTCTAATATCAGCAGTGAGCAATTCAACCACGAATTTATATCATACATGAAAAATGTTATTGATTCTATCGAGAACCATGGTTTAGATCCTTTAGACTTCACCCCCAATAATGCGACAGTTAGTTTCTCTTTCAATATAATAAACAGTAGAGATATAAGAGAAGCTATTAATAACATAAAAAATAGCAAAAGCAAGGATATATATGGCTTCACTTCTGACTTAATAAAGTCATGTAAGGAATCAATTATCCCACCTCTTACATCTATTATAAATAACTGTATAAAAACATCATTGGTTCCAGACCCAATGAAAATTGCATCAATAGTCCCGATTTACAAAAAGGGTGATAAAAGTAATGTCCAAAATTATAGACCAATATCTATTTTGCCGGTATTTTCAAAAGTATTAGAAAAGATCCTAATGTCACAAATAAAGCAATATTTTGAACAAAATCAGTTATTTAATAGATCCCAATTTGGGTTTCGAAGTGGAAAATCCACAAGTGATGCCATTATATCCCTGCTAAACGAGTTACTATCGGGCTATGAAAGTGGGCAGTTCACCGTGGCTTCTTTCGTGGACCTAAGCAGGGCATTTGATTGCGTAAGTCATGATATACTGATAGGCAAGCTGAAACGCTACGGTTTTAACGAGGCTAGTACTAATCTGATTAGGTCCTACCTATTTAATAGGACTCAAATAGTTAACTATGGTGGTGTTAAATCGAGTGCACTACGAGTTGAATTGGGTGTACCACAAGGATCAATCCTTGGGCCTCTACTATTCATAATATACATAAACGACTTACCACCATTTGTTTCTGATACCTTTAAAGTGATTTATGCCGATGACACCACCTTAATTAATAGTGCTGGTACTCTCGATGACGTAATCATTAGAAATAAAAGGGCAAATGATAAGTGCAATGAATGGTTTAGTAGCAATAAGCTGCTATTAAATGAAAATAAAACCATTAATATGGTATTCACCTTGAAGAGACATGAATTTGCTACCCCACCTTCTGTCAAATTCCTTGGGGTGCATCTCGATCCTACTATGACATGGAGTACACATACTGACACCCTAGCAAACAGATTATGCTCTAACATATTTCTTTTGCGAAATTTATCAAATTCAGTCTCGCCATATACTCTGAAAGCCACCTACTTTGCCACATGTCATTCCATTCTTGCCTATGGCTTACTAGCTTGGGGTCATTCTGCCGGCAGGCACCGTATATTCGGACTGCAACGAAGAGCAGTGCGCGTAGTGGCAGGTCTCGGTTATAGGGACGACTGCCGGTCAGTGTTTCGTGAATTGCGTATCATGACTTTGCCGGGAATCTATTTATATCAATGTCTTGTACATGTCAAAAAGAATATCACAGACTATCAGATATCTGAATCTCTTCATAATCACAACACGAGAAACAAAGACAGTATGTATGTCAAGCATGTTAGATTGCATAAATCACAAAATGGACCAAATTACTGGGCCCCCAAATTATATAACGTGCTACCGTTGGTGGTAAAAGGTTTATCATTAAAAAGAATTAAAATGCATTTAAAAAAATACATAATCGACAATGCTTTTTACTCTTTGGACGATTTTTTTACCAGTTTTAATAAATAATTTATACACTATCTTAATATTAATTTTATCGTATTGTATTATATTCTTATTTGTATTTATGTGTATCACATTTGTTCTATCTTTTATATATGTATACATCTATTGACTTATGTAAACTGTATTAGTTCTGGCTTCAATAAACTATTATTATTATTATTATTATTAAAACTGGGAAAGTCAGAGAAAAGTCATGGTAATTTATTCAAATTGACCAAAACACTAACAAAGAGCCATATGATTTTAGTAATTTAGTCAAAATCAACAGTCATCATAAAAATTACAAAACACGTAAAAATTTATAAAACCAACTTAAATATTGACAAAAATAATGAAAACAATTTAACAAACTGGGGGTTTCCTACATAAGAAAGTTATATTAGAAGGTCAGGGAAAATATCTTGAATCAGGGAAATGTCGGAAAAATTTAACATTTCAGATTGTGAATAGCATGTCAGTTTTACTTCAAATAATGTTTAGCCAAATTTTGAAAACTATCTTTAAAAACATTTTCGGCCATTTAATGTTCTTATCAAAGCAATCACTTTGAAGTTTCGAACGAGCGTTTCCACTCCCAGACTAAGCATGAAGTAAAATTTCGAGTTTAGAAAAGCCCCGCATAGAAAATTTGTCGAGGGTCGCGCAGCGACCCGAGACAAATTTTCACGGGGCTTTTCTAAACTCGAAATTTTACTTCATGCGCCACGCGTATAAAACACTGATTTAAAATGAAGTTAAAAATGCACTGAAAACCAACCCAACTTCGATATTTTTTTAAAATTGGATGTTTTCTTTCCTATCCATGCTGTAAACCTTCAGATATTCGTTGTTTTCTTAATAATAATAATAATAATAATAAATGTCTTTATTTAACCGTAAGAAAAAAAATACAAAAGATATATATTATTATAAGTGTAGGCGAAGTTCAGTCAGCTTAACCTGTTACTGATCTTCCACTTAACCTACTAAAAATTAAACTTAGATATAATTGCAACATGTGAGAGGTTAGATACAAACATATTTAGACATCACTAATTCCGAGTTAATTTCAATTTTAAAGCTCACCTAGTAGCAACATAGAACGCAAGTGAAACCTGAAAGTGTTAATTTTTAAGTGTTTTAGGTGCTGGGGAATTTTATTATATAATTTATAAATGTTGTAGGTAAAACATCTCGTATAAATAGCAGACTTGTGCTTTGGTGGCGATATAAGTCCCCGGAACCTAACATTAACGTTGTGAACGTCAGTCCGATACACAATTCTGCGATATAAATAAGATGGTTTACGAAGATTAATTATCTTATAGTAGAGCAAACAAGAGTGAAGGATTCTTCGGTTAGCCATGTTCAGCCAGTTCAGTTCAGTGCCTTTACCTGAAATATGATCATATTTTCTTATTCCTAGAATAAGCCGTATACAAGAATTTTGAACTTTTTGTATACGATTTATCGTTATCTTATCCAAACAAGCACTATAACCACATCAGAGAAGTTGAATTAGCTCAGTACCAGAGTGTCACAGAGAAGTCGTTTGGTGTTTCTACTTAAAATTTTTCTATTTGCATATATCATTCTTAAATTATTGTAAGCTCTAGAAATACATTTACTGACATGAGATTTAAACCGCAAATCAGAGTCGATAACTAAGCCTAAGTTACGCACCGACTCTACAAACGGTATCGCTATATTATCTAATTTCAGTGAAATGACACGTTTGGCCGCGATGAGTATTTTCTTTGGACCAAACAGTATAGCTGAAGTTTTACTGGGGTTAATCAGTAAGGAGTGTTGTCGGGAAGCTGTTAAGATATTAGTTAAGTCAAGGTTTACATTTAGATTTGCTGTCCTTATATCCTTAAAGGGAAATGAATATAGTAGCTGGGTATCATCTGCATATAAGTTGTATGTACAAAATTTTAATGTATCAGGGATAAATGACGTGTAAATCGAGAATAACAGTGGACTTAAAATTGATCCTTGAGGAACACCGGCATTCATATCTGATACATCAGAAGTAATATTGTCAATTTTAACCCGTTGTTGGCGGCCGTAGATATAACTACTTAAAAGTTTTACTGCATTTGACTCTAAACCAATGAATTTCATTTTTGCTAATAAGACATTATGATTTATTGTGTCAAATGCTTTACTGTAGTCAATAAGGATTAGACAAGAGAGTAATCCTCTATCGGTTGCATTGATAATATCATCGGTGACATTCAGTAAAGCTGTAGAGCAGCTGTAATTTGTTCGAAACCCTGATTGATTTGTGGGCAGGATGTTATTAGCCTCTACAAAATTTGTCAGTTGTTCTTTCATAATAGATTCTAAAATTTTTGATAACACGGGTAGGATGCTAATTGGTCTTAGATCTTTCAGGTTTACGGGATTTTCTTTTTTTGGTATTAAAATAACAGTTGATAACTTCCAAGACTGCGGAAAAACGCTTTGTTCTAAACAACAGTTTATGATATGTGTAATATACGGGATAATAACTGGAGAGCACATTTTAATCATTGTCGCACTAAGACCATCCGATCCAACTGCATTGGTTTTAATTTTGAATAGTAACTTAGAGACATCAGGAGTATCAACAAGAGAAAACCTGAATTTATTTTTTACATTGGGATGTGAGTTTTTAGTGTACCATGAGACCAGATTAGGATCGGCAACACTGCTGGCTGAGTTGTTTAAGAAGGAATTAGCAACCTCTACATTTTTCAAAAAAGAAGGTACATTACGTATCTTAGGCTTTGTAACTTCAGATTTTTTCAGATGTTTCCATAGAAATTTAGGATCTTTGCCGATCGAATTATTTAGGTAAGCTTTTTTTTCACGTACAATTGCAGAGTTGACCATATTACGGTAATGTTTATAAGTATTATAATCACTATTTTCCTTAGTAGTTTTAAACATCTTATAAGCATGGTCTCTATCCAACATCATTGCCTTAATTGTTTGCGTTAGCCATGGAGCAGGTTTTCTAGTTATCCGAGAGGTTTTTAGGGGTGCATGAATATCAAACAAAAATAATAAAGAATCATTAGGAAATGAAACCTTATCATCAATATTTACTAAATGCAAAAGTTGATCTAATTGAAGAGAATATAAATCATTTAAGAAAATATGGTGGTCAATGTTATTTAGTGTGCGATAGGTAATAAATCTAACAAGTTTTTGAGAATCAACTAGAAGCTTACAATAAGTCAAGTCATGATCAGCAATATCGTGAATTTTGACAACTCCACTTTCGGTGATAATTGTTTTATTTAATGTGACAATTAAATCTATCAATGAAGCCGAAGTATCTGTGACTCTAGTAGGTTCTTCAATAATCTGATGAAAGCCATATATCTCCATAAATTGGCAAAATTGTTTAGTAAGATTAGAGTCAATATTTAATAAATTAATGTTAAAGTCACCAAGAAATAGTATTTCGTCACATAATGGAAGAACATGGCTAACCACAGTATCAAAAGATTCAATAAAGGTTTTTACATTTAAAGAGGGTGATCTATAGACTACTCCTATACAAAATAACCGATCACCAAGTTTACATTTAATAAAAATATGTTCAAAACTAATAGAGTTGTCTAAATTACATACGAGTTCAAACTTCAAATTATTTTGTATATAAAGGGCAACGCCACCACCACGACCAGAAACTCGTTCTTTATGGATAAACGTATAACCATCTAGCTGAACACTTGAGACATCAGAAGTGCTGTTTAACCAAGTTTCAGATACAGCGATTAATTCATATGAGTTGGAAGTTACATGAGCTTTAAAATTACTGAAACTCGAAACTAATGATCGAACATTTAAATGACATAAGGTAATAGACATATGTTTTATAAATATTTAATTATAACTGAGTTAACAAAAAATTAATCAATATGTGTGCCGCCTGTAAACTTAAAACAAAAGAATAAGAAGGTGATTAACAGAACATATCTGAAGATAAAAGAAAAAAAATATGAGAATTGAGGCATGCATGAATTTTTTTATATAATGAGAAAAATCTACGTGCATGATGTATTATTTTCAACTTGTAAGTACTCGATGTCGGATTCTACGTAGATCTTCTTCCTTAGTTCTCTCCCGTTTTTTATCACTTTCCCATATAAACCCCCATGGTAGGACCATGCATTAAAATTCCCAAGTTTATCGCGGGCGAGTTTTAACAGTTGATACCGATGTGGTGTCAGATCTTCCATTAATCGAATCTTCTCCTTTCTCAGCAATGCGCGCTTTTTAAGTAGCATTTCAATCGCCGAACGTTTTTCAAAACAAGCAATTATCGTACGAGGCTCTTTTCCCGTTTTCCCAATGCGAAAACAATGGCAAATATTAATTTCATCGTTTATTAACATTTTTTTATTAATAAAATCTTTGCATTTTGCGTTTAAGTTTTCGTTCGGCTCTTCCGGAAGCCCCATAATCCTGAGGTTCTTATTGCGAGAAGATTGATCAAGTTCATCGACTTTCTTTTTAAGGATCTTGTAAAAAAAAACTTTGATTCCCTGTAGTCCTTCGGTCTCCGAAGACCATGATTGGTCCTTCGAGCTGTAGCCTTTGTAAAAGGTAATAAACTTAGTAATCTGGAGTGATCCTTCAATTTGAAACTCTTAAGAACGAGTGTTGTCCACTCCCAGACTAAGCATGAAGTAAAATTTCGAGTTTAGAAAAGCCCCGCGTAGAAAATTAGTCGAGGGTCGCGCAGCGACCCGAGACTAACTTTCCGGGGCTTTTCTAAACTCGAAATTTTACTTCATGCGCCACGCGTATTAAACAGTGATTTAACGAGAAATTAAATAAATACACAAAATAAATCTTTCATGTTAATCCTCACAATTAATTCGAATTATTTCTGACGATTCAAATCCTTTTGTAAGTATTCGAATAATTTTGTAAGTATTCGAATCCTTTTGTAAGTATTCGAATCCTTTTATAAATATTCGAATCCTTCTATGAGAATTCGAATCACCCGCATTTGGATTCGACTACGAATCCTCTTAAAAAAATGTAACGAATCCGAATCACGAATTCAGTTTAACTAAAGTATTCGAATGCTTCTTTTGAATCCTCAGCTCTGCCATCTAGGAAGCAAGTGTTATCTGTGTTTTTCTTCAATTATCACGTACTTGAGATGAGTTTACGCGACAATGCAACTTTGGTTGTGAGAGAATTGTCTGTGTTTTGGCTCAAAGCTCAAATTCATGTTAGGATTATACTGCCGGCCGTGAAATTGTTAGCAACATTTTTGTTGCGAAAAGTCAAATTATTTTATGAATAGAATACTCTTTAAACCACAGACAAGGAACAAAAGTAGTATTTATTATTACCTATTGAAGAGTATCGCAAAAAATATTAGAATTTTAATAAAAACGTAATAATTGGTAATATTTAAAAAAATGTACGAAACATCGAAATATACAAGTATGATATAACTAAACAAATCATAATTCCGTCAATTCCAGTCCAATTTCAACAAATTAATTTGTTTTGGATTCGTATTAACGTTCTCTATAGACACAATATATAATTTGGCCATTTGCGTAGACTGTTTGATATTAGGGTAGACCAAAATTTAAAAAAAGGAATAAATCGACTTTTTCAAATTTTAGAGGGCTAGGGCTCGGTTACGCGATTTTTGATGTGGCTCAAAATTTACAGTTATTTGTTTTTAATTTAATTTTTTTGTCCCAAGTCTCTAAAACTAGCTGTCTTCTCAAAAAAAGGCTGATATGGGTGGTCTGGGACACCGTGTATATAGGTATACTTAAATATAAGATACCTAAACAAAATTATAATTATTTTATGTGATTCATGTGGTTGTTGACAGTAATTCGAACTCTGATCGTTCAAATATGCACTGATTAGACCCTTTTCGTTATTGGTTTAAAAAATAAGCATCACACATTTCTGTTATACATGTATTTTCGACAGAAATAACAAAAATAAATGAACTTACTCCTATATTTTCATCTATTACGGAAATACAATATTTTTATTATCTCCTATGATAAATGATTCGATGTCGGGTTTTACCACATGTAGGATTTTTTCCCTCTCGAAAACGTACAGGCTCTGAGGAAGAGACTAAGGGGATGGACATCTCCTGTCCGTGGGGCCCTTAAAAAGAAAACGTTTCCGGGGGTTGTCAGGAAGATAGTCCTGTCGGGTCCCTGGAGTATCCCAACACAATCACACGTGCAAAAAAATGAAATTTTCGCACCGGGAGAGAACAACAGAGCGCGCGGCCTGCCAATTGGAAATTGATTTTCTTCACACACACAGACACACACACACACGAAATGAGAGAGGATAATATCATTATCAACAGGCAATAAAAAATAATATCTTCATATTTACAAAATAATTTGAAAAATAAATCTGTTGCTAAAAAGTGTTTTTCGAACTTTACAGTAAATCTGGGTTTTATGCGCCTGTAAATATTAATTACAAAATTTAATTTTTACTTTATGTGACTGCAATTTAATTCGTTTTGATAAAACATAAAATAAATTGCACAAGAGGTTTTACAGGTATACGAAGTGTGTATATAAAGTCATGAGATTGATTTAAAAAAAATTATTAAAATAGAATTACAATTCAATATTGTCTAAAAATAACTTTCTTGAAAAGCCACACAGCGCTGAAGACGGTTCTTTCAATCTCCATAGCAGTGTTGGAACTGGGATACTGCAATAGCTTTCAGTTGGCCGGTTACAACCTTTTAAATGCTTTGGAGCGTCTCAAAGTGAATTTTCTTGAGCTGATTTTTCCATCTCGGGAAGAGGGAAAAGTCACAAGGACTTAAGTCAGGCGAATTAGGAGGCTGAGTAGCCTCAGAAATATTTTAACTGGCGAAAAACTCGTTTATTGATATTGCAATTTTTGTGCAGATTTTTCTTATCCCTAGTTCATTGGTCAAAATCTGATAAACTGTGGTGCATGTCAAATTGAACTCTTCCCCGATCATTCTGTCAACCGATGATCTAAACCCTGGGTCTCCAAACTATCTTCTTCGCGGGCCACAAATACAATTCTACATAATAAAGTCTGCCAAGATCCGATTAATTTTATAAAATTATGAAAAATTTAAGGAACAATTGTTACAATATTTCAAAATATGACATTTAAAAAAAATTACAAACAATCGCGGGCCGGATTCATGCAAGTCGGATTTGGCCCGCGGGCCGTAGTTTGGAGACCACTGATCTAAACGAACAAAATCCCGGATTCTGTAGACATTTGAATCGATTCTTGAAGATGAAAGCCTTCCGTTGCGTGATTCATCTCTAATCAACTCACTTGCTTCTAAAAATGTCACAAACCATAAAAAAGCCTGGGCAATAAAATGAATAAAATTGATGCTACTCATTTTTAGAACGCACTAGAAAAAAACTAATACACGAAAAAAAATGTTATAGACAACCAAATGACTCTAGCGAGTTCTAAGTCGTACTGAAGGCGTATCACATGTTCACCTTCTGCCCTCCAATTCCCACGTCCCACACTGGTCGAAACGCTCATTCTAGCTGAACATTTCGCTATAAAGCGTTTTAGTCTACTTTAAATTGTTCAGAGTCGAAGAAACTATTTAATTAAAATTATAAATTACTCAATATTGAATAATCCTCGCCTTCTACCCCTCACCACCCGTATTATAATTTTTATTTTTAGCGAAAAATTGTTAAATTAAAATTTGAAGATAATTTCACTATTCGCATTTTTGTGATAGAAATTTTATTTAAAAATAGTAATAATATTACAACCCATTCCCTTCGAATTATTAAAAAATAAACATTAAAAATTTAATAATCATGTTTTATTTAATTACAAAACTATTCAAATAGACAATATCAAAAAATCAAAATTGCACACATATCTATAAATAAAAATATACAATAAATATACAAGCAGTATAAAGAATCTAGGTAGATCATATAATCAATTTACACTAAAGCCAGAAACTATTCAGAATCCTCTGGTAAAGATGCTTGTTCTGGGTCTACTAATAACTTTAACACATCTGTGTCAATTTTTTTAATGGTAAGCGGTCGTGAAATATATGTTTTACCACTAGAGCATCCAGGTTGAGGTTCATTTGGTAAACCTTCAGTTGAGAACACATCCATTCCGTTTAGCCACATAGAATATTTATTTACAAAATTTGAAATTGTTCTATGAAAGGTTTGCCATTTAATTGTCAATTGTCCCGTAAAATTATTTATTTTATGTATCAATGAATCTAAATTTACAATGTGCGATACAATATCAATATTCATAATGTCAATCACAAAGAGATAGACTGCTTTATTTTTTTGTTCTAGCATTTTTTGAGCGCGCCAAATATCGAATAATGTCCGCCGAGAAATGGTTACGCTACCTAAAAAAAATCACTGCTTGTAAACGGGCAAAAACGGGCAGCTAAATGTTATTTACATAATAAACTAATTAGTTATTATATATAAAAAAACAAAGAGTCATTTCCAAGAACGGTCAAGAATATATACTTTAACCTTTTTCAAGTTTAACGTGGCAAAATTTTACTGTAGGATTCTTTACTTAATTTAAATTAGTATATCTATATGTTGACTAGAGTTATATGAAAAATATTTAAATCTATGTTGTATACATTCCAGTAGAATATACATCCATCTTTAAATTATATTTTGCACGAAACTCAAATGTAAAAAATGCAATTAAACGTGGGCGTTTGGAGCGCGTAAAATCCAGAACTAAACGACGTAAACGATAGAATACTTTGGGTACTGATAACCACTGGACCAAAGGTCGGAGGGGTTTATGACTTTACCTGCGCACCCTCTGGATATTGAACTACCCATATTCTAAGAAAAAATCTGTTTTTGTTGATTTTCGGCGAAATGTTCAGCTAGAATGAGCATTTCGACCAGTGTGCGTCCCAAATATTGCCAGATCGAACGCTACGTTGCCTGTCTCATTAATTAATTTACACACATCGTATATATATTTAGTAGATTTAAAACAGCTTCGTGATCTGGATGCATTACAATTTTTTTAAAAATGATTCGTATATAAATTCAAATGTAGGTGATTCGAATCTTTCTAAAATCACGAAGGATTCTAATCATCGCTTTAATTAGATAATACGCTGATTTAGAACCGTTTTGAGATGTATAATCAATAGAAATAAATTATTAATAAGTTAGTAATAAATAGTGTTTTACTGTTAAATTAACATGTATAACTAAGTGAAACCTCCAAAATACAAAATTATCAATCTGCAAAAACAATTGTTTTAGTTTCTGCCTCTTCACAATTTTGTAAATTTCTCAAAATTCCATTTATGGGGCACAATACGAGTAAATAAACTTGACGTTAAATAATTCACAAACGTTTTTCCGCTATTCCATTTTATATCACCTTTATACATTGCGACTAACTAATAAAAAGTGGCAATAACGATAATGTATCAGACGACATGTTTTCCCTCCGCTGCCTTTTGGCCATGAAAAATAAATTGGGATGAAAAATTGATGCCTTATCCGAGTGGATAAAGAAAAAGTCGCCCATTAGCACGTAACGCTCAAATATTTATCCGTCGGCCTCAGTACATACACATATTCAAGATGAGGGATTAAAACCGAAATGATTAATGATGATGAACAACTCATAAAGCAAACGCGTTGTGTATGTGGGTGTGTTTGAAGTGTGTTGATTATTTCAAGTTTCCTGATGGGATTATTTTGAAGAGGGGAAATAAATCGGAATAATCAAGAGTATTACGATGTTAATTAAAGCACGTGTGGTTGTTTTGCCGATTATTTTCAGTTTCAATGTTAAGTTGTTTTCACTTTCAATACTTCTAGTAGTAAGTAGTATCAATAGATTTGATTTTAACCCATTAACATCTAACAATTAAAAAGATGTAACGTACGAAGGTATTTGTCGTTAAGGTTCTTTTATATATTTTAGATTTCCTGTATTTGCCGTTAAAGACGCGATTTATTCAATTTGGTTCCAATCACAGAAATTCAAAGTTTATAGTTTTACTTGGTACTTGATACTTAATAAATGAATTTACAGATTTAAACAGTCTTGGATTTAGAATTTAGAGTTCGAAGATTCAGAGATTAAGATTTAGTATATAGATTTTGAATTGACTGTCTTGATCAACTGCAGAAGTACACGTGTTCTCCTCAACACCAGAACAACTCCATGTCTTTAGTGATAAGATAAGACACTGATTACGTGCACGCATAACATATAATACTAAAACGAGATTATAATTACTATGAAAATATTTAGAATGTGAAAAATATTTGAATTTCGTATTATTTACTATTTTCAATATTATCTGTACAACGAGATAATTACACTATAATGATAAATATATACAGAGGGATTCTTAAACATATTAAATATTATAACGAGTAAAAGGTACATTGCATACAGTTAACTACAAAAGTTGTTTTTTGTAAAATTTTGTATTTTTTATGATGTCTATGAATGACTTATTCTATTACATATTACATACTGGAAATGTGTCTATTAATGCAGTGTAGCCTTCGAAAAGTAAAGCATTCATTTAATAAAATTTAAAGTCCGAGGATTTTTCTTTAATGTTCATAATTTAGATTTTAATGAATTTATGCATTACTTTTCGAAAGCACTATTGCACTATTGCATTATTTATCAAATTTATATTAAATATATTTATAAATTTGTGCGATAATTCGTAAGATACACTAAACAAGAGAAATTGATTGAACATTTTATAAGTTCATAAAATCATAGAACAATTACGAAAACTTATAAAAATCTGAATTTAACTGAAACCTTTACAAATCGATAAATAACTTAGAACAAGTAATCCTTCCAAATTATAAGTTACAGAAACATTATTCAGTTGATTATTGAAAATCTATTGAAAATTTAAGAAATCAACAAAATTGACATAAAATCCAATATTTTTAAAATATGATTTATTTGTCTATGTCGTATTTTTGTCAGCTTGTCTTTTTACTATTTTTTGCTATACTTTTGTATAATTATATTGACAAAACTTGACTCACCGTGAAAGTATAATTACTTCTATTTGGAAATAAATAAAGTGGATTTGGTAGAATTGGATTTCATGAAAATCTCCATCATATATATTACCCTTATAAAAATTGATTGAAGTCTTAAATATTGACAAAAATTGAACATGAAACTTTAAGAAGATTTCAGTTACATAGAGTTTCAGAGTACATGCTGTAAATCTTAAGATATTTGTTGCTTCTTTTTTTAATGAGTTAAATTTGTAGCTTTAACCGAGTGTTTTCCATTCCTAGATTAAGCATAAAGTAAAATTTTGAGTTTAGAAAAGAATATGATATGTCAATTATTTTCAAGTGAAACATCAAAACTATACGATTTCTTGATTTCTTGGTAGCCCTTCCTAGGCTACGCCCATGAACTTACCTTCAATTTATTGAAAATCTCCATCATTTATATTACCCTTATAAAAATTGATTGAAGTCTTAAATATTGACAAAAATTAAACATGAAACTTTAAGAAGATTTCAGTTACTTAGAGTTTCAGAGTACATGCTGTAAATCTTAAGATATTCGTTGCTTCTTTTTTTAATGAGTTAAATTTGTAGCTCTAACCGAGTGTTTTCCATTCCTAGATTAAGCATAAAGTAAAATTTTGAGAAAAGAATATGATATGTCAATTATTTTCACGTGTACCGTCA
This sequence comes from Philonthus cognatus, assembly GCA_932526585.2. Taxonomy (NCBI): domain Eukaryota; kingdom Metazoa; phylum Arthropoda; class Insecta; order Coleoptera; family Staphylinidae; genus Philonthus; species Philonthus cognatus. The sequence continues at coordinate 74,864,199 of OW052244.1, forward strand.
AAACTATACGATTTCTTGATTTCTTGGTAGCCCTCCCTTGGCTACGCCCATGAACTTACCTTAAATTTATTGATTTTGCATATTTTTCTAAGTAATTATCTAAAAATAACGGTTTTTTATTTACCACTACAGATTACAAAAATTATTTGTTTATAAACGATGTGAGCATTCCAATTGAATTTATAAACCGCAATAATAATAAAGGTATATAATAAAAAATAAGAAAAATCAGAAAATAAAAAGGTTATTAACAAGAGAACGTCTAAATAAAAAAAAGTCATCATTCTCTGTTTTAAGAGACACGTTAAATGTGTAACTGTGGGTTCCCACTCCCAGATTAAGCATGAAGTAAAATTTCAAGTTTAGAAAAGCCTGAAAATTTGGTTTTCGTCGAAATTTTACTTCATGCGCCACGCGTATAAAACACTGATTTCAAGTGAAGTTCAGAATAGTTGACTCTGCTTGATTTTATGTTTAATCACACGTAATAAACTAATCCACATTTGCAGGCTTTTCTAAACTAGAAATGTTACTTCATGCTTAATCAAGGATTAGAAGCACTCGTTAGAAGCTTCAAATTATAATATTATTTACAGCGTATACATGGGGATATGTATACTCAAAAGAAACATATGTAAAATGACATATTGCTTTCATATTTTTACAAACTACCGATCCCTCTACATAAACTAGTACTTAACCCGACGTTTTCAGCCATTTAACATTTTGTAAACATTTTACAAATTAATTATTTCGTGTTTTTAATCATTACATTTTTTGTGTTCGTTCTGCTTACAACTGCTTCTATTTGGACAAGATTTTTGAATCTCATACTCAAAACGAACAAGTTAAATAAGAATCTGACAGTTGCTGCCAATTTGCGAGTGGTGTTTAGGTAATTGCGCATACGAATTAAAATTTGCGTATGCGAATCTTTTCAAGTTAACCTATTATTGAAAAGTCAGTTTTAAACTTGAAATTATACTTCATTCTTAAAAATAAAGTGCAAACGCTCGTTTAATGCTTTAAATTGAACGCTTTTATGAAAACCCGAATTCCTGAAAAATTAAAAAAAAAGAAACTGTAATTATCGGGATGTGTGTAACTACTTCAAAAAAATCCCTGTATACTTTCCATTTTTGTTGTTTGGTGATTAAATCATGTACATTAACGAGTAAAATATTAAAAATAATTTTCTAAATAAATACAGGGCTATTCAATAGAAAGGAACAGATTTCAAACGTTTATTTCTTTCAAACTACAAAAGTTAGAACCATAATTCCAACGTTCCTAGACAGACAAAAGTTTAAAATTTGAACAGTCCAAGCAGAAGTTCCAAGTACGTCCGCATTGACGCTGTTATTTGTCATGTTGATTGTCTGTAGTAAAATGGCGATACAACAAGAAAACTCATTTTGTGTGCTGCAATTAGCGAAACTAGAGCCCATTATTGAAGTTCAACGTGCTTTTCGCCGTTAGTTTAATAAACAACCGCCTCATCATGAGCAGATTTACTAGTGGCATCGAAAATTCGTAGACGATGGTTGCATCTGCAAACAGAAAAGCAGGGGATGTCCACGCACATCGAATGAAAATGTCGAGCGTAGCGCAAAGACCGCAAAAACCTTTCTTGAAAATATGCGACATCGAATTGTTGAAGCTGTAAATACTATAACTAGAGAACAGCTGATTCGTGTGTGGCAAGAAATGAGCCATCGTTTTGATAGTTGTCGTGTAATACATGGTGGTCATATGAATTCGTAAAATTTGAACTTTTCTCTTTTAATGAACGTTGGAATTGTGTTTCTATCTTTTGTCGTTTGGAAGAAATAGATGTTTGAAATCTGTTCCTTTATTTTGAATAGCCCTGCATATTTCAAACGGGCAGAAAGACCGCAGGTCGATAGCAAAACGGATTAACCTTTTATCTTTCTAAAACTATTTACATTTAATAATATAAATGTATATATTGTAATAGTCTGAATAAAAATATATGTTTCTCTCTCTATATTTCAAATATAGAATTTACAAAGGTAAATGTAAACTTCGCGTTGAAAATTGAAAAGAACACTGTTGTTTTTTGTGTGTTCAAAAGTAACGCTTACAAATTGTTTAAATATGCAGTATACAATGATAAAACAAAGCAGCCGGAGGCAGGACGAGCGTCGCCTCCATAAAATCTGTTACCGGTGCGGAGGCGGGATGAAGGAATAGAGAGGTCGAGGGGCGGCGGGAAGCGAGAGAGGCGGCCGAGAACACACGTTCTCGTTTCACTCCGAGTGTCCCGACCTTCCACCCACACCAATATCGTACATCTCTATCAATCCGAATCGTCTACCTGAAAACACCAAACATTTCACACAAAATAGAAATCTTCGTTCTGAGAAAGGAAAACAAAGGGATAGTATGTCAGGTTTTGGCTTTCAACTATTCTTATCGGTAAAATGCAAGGAATTTGTGTTTTCAGTATACATCCAAATGGGCGTATCCAGGGGGAGGGAGATAGGCACTTGCTTAAAGTATAATGTCAGTATAATTTTCCTGTAAACCGAAAGTGCTATACAAATTTTGAATACATTATTCAATTACAATTTGTTTTTAGTACAAAATTGAAAAATTTCACTTTTATTCCAAAAATTAAGGCTGGGATTCGAATACAAATAATTCAAATATTCGAATACAAATAATTTAAATATTCGAATACAAATAATTTAAATATTCGAATACAAATAATTTAAATATTCGAATACAAATAATTCAAATATTCGAATATAAATAATTCACATATTTGAATACAAATAATTCAAATATTCGAATATTTAAATATTCAAATATATATATTTCAATCACCAAATTATTAATTGATTTAAATATTCTAATATTTGAATATTCGAATACCAAGTGATCAATTAAAAAACGACCAACGCCATAACTTTGTTATTTATTCACCAGTTTTATTGAACTAAAATCCAAAGTCAATGGCCATTTAAATACTAAGAAATGACATAAATATGGCTTTTTTTAATAATAACTTTACTGCCAAGTAATTGCCAACTTAACATTTTTAAATAGCTGCCTATTATTTTTAAATTTTATTGCATTAGACATAATTTTTCTGAATACAATGTTGCCCAATTTCTTGTTTTTGTTCAAAATTTTTTTCAGAAAAAAATTTCAATAAATCCTCTATTTAAAAATATATTTTTCAAAAATTGTAATTAGTGTGCCTTGAAAAAAAGGGTCAAATGTCATTTATTGTGAGGTTATGTCAAACATGAATAATAATAAATAATAATGACCCAACAAATAAATACCTACATTGAAACTTAATGTAGAATAGAATAAATAAGTAGTGCTAGTATTAATTTAACCTATTAGGCGCCATTGATGCAATAATGCAACATTAATATATATTTATTTTGTTTTTATGACGTCACGGTAAAAGGGTAATGTGTTGACTATAGAAGAGCAGCTGATCTGATTAATTATCGGATTGGTGAACTTCGCCTATATAATTTTGTTGTAAATTTTACGCTTTGTATTTTGATTGGTATAAATATAAACACGTAAACACTTTGTTTATCAAACATTAAATTAAGATGCAGTTATATTCCTTTCTTCACATTTATTTTTCAATGCTATTGATTAGCTATTGATAATGGGTACATAGTACCCGAAATGTACATCCAGCATCGAAAAGTGAAGAAAGGAATATAACTGCCTTTTAATTAAGTGACTTAAAATCTGCACGTAATTGAAATAACTAAATTAATTTATCAGACATGTTTGATAATGAAAATCTAAATGTCTCGAAACTGCAGTTATATTAAATAAGAAATTGTTATTGAAAGAAAGTAAAAGTAAAGCGTTTTATTGTGAAATAAACACGTATAACGAAGTAGAAGCATCCACAATACAGAATAAATGTGGACGTTCATTATTGTTAATTATTAAATATTTCGACTAAGCGATATAAAAAATCAAAAAGTATATAAAAATCAAAAAACAAGCGATGCCAAGGTAGGCCAAAATTTGTTTTGATCTTACCGACTGCGCCATGTTTATCATAGTTAACATATGTAGCACAGATTGCATTACCATCCTAATTGCGTTATATGTAAATAAATGACAATATTTTATAGATATTTTTAGATTATTCTCAAATTTTCGTAATAAATACACTTATTATTTATTCATATTCATATTTCAGTGTGGATTTGGCGAAGGTTGACTTGTGTGTTTATGTATGAGAGTACATTACACGGCAGTGAGGCGGCGTAAGTAAGTAGTAGTCTAGTTTAATGTAAAGGTCTGCGAGTGGAATCGAACCGTCGTGTCGCCGTATTCCCCAGGTGATCGTAAAGCGGCAGAAGTATGGCCCTTGCAGCGTTCCCCGGATGTGGCAGGACACGTCTGTACACACGGAAAGGTTGCCCGTTACACTGTTACAAACTCGCCCCATCTCAAAACCAAAACCAAGATCATGGAATATTACAAGAAATACAACGAGTTCGGTTAGATCGATTTCGAAATATGGCGTAGTCGGTAGAAAAACAAATTCATTTATTAAATGTTTTCATAATGTGTATTGTTCTTTAATGTAGGTATCAGGGTTGTTATGTTTAAAACACTTTGTTTTAAAACAGTGTTTTGAACATGTTTAAAAACAGCCGTCGTGTTTTAACCGGTTTTGTTTTAGACTTGTTTTAAATCTTAAATTTGTTTAAAACATGTTTTAAACGTTAAATTTGTTTAAAACGTTTTTTTATTATTTTAAATTTTCTAAATTATATTTTATAATACTTCATTAAGATTTTTTGCTTACATTTAAATTTTAGCTAAATTGTTGAAGATATTTGAAATTAAATTATTAGACATAACATTTTATTACAAGAAAATATCAAATATGTGTGCATAAATGTGATTTTAAATACAGGGAATTTTTCTTTAAGGTATACACACAGAGAGTTTTATGTAACACCGAACATTTTCATCCAATACAATTTGACACCCTTGATTTTTAAGTTATGTGTAAATTGGGTTGCCTATATGACCAATACAAACTGTAGACAATCAATCGCAATTAATGCCTCAACTTGTACATACAGGGAGTTTTTCTTTCAAGTATACATGTCCCAATTACAGCGTATATGCTGTAAATCTTTAGATAATCGTTGGTTTTTTAAAAGAGTTCAATTTGAAACTTGAAATGAGTGCTCCACTCCCAGACTAAGCATGAAGTAAAATTTCGAGTTTAGAAAAGCCTGGAAATTTGGTTTGGTCGCGTAGCGCGAAGCGCGGAGCGGCCAAACCAAATTTTCAGGCTTTTCTAAACTCGAAATTTTACTTCATGCGCCACCGGTACAAAACTGACATTTTACGAAGTTTAAAACACACCGCTAAACTTTACATTGCATCAGTATTTTGTAGCGGTGGCGCATGAAGTAAAATTTCGAGTTTAGAAAAGCCTGAAAATTTGGATTGGTCGCGTAGCGCGAAGCGCAGAGCTTTTCTAAACTCAAAACTTTTCTAAACTCAAAATTTTACTTCATACTTAGCCTGGGAGTGGACAACACTCGTTTAAAGCTTCAAATTAAATTCTTTTAATAAACCTAGCGTCGGCAAATATACAACGTATGTTTATGTATACTTAAAAGAAACGTCTTGTTATGACAATGTTCGGTGTTACATAAAACTCTCTGTATGCATACACTGTAAATTTTACGACATTCGTTGTTTTTTTAAAAGATTTTAATTTGAATTTTTTTTTTTTGGTTTGCGAAGCGAAGTGACCAAACCAAATTTTTAGACTTTTCTAAACTCGAAATTTTACCTTATGCGCCACGCTTATTAAAACACTGGTTTTAAGTGAAGTTCCATATACACGTCTTTAACTTGATTTAGTAACATATTGTACACTTCACAATATTTCAGTGTTTTATACACGTGGCGCATGAAGTAAAATGTTAAGTTTAGAATAGCCTGAAAATTTTAATTTTGCGCTTTCGTCGCTTTATTTTGTTTTTCTGACGTCCCGGTAAAAGGGTAACGTGTTGACAATAGAAGAGCAGCTGATCTGATTAATTATCGGTTCGGTTTGACAATCCAACACACTCTTGCCCTTGAGAAACTCGATTCTTCTCTTCTTTAAAGAACTTTAAAACATTAAACATTATTTAAAATAAGTTTTTGAGCTAATTTGCCATATCGTGGCATTTTGAAATATTTTGATAGGTACTTATGTATATGACACTTGTCAAAATAATTATTCAAACTCTAATTTAAATACTTACGTGCCAAACAATTTATTGTTTAGTGATTCAACTAACCTCCATAATTTAAAGAAATAAAAAAGTTTATGAAGTCAGGGTAAAAAGATAATAATCAGCACATAACATTTCTACCCTGACGTCATAAACTTGAATATGCTTTTAATCAATGGATTCTGGTTGAAACAAAACATCTTTAATTGTTAGGCACGTCGAATGTTAAGTTTGCGTTTTATTACTATGGCATTCATAACACATGTCAAAATACTTCAGTTCCGTCGAAACGACAAAACTCTCGAAATCATATCAATCTTTATTCCAATTGGTTAAAAACTATTTATTCCTGTATAAATAATAGTTGTTTAATTATCAAAAAAAGAGTTGAGTTTTGTGTGGAATGGCGTGTAGGTTAATAATAATAGAATCGATAGGCCGACAGACGATGATGACTGTCGCTATCGATTTAGACTTCCTGACGCCAAGTCGAATCACTCTATAATTGATAACCGATAATTCCAAAATGTCCCCGTAAACACGAAACACTTAATGTCTCCTTATGCTGCCAACACTCATTCCACCATATTTACCACGGAATATTTAATAATCCCAAATGGCCCACACATTAAGAAAGTTTCATACATTTTTAATTAATATTTACTTTAAATGCATAAATAATTAATACATTTATAAGGTTTGCACGTCAAAATAATTGTATGCAGAAATGGTGACTGCGCCGGAACGACGGGCTTTTTAAACGTAATAAATATTTAAAGCTACTAAATAATAAATAAATAACCAATCTAAGTATTGAAGTGAATTTGCCGTCAATATATATTTTGATGACGTGGATATTGAAATTATTATCTGCATTAACAAGTGTAATTTATCAAATAAATAATCAATGAATTTGAAAGCGGTAATTTTCTCGTCAAAATAATGTTGACACTGATTAATAAATAAAAATTCCATCAACATATTGAAGTGAATTTTCCGTAAATATATATAGGGTGTCCTGTTAATGAGGGGAAATGGCGTAGCCATAGATTTGTTAGATTAAAATATGATGATTTAACATAACTTATCTATATCCAAAAGTTAATGCCGGAATTAGTCTTCAAAGTTCAAAAAAATATTATTAATTTTATTTATAACAATTGAACTCTATATTCGATTCGACTAAAATGTATTATGATTGATTATCATAATATAACACACCATTTCAGTTATTATGGTCATCACTGATTGACAAGAAGTATAAAAAACAATTTTTATTGGCGCACAGTTTTTATTGGCGCATCTTATGAAAACTTAAAAAAATACAACTTAAAAGATTAGTTCATTTAAAAGCTTTTTTGTCTCTTAATAATGTTTGATATCTTGTACGGTTTTGCCACAAAAAAAAATGCAAATAAATTATTTTTTATTATTTAGTAAAAACGAAATCTAGTTTTTCGGGTGATTAAAAATACATGTTTTTTCTTTGTCGCCTCCATTGTTTAACAAGCGTCAATTGTGTATAATATTAATTACGGCTCCGTCAACTTGGCCCCCCACTTTCAATTTTTCAGAAAAACATCATTGCACAGAAAAGCCCTTAGCTAGCACAGGCTAGCACAGCCAAAATTAGAGCAAGCACACAAATAGTAAAAAAGTTATAGGGGTTTCAAATATGGGGGGGCTAAGTTGACGTTTGCCCCCCACCTTTGATTTTTCAACTTTTTTTATATGATTTGGATTCCTCAGAGCTAGCACAGGCTAGCACAACCAGATTTAGAGCAAGCACAACCCCAACAACCCCTTAAAAATACAAAATTAGTTTGTAAATTTTATTTAAAAAAATAAAATAGTTAAAAAGATATTTCAATTTTAATTATCAACCGTGAGCTTTCAAATCCTGTATGCGTAATTCCGTTCATGTATTTTAATTATTATTCTAAATGCGTATTTTCTAACAAATCACAATATTTCAACGGATTTGTTAACAATAACTTTGCCATATACTTAACTAACAGTTTAAAACATTGCTTTCAAATGCTGTGACCCGGAAAGCAAGCACATTAAAGACAGTGACGTAGTGAGTTATTAATGACCAACCCTCGAATAATTTAAAATGTAATAACTCCACCAAATACTAACAGATTTCAAAAATTCTTTCAAAATATAAATGAATAATGCATTGGTAATAAATGCTGTGACTGAGAAAGCTAGCACAGTAAAGACAGAGGCGTAGTAAGTAATCAATATTTATCCCTCGAATAATTTAAAATGTAATAACTCCACTAAATACAGAGAGAATTCAAAAATTCTTATAAATTATGAATCACTAATGCATTGTTAATAAATGCTGTGACTAAGAAAGCTAGCACAAGAAAGACAGTAGCGTAGTGAGTAATCAATATTTAACCCTCGCATAATTTAAAATGTAATAACTCCACCAAATACCAACAGATTTCAAAAATTCTTTCAAAATATAAATGACCAATGCATTGGTAATAAATGCTGTGACTGAGAAAGCTAGCACAGTAAAGACAGAGGCGTAGTAAGTAATCAATATTGAACCCCCTAATAATTTAAAATATAATAACTCCACTAAATACAGAGAGATTTCAAAAATTCTTTTAAATTATGAATCACTAATGCATTGTTAATAAATTCTGTGACTAAGAGAGCTAGCACAAGAAAGACAGTAGCGTAGTGAGTAATCAATATTTAACCCTCGCATAATTTAAAATGTAATAACTCCACCAAATACCAACCGATTTAAAAAATTCTTTTAAAATATAAATGACCAATGCATTGGTAATAAATGCTGTGACTGAGAAAGCTAGCACAGTAAAGACAGAGGCGTAGTAAGTAATCAATATTGAACCCCCTAATAATTTAAAATGTAATAACTCCACTAAATACAGAGAGATTTCAAAAATTCTTTTAAATTATGAATCACTAATGCATTGTTAATGAATGCTGTGACTAAGAAAGCTAGCACAAGAAAGACAGTAGCGTAGTGAGTAATCAATATTTAACCCTCGTATAATTTAAAATGTAATTACTCCACGAAATACTAACAGATTTCAAAAATTCTTTCAAAATATAAATGACCAATGCATTGGTAATAAATGCTGTAAGTGAGAAAGCTAGCACATAAAAGACAGTGGCGTAGTAAGTAATCAATATTTAACCGTCAAAAAATTTAAAATGTGATAAGTCCACTAAATACAAAGAAATTTTAGAAATTATTTTAAATTATAAATCACTAGTGCATTGTTAATAAATGCCGTGACTAAGAAAGCTAGCACAAGAAAGACAGTAGCGTAGTGAGTAATCAATATTTAACCCTCGCATAATTTAAAATGTAATAACTGCACCAAATACAAACAGATTTCAAAAATTCTTTCAAAATATAAATGACTAGGGCATTAGTAATAAATGCTGTGACTAAGAAAGCTAGCACAGTAAAGACAGAGGCGTAGTAAGTAATCAATATTTAACCCTCGAATAATTTAAAATGTAATAACTCCACTAAATACAGAGAGATTTCAAAAATTCTTTTAAATTATGAATCACTAATGCACTGTTAATGAATGCTGTGAGTAAGAGAGCTAGCACAAGAAAGACAGTAGCGTAGTGAGTAATCAATATTCAACCCTCGCATAATTTAAAATTTAATAACTCCACCAAATACTAACAGATTTCAAAAATTCTTTGGTGGAGTTATTACATTTTAAATTATGCGAGGGTTAAATTTTGTTTACTCACTGTCTTTATTGTGCTAGCTTTCTTAGTCACAGCATTTATTAACAATGCATTAGTGATTTATAATTTAAAAGAATTTTTGAAATTTCTTTTTATTTAGTGGACTTATCACATTTCAAATTATTCGAGGGTTAAATATTGATTACTTACTACGCCACTGTCTTTCGTGTGCTAGATTTCCTACTTACAGCATTTATTACCAATGCATTGGTCATTTATATTTTAAAAGAATTTTTGAAATTTGTTTGTATTTGGTGGAGTTATTACATTTTAAATTATGTGAGGGTTAAATATTGATTACACACTACGCTACTGTCTTTCATGTGCTAGCTCTCTTAGTCACAGCATTCATTACCAATTAATTAGTGATTCATAATTTAAAAGAATTTTTGAAATCTCTCTGTATTTAGTAGAGTTATTACATTTTAAATTATTCGAGGGTTAACTATTGATTACTTACTACGCCTCTGTCTTTACTGTGCTAGCTTTCTCAGTCACAGCATTTATTACTAAAGCATTAGTCATTTATATTTTGAAAAAAATTTTAAAATCTGTTAGTATTTGGTGAAGTTATTACATTTTAAATTATGCGAGGGTTAAATTTTGATTACTCACTACGCTACTGTCTTTCTTGTGGTAGCTTTCTTAGTCACAGCATTAATTAACAATGCATTAGTGATTCATAATTTAAAAGAATTTTTGAAAAATCTCTGTATTTAGTGGAGTTATTACATTTTAAATTATTCGAGGGTTAAATATTGATTACATACTACGCCTCTGTCTTTACTGTGCTAACTTTCTCAGTCAGAGCATTTATCATTAAAGCATTAGTCATTTATATTTTGAAACAATTTTTGAAATCTGTTAGTATTTGGTGAAGTTATTACATTTTAAATTATGCGAGGGTTAAATTTTGATTACTCACTACGCTACTGTCTTTCTTGTGCTAGCTTTCTTAGTCACAGCATTTATTAACAATGCATTAGTGATTCATAATGTAAAGAATATTTGAAATTTCTTTCTATTTAGTGGACTTATCACATTTTAAATTATGCGAGGGTTAAATATTGATTACTTACTACGCCACTGTCTTCTGTGTGCTAGCTTTCCTACTCACAGCATTTATTACTAATGCATTGGTCATTTATATTTTGAAAGAATTTTTGAAATCTGTTAGTATTTGGTGGAGTTATTACATTTTAAATTATGCGAGGGTTAAATATTGATTACTCACTACGCTACTGTCTTTCTTGTGCTAGCTCTCTTAGTCACAGCATTCATTAACAATGAATTAGTGATTCATAATTTAAAAGAATTTTTGAAATCTCTCTGTATTTAGTGGAGTTATTACATTTTAAATTATTCGAGGGTTAAATATTGATTACTTACTACGCCTCTGTCTTTACTGTGCTAGCTTTCTCAGTCACAGCATTTATTATTAAAGCATTAGTCATTTATATTTTGAAAGAATTTTTGAAATCTGTTAGTATTTGGTGAAGTTATTACATTTTAAATTATGCGAGGGTTATATTTTGATATCTCACTACGCTACTGTCTTTCTTGTGCTAGCTTTCTTAGTCACAGCATTCATTAAAAATGCATAAGTGATTCATAATTTAAAAGAATTTTTGAAATCTTTCTGTATTTAGTGGAGTTATTACATTTTAAATTATTTGAGGGTTAAATATTGATTACTTACTACGCCTCTGTTTTTACTGTGCTAGCTTTCTCAGTCACAGCATTTATTACTAATGCATTGGTCATTTATATTTTGAAAGAATTTTTGAAATCTGTTAGTATTTGGTGGAGTTATTACATTTTAAATTATGCGAGGGTTAAATATTGATTACTCATTACGCTACTGACTTTCTTGTGCTAGCTTTTTTAGTCACAGCATTTATTAACAATGCATTAGTGATTTATAATGTGAAAGAATTTTTGAAATTTCTTTGTATTTAGTGGACTTATCACATTTTAAATTATTCGAGGGTTAAATATTGATTACTTACTACGCCACTGTATTTTGTGTTCTAGCTTTCTTACTCACAGCATTTATTACCAATGCATTGGTCATTTGTATTTTGAAAGAATTTTTGAAATCTGTTAGTATTTGGTGGAGTTATTACATATTAAATTATGCGAGGGTTAAATATTGATTACTCACTACGCTACTGTCTTTCTTGTGCTAGCTTTCTTAGTCACAGTATTCATTAACAATGCATTAGTGATTGATAATTTAAAAGAATTTTTTAAATCTCTCTGTATTTAGTGGAGTTATTACATTTTAAATTATTCGAGGGTTAAATATTGATTACTCACTACGCCTCTGTCTTTACTGTGCTAGCTTTCTCAGTTACAGCATTTATTACTAATACATTGGTCATTTATATTCTGAAAGAATTTTTGAAATCTGTTGGTATTTGGTGGAGTTATTACATTTTAAATTATGCGAGGGTTAAATATTGATTACTCACTACGCTACTGTCTTTCTTGTGCTGGCTTTCTTAGTCACAGTATTCATTAACAATGCATTAGTGATTCATAATTTAAAAGAATTTTTGAAATCTCTCTGTATTTAGTGGAGTTATTACATTTTAAATTATTCGAGGGTTAAATATTGATTACTCACTACGCCTCTGTCTTTACTGTGCTAGCTTTCTCAGTTACAGCATTTATTACTAATGCATTGGTCATTTATATTCTGAAAGAATATTTGAAATCTGTTGGTATTTGGTGGAGTTATTACATTTTCAATTATGCGAGGGTTAAATATTGATTACTCACTACGCTACTGTCTTTCTTGTGCTAGCTTTCTTAGTCACAGCATTTATTAACAATGCATTAGTGATTTATAATTTGAAAGAATTTTTGAAATTTCTTTGTATTTAGTGGACTTATCACATTTTAAATTATTCGAGGGTTAAATATTGATTACTTACTACGCCACTGTATATTGTGTGCTAGCTTTTTTACTCACAGCATGTATTACCAATGCATTGGTCATTTGTATTTTGAAAGAATTTTTGAAATCTGTTAGTATTTGGTGGAGTTATTACATATTAAATTATGCAAGGGTTAAATATTGATTACTTACTACGCCACTGTCTTTTGTGTGCTAGCTTTCTTACTCACAGCATTTATTAACAATGGATTGGTTATTTATATTTTGAAAGAATTTTTGAAATCTGCTGGTATTTGGTGGAGTTATTACATTTTAAATTATGCGAGGGTTAAATATTGATTTCTCACTACGCTACTGTCTTTCTTGTGCTAGCTTTCTTAGTCACAGTATTCATTAACAATGCATTAGTGATTCATAATTTAAAAGAATTTTTGAAATCTCTCTGTATTTAGTGGAGTTATTACATTTTAAATTATTCGAGGGTTAAATATTGATTACTCACTACGCCTCTGACTTTACTGTGCTAGCTTTCTCAGTTACAGCATTTATTACTAATGCATTGGTCATTTATATTCTGAAAGAATTTTTGAAATCTGTTGGTATTTGGTGGAGTTATTACATTTTAAATTATGCGAGGGTTAAATATTGATTACTCACTACGCTACCGTCTTTCTTGTGCTAACTTTCTTAGTCACAGCATTTATTAACAATGCATTAGTGATTCATAATTTAAAAGAATTTTTTAAATCTCTCTGTATTTAGTGGAGTTATTACATTTTAAATTATTCGAGGGTTAAATATTGATTACTTACTACGCCTCTGTCTTTACTGTGCTAGCTTTCTCAGTCACAGCATGTATTACCAATGCATTAGTCATTTATATTTTGAAAGAATTTTTGAAATCTGTTAGTATTTGGTGGAGTTATTACATTTTAAATTATTCGAGGGTTGGTCATTAATAACTCACTACGTCACTGTCTTAAATGTGCTTGCTTTCCGGGTCACAGCATTTGAAAGCAATGTTTTAAACTGTTAGTTAAGTATATGGCAAAGTTATTGTTAACAAATCCGTTGAAATATTGTGATTTGTTAGAAAATACGCATTTAGCATAATAATTAAAATACATGAACGGAATTACGCATACAGGATTTGAAAGCTCACGGTTGATAATTAAAATTGAAATATCTTTTTAACCATTTTATTTTTTTAAATAATTTTTGCATATTCTGCCTGTGCTTGCTCTAAGCTGCAGATTCCTTTAGAAATAATCAAAAAATATTAAAGTGGGGGGCTGGGGTACAAACTAATTTTGTATTTTTAAGGGGTTGTTGGGGTTGTGCTTGCTCTAAATCTGGTTGTGCTAGCCTGTGCTAGCTCTGAGGAATCCAAATCATATAAAAAAAGTTGAAAAATCAAAAGTGGGGGGCAAACGTCAACTTAGCCCCCCCATATTTGAAACCCCTATAACTTTTTTACTATTTGTGTGCTTGCTCTAATTTTGGCTGTGCTAGCCTGTGCTAGCTAAGGGCTTTTCTGTGCAATGATGTTTTTCTAAAAAATTGAAAGTGGGGGGCCAAGTTGACGGAGCCATTAATTACCGAGTGTCTTTTAAGAATTAATTGTTATCTTCATTTTGGTTAATAATTATTCATATTTCTCCGGAGTTTTTCTTTTAAGTATCCGTATTCCAAATTCAGCCTATTTTCTGTAAATCTTAAGATATTCCTTATTTTTTTTAGGTCCAATTTGAAGCTATAAACGAGTGTTTTCCACTCCCAGACTGAGCATGAAGTAAAATTTCGAGTTTAAAAAAGCCTGGGCTTTTCTAAACTCGAAATTTTACTTCATGCGCCACGCGTATAAAACACTAAAATATTGTGAAATTCATGTATATTCGAACTTCACTTAAAAACTATGTTTTATATGCGTGTTGCATGAACTAAAATTTTGAGTTTAGAAAAGCCCAGAAAATTTATCTCGGGTCGCTGCGCGACCCTCTACAAATTTTCACGAGGCCTTTTTAAACTCGAAATTTTGCTTCATACTTAATCTGGGAGTAAAAAACACTCGTTTAAGGTTTCAAATTGAACTATTTAAAAAAACAGCGAATGTCAGAAAATTTACGCCTTGAAAAAATGCAATGTATGTTGCTTGTATTAGGATATATATTCATATTTTATATTTTTGGTGCAAAACCGTACAAGATATCAAACATTATTACAAGATAAAAAAAATATTAATGAACTAATGTTTGAAGTAATATTTTTTATTTTTTATAAGGTGCGCAAGTATAAACATATTTTTGTTTTTATGTTGTGGCACTACTATTTTTCATACTTCTTGTCAATAAATGATGACCATAATAACTAAAATGATGTGTTATATTATGATAATCAACCATAATAAATTTCAGGTAAATCAAATATAGCGCTCAATCGTTACAAATAAACTTAATAATATTTTTTTAACTTTAAATACCAATTCCGGCTTAACCGTAATGTTTTGGGTATAGATAAGTTGTGTTAAATAGTCATATTTTTATCAAAGGAATCTATGCTTAAACCATTTACCCACATTAACGGGACACCCTGTATTTTGTTGACGTAGTTATTCTGCATAATCAGTAAATGCTCCAGGATAAACGTTAATGAATAAATTGACATTAAAGTAAAATTAATAGACAAACTACAGTTCTAAGCTTTTATGCAATTAATACTGATTTCTGTAATTTTCTCAGAGTACAGTATTTGCATTTAATATTAGTTTAGGGATTATAATTATAAATACTTATCAATATATCTGCGGAGCAAACATGTTATATTCCATTTATACAATTACATGCATACCATTTCGTTTTTGTATATTTTGTAGTTTCGGGTTGTTTAAAATTAATGTGCGGCACGTTCTGCTGATGTATGCCTTCATGCCTTTCTGGTCTTTCTTTCTGCCCTTTCTCCATTTCCACTCGTTTCGCTTTTATTTTGCAAGTTTTCCATCTATCCCGGACTAGACGTTTTACATTTACGGCCGTTATCTGATAAAATGCATGCGATCCGGTTCCAGTGAAATGTTTCACGTTGTTCGCCAACGAAATAACAAAGACTGACAAGAAAAATTACTTTACATACCAATAATAATGATAAAGTAGAATATATTGTATTTATATCACTTCTATTGATAACACTAATATTAATACAGTGTGAGACGGACTATAACATCGGTTCTATCGATAACACTATTATAAATACAGTGTGATATGAACTAAGATAACTGTTTAATATATCTTTCACTATGTTCTCATTAATCATTTGGTGAAACATGATTAAATATATAAGTATAAATATTAGTTAAATAGAAATTACTTGGTTCGTTTCACAAAATATTATATAAAATACATAATCTATATTTTGTGAAACGAACCAAGTGATTTTTATTTAACTAATATTCATACTTATATAACTATTTATATTTAATAGCTGAGGCTGTTAAAATTTCATATCAATAATCTTAGTAAATAACACACTTGGTTAAGATTTCATTGTTTATTAGTTGACACTGCAACAAAAACTAGTTAACTAGTACTGTCAGAAAATGTCGTCAATTAAACAAACTAAAAATTATTACAATTTATATACGTTTTGAGTTTAGATAGTGCATTCGCTTTATTGTAAAGCGGTACTCCTTATTTTAACAAGGATAATTCAAAGACGACTAGATAAAAATCATTTCCTTCCATGAGTATAGTTCTATTCAATAAAAGTACAGTTGTTCTATTCAATAAAAAAGCGTGCACATGCTATACCGGGTGTTGACTTGGCGGACGCAACATAGGAAATCCCGTGTAAATTTTGAAATGTTCAAATTTTGGCTCCCCTATTTATTTTAGAAACAATATGTATTTACCTTTTTTATAGAGAGAAAAATTCTGACTTTATTCCTGTTAATGTTTATCACTTTACGTTTCTCTAAGTTAAAAGAATGAAGAAAAATAATGTGATTTCATAAAAATAATAACATGCCATGGAATTGGAACAACTGCGGATGTCAAAATGGAAAAAGTTATCGTAATCACTTGATTAAAGTAAATGAAAAAAACTCCTTGTATAGTCAAAAAGGGGTTGAAGATAGACCGTTTATCAGAGAGATTCTGAAAATAATGGAAAACAAAGACAAAACTCTAAAATTTTGTCAAATGGAAAGGCGGAACATTCAGTAGACAAGAACAAAAGTTTATAAAAAAATAATCCAGGTTAGAAATTTCGCTTCATAAAAAGAAATAAAATCAGTAGATATTAGAGCTAAGACGAATCCGCACAAATATCCTGTTTGTCGAGGGTCGCGCAGCGACCCGAGACAAATTTTCTCGGCTTTTTTCTGCAAATTTTACTTCATGCGCCACGCGTATAAAACTTTGATTTCAAGTAAGGTTCAAATATACATAAATTTCACAAAATTTTAGTGTTTTACACCCGTGGCGCATGAAGTAAAATTTCGAGTTTAGAAAAGCCCAGAAAACTTGTCTCGGGTCGCTGCGCGACCCTCGACAAATTTTCACGGGGCTTTTCTAAACTCGAAATTTTTCTTCATGCTTAGTCTGGGAGTGGAGAACACTCGTTTAAAGCTTCAAATTGAATTCCTGTAAAAACACAACGAATATCTAAAGATTTAAAGAAAATTAAGTGAATCTGGAATACGTTTTCTGATCTTTTTTCTGCAAATTTTACTTCATGCGCCACGCGTATAAAACTTTGATTTCAAGGAAGGTTCAAATATACATAAATTTCACAAAATTTTAGTGTTTTATACCCGTGGCGCATGAAGTAAAATTTCGAGTTTAGAAAAGCCCAGAAAATTTGTCTCGGGTCGCTGCGCGACCCTCGACAAATTTTCACGGGGCTTTTCTAAACTCGAAATTTTTCTTCATGCTTAGTCTGGGAGTGGAAAACACTCGTTTAAAGCTTCAAATTGAATTCCTGTAAAAACACAACGAATATCTAAAGATTTAAAGAAAATAAAGTGAATCTGGAATACGTATACTAAAAAGAAAAACTCCCAGTATATTGTAGAATTAGGATATTGAGATAGATTGTGATAGAATGAAAATAAAGTAAATGGAATTGCAACTAAAGGAGCTAAATCACAATTGTGTAGTATCGAAAAGATACCCATGTTACGATTAGGTTGGTTAGATAACATATAGTGAGGTTTACATCAAGTGTTGGTACATACATAACCCGATATGTACTTAATAAATTTTTAGGTATTCGTTGTTATTGAAAAGCGTTCAGTTTGAAACTTTCAACGAGTGTTTTCTACTCCTAGATTAAGCATGAAGTATAATTTCGAGTTTAGAAAAGCCTACAAACAATTTATAGGTACGCTACTGTCTTGCTAGCGCTAGCTATCTCGTTGCCAATGGTAATGGACATTACTTTAGATATTCTAACGCCAAAAAAAAAAAATTGAAAGCGTACAGTTAGTTCCCGAGTTATACCGATTTAAAATATCAAGGAAAAAAAACGTTAAGTACGCCACTGTCTTGCTAGCGCTAGCTATCTCTTTAGCAGTGTTTATGAACATCATTTTAGGTGTTCTAACGCCTAAAGAAATTTTGAAATCGCACGGTTGGTTGTCGAGTTATAACGATTTAAATTATCACGTAACAAAAAAACAACCAGGTACGCCACTGTCTTGCTAGCCCTAGCTATCTCGTTGTCAGTGTTTATAGACATCAGTATAGTAATTACAATGCCGAAAAAAAATATTTGAAATCGTACGGTTAGTTTTTGAGTTATACCGATTTCAATTATCAAGAGGTGAAAAAACAATCGTCAGTTACGCCACTGTCTCAATAGCATAAGCTATCGTGTTGCTAGTGTTTATAAACATCAGTATAGTGATTACAATGCCGAAAGAACTTTTGAAATTGTACGGTTAGTTTCCAAGTTATAACGATTTCAATTATCAAGGGGTGAAAAAACAATCGCCAGTTACGCCACTGTCTTACTAACGCAAGCTATCTCGTTATTAAAGTAAAAAACAGATATCCAAAATTCACTAGAAATATAGCTAAAGTTGAGACTTTAGCAGATAAAGATAGAAAATTCAGCAGCCAAATACAGGGTTTTTCTATCGACATTATTTTTCGAGATATAACTTAAACTTGCATTTTTTTTAATGGAAACTATAGTTGGTTATATCATCATTAAAGAGGGATTTTTTTCTCATTAAACTGATGTAGCACTTGATATACTAATTTATAAAAATAACTGAGTTATTAACAATTTTTAATTTTTTTTACAACAAAAAAAATAGTTGGCCATGAAAAAATGACAATTATAAAACAATTGCGGCTTATTGTAATATAGGAGTTTATTACATTTTTATTAAATAAGTTTATTTAAGAGATATGTGTAGGAGGAAATGTAAATTAGTTAGAACAAATTATTTACTGTAGTCATTATTTCAAGGCTAACTATTTTTTTATATTTTTGTAAATAAGTATATCAAGTGACATATTAGTTTGAAAAAAGAAAAAAAAAATCTTGTTCTTGATGACATAGCCAACTATGGTTAAAAAAAAAATGCAAGTTTGTATTATATCTTGAAAACTTAAGTCGATAGAAAAAATCTGACAGTCTAAAGTATTTTAAGCGAACGGGTCGTGTAATTTTAGATTGTAACCCATAAGTAACGTTATTGTATTGTTGTATTATTGTTTATTGTATTTTTTATTATATATGTTATTTTTTATGTAATTGGCCACCCGTATGAATAAATAATTAAATAAATAACAATTTTTTATTCAGTCTAAAAATATCTAAAACTTTGCGTCTTGCTGTTTCTTTCTATCTCTTTTAACAACTGAGAAAAATTGATTAAACCGCAAACATCGACACTTTTCACGTTTTTTTAAATGTCTAGTTACCCTTGACTTTTTCAAAAATGTTACAAATATCTTTTCATTCAGCTGGTAAAACTGCACTATTTTGTCCATTTAACCGTTTATCTATCTCTAATAGTTTCCGAGATCCCCATAGTGAAAATAAAAAAAAACTCACCCTGTATATATAATTAAAAAATCTTTTATATGACTAGAGGTTAAAAGTGCAGTAGAAAATAGAGCATAACAGCAAATTTAGCAGTTAGGAACTAAAATGTAAACCATTAGCAAATAAAATAAACAAGGACGAAAATAGATCTATAAAAGATTATATTCTTCACCACAAAATTCGAAGAGAATGAAACATTTAGCGGACAAATTGATAATCACTAACAAGTCACAAAGAAAGAAGACAATCGTTTTAAATTCAGCACACAATTAAGTAGAAATAAAACACAAAGGAAGAAGAGGATAATTGTAAATTCAGCACACAATTAAAGTAGAAATAAGACACAAACGAAATAGACGTTAATTGTAAATTCAGCACAGAATTAAGTGGGCACAGATCTAAAAATTACGGTAAATTTAACTTACGAGTGGACAATTCAAAAAAAAATCATAAAAATATCGTTCCGGTTCAAAAATGATGATTTTTTTTATTTCGAATAAATTAAGTGTTGCGGCTTTTACAATACGATACATTTTGAATTAAAAAAAACACGCTTGTATTGTGTTTTCATTATTTCGTTCTGGTTCAACTAAAATACCGAATAATTCCAGCTTCCGTTTAAACCTTTTTAGATAAATTTGTTGGAATATTATAGGAAATCTTACAATTTATACTATAAAGTTCGAAAATCCTAACAGACAGTTTGCACTTTGATGCACGTATCGGTCGTCGGTATTCGCCTATTAAACGGCGATAAAATTAGAGGATGGCTGACGTATTTAAGAGCAAATGGCGGCTGGGAGGCGGCAATTTATGCATTGGGAAATTTACGACCATCGGCGTCTGGTTGCATTTATTGTCGGCGAGAGAGAGAACGAGGGAATTTATTTACACATTAGAGACGAATGCATTTATGAGAGTGCGGATAATAAAACGTTATGTGTATTATTATATCGCGCGTCAGATTTCGGGCCGTTCGTTACAGGTCGTGGTTTCATCATCGGGGTCCCCTCTGGGGGAATCCCCTGCTTGCCGGGGTGTATTATGTTCGGTGTTTTATCATCTCTCAGATTTCATTCACTGGATATATTCACTGAAATGTACAAGCGTCAGATTTTATGTGTGTGTGTATATGTGTGCGCTTATAACATTATGAAATTCAATTATTAATATATGGTGGAAAAAGCTCTAGGGGTCAGCCTAAAAATTATACAAGAAAGGAATATTCATATAAAAGAAATTCACAATATTTTAGTGTTTTATACGCGTGGCGCATGAAGTAAAATTTTGAGTTTAGAAAAGCCTGAAAATTTGGTTTGGTCGCTCCGCTTCGCTACGCGACTAAACCAAATTTTCAAGCTTTTCTAAACTCGAAATTTTACTTCATGCTTAATCTGGGAGTGGAAAACACTCGTTGGAAACTTTAATATAAACTTTTTTCAAAGAAAAACGAATATGCGAAGTTTTACAGAATATCTATACGCTGTAATTGGAATATGTATACTTAAAAGAAACAACCTGTACATATCAAATATATAACGTTGTTACATATTTAAAATACAAACAAATTCAAGATCGTTTATATATTGTATGTACATATTACATAACGTTGTAATATTACATCTGTGCTGTCTTATGTCTAGAATATGTAATTGCTAAAACTGTGTTGTGTGGAATAGTGCAAAGTTATCTGGAATAGGAATTGGAATTCCTATTTTCTCATTTTAATTCCACTCTACTTATTTTTAAAGAAACTCAATTTTCTCTAGGTAAGAAGTTGGAAGAAGGTGTCACCGCAGTGGGTTTTCAGAGGGGGTTGGGATCCCGTGCAGGCCATAAAGCGTCTCGGGGACAGCTTTACACTCACGGGCCGTAGTTAAAGCTCACAAAAACACTTTCCAGTTTCCCTTGCACCGTGAATTATACATCCAGCCCCTTTTAAACTTTACTTTTACAAGGAACTTCGCACTATATGCATATGAATCCGCTTATCCCCTAAAAAACTATTTACATTCCTGTCGTATTCATGTGTGTACAGGCCATATTCGTTGTTGATAATAAATATATTTCATGTATCTACCAGGGATGTTCCGAATACTGGATTTGTAAATGAATCGGCAAATATTCGCTAATTGTTTTACGTTATTATTTGCCAAATTTATTGCGAAATATAACCAGGAAATGATGGAATTTAATTTATTTTATTTTGGTCTGCACTGTACTGTACTATATTTTATTAAAAATTCAAACAGATAAAATAAAACCTCACGGAAAAACACACATTTGCTTCGTAACTGGAATTTGAACACAAACACAGGTTATGTTTTAAATCTAAAATTACTACGTCACTATATTTATTTATTTATTTATTTATTTATTTACGGAAAAATCCATTATACATAATATGTTATATAGTAATACAATTCAAATTTCATAATACAAAATATATATAAATACAAAAACATGTCTACAAATTGGCAAATTAAAGAGAACAACAAACATTTAACCGCTTAAGATTAGATATAAATTTAGGATACGAATTAACAAAATATATATTTATCGATATTTTTTCATTATAACTTCAAACAGCATTTTACATAGAAAAATGTCTTAAGAGATGATTATCAATAAATATTAAAAAATCATTATATATATTTGATGAAATCTTATATTTTGTGGTTATTTTAAATTATTGCATTGACATTGACGTATTTCATAAAAATGTTACCATTTGAATTAAAAACAGTTAGCCGACTTTTGTTAACAATTGACATACGAATACTTAGACAGCTATATAGAAATTATAAGAATGATTTATGATATATGCGAGTATTGAAAGAAATATTTTTTTAAGTAGTAACTTTAGTAAATTACATTGAATGCACAATAAAAAAAGACTGCATTACTTCTCTCTTTTAAAACTAATGTAATTATAAAAGTATATTTTTATTACACACAATGGAACATATTACATATAAGCATGTAAAAAGTGAAAAAGAAAAAAGCGCGCACACACACACACGCGAAGGGGGTAAGAATAAGAAAAGGTGGAGGAGCAGAGGGAAGAAGTTTTGTTATGCGGCACGAGAGCGTAATATTGTGCGCTAAATCTACATTTCCTTTTCTTATTTTCATAAAATTGGTTCTAGGGCGGAGGAATTAGAATGCGGGAACGGAAGACGGCGGATCCCGTCGGCGGGAAAGGGACGCAGCGAAAAGGGATGGAAGGGACAGAATGCACCCCCCGTCGCCGATCCGCACCAGTATTCTAAGCACATTCCGTGTCACTACAATACACTGCATATTAGCATAATGGCCTGATCAATACATAACTTCTAATAGGACACTGCCTTATATGCATTTACATTTATATGTATTCAACTATTTACTTTACGTTGCATTCAATAAAATTATCATACTTATATATTCTTACAAGATTCTATAATAATGTCGCGAAATATTTACTTCATAAATAATAGCAAAGTAAATAAATGTATTTTTGTAATAAATTTTCTTCATTTTGAGAGTTATTGATTTACACCAGGGGTATCTATGTCATCCCTTTTTTGCTCTTGTCCAAATGTCCAGGCTTTTCTAAACGCGTATAAAATACAAAAAGTTCAAAATATACTGCATTACTATATTACTTTAGCTATAGTATATTTAAAACTTTAAAATATTTCAGTGTATTGTACGCGTAGCGCATGAACTAAAATTTCGAGTTTAAAAAAGACTGAAAATTTGGTTTGGTCGCGTAGCGCGAAGCGCGGAGCGACTAAACCATATTTTTTGTCTTTTCTAAACTCGAAATTTTACTTCATACTTAATCTGGGAGTGAAAAACACTCGTTTAAAGCTTGAAATTGAATAATTTTTGAAAACATTATATGCCCGATAAGTAAGTAATATAAGAATCGGAATCGGCCTTGACGTGGTGAGGGGGCTCCTCGGCCCCGGGAGCAGAGAACTTTATCTCTTCAGGCAGTGCTTGGCTGCCGGAGGTCTGTGGCCTGGATCCCTCTCATGTTGCAATCCTGGGTGTTGACACTCCCCTTTGTGGACTCGGTGGTGGGTGGGAACCGGAAAGATGAAGTTTAGAGATCACCTGATACGGATAGCAAAAATTAACCATAACAGGAGTGGACGAACCACTTGGTTCGCCACTTAAATTGATGCCATTGGAAAAAAGTACTCCTACCAGAGCTGTGGCTGCTCCTCCGGACACGCCGCTGTCTCTAGTAGGCAGATCATCGGGTGTACCAGCAAGTGGTCAACTTGCGGTTGATCCCTAGGATCACCACAGGATGACCTGTTGTCCCCAAGTGGAAAAGGAGCCGCATTTGCGGAGCAGAGGCCAAGCGAAGGAGAAAAAGAAAGATGGCTAAGACATGCGCAGACTCAATCAAAACGACTAAGGCTGCGGACTCCGCTAAGCCCCTAAAACGTCCCAAGTAGGCGAAGCCTAGGTTGGGTAAAACCACCTAGGGCAAACCGATCCCTGCCTAACAAGGAAGGGAACCTAAAGACCAGGGCATCAAGAGGTTGTGTTCCACCACCTCCTCTGCGGCAGGAGGAAGGAGAGTACCTCTGATATCCTACAAGGATGCGGCGGAAAGTCGCCTCAGGCTGGTGATAAAGGATGGATCCAACCCCTTTGGCAAGCTCTCCCAGGAAAGGGCCATCTTAATTAGGCAGGCGCTTTTTAGGGAGCTTGACTCGGTGGTGTTGGGCTTAACAACCACTACACCTAGTTCTCCGCCGAGATTCAGGGCCTGGTCATACGCGGGTGAATTTGTAATAGTTCACTGCGAAGATCAATGTACTGCTGATTGGCTTGTGAAGACGGTGGCAGTAATCAAGTCATGGCCTGAGGCTAGACTACTAGCCATAGTTGAGGACCGCCTTCCCAAAATCATGAATTTGACCCTTTGGGTTCCAAGGGAAGATTTTGAGACTACGGAAGGCAAAGAAATGGTACTCAGGAGATTGGCGGGTCAAAATCCTGAGCTCAAGATCCGGGCCGATCTTCCACCGGTCTGTGACAGACAACCCACCTAGGCAGTTGCTCATATTGAGGGTAGGGGAGGAAGATCGTAAAATCCTAAGCGATAGAGGTAATTGTATGAGTTACCGGTTTACCTCCTGAGGGTCAAGGGCCCAAAGAAAGAAGAAGAAATGAAGGTGGGTGGGGTGAGTCGGGCGGTGGTGAGAAGAGCCAGCCTGAGACATCCAATTCGCCGTTTCTCAGAATGGAAGCTCCCAAACAGGCTGAGCAGGTGGCTGCGACATCCGTGTCGGTGCAACCACTAACCTCGTCGGTCAGGAAGGAACGTCCGGAGGATATGACGATAGAATCACCGCTATCGTCAAAAGTGTCCGACGCTATTCCTCCCGATTCTGACGAATCCACCCTCGTGAAATCAGCGGAGGACTGACGGAGCAAGACCGACCACACACCACCGGAATAATGGCTAATAAGGTAACGTACTTTATTCAATGCAATTTGAGCCATGAGAGTGCGGCTAGGGCAACTCTTTGCCGCCGACTCGACATGGCAATGGACACCATTGCCCTGATTCAGGAACCCTGGATTGTTAAGTCCAGGATTTGTGGGTTAGGCAAATTAACAAGTAATTTATTTTACAGGCCAAGCACGGAGCCTAGGACGGTATATGCACCTAGGCAAATACGAGCCCATATGCTGCCACACCTATCAGATGGTGAAACTACTGCAGTTAGATTTATGGAGCTATGGGCAAAGGAAAGGACGCAGTTATGGTGGCAGTCTACATACCTGGCGATTCTGCCCTTCGGCCCCCCACAAGGGGAATGGTGGGGCTGGTCGATTACTGCTAATAATGGGCTGTGATTCTAATTCGCACCATATCGCATGGGGAAACAGGTCTACAGACAAAAGAGGTAAGTCTTTATAGGAAGTAATGATTTAGAGATACATAACCGCGGGGCGGAACCCACTTTCGTGAACACGCGTAGCCAGACGGTGATTGATGTCACAATGGCTAGCTTAGGTATTTCTAATTATATAGATACATGGGAAGTCGGTCGTGAAGCATCTATGTCCGATCATAGATGCATAACTTTTCAGATGAGACTAAAAACAACGTAGCAAACCTTACAGAGTTCCGAGATAAAAGGATAAGGAGGCATAAATCGTGCATCTCGGTAAGGGCCTGCAGGACATTAGAACATAATGCCCGAAGGACTATGCCAGCCTTGACCTCCTTGCGTGGGAAGTGCAGACAAAGATTCTAAAGGCATATAAATTGACCTGCGCATCAGAAAGAAGAACAGAGACAAGGAGAGCCACCCCATGGTGGTGCCCAGATCTTGACTCCCTAAAAGATGAGCATTTAATAGAGCTCAACGCTCTAAACTGTGCTCCGACTGGGCCATTTATAAGGCCCGCCATAGAAAGTACAAAAAACTCATAAGTTAATTTCAGCGAGCATCATGGCGTGCTTTCTGTGAAGGTATAAAAAGCACGCAAGAAGTTCGCAGACTCAAAAAGGCTCTCTCACAGGACAGAAACAATCTGTGGGAATTGTAAAAAAGGAGGACGGCGCCATGACCGACGACCTCCATGAGAGTCTGCAACTACTGCTCAACACACACTTTCCGGGCTGCACTATACTAAATAGGAACGCCGGGGAAGAATCTGAAATCACCTCAATAAGATTAGAAGACTGGCAACTAGCCCAGTAGATGGTTAATGAGAAAATCACCCTAATGGCAATAAACAGCTTCTCCACCTGCAGATGACTAGCAGGAACCTTAGACGGATAACCGCTGTTCTAACCGGACACTGCGGGCTCAATGGACACTTATACAAGATGGGAATAGTTGACTCCCCATCTTGTAGAGGGTGTGAAATATAAAACGAGACTGCCAGGCACATTCTCAGCGAATGTCTGGCACTCTCATCTACAAGAAGATCCATACTGGGTGAAAGATGGCCGACGATAGACATCATCAGGGATTTTCCCAACTTAGTAATACTGGACTACCTAGACAAGGTGAAATGGTTGAGCTAAAGATGGTAGTGGGAAGCAATACAATGGGCCTAATGAGGTTTAAGTGCAGTGCAGCAACGCACACTCCCCCTTATACCAGATACCAGATACCCTTTTTTCTTTAAACATAAACATTGAATAATACATGTTTAAAAAATACTTATATGTTATTAGCTTAAACTAAATAAACCTAAATGCAATTAATTTTAATAATTCAGTGTACTATCCGTGAATGGAATTTTATTTTAAATATTTTTAAAATTGAAACATTCAATTTGAGATATTTAACATTCCAAATACATTTTTTTATGAAACTATAACTAACTGATATTAATTACATTTTTATAAAACTTGGTCAATAATTAGTAAATTCGTTTATTTTATGATAACAGAATGATGGAATAAATTTGAAATCATGGTAAACTGTGTGTTTACAACCAGCAGTGCTAATCTTGCTAATCTATTTTTAAATTGAAAGCCTACTTTAATTTATGTGTTAAATGATCGCACTGTATAACTCAATACGTATAATTTTTTTAAAAGGTTTCTGCGCATTTTCAAAACGGATGGTGGTTATTTATAACCCGCCGAAAAGCTATTAAAACATCCCCACTAACCCCGATTATTTCGGGGCACATCTAAATATTAAAACGGGGTGATAAAACGGGTTGCATTAGCATACGTTTCTCGCCAGTAAATGAAACCACCGGAACGCGAATCTATAATTAAGATGAGAAACACCCTCGAATAACGCACGCAATAACACAAACACGAAATAACAGAAAAAAACTCAAATTAATTTATACAAAACATTGCAATAATATTAATAAAACAATCCTTTACTGTCGCTAATAGAATTTCTGAAGCTAGCAATTATCCAGTACTCCTTTGTTTTGACAGTTGGAGCAAATCAAGGTACGTAGATGGGCGTAACACATATGAACACATATGTGTTAACTATTAATGATTTCGATAGCTAACGCCATCTAATGCTTCATAGTGGCATCGTCAGTGACACGAATGCACAAAGTGCATATACAGGTCACTGTTTCGTCCACGAGCGAGCAGAACTCTGTTTGTGAAACCAGAAAACAAATATCAAAATTGAATTTGTGTTCAGTATTCCGGCACCAGGTACCCACAGACGAAACAGTGACCTGTATATGCACTTTGTGCATTCGTGTCACTGACGATGCCACTATGAAGCATTAGATGGTGTTAGCTATCGAAATCATTAATAGTTTTCACATATTGGCTTGAAATAGTCAGAAATGTTTAGTATTCCTCAGCACTGGGTCGGGACCACACTGAAGAGGACCTTGAAGTCCGAAACGCGTCTGTGGGTACCTGGTGCCGGAATACTGAACACAAATTCAATTTTGACATATGTGTTACAAGGTATGACAGAATTGCATCTTTCCATGTTTTCCCCTACTCCTTTTCCCGCAGGCCTAAGTTTCTGATAGAGAGAACAATGACGTTGTATTTAGTTACGTTTTTGAGTCTATCATAACCTTTCTTTCCAGTTTCGCTGTACTTTCATAGCTAGATTTTTTAATATTTATGCCCGTTTGAACCCCGCTCGATTAGAATTAGTGATTAGTAAATCAATGATTAGATTAATCAAGCTGCTTTTTTTGCACCGTAATCTGGTTAGTAAATCAGAGAGATCGATCAGTTTGCGGTAATTACAGAGGAATTGCTTTATTGGATAGTACCTAAAAAATCCTATCCATACTCCTACGCGAAAGGCTGAATTGCTACACGGAAAACATATTAGGGGAATATCAAGCAGGTTTTAGACGCAATAGATTAGTTATGGACCAGATTTTCACAATAAAACAAATCCAAAGGAAGTGCTATAAATATAGTATGACACTACATATCCTGTTTATCGATTTTAAACAAGCATACGACCGTATTATTAGAGAAAAATTGTTCATAGCTATGCGTACATTAGGAATACCGGAAAAACTAATAAAATTAACAAAGATGACACTAAAAATAACGGAAAATACAGTCACCATACATGGAGCATCATCCGAAACGTTCCAGGTAACGAATGGTCTGAGACAAGGAGATCCGCTATCGATAGTTCTTTTCAACATTGTACTAGAGAAAGTAATAAGGGATAATAAAATAAATCGACAAGGCATCATGTACGCGGAAAGCCATCAATGTTTAGCTTACGCTGACGATATAATAATTATTGCAAGGACAGAGAAATAACTGAAACGAACAGTAAAAAATTTAATATAGGCAGGAAGAATAATGGGGCTAATGGTGAATGAAAACAAAACAAAGTATATGGTCATGAAGGCAAAAGGAGTAAACGACCAAATTAATGCAAAATTGACAATCAAGACTTGGACAAACAGAGAATACAACTTTGAAAAGGTAGAACAATTTATATATCTAGGAGTGGCAATAACAGAAGATGGCAATGAAAAAAGTGAAATAGAATACAGAATAACAAAAGCTAACAGAACAGCAGGAATGCTAAGAACCACACTGACGTCAAAGAAATCTCACGGAAAGCAAAACTGAGAATTTAGAAAACAGTAATCAGACCAACAATAACATACGGATGTGAAACTTGTACTATGAATCAAACAATGCAACAAAAGTTGGAGAGGTGGGAAAGAAAACAGCTAAGAAAAATGTATGGGGGAAGAAAAGTATGCGAAGAATGGACAAGAAGATCAAACGAAGAATTGAGGAATATGTATGGAGAGGCCGAAATAGGAGGATTCATCAGAAGCCAGAGGATAAGATGTTTCGGCCACGCGCAGAGACTCTCCTCTAACCGAACAACAAAGAAGGTCCTGAGGGAGGAACGAATAGAAGGTAGAAGAAGGGGCAGGTCAAGAAGAGGATGGAAAGAAGTGGTTGAGGAAGATTTGAAAAGGTTCAAGATCTCAAATTGAACAGAACTAGCACAGGATAGACAAGCATAGAGAAAAGTGAAGAAAGCCCAGGGCCTGTAGCGCTTAAATATATATACAGAGAGTTTTATGTAACACCGAACATTTTCATAACGAGATTTTTTTTTAAGTATTCATATGCATACGTTGCACATTTTTCGATGCTCGGCTGATTAAAAGAATTTAATTTGAAGTTTTGTGAGTGTTTTCCACTCCCAGACTAAGCATGAAGTAACATTTCGAATTTAGAAAAGCCTGAAAATTTGGTTTGGTCGCGTAGCGCGAAGCGCGGAGCGGCCAAACCAAATTTTCAGGCTTTTCTAAACTCGAAATTTTACTTCATGCGCCACCGGTACAAAACACTGACATATTACGAAGTTTAAAACTCACCGCTAAACTTTACATTGAATCAGTGTTTTGTACCGGTGGCGCATGAAGTAAAATTTCGAGTTTAGAAAAGCCTGAAAATTTGGTTTGGTCGCTCCGCGCTTCGCGCTACGCGACCAAACCAAATTTTCAGGCTTTTCTAAACTCGAAATTTTACTTCATGCTTAGCCTGGGAGTGGAAAACACTCGCTTAAAGCTTCAAATTGAATTCTTTTAATAAACCGAGCATCAGAAAATGTGCAACGTATTCATATGGATACTTCAAAGAAAAATTCTCGCTATGAAAATGTTCGGTGTTACATAAAACTCTCTGTATATATGTATATATACAGAGAATTTTATGTAACACCGAACATGTTTATAACGAGAATTTTTCTGTTCACGTATGTTTAGTTGTACATTTGCTGACGCTCGGTTTATTAAAAGAATTTAATTTGAAGCTTTAAGAGTGTTTTCCACTCCCAGGTTAAGCATGAAGTAAAATTTCGAGTTTAGAAAAGCCTGAAAATTTGGTTTGGTCGCGAAGCGCGAAGCGCGGAGCGGCCAAACCAAATTTTCAGGCTTTTCTAAACTCGAAATTTTACTTCATGCGCCACCGGTACAAAACACTGACATATTACGAAGTTTAAAACTCACCGCTAAACTGTACATTGAATCAGTGTTTTGTACCGGTGGCGCATGAAGTAAAATTTCGAGTTTAGAAAAGCCTGAAAATTTGGTTTGGCCGCTCCGCGCTTCGCGCTACGCGACCAAACCAAATTTTCAGGCTTTTCTAAACTCGAAATTTTACTTCATGCTTAGCCTGGGAGTGGAAAACACTCGCTTAAAGCTTCAAATTGAATTCTTTTAATAAACCGAGCATCAGAAAATGTGCAACGTATGCATATGGATACTTCAAAGAAAAATTCTCGCTATGAAAATGTTCGGTGTTACATAAAACTCTCTGTATATATGCATATATACAGAGAATTTTATGTAACACCGAACATGTTTATAACGAGAATTTTTCTGTTAACGTATGTTTAGTTGTACATTTGCTGACGCTCGGTTTATTAAAAGAATTTAATTTGAAGCTTTAAGAGTGTTTTCCACTCCCAGGTTAAGCATGAAGTAAAATTTCGAGTTTAGAAAAGCCTGAAAATTTGGTTTGGTCGCGTAGCGCGAAGCGCGGAGCGGCCAAACCAAATTTTCAGGCTTTTCTAAACTCGAAATTTTACTTCATGCGCCACCGGTACAAAACACTGATTCAATGTAAAGTTTAGCGGTGAGTTTTAAACTTCGTAATATGTCAGTGTTTTGTACCGGTGGCGCATGAAATAAAATTTCGAGTTTAGAAAAGCCTGAAAATTTGGTTTGACCGCTTCGCGGTTTTTTAGGTTTTTTTAAACTCGAAATTTTACTTCATGCGCCACCGGTACAAAACACTGAGTAGTATAGCTAGCGGGGTTCTGTGACAGTCGATGGCCTGTCCATCCGAAGCACCAAAGATTTGACCTCTAAGGTCACCTCAGTAGCTGAAGAAGTTGTTCTTTTGCTGAAGAAGTGTTTTCGACAATGACCAAAAGGTCCCGCAACAGTGTTGCCAAAATATTTCTGCACAGAAGAAGTCAACAATTATTTCTGCACAGAAGAAGTCAGCAATGACCAGAAGGTTTTTTTACAGGGTTGCCATTTGTGAAGAAAATCTAACAGGTTTACCAACCAGTTCCAGTGTTACCAACTTGGTTTTAGGCTGTAAAAGAGGCGGCAAATTTGAAATGAAAGGTTGGTTGCAGCTGTACCAGGCTAGTGTTGTGTAGACTTTGATGATGATGCAATACAATTTCTTAGAATTCTGACAAGACACGACTTGTTTTGTGTAGACTTTGATGATGACGCAATACAATTTCTTAGAATTCTGACAAGATACGACTTGTTTTGCGTAGAATTCGTGCTAGGTTGTGCAATAATGTGATTTGTCAAGGCTGGACTTGTCAGAGGAAGATTCATGATAATACGTAAGTAAAAAACAAAATATAAAAAAAGTATAATTTATTTAAAAATAAAATGTGATTTGTCAAGGCTGGACTGGTCAGAGGAAGATTCAAGATAATAGGTAAGTAAAAAAATATATAACTCTTAAAAAAAAAAAACATATATTATTCATAATTGAAGGAAAGGTAATTACAATTTTCTTGTATTTTTCTTTTGACATACTTAGCTAATTCTCCCGCATTAACAATGGAACATATACTAAATTTATTAGTATGAACAACACAACAACAATTAGTTTTTACAAATTTGGGGCTATTAGGGTCACATTCTATATTAACTACATTCTTATAGAATTTAGAAAGGTATCTTGATTTTTGATTTCCTTTAACAACAACAGTATCCGCTTTAAATTTCTTAATTATTTCAGATAATGCGCTTAATTCACTATCACCACTACTATAACGAATGGTATGATGATAACGTTCACAATATCGAACTGATTTCTTTGTTGTTGTGCTTAATTCGTTGAATGGTATCACTGGTTTAAAATAAAATGTTGAAATTTTGTATCCATCATAAGTAAATGTTAATTCTTTGGGTGTGAATTCATCATCAATCCGGAAGCCTTGAATGTCCACATATAATATTTTATTTTTTGAACCGATAATTTGTTGTTGAATGTGTCTTCTTAAAACAGATTCTAAAATCTTCCCCGTTTCTTCAATTCTGCGTTGGAATCTGTATCGATCTGCCGCCTCTTGTAGATTACTATTCATTGCATTTAACGTTATTAAATAGTAATGAATAACTGGCACCAAATCGATTGTTATACGTCCCATATTGAATCTGAAATTTTAAAAAAAATACTAAGTTGTTATTTTATGTTGAATTATTATCTTACCGTAACGATTAGATATTTGTATTAGTAGTAAGTAATTATTTTCTATATATAATGAATTCATATTATAATTTATCTATATAGAATATCCCCACGGTTTAGTATCAGTATATATATAATTGATTATCCTTTTGTCATCGTAAGGACTTAAAGCAATTTTGTTTTGTTTAACGGTATAAACATCATGTTTATATGATTTTATGGTGTGTTGATGTTTTTCAATAACTGAATTATTGAATAAACATTGGAAATAATCATTAAATGATATATTTCTCAGTGATACCCGTTTAATTCCTTTAGCTTTTTTTGTAATACCAAAATTGATTAGATAATTATTGATTTCTTCTTCGGATATTTTTTGTAACAATAAATTTGCCTTTAGTGTTGCAGTTTGTTCATCATCAACAAATAATTTTATAGCGTACATTTTAGAGCGCAATCCAATAAATGCATGCATAATTTGACCGCTATTCTCATCTTTCATAAGACCCAAAACTTTTTTATTCACTTGAGGTATTTTGTAAATATTATCAATAGAATAATCAGAGGTGTCAAAACGGTCTAAATTATTTTTTATATGTTTATATATATTATCATGAAAGAAATGATATATTAATGAGTCTGTATCACAATAAAGTAATTTAGCATTATCTTGAAAATTAATTTTAATGTGGTTGTAGTGAAAATCATATAGAAAAATTTTTGAAATATCTAAAACTGAAAATCCTATGTATATCGGTTTATTAAATTTAATGTTCATTCGGTTCATTTCAATAATTGCCATATTATCATCAAAAATTAAACAACTATGAAAATTCGGTTGTGAAATATAATATTTCGCTCCATATCTTCCTGACCATTTAGTAACAATTTTGATGTCTTTATATTTCCTAACGTTTTCCATAGTCTTACCAAAAACAGCATTATTCATTAATTTGTATTGATTTTTTTCAAAATCATTTTTACTCAATTTTCTTTTTTCTGTATTTAATTCTATGTATTTTTTCATCCATTGTGATTGATTGAATTTAAGTATTCTGTGAATTTTTGTAATCTTTATTCCTAGTTTAACTGCTTGTTGTAAATTTCTATAATGAATAACATAGTTTTTTTTATCGTATAGTGTGGTTAATAATTTTGGAATTTTTGTTTTTGCTGTTGGTGGTATCAAATGTTCTGGACAAAGGGGTAGATCTTTATGCAATTCATGTATTTCATTAGGATAATGAAGATCTACTTCCAAAATGTATCCAAATTCATTGTTTTCTGAGACATCCATTAATTTAAAAGAAAGCACATCAATCCATTCAAAATTTCCTGTTGGCAAACTTTGACACATTGCTAACCCATATAAATTGTTTATGTCAAAATACATAAGATATGACTTTTCTTCATTGGGATTAAAGTAGTTTTTCATATATTCATTGTTGGCTTTTCCATATCGGTTGGAACACTGTGATATTCCCCCTCTGATTCCTCTTTCAATAAACATAATAATATCAATATCTGTTATTAACTCCAACTTTACATCAGTAATTTTAAGCATGGCATCGAAAGCAATCCCCGGAGCTGTATAATAATGAGCAGGATCAATTTGATATGTGTCAATGGAACAATTTCGGAAATTTTCAAAAATATCGGCTAGTAAAATTACATCAGTTTTTAGATACAATTCTGCGTATTCTTTTAAGTTTTTAATATTAAATGTTCTCCAAACTAAACAAGCGTGTTCGTAATCATCATCATTAATTTCAGAATCATTAATTATGTTAAAAAAACTACGTTTATTAGGTAATCGTTCATCATTCAATTTTTCCCAACAATCCAAATAGTCATAAGGAAATATACCTTTTTTCTGTAATAATTGAAACTGTTCATTATTGGAACAAAATTTTTTAGTGATATTTTTTTGAGAATCATCGAGATATGATGCTAATTTTGATATGGCTGTTGGCATAAATCTAAAAGAGTCTAAAAACCGAAAGTTAACATTAGTATTTTGGATATATTTTGTAAAGGAAATGTAACGTTCCTTATTTAGAGGTAGTACATTCATAGCACCTTCAAGCATACATAAGGCTTTAATTATGAAGTGACTATCATACCCAGATAAGTTGTGAAAAAATACTGGTATAAAATGATTGTCTTTATATTTAAGGTTACAAGCAGTATGAGCTGCACCTCTATATTCACCTGTAAAATGATTATGATCACGCACTTTTATTTCATATTGAGAAATCGATTTTTCACATATATGACATATCCTGGTATCTTTAAACTCATATTGTTGTGCAACACTTAAAGTTTTCATTTTAACAGGGTTTGATAATTTATCATTTAGTTTGTTTGCTATTTTTTCCAACTGACTAATAAACCATTGTTCACAATCCTTTCCTGTATATAATTGAAATTCCGAGAGAGACTCATCGTACGAACATTTTAAGTAATAAGCAATGCTAAACGGAATATGTTTTTGACATTTCTCAGTTTTTTTCATTTTATTTTCATCACCATACTTTTCTAAAATACTTTCTAAATCAGCATATATTACGAAAGGAACTTTTTCTTTGTGCTTAAAATTCTTAAATTGAATAATTTTTTCATTTTCTTTGGGTAATGTAATTTTTGATTCATTTACATTTTTACACAAAACAGAATGCTTTGTCAGTGTATTTTCGGATACGAAATAATTTAGACAACGATCACATAAATATTTTTTATTTCTTATGTTACCTAATTGTTTGTTAAGTAATCGTGATAAATTTGTAATCAGGCAAAAATGGTATACATGTTTTTTTGAAATTATATCAAAATGATTATCATCACTTTCAGAGTTATCATTATCAGTGTCAGGTATTATTAATAAATTTACACGAGGGGTGAAATCAAATTTACTTAGGCTCACGGGTAAAATTTCAGTTTTCGTAAATGTATATACATTAATCGATATATTATTGAGCGCTTCAAATTTTGGAATTTCCCTTAATGTAATGGGAAAATTAATATTATCATACTTAAGTACCTTACTAAAATGTGGATATGATGATATTCTATTTTTATTGTGAAAAGATTGAGCCGGATGAAGAAATGCTACAATTGACCACAAAAAACAATACTGATCATTATTTTCCAAGTTCAGTACAGCTTTTTTCTTGAGAATAAATTTTGGTAATTTTATTTTTATTCCATAATTTATTGGAGAATAATTGTTGATATTAATTTTTAGTGATAAAATTTCAAATAAAGCCCAACCTGAATCTCTCTCCTGAAATTCTTCTAATTTATGAATAATTTTATCAATTACATTTTCATGATACCACTTTTTTAAATTAGTGTTATGGTCAATAATATTATTTCTAGTGTTAAAATGTTTTATTTCAGTTTCTCCATCACTCGGTTTTATAAAATTTCCATAGAAAATAACATTAACTTTTAAGAGTGACTTTTGTAATTCTTTTTTTATTTTGATTGAAAAACTTCTATAGGAACGTTTAAGAAAATGCTTAGGATCTTTAGCACTCAAATTCGTTATAACACCAGTCCTTATTCTATTATTGAAACATGATTCAGTATCTTCCCAGACTAAATGCTTTTTTAAATTACTATTTGGTTTAAATTTACATTTTTTTGTATGCTTAATTGTTTGCTTATAATATTTTAACAATGCTAAATTTGCCTCCAAATGAGAATAGTTACCAATATTTGCATCTTTATTGTTTAAAATTCTTTTAATTAAAACTATTTGTTTCTTTAAAATATTAACCCATTTCATAAAATCATTTTGAGTTTTTAAATACCGTTCACCTTTTTCAATTTTTTTTAAAATATCTTGAGACAATTCTATTATTGAATTCATTATATATACAAAATAAATTACTTACCTTTCAGTTTGTTGGTATGATGATAATTATTTATTTCTTCTATTTATATAGGGGAAAGAAAGAAAGAAAAAGCCTTGAATACAAATTTAACCGCAATGAATATTTTCCTGTGATTCTTGAAATTTAAATAATGAAAAATAGTTTTCGTTACTCATGGAAATCTAAACCGCGAAGAGATAATTGAATAATCGTAATTACTGGAAAACATTTCTCTGTGATTCTTTCATTCCTTCGGGAAATATAAACCACAAAGAGGTAATTGCATAATGAAATACGTCATTAATAGCAGTGAATAATTAGATTTTTCTGTATATAAAGCACTAGCATATGTTCAGAAAATTATCTTCTACCAAAATCATCATCATCATCATCATGGCAAACCTTCCGTGCACATTGCTACTTCAAACGAAGGAACCCTTTGAACTAACTCCTAAAATGTTAGTTGTTATATGTAAACAAATATTTAGGTAAGTTTTATTTTTGGTGTTTTGGTATCAGTCTAGTAAAATCTAGCATTAACTTTCTTTTGTTTTATGTTTTTGTTTAGATTTGGGGTAAAACAAATTGCCGAAAGAAAACATAATCAGGTTAAAATTTCGTTATCCTATACCCCAAAGGGTGATACAATTAAACGGAAACTGGGGAATCTCCCAGTTAATTGTTTACGCTTTTGTGTAGAGAACGAGGAAGAGATGCAAATTCTGGAAAAGGCTGCATCTAAGTACGTCTTCAACATCAGCGAAGATGACGAGTTGCTGGCCCTGGCAGAAGGAGAACCAAAATCAAAGAAAAATAAAATAACGCCCGCTCGATACACTGATGATAATGATGTAATAGAACTAGATGAAGAAGAAGAAGAAGTAGCAAAACCTACTACATCAGGTGCATCAGGAAAGAAAATAGCGTCTCTTCGAAACCTAGTTGCTGAAATGGATGATGATGATGATTTTGATAGTCAAAAGTTTCATGTTCTCGAATTATAAAATAATGATTTTGATAGTCAAAAGTTTCATGTTCTCGAATTATAAAATAAAATTCTGTATCATATATGTTTGTTTTTTTTTATTTACCCTGAGCATTAATTAAAACAATACAAGGTATTACTTAAAAAAATAAAACAAGATTTTAAAAATAACCATTTTATTAAAACATACACTTCATGAAAGTTTTTTTTTTATTATTTATTTTTCCATACACGATCAATTAAATTCTTATTATAATGCTTAATTCCAATATATTTGGCACTTTTTTGATAAGAACATGGTATACATTGAGAATTAGCAATTTCAGTTTCTCCTCCACATTTTGAACATTTAAATTTTACTGGTACAGGCATTTCAAACGGTTTTGGTGAAATAGTTGCGATGACGTTGTAAAAATTCTGATGAAACATTTTGATGTATTGGAATATAATCCCAATTCACTCTCTCCTTAAACTCTTGAATAAAGTCTTCTGATAAAATTTGATATTTTGATATGCGATCCCAATCAACATTGTGTTTAAATTCACGAATAAAATATTCTGATAGAAATTGATATTTTGAAATTTCTATCCATTTAACGCTATTGATAAACATTCTGATGAAGTCTTCACTTAGTTTTTGAAATTCACATATTTCATTCCAGTCCACATAATATTGATATTTAATAATAAATGATTCAGGTAGTCCGGGAAATTGACTAATTTCTTTCCAATCGACTACTCTTCGTGACGATTCCATTATATTGCTTGTAGTAACGCTGAAGAACTAATGTTATAATGCAATATACCATCCTTTTATATACCACCAGTTTAGGGATTACATAACTCGAACAACATTTGTTTGTGGATTATATCTTACAAGACAATCATGAATAATAAGACAATATGCTGTTGTATTTGCAGGTACATTTTCACTTGTTTCAAATTCCAAACGTATATCTACACTACCGGACTTTAAACTTTCATTTTGATGACTACAATCAATTGCAACCATGGGACATCTCTCTAAGAACTCCAAATGATCCAAACAGGGTTCACAAATTGACTTGTATTCGAAGAATTGTTGAAACTGAGCATACATTTCATATAAAAGTGTAAATTGTTGTTTTTTAAAATCCAAGTTTAAATTATCATACGGGTAAACTTCAGAATTTAAATACAATTTTAAATTTGTTAAATTACAATGATCAAATTTACTCATATCTTGACCAATGTTATTCTTCCTATTTGTTTGAAAGGCAACTACGACGAAACGAGGCTTTTCCAATTGATTTGATGCTTTTACATTCCATGTGTGTTTAGTGGTTTGTTGTAGTACAGGTAATTCGTGAAGTTCCCATTTTCTAAATGCTATTTCAATATCTTTTCCTTGTTCAATATATTTGTAGAGACGAAGTTTTTGTTCATCCGATACCTGAACATGAGGAAGTTTCCAAACAATTTTTCTCAATTCAATGGTTGGCTTATCTTCCTGATTTGTACTGATAGTTCCGTTTAAATCTGTTGCACTCCTGATCAAGACAATTTCCTGTCTTACGTTCATAAGAATTTTTGTATAATCTCTACAAAAACCGAATATATTTTTCAGTGGTATGCATACACTAAAATATCCTGATGTATTTTGAATTTTAGGATTTCCCTTAGCAATATCCCAACCGGCACTACGATATCGTTCACCTTGATTTTTTGTAAGCGATAAATAACCCATTATTGTAGAAGTTATTCCTACATTTCTTACTCGATCAATAACATGACCGCCCAGTTCAAATCTCATTTCATCAATCATAAATGCAACACCATTATTTATAAATTGTATTGTAGGTGATGGTGTATTATCATGATTAACTAGTTTTCCTTCAATCTGTAAAAAACTCTCTGAAGGTAATGTATTTCCATCAAATGTTTGAGCGAGTAATCGTATTTCATCTGAATTATTTAATGATGTATTTGCAAAAGGTGGATGGCTATGAAATTCACTTTTAATTATCGAATTATCCGAAATAGTATGACTTCCTACGTTTAAAATATTAAAATTCATTGTAACAATTTAAAGCCTAAGCTTAATAAAAATCTTTGATTTTGCGATGTTAATTGTTTAAGATGTCTGAACTGACTAATTTTATTTGATGATTTAAATGTTTTAATATGTGATTCAGTGTTGTATAAAAGTACCATATTTATAATAACTCTTTTAGGTGAAGTCTTACGGTGATGGTTTCTTTTTTAAAATTGACTAGCTTACCATCTTGATCGACTATTTTAAGGATAATTTCATCAATATACCTGGTATTTATAGGTAAATAAATAACATTAACAACTTTCTCAACAATTCGATAACCCGGGGGGCTTTGTGGAAAAAACATGTGTAACGTATGTCCATGATTATCGTTATTGTAAGAATTTGTAACTAAATTGCATTCAACACATATTGCATTTACTTTAGAAATATTTATAGGAAAGTCTGACAAATGAAGTTTATTGGCATCCAGTTTTTCACTTTTATATCCAAACAAAGATCCAATCGAATTCGCTTTATTAAAATATATGACTTCATTACTTTTAATCTCATATCGTAGTGTATTATTATTTGCTTTCATACGCAGCACAATAGTATTCTTTTTTTTCTTAGTTTTTTTATGTACAATGTCATTTTCATTTTTTACTTCACTCTCTTCAAATGTTGTAATAATTTGATTAATATTTTCTATTGACTGTTGTATATAGTTTTCCAAATCCTTAATTTCATATGAACCCTCAGGAATTTTTATTTGATATTCACCAATATGAAATATGTTGTTTGAATCATCAACATTTGGTATTGTATTAAATGTTACAAAATCAATTAAACCTAGTACGTATGATTTTTCATTATTTAAAAGTATAGGAGGATATATTTTAGAGGATAATGTAGAATCTCTAGCGGATAATGTAAACGTATAAGAACACATGTTACTAGTTTAAAGGTAATTAATACAATAAAATCAAAAATAGTTAAATAATTTATTTAAGTAAAAATAATAAACATAATTGCCCACAATTAACACTGTTATATGTTTGAAATGCTTCATGATTATAATATATTGTACAAGGACCATTTGATTGAAAATATCTGTTTAATTCATGGGGTGGATGTAAATTTCCGAAGCTGTCATAATAAATGATGGTATTATTATTTTTCTTATAAGCTGTCCAGTGAGTTCCAGGGTTATATTGACTATCTAAATTAATAATACCGTATTCAGTTTTTTTAATTTTTTTAGGTAAATTGTCTCTCATGAAAATACCTCGGAAATACGGAATATTAAATTGTTTTACATATTTAGATAAGTCAATATTTGTTAAAGGTCTATTATGAGGAATTATTGATGGTGTTTTGGTGGTCCTAAAAAAAGACCCATTCCTGTTTTGTAAGGTTTCAAATATAATCCTTTACCAAGTGCAATAGCTTCCATTGTTTTATTGTGACGTTGTGATTCTTTTAATTGTTCCTTTGCATTTCGAACACTGCTCACGGCTTTTGCAATTCCTGCAGCTCCACCACTTAATGCACCCAAGGCACTAAGTCCTGCAAAAATTGGAATTAATGGTAAAACACCTCCGGTTTTGGGTATTGTTATAGTGCGAGTAGCTTTAATATTTTTTTTTAATCCTTTTGCTATTCGAATTGCTATTCCGAGAGCTTCGCTTAATGTACTCGGTTTTTGAGTTATAATAGCTTGTTTAATTTTTGTTATAGCTTTTGAAAAGCATATTTTCTTTGATCGTTTAGAACACGTTTTCTTTGGATTTTGTTTTTTGTTTTCGGACGAAATTGTCATTAGTTTCTTCTTCATGTTTACCATACTGATTTCAATAAAGTACTAATACAATTCTTATTATAACCACTTATTTAAATTACATCAATTTTATTTTTTTTGTTGATTGTTCATCGGTATCACCATAATCATCATTATCATCTTCTATCAGTTTTCGTTTTTTAGGTTTTACAGCAATATTCAACGATTCATTCATATCTAAATTTGTTTGTTTACTTGGAGGATTACTAATGTCATCAATTAAATTCTCTTCATGTTTTCTTTTCTTAGTTCCTTTAACTTGTAACCTTGGTTTATTGTTAATTTCAGTAAATGATGATAATTGACGTTTTCTATTTATTTTTTTAGAGTTTTCTGATAAAATCTCAAATGCTTCATTATCATCAACATCCATATTTTCAATTTCATTTTTTGATTTTTTCATTACTTTTTCTTGTTTTTTTCTTCGTTGAGAAGTTTTAGGTTTATTGTTAACCGGTTTTGTTTTACCACTTTTTAACAGATCAATTGACTGTTCAATATCAGTAATAGATGTAACCAAAAATGATTTTGTTTTCTCTAATGTCTTTAAACATTTTCTCATTACATAATTATATTGTGATGGTGTCTTTGAAAGTCCCATACCTAATTTTAGTTTAGTTTTCATTGCACCTACAACAGCTAAAGCGTTCATTTTTTCACCTAAAGTCGCGTCTTTAGACTGATATCTTTCCTTTGCTTTTGCACTTAATATATGATCCGCTTGATGTCTGTGTTCTAAATCTTGAAATTGGTTGTAGGTAATATCATGATCTTTACATGCTTCATCCAATCCATTAATACCGCTGTCTCCGCGAGCTAATCGTTTTTCAAGTTTTGTTCCCGGACCACAAAATTTATAACCCGGTAAATGAAGTTCAAACGGTAATTTATTAATTACAGTATTAAGTAGACCGTTTCCTAAATAATATTTCATTATTGCACTTATTCTGTTTAACACTAGAAATAAAACTAATTTTTATATTATAAATACATTGATTTTATATTGAACATTATGAAATTCATAAAACAAGGAACAAGTTTAGAAATTGAAAATAACATATTTGAAAGAAAACAATTTAACAAACATGGTGTTCTGTTTCCACCAACTATTAGATGTATTATTGTAGGTCCGTCAAACTGTGGTAAAACAAATGTAATGATAAATCTAATTGATCATGAAAATGGATTGAAATTTGAAAATATCTATATTTACTCAAAATCACTGTATCAACCGAAATATGTATACTTAGAGAAGTTGTTAAAACCGATAAAAGGTATTGGATTGTATACATATAATGCAAGTGATGATATAATGCAACCATCCGAAGCAAAACCCAATTCAATTTTTATCTTTGATGATGTTGCCTGTGATAACCAAAATACAATTCGTCAATATTTTAGTATGGGACGTCACAATTGCATTGATTGTTTCTATTTAACACAAACATATGCTAAAATTCCTAAACATTTAATTAGAGATAATGCAAATGTTATAGTTTTGTTTAAACAGGATGAAATGAATCTAAAACATATTTATAACGATCATGTGTGTACTGACATGGATTTTGATAAGTTTAAACAAGTATGTAATTGTTGTTGGCAATTAGGGACGTATTCCTTTCTTACCATTGTAAAGGATTGTCCTGTTAATAAAGGACGATATCGAAAAGGATTTGATCAGTATATAAACATTAACTAGGTACTTTAGAATGGTATTTCCTAAAATAAGTTTCAAAGCCAA
Organism: Philonthus cognatus; assembly: GCA_932526585.2. Classification (NCBI taxonomy): domain Eukaryota; kingdom Metazoa; phylum Arthropoda; class Insecta; order Coleoptera; family Staphylinidae; genus Philonthus; species Philonthus cognatus. The sequence continues at coordinate 74,907,829 of OW052244.1, forward strand.
ACATCAAAATGAATGAACTTAAATTAAAAAAACGTCTAATTAATAAGAGAAAAATTATTCGAAATAAATTAAATTTGTTGAAACATGGCGAAATGTTACAGGAAAATTTATTTAATCCAATTACAAAACATTTAATTAATATTGAAACAAAATTACAAAATGGAAAATATGAGAATCTTATTCCTAAAAATGAAATTATACCAAAAATACTAAAAGAACCAAAACAAGAATTAAAAAACGATTTTGATAATATTGAAGATGCTATTAATAATGACGATGAAGATGATAACGAGGGTGATAATGAAGAGGATGATGATGATGATGATAGTGAAAAGGAACAACAATCTTTTATTGAATATACAGAACAGCATGATACCTTACCTAAAAAATACATGAACGATATGTTTTTGGATAAAAAAAAGAAAAATAATAAAGAATTTGATCACAAATATGGTGTACGTTTCAATAAAAATACAGAAAAATTTTCAATTGGAAATTCAGAATTAGATATAGATGGACGAGATATAATTATACAAGGTCGCAAATATAAAGGAACTGAAGGTTTATATGAACTTCTATTCAAAAGAGAGCCAAAAAAAAGTTATTCTCAAGATGATATACAGAATTATAGGAAAATTTTATTAAAAACAAATGCTTATAGACGAAATTATAGTGAACAAAACCCAGTTTCTGGAAATAGATCAAAAAAATATAAACATATTGTTGCTCCACTTCTTGGTAAGACAATCGCTGGAGAAGGATTACCACCGATGCTGATGAAAGTTACAAACAACAAAATCGATTATATACATTGGGACGATCCAAATGAATTAGTTGAAAGATTACGTTTACTGCTCGCATCACAATCAGCTGGAAATACCAACCACGTAAATGAAATAAATTCAATCGTTGAGGAATTACGTGAATCTAAAATTATTCAATAATGAATCATAAGTTTACAAGTAATGTCAAGAAACAAGTTGTTAATGAAATTCATAAACCAGCACGAATAAATTTTCCTCGAAGAAAAGTTATTTTAAAATCTTTGAATGATTTATTTCAAGCAGATTTAGTTGAAATGATTCCATATGCGAAACAAAATAAAAATTACAAATACATATTAATTGTTATAAATTGCTTTTCAAAATACGTTTGGGCATTTCCATTAAAAAATAAATCTGCTATTGAAGTAACACAATCTATGGAAAATGTTTTTAAACAACAAACACCCATACATTTACAAACTGATTTAGGGAAAGAATTTTTTAATAATCATTTTAATACATTAATGAAAAAATATAATGTAAATCATTACAATACATACAGTGAAAAAAAAGCATCAATAGTTGAACGAGTGAATAGAACATTAAAAAATATGATGTGGAAAGAATTTAATTTAAGAGGTAGTTATAAGTGGATTGACATTTTACAAAATATTGTAGATTCTTATAATAACAAAAGACACAGAACCATTGGAATGAAACCTATCGATGTTAAAGAAAAAGACGAGAAAAAATTACTGAAAACTACATATAATCGTATAAAGATTGTTGATTTCAAAAACAAAAAATTTCACGTTGGTGATCACATTAGAATTTCTAAAGTGCGTGGAGTTTTCGATAAAAAATATATGCCTAATTGGTCAACAGAAATTTTCATTATAAGGGAAATTAAGTTATCTAACCCCATTACTTATTTGCTAAAGGACACTAATGGAGAGGATATAAATGGGGTTTTTTATAAGGAGCAATTACAAAAAGTAAAATATCCTGATGTATACTTAGTTGAAAAAATTTTAAAACGTAAAAATAATAAAGTCTACGTGAAATGGCTTGGATTTGATAATACACACAACAGCTGGATAAATAAAACAAATATTGCGTAGGATCATTCTGTATATTTTTTAATTTTATTTTTAAATAAATTATACTTTTTTATATATATTTTTTTTTACTTACCTATTATCATGAATCTTCCTCTGACAAGTCCAGCCTTGACAAATCACATTATTGCACAACCTAGCACGAATTCTACGCAAAACAAGTCGTATCTTGTCAGAATTCTAAGAAATTGTATTGCGTCATCATCAAAGTCTACACAAAACAAGTCGTGTCTTGTCAGAATTCTAAGAAATTGTATTGCATCATCATCAAAGTCTACACAACACTAGCCTGGTACAGCTGCAACCAACCTTTCATTTCAAATTTGCCGCCTCTTTTACAGCCTAAAACCAAGTTGGTAACACTGGAACTGGTTGGTAAACCTGTTAGATTTTCTTCACAAATGGCAACCCTGTAAAAAAACCTTCTGGTCATTGCTGACTTCTTCTGTGCAGAAATAATTGTTGACTTCTTCTGTGCAGAAATATTTTGGCAACACTGTTGCGGGACCTTTTGGTCATTGTCGAAAACACTTCTTCAGCAAAAGAACAACTTCTTCAGCTACTGAGGTGACCTTAGAGGTCAAATCTTTGGTGCTTCGGATGGACAGGCCATCGACTGTCACAGAACCCCGCTAGCTATACTACTACACTGACATATTACACAGTTTAAAACGCACTGTTAAACTTTACATTGCATTAGTGTTTTGTACTGGTGGCGCATGAAGTAAAATTTCGAGTTTAGAAAAGCCTAAAAGATTGGTTTGGCCGCTCCGCGCTTCGCGCTACGCGATCATGCTAAGCCTGGGAGTGGAAAACATTCGTTTAAAGCTCCAAATTAAATTCTTTTAATAAATCGAGCATCAGCAAATGTACAACGTATGTTTATGTATACTTAAAAGAAAAATGTTCGTTATGAACATGTTTGGTGTTACATAAAACTCTCTGTATATAAATATACATTAAATATTTATAATTAAAATGTGTGGTCAAATTCACATATTTTACTAAACATTTTAATAATAAATATTTAATTTGCATTCATAAATCATAAATAAATGATAACATAAATGGTTACATTGGGTCGATTTTCATTAATCATTATAAACTATAAAGTCGCAGTACAAATTTATACAAAATTTTGAAGGGCCTCACATTTTCTCTGTTACAATTTATGTGACCTAAAGTAATTGTCTTTACATATTGATTAAAAAAGAAACATGGGAGCATTCGAATTTATAGCCAAAAAAGTTTGCTAAACAATTGTATAAAACATACATAATAAAAATTATCTTAAAGAATCTCGAAAAAGGTTTACTTCTAAAATATGTTTTGTATTGATTCAATCATTTAAGTAATAATTTATATTTATGTAAATTCCTAATCTGCGTATTAAGATAGCACTATATTATATAGCAGGATATCCCGTTGGCGATTAAAACGGCGCATAAATCAAAATCCCAATTAGTCGCACGTGAAATGAAAAAAAAAGGGGGCTCCGTGTAGATCGGTAACTCACGTGAACCGGCCCCTTTCCCCATATATGCCTAATGTCGCGCCGTTCGACGGGGGCCGTTTTTAATCTTTTCCCTCTGAAACCAACCCCCTTCACCCCACATACACACAGCGTATACGTGATCGCGTTCGTAATTATCTGGACAATAACAAATAGCCACAGGATGTTGTTTGAACGGGGCGCGCATTCCGGAAAAAAATGAAAAATAACCGTCGGCACGTTTTCACCCCTCTCTCGCTCGCTCTCACCTCCGATGTTATTTCATTTTTTCGCATCAGCAGTTCTTTTTTCCTGATTACGCAGCAGTCATCGGTTGAATAATTTAACAACAAAATGTAAAAAAATAGGGGTGGGAATGGAAATTGTGCATGGTTTTGAAATTATTTAGGGAGGCATATGTGGATGTCAGCGTTTTATTTTTTGTGCTGTGTCCGCTTAAAAGTTTTTCTTTCCTCTTTTTATGTAATAGAATTTTATTTGTACATGACATTTTGCTATACACAAGGAATTTTACTTTTAAGTATACATATTTCGATGTTCAATTTAAAGCTTCTTAAGCTTGTATTTTGCTATTTTCTATCATAGTGTAATAAACAAAATATCATAAACGCGAATCTTGTACAGTTTTGTATAATAGAAATAGGACATGTTCTATTTGGTACACCATGATAGAAAAGGGTATACTATTTTGTTGTACAAGAAAATAGTGTCGTCTAAAACAAGCTTTACGAATGTTTTCACTTCTTGGTTAAGCATGAAGTAAAACTGCGAGTTAATTTTCAGGCCATTATAAACTCAAAATTTTACTTCATACTTAACCCGGGAGTGGAAACACTCGTTAGATGCTTCAAATTGAATGCTTTTCAAATAACAAAGAATGCCTAATAGGGATGTTCGATATAAGCCGATATCTTAAAATATCGATATTTTTATGCAAAATAATCGTAATTAATTTTTCCGATGTATCGCTAATATCGATACCATATGATCGATATCGTTACATTCGATACTAGTTATTTATTAGATGCCATCTATTGTATTAAATTGCGAAAAAAAGAAACACATTTTACATAAAGTAAAAATCTACGTCGACGCAGCGTTATGTTTTGAAAAGAATTACCTGTGTTTAATGATGTGCTTTTCTATTTAATTCTATTTCTATTGCCGAAACGAAACTTCATTATAAATCATTGTTTTATACGCGTGGCGCATGAAGTAAAGTTTCGAGTTTAGAAAAGCCTGAAAATGTTAAGTCTTTTCTAAACTCAAAATTTTACTTCATGCTTAATCAGGGACGGGAAAACACTCTTTTGTGCAATATTGTTAACTTTGATAAACACTCGTCCTCTTAATTTAGAAAAAAATAATTGACATTTTCCTTTAGACACTTTATGGATCACCCTGTATACAAATAAACGCCCATCTTGTAGATCTCTTCGAAATGCCCAATGCATGTATTAGGGCAGCTTGGTGGTGTAGTGGTTAGAGTGTTGTACTGCCACGCCACGGACCGGGGTTCAAATACCGGCCTAACAAGTTGTCTGCATTTGTATAGGTTAGGATAAAAATGCCAAACACTCCGTCTTCTCGGATATGACGTTAAATGCATGTAGGACCCGTGTACTGCCTGGATGTTGCGTGCACGTTAAAGATCCCTACCGGTGGGTTGGAACTCCCACCGGGTTCGGCAAAATTCCCGGATAGCTGTAGACCTAATCTCCGGCATCATGATTGGCCTTAGCAGCGGAAATAGATGACGTAAAACCCAAAATAAAAAAAAAATTTAAAAAAATGCATGTATTATACTTTTCTGTAGCTCGAATAGTTTTTGAGTTATAGCGTTTTTTGTTAAAATTAAAAAATGTCAAGAATTTACACGAGTACGCTCGCTATATTTGTATTTTGCAAAAGTTAAGAATAACTCGATAACCAATGGTAATATAGAAAAATAGTTCGAATAAAAGTTTCAGATAATAAAATGTTTTTCAAGTTTTTTCATAGCCATCTTTTTTCTTGGAAAAAACGACAGTTTGTTGAAAGACTAGTAAAAACGTATAATTTTAACAAAATCATGGAATAACTTGGAATTATTACTGGAATTGGAATTTGTGTGTCAGCATTTTACGCGCCTGGCGCATAAAGAAAAATTTCGAGTTTAGAAAAGCCGGGCTTTACACAACTCGCAATGTTTCTTCATGCGCTAGGCGCGTAAAACGCCGATCTATCCCGAAGTTCAAAAACACACAAATTCCAATAAATAATATGAATTTCTAAGCCTGAAAATTTGGATTTGCTCAACCAAATCCAAATTTTCAGGCTTTTTTCAACAAGAAATTTTACTTTATGCTTAACCTGGAAGTGGAAGACACACGTTAGGCAATCGTCTATGGCTAATTTTATATATTAATAAAAGAAGTAATACAATTATAAATATTAACAGAGGATATGAAATTTGTTAATAATTCAAATCATGAATTTTTATAAAAATCTTAGAAATTCACCGAAAGCGTCAACATTATTAAAATCGACTAAAATCTTGAAAAGTTATAAAAAGCGTCAACAATTTGAAATACAAAGGTAATCTTGGATATTCACGAAAATATAAAAATATATAATATACCTAAATCGTCACAAAGTTAGCGGGAATCAAAAATTAACAGATTTTAGAAATTTACTAAAATTCATGAAAGGCATCAAAATATTAAACATTTATTAAATTCGTCAAAATATTGAAAATTTATAAAGGCGTCAAAATATTAAAAATTCATGAAAGGTATTAAAATATTAAAAATTCATAAAAGGCGTCAAAATATTTAAAATTAACGAATACCTTAGAAATTCACGAAGTGAGAAACTTGTAAAAATTAACGAAAATCTTGAAAATTTACGAAAACTGCTAAGATTTTTTAAAAATTTACGAAAATTCATAAAAAGTGAAAATGTTTTTAAAATTATATTAATTATTAAAAATCGTCAAGATCTTGAAAATTACCGAAAATCGTGAAGAATTCATGAATAATTCATAAAAATTCACGAAAAGCGTCATGATTTAAAAAACGAACTCGAAATTTCCGTTGAATTTTAAATTTTCTAGATTATCATTAATTTTAAATATTCCAATACTTATTATGACATTTCGTTAATTCTGAAAGCTTTAGCAGTTTCTGTGCATTTTTAGAACTTCCATGATTGTAGTTGATTGACGATTTTCCTGAAATTTAAATTTTTTTATCAAAATGTTGACGATTTTCATGAAATTTTAAGATTTTCATCAAAATGTTATGAGTTTTCGTGAATTTCTTGGATTTTCGTTAATATTAAAAATGTTGATATTTTTCATGACTTTTCGAAATTTGCGAGCTTCAATATTTTAAAATTTCGAGTTGAAAAAAGCCTGAAAATTTGGATTTGCACAACCAAATCCAAATTTTCAGGCTTTTTTCAACTCGAAATTTTACTTTATGCTTAACCTGGAAGTGGAAGACACACGTTAGGCAATCGTCTATGGCTAATTTTATATATTAATAAAAGAAGTAATACAATTATAAATATTAACAGAGGATATGAAATTTGTTAATAATTCAAATCATGATTTTTTATAAAAATCTTAGAAATTCACCAAAAGCGTCAACATTATTAAAATCGACTAAAATCTTGAAAAGTCATAAAAAGCGCCAACAATTTAAAATTCAAAGGTAATCTTGTAAATTCACGAAAATAAAAAAATATATAATATACCTAAATCGTCACAAAGTTAGCGGGAATCAAAAATTAACAGATTTTAGAAATTTACTAAAATTCATGAAAGGCATCAAAATATTAAACATTTATTAAATTCGTCAAAATATTGAAAATTTATAAAGGCGTCAAAATATTAAAAATTCATGAAAGGCATTAAAATATTAAAAATTCATAAAAGGCGTCAAAATATTCAAAATTAACGAATACCTTAGAAATTCACGAAGTGCGAAACTTGTAAAAATTAAAGAAAATCTTGAAAATTTAAGAAAACTGCTAAGATTTTTTAAAAATTGATGAAAATTCATAATAAGTGTAAATGTTTTTAAAATTGACGAAAATCTTACAATTTTAATAAAACCTTAGAACTTTATAATAATAATAATATCATTTTCTAAATTTACTAAAATTCATAAAAAGCGTCAGAATATTAAAATTAACGAAAGTCTTGGAAATTCATGTGTCAAAATTCTAAAGACTAACAAAAACTTTGAAAATTCACGAAAACTGCCAACATTTTTATAAAAATTGGCGATAATTCATGATAAGTAGCAATATTTTGAAAATTGAAAAAATCTTACAAATTTAGGAAAACCTTGGAGTTTTATGAAAAGCTTCAACATTTTAAAAATTAACGAATAGTTCGGAAATTTACGAAAATTGTTAAAAACTTTTCAAATTCTTAGCAATGTTCATAAATATTTGTTGATTTTAAAAATATTGAAGCTCGCAAATTTTGAAAAGTCATGAAAATTATCAACATTTTTAATATTAACGAAAATCCAAGAAATTCACGAAAACTGTTAACATTTTATTAATGGATATCGATAGCTAACGCCATCTAATGCTTCATAGTGGCATCGTCAGTGACACGAATGCACACAGTGCATATACAGATCACTGTTTCGTCCACAAACGAGCAGAATTCTGTTTGTGAAACCAGAAAACAAACCACACTGAAGAGGACCTTGAAGTCCGAAACGCGTCTGTGGGTATCTGGTGCCGGAATACTGAACACAAATTCAATTTTGATATTTGTTTTCTGGTTTCACAAACAGAATTCTGCTCGTTCGTGGACGAAACAGTGACCTGTATATGCACTTTGTGCATTCGTGTCACTGACGAAGCATTAGATGGCGTTAGCTATCGATATCCATTAATAGTTGGCTTGAAATAGTCAGAAATGTTCAGTATTCCTCAGCACTGGGTCGGGACCACACTGAAGATGACCTTGAAGTCCGAAACGCGTCTGTGGGTATCTGGTGCCGGAATACTGAACACAAATTCAATTTTGTTAACATTTTGATGAGAATCTTAAAATTTCATGAAAATCGTCAACATTTTGATCAAAAAAAATAAATTTCAGGAAAATTGTCAATCAACTAGAATCATGGAAGTTCTAAAAATGCACAGAAACTGCCAAAGCTTTCAGAATTAACGAAATGTCATGAAATTTAAAATTCAGCGGAAATTTTGAGTTCGTTTTTTAAATCATGACGCTTTTCGTGAATTTTTCATGAATTCTTCACGATTTTCGGTAATTTTCAAGATCTTGACGATTTTTAATATGATATGTTTTGAGTTTAGTAACATTACGATTTATTTCAAGCACGTTTTGTTTTCGTTTTCCTACATCAAATTCACTTTTTTCTTATCTTCAATCTTTATTTAACGGAAGGCCAATACATAAGTATAAACATACAGAGCAGTTAGTTAGAAAGTTATAAGTTGTGTGCCTTTGCAGAAAAAATATTTTCTATTTTATTCGACAATCATAGTAGCAGTTTATATCATCAAGAGGGCTTATTTACAAAACAAAATATACCACATCGATAGTAGTCATATTTTCATACAAACTGCAACCTAGTAACGAAATTTTTTACTGCAAAAAGTTTCTATAAGTAAGTTTTTATAGTTTGGTTATAACTTTAAAAACAAATGAGTTACAGTAACATCAGAAAGACGAGAGAGGGTTATAGAGCGGAAACGGTTAGAGATAGATCAATTTTCTTTTCGACATTGATTAAAATACAAAAAGTGATATTGGCTCACGAAAACGGTTTTTCAATATCCAAATAAAAAAGTTTTCCATATGTGGCACCTCCAAAATGCACCACCCTGTACAATACATAAATATACCTATTAAAGTGATTTTTTTTAATAATTAATAACAGTATATTTTTAACTTCTCATCAAATAACCTTTTAATAGGCGTTTCATATGAAGTAAAATTTCGAGTTTAGAAAAGCTCTGCTTGGAAGTCTCTTCGTGTTTTTCAATTTTTTATGTTGAAATATTTAGAAATAAAAACATTCTTCCTTTGGAACCGGATTAATGCATTCCTCGTACAAACAACCCCTTTATGGCGTTTCAGTGTTTAGTTGAGAGGATAGTTGATAAGCAACCCTAGGAGTGGACCTGTGCATAATGAATGGATAGGGGCGCGAGCGAAAGGGGCAACAAATCGTCCGTCCGGGGGGGCATTTACAATTCCGATGCGGTTCCGTTCCTCAGCGCCCTGTTTGTCTACGTCCACCCATCCACCCCCCTCTCTCTCTCTCTCTTTCTCTCTATGTGTGTTGTCCATTTCGTCGTCGGCCATAATAAATTTATTCGACCCAAATTGCGAGCCAGTTACGTGCACGCTCAGTGTATACCAATATACATGAAAATGTGATGTCGAAATTATTCTACGCGGATAATTGCAAGAGGGCTATTGCAATAACTAGATTATTATGGATTATGTGGTGCAGTTACAGGGCGCGAAAACGGCCTTCATTTTCGTATAACTGATATCAGTTGAATGGGAAAGGTGGGGGTTGGGAATGGGGTGGACTCGGTGCATTAACCCTTTAAAACAATCGACTCGGCTCTACGAAGTTAATGTTGGTATAAACATTACGTAATGGAGTTTAACTGTGCAACTCTGCAAATACGAGGGGATTAAATAACGCGTGGAATTATTGCTATGATTTTTGTTTGAAAAATGTATGCACATTTAACTCGATTTTAAAATAGGTACATTTTTATTGAACTCGGTAAACAAATCTTTACGATTACATTTTTTAATAGAAACAAACCAAAATATATATACAGTCAAAATCGTTTATAACAACACCGGCTATAATGTACAATCGGATACAAAAATGCCGGTCCGTAGAATAACGTATACAAAAAAACATAGATATTGCTTACAACGAACACATCGGTTAGAACAAACAAATTTGTGGAAACAGTGGCTGTTGGAACTATCAGTTACAGCGTACAATTTATCACGTCTTTCATTCTGTGAAATCAAAACAAATGCTTAATTGACTATAATTAAAAATAGAGTTCTGCTGCTCGTTCGTAGGCAAAACAGTGGCCTGCATGTACACTTTGTGTATGCTTGCATTAGATGGCATAAAATAATTAGATCACATCTTTAGTCAATTGCAAATTTGGTGAGAGCGCCGGGTTAAAATAAATTTCCAGACACATTCCCCATTTTACAATTGCCTTATTATGTATTTTCCAGCAAGGCCGTAGCCAGAAAAAATTGGTTGGTTGGTTTAGTGGTAAAAATATTGTTTTTGCTCTTACAAGGCCGTTTTTACACAAAAAAATTACCATATCATTCCTCAAGAAAGTCAGTGTAAGTTTTATTCATAATATGAATCTGAAAACGAGGTTAATTACTAGAGGCTACTATCAACCAATACACAGAAGTTCTAAGTTTTTCAAGATTTATTAAAACAGCAACGAATTTATGTTATTGACAAGTCAATTAATGTAATACCGACCACTATTTGAAAACTATAAGATATTGAAAAACGGTTAAATTTACATAGAAATTCTGTTTATGGGCGGAAGAAAAAGACAATTTCAGAAAAATGTTTACCATTGCAATTAAAAAAAGGTGATGTGTCCATCATAGCACTTTCTCCGTTAAAGATATGATGATTGAAAGATCAACAATATGGAAAAGTTGTTCAAATTAAATTTATTCTACTTTTATTATTATTATTCCAGAATTATTCACAAAAAAGAAATTCTTGCATTTTTCACTACATCTCGGTATATATTGATCAACATCACATCTAAGAGTTATATATTTTTTACTTTACTGTAAATCAGTGGTTTATACGCGTGGCGCATGAAGTAAAATTTCGAGTTTAGAAAAGCCCCGTGAAAATTTGTCTCGGGTCGCTGCGCGACCCTCGACAAATTTTCTACGCGGGGCTTTTCTAAACTCGAAATTTTACTTCATGCTTAGTCTGGGAGTAGAAGACACTTGTTAGTTTAAAATACATCACGACTGTTAAAATGAGTATCGTAACTGTCACAAAGAAAAACAATAACATGGCGAATACCTTAGAAATTCACGAAGTGCGAAACTTGTAAAAATTAACGAAAATCTTGAAAATTTACGAAAACTGCTAAGATTTTTTAAAAATTGACGAAAATTCATAAAAAGTGTAAATGTTTTTAAAATTGACGAAAATCTTACAATTTTAATAAAACCTTAGAACTTTATAATAATAATAATAATATCATTTTCTAAATTTACTAAAATTCATAAAAAGCGTCAGAATATTAAAATTAACGAAAGTCTTAGAAATTCATGTGTCAAAATTCTAAAGACTAACAAAAACCTTGAAAATTCACGAAAACTGCCAACATTTTTATAAAAATTGGCGATAATTCATGAAAAGTAGCAATATTTTAAAAATTGAGGAAAATCTTACAAATTTAGGAAAACCTTGGAGTTTTATGAAAAGCTTCAACATTTTAAAAAGTAACGAATAGTTCGGAAATTTACGAAAATTGCTAAAACCTTTTCAAAATCTTAGCATAGTTCATAAATATTTGTTGATTTTAAAAATATTGAAGCTCGCAAATTTCGAAAAGTCATGAAAATTATCAACATTTTTAATATTAACAATAACATGGCGATCTTATTATAGTTCAATACAAATTCGTGTCAAGTTAGCACGATTTACGTCAACTGTCAATATAGTTTAAATGTCGGCTACCGTCGACGTATGTCAACTGTTATTCTAGTCCAAATATCGGCTGGCGCCGACTTATATCACCTGCCATTATAGTCTAAATGTCGGTTGGCGCCGACTTATGTCAAGTTGACACGATGGACTTAATATCTGCTTTAAGCCGACTTATGTAAACTATTATTATAGTTCAAATGTTGGCTGCCGCCGACTTGTGTAAAATGTTATTATAGTCCAAATGTCGGTTGGCATCGACTTGTATATCAACTGTCATTATAGTTCAAATGTCAGCTAACGATGACTTATGTCAAGTTGACACTATGGACTATAAGTCGGCTAGCGCCGACTTACGTCAAGCTAAAAGGACACACTTATCTCAGTGAACCTAGTGATTTACAGTCATAAATTCATATTTTGACTTTTGTGACATTATGACTGTAAGTCACTTTGTTGACTGTCTTTTTACTATGATAGGATTTTGTCTGATTATGTCTCTATGGACTGTATTTCTACTATTCTGGTATTATGACTGTAAGTCACTTAATAATAATAATAATAATAATAATAATAAGACCAGACATAACACTAACAGACAAAGAGAAAGATATAACATACCTTATAGACATTGCTATTCTTAATACTCATAACATGCAGGCTACCTGGCAGGAAAAAATTAACAAGTACAAACCCCTGGCAGACGAAATTAGGAATATGTGGAAGCAGAAAGAGGTATATGTCTTACCTATTGTAATATCGTCAACAGGAGTAATACCAAAGAAACTGCACGATAGCCTCCTAAAAATTAAGCTACCTCCACTCAGCTACATTCAGCTCCAAAAGTCTGTAATTCTAAACACCACAGCAATAGTTCGTTCTGACCTCAATCTCCCTCCATAGCGATATGGACACTTGTTTTGGAAACCGTGTCCATTTACTCACCGTCAATTAAGGACGTGCTAAATTAAATAATAATAATAATAATAGCTTTATTCACAAAGTTAGTTGGCTGTCTTTTACCTTATTAGGATTTTGTTATTAAATCACTATATTGACTGTATAGGGTGCAGCATTTTAGAAGGTTTCTTCAAGTAAAGTACTATAAATATGAATGACAGACATAAACTAATATATACATCCCGAGCTCTTTTTTAAAGCTTATTTCGTGTGTCTAATCAAAATTTGTCTATCTTCAATTGTTTTTTCAATATTTTGAAATATTGAAATAAATTTTTTATTTAACAATAGATTGACATGCGGCAAAAACGTTCTTGCGACACTTTTTTTAGTAGAACATGCTGTTTATATCAGATTTTGTCTTAAATTCAACCTTTATGAGATATAACATAATGTTGTGTTATTTTAAATACAAATCATAGTTTGCCTTGACTTCACTTAAATACATTTTTTGTAAGTTTTCCAAAATTAACCTGGGAGTGGAAACACTCGTTTAAACTTCAAATTGACCTCTATTAAGAAAACAACGAATATTTGAAAATCTACAACACGTAATTGGGATATGTATACTCAAAAGAAAAAAATCACAAGAAATTATGATTTAAAGCTTTTCTTTAAAAATAAACACTATATAAAGGGTGATTCAATTTGAATTTCCACATTACAATCTAAAATATTTTTGACACGCCACTGTATTTGTCAAGGGCAGCGTGTGATTTCTCACCTAAAAAGTTAAACAAAAGTAGTCATGGAGCAATATACGCAAGAACAACGTGTTAAAATTATCCAAGCATATTATGAAAATGGCCGATCGAGGAAAAGTGCATTTCGTGCTTTACGTGAAGTTTGTGGTGCGCAAAATCGACCTTGTGAGAGGACAATTTGGAATGTGGTCCAAAAATTCGAACAAACTGGATCCGTAGCTATCAAAACCCCTCCGCGTGCTCGTAGAGGTCATTCGGAACAAAATATTGCCATTGTTCGCGAAAGCGTGGCCGAAAATCCAAGCACATCGATTCGTCATCGATCGCAGCAAGTGGGCCTTACGTATTCCACTACACAGCGAATTTTAACAAAAGATTTGAAGTTACACCCGTACAAACTCCAAATAACACAGGAATTGAAGCCTCGAGACCATCAACAGCGCCGTGTGTTTGCCGAATGGATAAGAGAACAAGGGGTAAATTTTTCAATGAAAATTATCTTTAGCGATGAGGCACATTTCCACGTTGATAGCTTCGTAAATAAGCACAATTGTCGTATTTGGGGATTAGAAAATCCAAGAGAGATTGTTGAAACAAAAATGCATCCTCAAAAGGTCACTGTTTGGTGTGCCTTTTGGTCCGGAGGCGTAATTGGCCCATTTTTTTCGAGGATCATGCGGAGAACTCTATTACGGTTAATGGCGTTCGTTATCGGAACATGATAACAGATTTTCTTTAGGAGCAGTTGGAAGATATGAATATCGAAGATTTATGGTTTCAACAGGACGGTGCCACCTGCCACACAGCAGGAGAAACGATACAATTACTGCGCGGCAAGTTTCCCGGTCGCATTATTTCACGTAACGGTGACTTCAATTGACCGCCGCGATCGTGTGATTTAACTCCCGCAGATTTTTTCCTTTGGGGGTATCTGAAGAGCAGAGTATACAAGAATAAACCGAACACCATTGCAGAGCTGAAACAGGAGATCAGACGCGAAATAGCCGGCATAGAACCTGATTTGTGTCGCAGAGTAGTCGAAAATTTTAACAAACGAATTACGTCATGTCACATAAGCCGCGGCGGTCATTTACATGATATCATCTTTCACACATAATTGTAATGAACTAACCTTAAAGGGCAAATAATTTTTTTTATATTTTTCAGCTTCTACGTGTTTTTTTAAATTATTTTTAATGTGGAAATCCAAAATGAATCACCCTTAACTACTCGCGACCTAAACAGTATGACATTGTCATGTAACGTCAAAATTTGACACAACTAGAAAAAATCATTGCAGATACACCTGCCAACATACTCTCTAAAAAATTCGAACCTCTCATTCCACATCAATGAGTCATAGGACATCTCTCCCGAATTCTACTATATTCATTATTTGTTAACTAAACCTGTATTCTATAATCAGTTTTAAATTTTGATTTATTTATGTGAGACATAACTGAGAACATATATCAATTTCCTAATATTAATACACCCTCCTTCCTGAAAACCAAGATGCTGGTGGTGTTAATCCCGTGGAAATTTCAGGAGATGACAGAGGAATTCGTAATTTACTCCCCCATCCTTGATTAATTACAGACGCACACCTAACTACAATTTCAGTCCTCCGCCCCCCGCCGCCTGAGACATGCACTAATTACACCCCCAAATGCTTGAATAATACACGCCTCAATTAGCGTTTGTTGTTGCAACAACAATTACTCTATTAATTCACATTCGATGTTTAATTAAGGAGTAACATTGAAAATTTTGTAAATATATTCTGGATTCATGAAATTAAAATATATAAACATGGGCATAAACTATTTAAATAATTTAATAGCTGAGGCTGTTACTTAGAGAATTTCCATATCAACACTTTTAGTAAATAACACACTTGAATGAAGCCTGATGTAGCCACTATGTGGTGAAACAATTGTTTCAGTGTCAACTAATAAACAGTAACATCTTAGCCAAGTTTGTTATTTACTAAAAGTATTTAAATAATGTTAGATCAATATAGTAGTCAATTTAAACGTTTATAATACATTACTTAAGCATTAAAATTGATAAATAATTAACACTGTTGTATCCTTTCTTCACACTTCACACACTTCACACTTTAAAGTGTGAAGAAAGGATACAACTGTGTTAATTATTACTTTCCCCCGTATGTAATACAAAGGGAAAGTATTGTTTTCGTGAAAATTTTCGAATCAAAAATTTTAGCGGAAATATCCGTTTTGAGGTCCCCTGAGTCGAATAAGACCATTTTTGAAAAATGTCTGTCTGTCTGTGTGTGTGCGCTGTACCGCAAAAACCGCTAAAGATATCGAGATGAAACTTGAAACTTAAGCTTTTTGTTACAATCGGAAGAACTGAAAAGCTTTTGGTGAAAATCGGAAAACCGGAAGTGGTACTTTACTCTTAGCGTTTTTCAGTTTTTTCAGATTTTTTCAATAAATGTTCATCAAACAAAAAATTCTTTCAAATAAAAGTTGTAGATAATAACAAAATGAAGATGTATTGTTCACTTACTTTTTGTCATAGCACTCTTAGTTTTTGAGATATTTAATAAATAGTGTTTTTTATCTAGTCATTGGTTTGTGTCAGTATGTGTTGATCCAATTGAAAAATGTTTCAAATAAAAGTTATAGTTATCAAAAAGTTGAAGACATTTTGAATGCTAAAAATATTTTAAAAGTGATTTAATACGCAATTTACGGGGGAAAGTACTATGATGGACACATCACCATTTTTTATGATTATACTCTTCACGAAACTCAAAAACAAATATCCATTAAAATTGAATTTCTGGTCAGTTTCCAGAACGTTTGGGTAACTCACAGATGCGTATTGGACTATTAGGTCGTCATTAATTTCCATACCACACTGATAAGGACCTACACGTCTTGTACAATATGCATTGAAAATTGAGAAATTACTTAAACGGTATACATGGTGGCGACCAATTTGAAATGTTAAATAAATTTTTTTTCCCTGACCCCTTCAAATAATTTCATATAACCAAACTAATGCCCGGTATTATAAACGATTAATAAATCATTAGATAACTATTTGTGGAGTAAATTTATTTACCTAGTAAACTAATAGGAAAATAAAATTGCGTATTATAAAGCAAACCTACCAAATAAATAACAATTCTAGAAATACATAATTTAATTAGTAGATTACAGACCGAAATTAAACATTTTCATTGTGGCCATAGCTGGAACCCCCAATTTTTTAAATTGAATTGTCAATATTTCAAATTAAATAGTCAATAAAATTGGAAATTTAGTATAAGTCCTTATAATTATAGAGAATAACCGTGGAATAGGACAGGATTACACAGAACAAGAAAAAGAAACCTTATTAGAAATTATAAAAGTCTTAATCGAGTGTTTTCCACTCCCAGGCTAAGCATGAAGTAAAATTTCGAGTTTAGAAAAGCCTGAAAATTTGGTTTGGTCGCGTAGCGCGAAGCGCGGAGCGGCCAAACCAAATTTTCAGGCTTTTCTAAACTCGAAATTTTACTTCATGCGCCACGCGTACAAGACACTGATTTCAAGTGAAGTTTACTTGTTCACAATATTTTAGTGTTTTCAGTGTTAAATACGCGTGGCGCATGAAGTAAAATTTCGAGATTAGAAAAGCCTGAAAATTTGGTTTTGTCGCTCCGCGCTTCGCGCTACGGGACCAAACCAAATCTTCAGGCTTTTCTAAACTCGAAATTTTACTTCATGCTTAGTCTGGGAGTGGAAAACACTCGTTTAAAACTTTAAATGGAACTAATTTAAAAAAAGCGTATGCATAAGTATAAAACAGTGAATAACCGTGGAATAGGACAGGATTACACAGAACAAGAAAAAGAAACCTTATTAGAAATTATAAAAGTCTTAAACCAGTGTTTTCCACTCTCAGGATAAGCATGATGTAAAATTTCGAGTTTAGAAAAGCCTGAAAATTTGGTTTGGTCGCGTAGCGCGAAGCGGCCAAACCAAATTTTCAGGCTTTTCTAAACTCGAAATTTTACTTCATGCGCCACGCGTACAAGACACTGATTTCAAGTGAAGTTTACTTGTTTACAATATTTCAGTGTTTTCAGTGTTAAATACGCGTGGCGCATGAAGTAAAATTTCGAGTTTAGAAAAGCCTGAAAATTTGATTTGGTCGCTCCGCGCTTTGCGCTACGCGACCAAACCAAATTTTCAGGCTTTTCTAAATTCGAAATTTTACTTCATGCTTAGCCTGGGAGTGGAAAACACTCGTTTAAAACTTTAAATGGAACTAATTTTAGAAAAGCGTATGCATAAGTATAAAAATCCCTGGTTATGTCTGATTTGAAAAACTCCAGGTCTTCGACTCCTTAGAATGTCTTGTGGTTCGAATTAATCACTGTCAAGGAAGATACTATAAGCGAACTTAAATCTGACACGGATGATATGATAACCGTAATGAAATTAATAAATACAAGTAGTAGAATCTAAAGTAATTATAATAATATAATATAATACACTTTTGATTTTTAACTATCAAATTATTTAGAGAATAAAATTTACTTGGTGGAAAAACAAACAAATAATTTACTGGGGAGATTTATTAGCCAAATAAAGTTATTTTGTGTTTATAATACCGAAATCCTTTGGATAAATTAATTTATTCCTAAAGTAAATTTAATTTAGGGAATAAAACGTTTTATAATACCGGGCATAAAAAATGTATATTTTGAATTTCACTTTAAATCAGTGTTTTGTGCGCGTGGCGCATGAAGTAAAATTTCGAGTTGAGAAAAGCCCGAATTTGGATTTGGACGCTGCGCGTCCAAATCCAAATTCTTAGGGCTTTTCTCAACTCGAAATTTTACTTCATGCTCAGTCTGGGATTGGAAAACACACATTAAAATTACATTGCGGACTTGAATTGACCGTCGGATGGATAACTTTTGTTTGGTGATAACATATACAAATCGTATCGTTTGTTTTTCTCTGATTTCGTAATTTTCGCAAATTTCAATGTTTTTTTTACGTTTTAATACATTTTAAGATATTTAACATTTCATTACTATTCGACAACTTTGACACTCGGTATGTTAGTTTAGATATATGTCGACTGAATTAATAAACGTTATAAATAACATTGAGTGCTAAAATTGTCGATAATGACAAAAAGAAAGTTGAAATATGCGAAAATTGTAACAAATTTAAAAAAAATGTATAACTAAGAAAAATAAATCAATCAATCAAAAAATGCATTGATGCATTGCGTTTGTCCATGTTATTTTGTTTTTTTCCTACCAATTATGACTGATAATAATAATAAAGTAATTTGTAACAAATGCAATAAACCAGCTGTTAAAGCTCGCATTACATATACTTGTTCGGCCTCATACCATGCCAGTTGTTCTTTACGCGGTAAACCTAAATTCTTTAACAAAAATGATAATGGGATGAAATCTGGTTCTAATAAATCAATAAATAATTTATCGCACATTATTAAGGATCTACAATGAACTGTAGCGTCACTAGTATTCAACTTGGACATGCTAAGAGCTGAGATATCAGAAATTAAATCACTCGTACTAAATGTTGAAAGTATCAAGGCCCAAAATATTATTCTAAAATCTATAGTCAATAATCTAATAGAAATAATTTCTACATTAAAAAATAACCCATTAACGCCAAATTATGCTGCAGATGATTCTTTTTTAAAGGAAATCAACGATCGCAGGTAAACAGAACAAAATCTAATATTTTTTTAATTTAAATGAATCACCAACCCGACACCATATGGTAAAAGGGAATACTGATTATATATATATATGAATCACCAGCAACTGATTCTGACACGTCTGAAGACCGGTCAAAATTATTGTTATTATTAAAACCCATCTCAATGCGCGTCCAAATCCAAATTCTTAGGGCTTTTCTCAACTCGAAATTTTACTTCATGCTCAGTCTGGGATTGGAAAACACACATTAAAATTACATTGCGGACTTGAATTGACCTTCAGATGGATAACTTTTGTTTGGTGATAATATATACAAATCGTATCGTTTGTTTTTTTCTGATTTCGTAATTTTCGCAAATTTCAATGTTTTTTTTTTACGTTTTAATACATTTTAAGATATTTAACATTTCATTACTTTTCGACAACTTTGACACTCGGTATGTTAGTTTAGATATATGTCGACTGAATTAATAAACGTTATAAATAACATTGAGTGCTAGAATTGTCGATAATGACAAAAAGAAAGTTGAAATATGCAAAAATTGTAACAAATTTAAAAAAAATGTATAACTGAGAAAAATAAATTAATCAATCAAAAAATGCATTGATGCACATATTAGATATTTTTTTATTAAATTAGGCTTAGTAGCTTTTTAAGATTATAATATCGTTTTTTATTAATTTCTAAAAACGTTATCTTTTTCGTGAATATCCACAATTTCTGTTAATTTTTCAAAATTCTAACAGTTTTTACCGATTTTCGTTAATTGTTAAAACTTTAATACGTTTCCTGAATTTTCGTGAGTTTTTTTTTATCTTGGTAGTTTTCGTTTAATTTAAATATGGCAGTTCATTTATGAATTTCGTGAATGTAAAAGTTTTTAGTCAAATTTTAAAAACTATGCACATTTTATAAATTTTCAAGACTTGCTTTAATTTTAAAAATTGTAGCAGTTTTCCAAAACTTTTTAGATTTTCGACGATTGTTATAGTATTTAACATTATTAGCATTGTTAAAACGGTTTTTACTGGCGGACAGAAGGATATGACTGGCGAGTCGCTAGACGAGCCAGTCACCTTCTGGAGCCAGTAAAACCCGTTAACTTGCGTATATTGTTATATATTTTATTTGTCAATCATTTGTAATTAATTAAAATACATTTTTTTATTTGTCTCTCATTTGTAAACGTCAATTTATCAATAGACAGTATTAAACAAGTAAGGTTATGTTTTCAAACTACTGACTTGTAAAATTTTAACAAGTCAGTAGACTAACTTGTTAAAATTTAACAAGTTAGTACTGGAATAGTAATTTATAGTTTTTCGTGAATTGAATTTATTAAAGAAAAATACAATAAATACTATTATTCTTAAAATAATAATTAATTTAATCAAATAAACAACATAAGTATCCACGGAAATGTTTCATAACTTACTACATATTTTTTTGTAATTCCAATTTGATTAAATTTACCAAATAATTGTATTTTAATTAATTACAAATGATTCACAAATAAAATATACAACAATATACGCAAGTTAACGGGTTTTACTGGCTCCAGAAGGTGACTGGCTCATCTAGCGACTCGCCAGTCATATCCTTCTGTCCGCCAGTAAAAACCGTTTTAACAATGCTAATAATGTTAAATACTATAAAAATTTTCGTAAATTTACTAGATTTTTGTTAATTTTGATAATTTTGATACTTTGCGTTAAATTCCAAAATATTTATATACAACGGATGTGAACGTCACAAATAATACGTTATTAGGATTTCTTTAAAAACATTAACGCTTGTCGTAGGTTTCTAAGATTTCTTTAATTTCCAAAATTCTAATGGTTTTTCTGAATGTTGTATCTTGTGTTGAATATTCATTCCTCTGTACTTCATATGTTTTACCTCCCGTGGTCTTCTCTGTTTTGTCTTGTATAAAGTCTTCACAATAGACCCTGTGAAGTGAAACGTGTGTCCCTGTTATTTTGTTTTTTTCCTACCAATTATGACTGATAATAATAATAAAGTAATTTGTAACAAATGCAATAAACCAGCTGTTAAAGCTCGCATTACATATACTTGTTGTTCGGCCTCATACCATGCCAGTTGTTCTTTACGTGGTAAACCTAAATTCTTTAACAAAAATGATAATGGGATGAAATCTGGTTCTAATAAATCAATAAATAATTTATCGCAGATTATTAAGGACCTACAATGAACTGTAGCGTCACTAGTATTCAGCTTGGACATGCTAAGGGCTGAGATATCAGAAATTAAAACACTCGTACTAAATGTTGAAAGTATCAAGGCCCAAAATATTATTCTAAAATCTATAGTCAATGATCTAATAGAAAGAATTTCTACATTAAAAAAATAACCCATTAACGCCAAATTATGATGCAGGTGATTTTTTTTTAAAAGGAAATAAACGATCGCAGGTCAACAGAACAAAATCTAATATTTTGTAATTTAAATGAATCACCAGCAACTGATTCTGCCACGTCTGAAGATCGGTCAAAATTATTGATATTATTAAAACCCATCTCACCTTCGGTTAATCTCATTAAATTATTTCAACTGGGACGGAGAACAGACAAACCACGGCGTGTTAAAGTTGTCTTTCAAAATCGTGGAGATTGTTTGAAAATTCTGAACAATAAGAAAAAACTGTTATCAACGATAAATGTTCAACCTGATAGTCCAATTATGCAACGCAATGAGCTAAAAAATATTATTAATGAACTAAATTCAACAAGAAATAAAAAATCTATGTATTCGGTTAGTCAATAATAGCCCCACAATAACACAGAAGACCGATCCTGCACAAAACTAGTTAAGGTTTATCCTAATACAGTACTGTCCCTCTTTTATCAAAATGTCAGAGGCTTAAATACTAAAATAATGTATCGGCGTCAAATTATGATATTATTTTTATAACGGAAACTTGGACTAAGGAAGGCGTTTTAAATACAGAAATATTACCTGATTGCTACGATGTATATCAATGTGACTGTCCTAGTAGTAATCGAGGAGGTGGAGTATTAATTGCAACAAAGAATACGCTAATTGCTGAACAATTAAAAATTCATACCCCTTTAAAATCGATAGAAGTGGTAATCGTTAAAATAACTCATTCCTCTGAATTTTTGGTAGTCATCTGTATTTACATACCCCCTGGCTCAAACTTAGATGTGTACTGTAGGCTATACAAAGCTTTAGAAGATTTACATTACCAATATGATTAAGTCCTTATTCTTGGAGATTTCAATATCAGCCAATACTATAATTCTGAGAAGGTATCTGATGCATATACTCTGGATTTACATAACTTTCTGGAATTCTGTGGTTTTACTCAACACAACCAAATTTTGAATAGTAACGGCAAAATTCTTGATCTTATTATTTCCTCACATAATGTTGCATGTGAAACCACCGGAGAACCAGATTCGTTAGTTACTGAAGACCATCACCATCCTTTCTTACGGTGTGCTATATCAATTACAACTTATAATTCTGATAAATTTATTTCAAGTGGTTCTAGGAAATATAATTACAGAAAAGCCAACTTGCCGAACTTATATGAAGATATTTGTTTGTTGGAATGGGATTCACTTTATACGTTAGCAGTTGTCGACCAGAGCTGTGATTGTTTATGTTCTCATCTATATAGTGTCGTAGATATGTATGTCCCAAAACTCCATAAGAACAAAAACATGAATAATTATTCACCATGGTTTAATAACGATATTATAACTGAATTAAAACCTAAGAATAAACTTGGATTGAAGTATTTTAAAAATAAAACAAATTCTATTAAATTAAGGTTTAATAAAGTACAGCAATCTGTAAAACTAAAAATACAATATGCTCGTGATAATTATATTAAAACGACTGAAAGGATATTGACTAACGATCCAACTAAGTTTAATATTAACTTAATAAAATCTTCAACAAGAATTCCTGGAACTATAAACCATAGGGATTCAGTGTTAACAACTTCTAATGCTATTGTTGATGGATTTGCGACCCATTTCAGTTCTGTTAACAGTACTACTACTGGCCATGAATTGGATACGGATCTAAATACTCCCAAATACCCTCCATTTGAAAATTGTATACAGGTGAAGAAACTGTTATTAAACACACTAAAAGATTAAAGGCCAAATTACCATCTGGAATTGATCTTATACCATCTTTTCTTTTAAAGATTTGTAGTGTAGTACTTGCCAAACCACTTGCTTTTATTTTTAATCTAATATGGGAAAATTTCCAACATCTTGGAAAAAAGTAAGAATTTGTCCGGTTTTCAAATCCGGTAACAAAATGAATGTTGAAAACTATCGACCAATTTCAGTACTCAGCAATTTTTCAAAAGTCTTTGAAAGTATCTTAAGCTAACATATTATGTGGAATGTGCGAAATAGTTTGTCACCATGTTAGTATGGATTTTTATCTCCGAGGTCAACTGCTTGCAATCTATTATTACGCAGATTGTATCCACCAACTTAGGTGACGGCTATCAAACAGATGTAATATATACTGATATGTCGAAAGTATTTGATTGTATAAATCATCAGGCATTGATAAATACGTTGAAAACATTTAATATTAATGACAACACAACAAGAGTTATAGAAACGCACTTGTCTGGTCGGACACAAGTGATGGAATATGAAGGTGTACAATCTTTCAGCTTTGTTGCCACGTCTGGGGTTCCACAGGGCTCAAATCTTGGACCGTTGCTATTTTCACTTTTTATAAACGACGTCTGCGACACAATCAGATCTTCATACCTTCTTTATGCTGATGATTTGAAGATTATCAGGAAAATAAAAAACGAACTTGTTTGTGGTATCCTTCAGGATGATTTAAATAATATTTGTGATTGGTGTGATATTAATGGTTTCTAATTAAATACTAATAAGTGTAGTGATATGACATTTTCGAGGAAAGTGAATACAATCTTTAACAATTATTTAATACGTATTAAACCTTCAGAGAGAGTTAATCGATTTAAAGATCTAGGGGCACTCTAAAATAATAAACTTATGTTCAATGATCATGTTGACAAAATTATTAAGGAATGTTATCATTAAAAAAAGCAGTAATTTTCTTCAGTGGATACATTAAAATCGCTATTTAATGTTTACGTCTGCAGTAAATTGGAGTATTGCTCTGTTATATGGGCACCGCAGTTTCATAAATACATTTTATCAATCATAAATTGTACTCAGACAGAACAATTAGCTACTCCAGTTTACTACTAGAATTCAACACAATTTCCATAAACGTTAGGCATAGGCGTATCTCATGCCTGTATCTGCACAAACTAGTTAACAACATCATTGATGATACCACTGCCATTGACTTAAAAATTCCCTGACTTCTCGTTAAAAATAATTTTCCTGACTTTTCCAAGACTTATTTTTTAAACAAAATCCAGTGACTTTTCTGGTTTTCCCGGTTAGTCGCCACCCTGTTATAGTGTAATGCACAAACACGATACTAAAATGTTGTATAAATAGATCAAAATGTTTATGCTAATAATTAGTTTTAAACTACTGATAATTAACGTGGCAACAACAATCGCGTGTGTTCAAACCAGGAGCGGATCCAGATTTTACAGTTTTGTTGATTTTGTGAATTTTTACATTTTCATCAATTTGTCCTAATTATCGCTCGTAACCACTGTTGTGATTTAAAATCATGAGCGTAACCAGAATGTTAACAAAGGGGCGGCAAAAATAGTCAAGATTTTGACCACATGGAGGCAAGAGACAAAATATATTGGGTTTGGATGAGAAAAAAACAATTTATTTTTACATATTTGCTCTTAAATAATTATCCAATATTAAAAAAAAATCACATTGATAAGTTCTTTCAAAAATAAACAACCAATAGAATTGCTCTATTTTCGTTTTACAGAGCATTCTACAAAAACATAGAACGTGAACTCCCGGAGGGCAATTATCACTGCTGATAAATGCTCCAATTGGCTCAAACTGAAAAGACCGCCGCTTTTAAATGATTTTAGTTAGTTCACATGATTTTTTAATGTTTGCCAACTTAACAAACATGAAAAATGCCATTCTGTTTCGGAACGAAAATATTACAGAATCAGATAAATTAATTGAAGAAACAACACTCATATACACAACAGCAGATATTTGGAACATTACTGAGGACATTTGCGGGGTAAGAAATTATGAATTATTTGAAATAAAACAACACAGTTGGGAGGGTTTCACTTTTATTGTTGAACACTGCAACATGTTTCACCACACAGTGGCTTCATTAGGCAGATGAAATAATTGACAACAGTGGTGTTTCTTCATTATTTCATCTGCCTGATGAAGCCACTGTGTGGTGAAACATGTTGCAGTGTTCAACAATAAAAGTGAAACCCTCCCAACTGTGTTGTTTTATTTCAAATAGTATTATGGAGTTTCATCATGTATCCGTCTCCTCAATTAAATAATTATGAATTAATTGTACATTCAATAAATAAAATGTGTTTTAAGTTATAATAATATATAACCAAATTGTACTTCCATGTATTCAATGACATTTTATCTGCCACATTCTTTTAAAGTTTGTCTACATTATTTGTATCCATATGCCTAAGATTATACGTGTCTATTTAAGAACTTATCTGACCGAATATACCTCGGGCAATGATTATTACGTAATTTTGTTGATTTCTCAAGTCTGTTGCTTCATATGATTGCCCTCATGGCGTCGGACAATTACCAAGGAACAGACTTTAGGGTTAAACAAAATTAAGGAGTAATTATGATTGCCCTTGGGACATTATAGCTGAAAATACTATGCTTCGCTTTATCCATATACACCCTATATGGATATAGGGTGTATATGGATAAAACTTATGAAATGTGTATTTTCACGCATGAAACGTCGGCTGCGGAAAATAGTTAAAATGATCATTTTTGATCTGATCTCAACAATTCTGAATTATTCCTTGAATTGAAACCTGAATAATTGCCTCACAAGAACACAGTTTATTATTGTCCGATTAATTTAAAAATGTTATACAATGAAATAGAATACCATTGTGTATTCTATCAATGAATCATTATGAACATTTTATTGTTAGAAATCTGTGTGTAATTGGGGTGATTTTATTGCATAAGATGTAGAATTACGGGAGCAAATAGCGGAATAGAGAAATAAATCCGGAGCAGAGGAGGAGAGGTCACGACCGTTTTGTAGGAGGTTAATGCATCGCGTGCAATTTATGGGGGGGCACAGAGTGGAGATGGGGCGGAAGGAGGCCGCAACAGAACCAAAATCACCATTAACACTCAATGCAACACCTCTTGTTATCCTCTTGTAAGGGGTGGATCCAAGAACTGTCCCCGCCAAATCCCCCCGCATTCCCAAGACAAATGGGGGCTTTTTCTGCGAAAGGGGGGGCTATTCATAATTTTTACAATTTATTTAGTCGAGTTTCGTGGCCAAAGCTTATGCTTTTATATTGCTTTAAAATAAGTTTTGTAGATCTTTTTGTAGAATATACCGCATGTCCCGTTTTAAGTTACATCATAGGGAATTACCATGTAGCAGAGCTGGGTAGAATTCGAATCATTGAGGATTCCGAAAATACCTCTTTCAAAATACTTATTTTAAAAAAGGGATTCGAGATCCAGGTTTAGTCACAATTTTTTTAAAAGATTCGTATTCGAATTGAAGGTGATTCAAATCATCCTAAAAGGATTTGAGATCCAGGTTTTGTCTCAATTTTTTTTTGTAGGAAATAAAACACGATCGTTTGAGAATTTTCACAGTTTTTAATGTCGAACTCTGTGACAATTGTTTCGCCTTCAAATTATTGTACTCTAACATACATCGGTCATCCTTCCGTCACAATAAAAAACGAATTAAAATCACACAATATATCAGTAGCCTTTAAAACTAACAATACATTACATAAATTCATTAATAATGCCAAAGACAAAACCGACAAAAACAAAAAATCAGGAGTCTACTTGTTAGAATGTGGAGATTGCCCCATGATATATGTTGGCCAAACCGGACGCAGCTTTGAAGAAAGGATAGCTGAACACCAAAAAAGCTACATTAACCATAAGACAACATCTACATATGCCAATCACCTCAGGGAACATAATCACAACCCCAACAACAACTTCAAAATTTTACACGGATGCGCTAAAAGCAAGAAATTAAACCTCCTTGAGCAACTGGAAATGAACAACTCAATGATCAAACCGACGTAAATAATTCACCACTATTAAATCTAGGTCTATAAATTGTAATGTGTAAAATTGTAAATGTCTTCATTAATTATGTCATTCTGTTAAATCATAAATATTATATTAAATTACACTGTTACGCACACCCCCTCCACAATGATTTAGTATATAAGCAACGATTGTAGTTTCATGTAATCATTACTCATCTGCCTGATGAAGCCACTGTGTGGCGAAACAATTGTCGCAGTGTTCGACATTAAAAACTGTGAAAATTCTCAAACGATCGTGTTTTATTTCCTACATATTATGGAATTTCACCAAGTAACAGCCTCATCTATCCAATATTCAATTTTTTTTTTAAAGATTCGTAATCGAATTGAAATGTAGGGGATTCTAATCATTCTAAGAGGATTCAAATCCTCAAAAATGATTCGAATCCGCAGAAAGAATTCGAATCCTCACAAAGGAATGGGATCGTCGCTATTACTCAGATAATACGCAGTTTTAGAACCGTTTTTAGATGCTTAAACAATCTGTGATTTAAAATTACCGGTATTTTATAATTGGGTAATATTACTGGAAACATAGCAACAATTTGTGGTTTAAAGTTAAGCATTAAACTTACTGTACAGCAAAAAAAATATGTTACCCCAAAAATTTAATGGAAAAAATATTGTTTTTACTTTTGCAGAACCGCGGGTGCAAACAAAAATTTAACATTTTGAAAATTTCGGGGGGGGTTTGAACCCCCATATTCCCCCCTGGCTACGGCCTTGAAACACACCCATTTGCAGTAAGGTCGAGAATCGCTCTGGATTATGACATTTCGTTACAATTCAAGTTTCAGTGATTGTACAAATAGTATACTATAAACTGGCTCTTACTGTGTTCAATAGTAAATATTATACTCAGTATTTAAAATAATCAAAGTTAAACATTAAATAAGTAATATATTTCTAATAGAATTAGAATTGTGAGAAAAACAATGTAACTTAAGTCATTCTTTCAATTTCCCTTCTTCTCATTGATGACCTTCTCTGATTAGCTAATTAAGAAACAAGCGAATAACCCCTACAATAAAACCAACCCCGCACAGCCGAAAATCCCTCATTAAACCCCCTCGCTCTCACTCGCTCCGTGCGTCGTAAATCCACTGTCACCGTCACCGCCAAGGTCCCTTAATTCGAGCACATTTTAAATATTGACGCGGGTGCCGCAAAGGCGCACGACTTTTCTGGTCACCCCCCTTTTCTTGACACATAAGGACAAGTTATGTGGCATTAGTATTCAGAAGGAATCCTCCTCGGGGCCCACCCAGAGAACACAATATCGATCAGCGAGCCGAGTGTGGCGCACGGGAAAAATTCCATCGCGCACTAATTAATCTAATCAGATTCGAACGGCGCCCTCGAAAAGAAAATGGTGTAGATAAAAATGGGGTTTAATGTTGGGAAAAGAGACGACTCCTCGTTTCTTGTTTAATTTTTGCGTTGTGAATAATGCGGGTTATGTAATTGTGGGTCTTTGCGTATGATTTATGTAATGTGGTGGATTTAAATTAAGCCCATTCTGATTTAGTCATCTAGGCTAGATGTAAATAGAGGGTAGGAGGTTTGGCTTGGATTCTGCACACTAGAGGGATCTAGTGGTTGAGGGTGGATTTAAAATTATATTACGAGAAGATAGAAAATGATTTCCTTTTTTA
Organism: Philonthus cognatus; assembly: GCA_932526585.2. NCBI lineage: Eukaryota > Metazoa > Arthropoda > Insecta > Coleoptera > Staphylinidae > Philonthus > Philonthus cognatus. The sequence continues at coordinate 74,937,270 of OW052244.1, forward strand.
TAAGTTATTGATACAATAAAAAGCCTTATATACAGGGATTTTTTCTTTGAAGTATGTACACTGCATATTTACATAGAAATATGTATAGTGGAATTCGGCAGAGATGTCCTATGACTCATTAATGGTGGTTTAAATTCTTTAGAAAGTATGTCGACAGTTGTATCTGCAACGATTTTTCTTAGTTGTGTCAAATTTTGACGTTACATGACAATATCATACTGTTTAGATCGCTAGTATATTAGTGTTCTTTCTTTTAGAAAAACTTTAAATCATAATTTCTGGTGAATTTTGTCTTTTAAGTATACATATCTCAATTACGTGTTGTAGATTTTTAAATATTCGTTGTTTTCTTAACAGAGGTCAATTTGAAGTTTAAACGAGTGTTTTCCACTTCCAGGTTAAGCATGAAGTAAAATTTCGAGTTTAGAAAAGTCTGAAAATTTGGTTTGGTCGCGTAGCGCGAAGCGCTACGCGGCCAAACCAAATTTTCAGGCTTTTCTAAACTCGAAATTTTACTTCATGCGTCACGCGTATAAGACGCCGATTTCAAGCGAGGTTTACTCGTTCACAATATTTCAGTGCTTTCAGTGTTTAATACGCGTGGCGCATGAAGTAAAATTTCGAGTTTAGAAAAGCCTGAAAATTTGGTTTGGCCGCGTAGCGCTTCGCGCTACGCGACCAAACCAAATTTTCAGGCTTTTCTAAACTCGAAATTTTACTTCATGCTTAGTCTGGGAGTGGAAAACACTCGCTCCCGCTAATATCGATACCATAAGGTCGATATCTTTATATACGATACTAGTTATTAATTAGATACCATCTATTGTATTGCCTAAAAGAAATAGTAAAAAATATGCAGGTTTTTGTTTTCTTTGAGAGTTAAACTAACTGAACTCATGAACGATCAGAGAAGTTAGTCTAATTTGTATCAAACTTAACTTAGCTTAACCGAAATGACTGTTGAAAAGATTAGAAAGCAGAGAGCTTAGAATAATTAGTCACTAGCCTAACTTAAGTTAACTCGGCATCTGACATCTGGATTTATTTTACATGCTCCGACACGTGGGGTCTGAGAAACCCCACTCCAAAAAATAATTTTACGTATGTCCATTAGGATTTTTACTTCTTAAAAATACCAAGAGTAAACCTATATCTTATAGTTACTTATAACTGTATGTCTTTGAGTTTACGTGAAATGATTATTACACATAAAACAGACTGTTTGTTATTCCTTATTTCACTTTTCATTATAAAAAAAAAAGTGAAATAAGGAATAACAAACAGTCTCTTTTATGTGTTATAGTTACTTGTAGAATCTAACACAAATTGTTAGAATACAACTTTCAATTTATTATAGACCTACTAGAAAAAAATCGATTTTAACCAAGTTCACGTAGTGAAACATTTTTAACTATGATTTTAAAAGAAATCACTTGGATAAATAAAGCGTTCAGAGCTAAAGTGGAACAAGTCCATAAATTATAAAGTTTATTAACACTAGTTGAACCCTAAAATTATTAAGAGGATAATTTTTATTATTGTAGTATGAAGACTAACTTACTTAGTTATAATTTGAAAATTCAAAAACAATAATTAAGGAGGCAATTCAATTTTAAATTTTTTAAAATGTACTAGACTTGATCCACTTTGGCAGTAAAATGTTTTTTATACATAGGGTCAATAAAATGAATTTACCAGTCAAAAATAGTATATTGTGTATCTAGTGCGTGAAGTAGACTTTTTTACACAAACGTGAAGATTGCGAAACGAGCGAAGCGAGTGAAGCAATCACGTGAGTGTAAAAAAGTCTTCACGCACGTGTTACACACTATACTTTTTCTACGACTACACGATTTAATAAATTCCATAACACAAACAAACTATTAACGTAAAGTATTTATTTATCTTTATAATAATTATTATTAATTGTTACAGTGCAGTTGGTTAGGTACATTACACCAGAACTTTCGTTGGATGTAGTATTTAGACAACTATTGTTATTATTATTGCTAATATTCAAAATTTTGTTTGAAACATCTTGCTTCTTTGTTATCGAATTTTCAACATAACTTTCTGCAACAGCAGAACTTTTCCAGCCTCCGTGCTTTTTTAAAGTTAACAGATCGGCACCAGCTTCAACTAACAGAGTTGCAGAAGAACGCCTAAAGCAATGGCCGGTATATTGCTCAGGATTTGGCAATTTTAAAAATTTTGCAACATCTGCGGGTACCTTTCCAATTTTATTAATGCCGATAACTTGACGGGTATATTTTCCTTTTTGATAATTAATGAAAAATTTCTTTTCAGCAAAATTTTCAGGGCGTAGAGCTAAGTATTTTCTGTAGTATTCTAAATGTAGTGTTACAGCAAATTTTCTTGAAATTTTAGTTTTAGTGTCTGGTACAACTATGAGAAGAGATGATCCAAAATCTTGAATATTCTCTACATTCAATTTATATAATTCGACTCTTCTCATGGCACCAGCAAGTCCAAAAATTAAAACGACCTATAGTAAGAAAATAAATAAGAATATTGAAAACTATGCTGCATTCCACTTAACTTATTTAATAAACATATATTATCGGGTGCTTCATTTATAAATTTAAGGATATGTTCTTTATCCAAAACTCGAGATTTCTTTGGAGTATATCCTTCACTTTTTCTCTTTAAAAATGATATTACTTTAGTATAATTACCAATGTTTACGTTATGGTTGACATTTATTGTACTCTTCAACATTGAATAGTGACTCCAAAGTGTTGAGGGCTGGAATTTTGTCGCCAGTTCTGCGAGATATGTTAAAATTACGTTTTCCGAAAATGAATTAATTTCATGTTCAGTGCGCCATTCCATGAATTTTTTATAAATATTTTCATAAATATCAAGAGATTTTTTCGGCAACAGCGACGAACTAGCAGCGTTTGCTGCCGCAATAATCCTTGGTGGGGTATTAGGCCTCTCGGGAGATAGTGATGTCTGCATTTTAACGTTCACCAACACACAAAACAGCACAAACTTAACTAAATGACATGTGTCATTTAAAAAATCACCGCCATCTAAAAATTGTTTACCGATGCTGAAAAGTGTATTGGCTCTTATGGCAGCGGTGCGTGAAATAAATCCCATAAGAATTGCATTGTACTTCACGCATCGGTATGAAAAATCAAATTTCACACATTTTTATCGATGTGTAAAATTGTATTTCACAAATAGGAGTAGAAAAAAACCTTTATTGGTATAATGCATTACATATTTACTAGCTACAACAAATTGTTACCCCCTCTCTTCCTCCTTTTTTTCCAACTTCTCCAGCGTCATTACCCTGGCTTATCCTCTCTCATCCATTCCGTCACTCTTCTATTCTCTCTTACTCCCACTCATTCCTCCTACACCCCCTCGTATTCCTCCGCCAAATGACTCCACGTATCCTTCCCCCGCTCACACATTACACACTCTTCCCCCATCCACACCTTCCTTCATCTCTCCCCTGACCCACACCTCGCCCTGGCCAGCATCACCCTTTCCTCCCTACTCCATCCCCCCTCTACCAAATACCTCGGCATTCTCCCATGCACCTGCCACCTCCCGTACCTATCGTTGTATTCACTCCTCTCTATACACCCCTGCCTTTCCTGTGCTTCCACCTCCTTCTCCTTCACCCACGCATCCACCTTCACTCCATTCCCCAGCCATTCCATCACCTTTGCCTCCGACAAACCCACCAGTAATACCAGGTCATAAAATAATCAAAAAACTTGGAAATTAAGCTTTAAATAGTGTCATCAAAGAGAAATTCGTTAATTTCTGATTCTGCAATTTTCTTATTCAGGGATGTGACAACTCTTAAAGTTTAGACATTTACACATTTTTGTAGACAAACTTACATTCGAGAAGCCAATATCTGCATTTAAAGTATTTTCAAACTGCAGTGTTCAAGGTTCCTCTTCTCAAACCTCATCCACATAATCTCTAACCACTTGACGGGGGTTAACGTACACTTTCCCGAATATATTTTCCCGAATGACTTTTTTCCCGAACGCCATATTTCCTGAAAATAGAAATCCCGAATCCCATTTCCCGAATCCAATTTCCCGAAAGGTATTGTTCCTGAATAAAATATATATTTTATATACAAAAGTTACAACAGATTCCAAAAGTGTCACAATACAATATTGTGGGCGATTGCACCCAAAAATTCGAGAACGCCTTGACTTCCCGCCGTACCGCCCGCGTAAGACTCATAATCGGCTGTGATACATTGAAGTTTCTCTTGACTTGTGAGCCACTTCTTCTTTGGCGCTGCCTTCACCATCCGACCCAAACTTAATTCCGCGAGCATTATTTTCGTGTCCGCTTGTTCCTTCTGAATTTCCTTCAGCGCGGAATACATCGAAGTCGGTAAGCAGTCTGTCAGGTTCGCAATTTGGTATGTGATGTTTTTGAGCGGTTGATTGTACAGTACGGAGTACTGCAGCATACTGGATAGTTTCTTTCGACGATAAGAGAGCGTACATAAGTGGAAAAGCAACGTATCCTTCGCCTCTAATTTTCTTCTTCAGGCCCAAAACAACAAATACTTGAGAAAAAATTATTGGGCAAACCTGAAACCAATAACTCCAGATATCAACCTAATACAACCTGGATATCAACCTAGGATGTCAGTAATAACCTTAAATGTTCCATCTAAGAACCATGTGCGACTTGCTATGGAGCTTGTTCAAATTTATTCCATTCGGGAAAAACATCATTCGGGAATGTTGATTCAGGAAAGTAGTATTCGGGAAAGTGTTTTCGGGAAATGTATTATTCAGGAAAAACGTAATTCGGGAAAAATATATTCGGGAAAATGTATTCGGGAAAATGGGCGGATACGCTTGACGGGATGTCCTTTATTAGTTTTTTTCCTGTTGACTATCATGTCTTCTAGTTTTTTTAGTGGATACAATTTCAGGTGTTATTACTTTACCAACCATGAAAGGCTTCTTTTAGTCTTGGCTTGCTTGGCTACATGAATCCAGTCCTCAGATGTAAAGATGTTTCGTGAAGATTCTGAAGTAGCTAATTCGTTTATTGAAAGTACATAGTCTGATGATGAAGCAAATAGTCCACACAATCAAGGCCGTAGCCAAGGCAAGGTTTAAACCTCCCCCAAATGCTACATTTTTGTATGTAAAAGCAAAATTAATATTTGTACCCCCTCCAAAATTTTTTAAACCTCCTCTGAATTTTTGTTCTGGCTACGGCCTTGCACACAATTATCTGAATCCATTATTTTGAAGTATTCTCAACCACTTTTTTGTTTGTGTACTTGTGCACGTGTACAAGTACACAAACAAAAAACACAGGCTTTGATTTTAGACTTGATCCACTTTAGCACGGAAATTTTATGATAATTTTTCAGGGCTAAAAACAATTGTTGCCATCTGTTAGAAAATAGAAATAGCTATTTACTATAGCTAACTATAGCTCTGAAAATATACACCATTAACAAGTATTAATCCGCAACCAACACAATTTATTACTCTTAGACTTGATCCACTTTAGCTCTGAACGCTTAAAATTTCACTAATATTTTGTTTTTTTCATGAGAATGACTCAAAGTAAAAACTAGTTAAAAAACCAAAATATTAGTGTTTTCTTTTAAAATCATATAATTTCATTAGGAAGTATGGGAATATGTTTTGACTCTTGGTGTTCATGCAAACATCCCAAATTTTAATTTAATTTTACTTAGTATTAGTGCTTCTATTCGTCAAATTAATTTGATCTTAGCGTAACTCAATCAATCAATTTATTAAGCCTGTTTATTGTGACAAATAACTTCTTTGTGAGGGGATAATTATTATTATTACATATAAAAATGTGAAGTTTTGTTTGACTAAATAGTTAACCCACCACGATCGTCCAGTTAACTTTTGAGCGACTTAAACCAGTTCAACTGAATGGTGCAACAGAAAATTTATGTTCAAGTAGTTTAAGAGATGAACTTGAGGTTTACTAATATGGTGCAACCGACCCTAATTAAAATATACTTACCTGCACTTTTGGTTGAATTTATTTTGAGAATTATCATTTTTATTAAAGGGTAAAGGGAGGGGGAGAGGCGTTGGTGCATGAGCCGAATGGTGGTGACTGCAAGGTAAATCGTTGTTTTGTAGTGGTTATGGAGTGGATGGATGTAAAGGTCCGTGAAAAGGTTGGAAGAGATGGTCGCTTCGCTCCAGCCGCTCGCTTCGCTCGCTAGGGTGCTCGCTTCGCTCGCACTTAGAGAGGGTAGTTGCTCCTTTATCCCCGCGAAAACAAATTTTCTCTAGCGCAATTTTTGGACCGAAAATTTGCTGAAACACCGGGAAGGCGGCCATTTGTTGGCTCGAAAATAATTTGCTGAGCACCGCGAGGTCAAACCATACCACCCTACGTTTAAACAAATCGTTTTGGGGCATATTAAGTCGGTAAAAAAAATAATCAAGAAAATCACGGTTTTAGACCACCCTGTATATACACGTTAAACTTAACAAATAATTAATTTTAATTGTTTTGTTTCGTCTTGTTTCATCTTGTCGGTTGCGGATAATTATTCGAAATCGAAATGTGAAAACCAAATTCCTCTATCGCAATTTTTCGACCGAAAATGTGAAGGCGGCCAATAAAAAAAAAAAGAAAAACATGTCCCAACACCGCTAAATTTAATCCTAGCGATCTGCGTTTAAACAAAACATTTTGGAGAAAAAATAAAAACCATCGATTAAATGCGAGATTTAGACACCCGGTATATATTTTTTTGAAATTTCAATTGCAAAAAAAAAAAATACGTTTCCTCGATAGAAAAAATTCTCGATAGATAGGTCGTGTTTCTAATGGAATTCTGAACACGATAGACGCAAAATTTTGAAAATCTATTTTTTTTTTGCAAAATCGATTAAATGCGATATTTTTTTTAATCGGGCGATTTGAGCGCTCGGAAGTGTCGCGTTGGAAAGCCCAGGTCAAATCCCATCGAAATTGTGCTATGCGCGACCTGAAAAAGTTCCGTGTGAAGCAAGACCAGCGTGTAAAGTATTGAGGTTAGGAAATCTTCCGCCCGGCGTAAAATTAAAAAAATGATTTAAAATAGAAAACGCGGTCGGATTTGAACGCCGCTTAGCCTAAGACACGCGGATTTTTTTTTCGATCCTGTGAAAATTTGAACTTTCTAAAATGAATTCTTCGATTTTTCCACTCCCGGTGACAGTCGTCTCCCATAAGAGCAATGTAAAAGTGGTTGCCATGGCGACCGAATCGCAGCCTTCTCGGATCAGCGCTGCTTTAACGTTCTTATTATGGGAGAAAAAATAAAAAACGAACATTATTAAACAATATATTTTCTCGAATTAATGGTTGAAAAAATTTAGATACAATTTCTCTTTATACTCTGTTCTTCTCGCGCGCGCTCGCGCGTTTGTGTGTATATGTACAGAAGTTAATAAATAAAGGAATGGGAGTACATTTTACTTACAATAATTATCTACAAATGTACACGAATTTTACAAAATGATAATAAAAAAAATCACTCATCACCACCGTCATCAATCAATCATTATCTATACAAAAACAAATATTGAACGATAAATGAAAACAGTACAAAAATGGCAGTAAATTATTTTCTCTCCTTTCCCATCACAAATAACGACACAACCGTTCATCAAGTTTTGACCTGTCGCTACTTTTGCGGCTTCTGTTTGTGATTCGCTGTAATATAAAATAATCATGTTAACCTAAGATGTGTAAATAATATAAACGAAAATATATACTAGTGTAAATATAACCATTAACCATTATGTAAGTGCATGCAACTCAATCAAACAAAAGCAATATTTATCAAACTACAAAAACTAATCTGTGGAATGCAATTTTTTGGGGGGATATGTAAGCACAATAAAAATTAATACAATTTTTGATTTAAAATGTTCACAATAACACTACCTTCCCTTTGAATTACCACAGACAACTATACAGACAGTCCCTGGGATAGGGAATCTATAATCTGTTTTCTTTTTAATATGACCAATCAAATTTGGCATTTCAAGAATTTAGTGATGTGCAGGTTGTGTGTTTTAGGTTAGGACAAGATAAATCACATGTTATGTTGTAAATCAACTTTTAATTTGTAGGTTATGTGAAGGGAAATCTGACATTAATATAGCAATTCAATTAACTGATAAAGATTACGTTTAAAAATATCTACTACCAATTTGATAAAATGTCTCTAAGGATCAGGTAGGATAGGAGGATCAGGTAATATTCTTTGCTCAGGAATATCTGTCTTCTTTATTGTCTGTCTATTTATATGTTTGAATTTTAAAAATGTTCTAAGTACAAGGAATTTTTGTTTTAGGTATACATGTTACAATTTTTCAATGTAAATTTTCAAACATTCGTGATCTTATTGAAAACCTTCAATTTAAAAACACTAACGAGTGTTTTCCACTCCCAGACTAAGCATGAAGTAAAATTTCGAGTTTAGAAAAGCCAAATCAGGCTTTTCTAAACTCGAAATTTTACTTCATGCGCCACGCTGTGCACACTGATTTTAAATGAAATTCAAAATATACTTCGACTTTTTGTTTAGTTCATTAATTTTACAAATGTGTATAAGGAATATGTGAAAGTATACTTAAAACAAAAAATCCTTGTATGTGTTGTAAAGTTGCAAGTTGTAGCGTTCTCTTTTTTGAAATTCTCTGCATCCTGACAATTTACCAAACTTAGGGTGTATTTACTGAACACAGTTACAGTCCTGGTTTAACAGTAGGGTATTTTAAACGTCAAATTTTAAGATGTTGGTAAATGATTATCAATGTGACAAATAAATCATAAATTCTCAAATAAATTGTCATGATGCAGAGATTTTTGAAAAAGAGAACGCTACAACTTGCAACTTTAAAACACATGCAGGGATTTTTTCTTTTAAGTATACATTCACATATTTAATTTAACATTTGTAAAATTAATAAACATGTGATCAGAACTAAGCAGTATATTTTGAACTTCACTTTAAATCAGTGTTTTATACACGTGGCGCATGAAGTAAAATTTCGAGTTTAGAAAAGCCTGATTTGGCTTGGTCGCTCCGCTGCGCTACGCGACCAAGCCAAATTTTCAGGCTTTTCTAAACTCGAAATTTTACTTCATGCTTAGCCTGGGAGTGGAAAACACTCATTAGAGTTTTAAAATTGAACATTTTTAATAAGATCACGAATGTCTGAAAATTTACATTCAAAAATCGTAACATGTATACTATACCTAAAAGAATAATTTCTTGTATTTAAAACTTTTTTAAAATTTGAACATATAAATGGGCAGATAACAAAGAAGACAGATATTCCTGAGCAAGGAATATTACCTGATCCTCCTATCCTACCTGACACTTTAAATTGGTAGTAGATACAAATCATTTGAGGCGGCGATAGGTAAATACCTTTGTAATCGTAATAATAAAAAGAAACAGATTATAAACGAAAAATTCCCTGAATATTATGAATTTCACCTTAAAGTAAAAAAAGTTAAACGTAAAATTTTGAGTTTAAAAAAGCCTTTATTTTTTTATCGGTCAATTGTAATTTTACTTCATGCTTAATCCAGGGCTGGATATACTTGTTAAAATCTTCAAATTGACCGCTTTTATAAAATAAAAAAATAAAAAAAAAGACCTTTATTGGCATATCTCCATACTTTACATTACATTTACATTTGATTATCTCATTACACTCCCGTATCCCTCTTACCCTCCCTTCTCTTTTCCCTCTCCCTCCCCAGCTTTTCCAAAGTCCTTACCCCGCTCCCATCCTCCCTCATCTACTCCACTACCCTTCTATTCCCTTTCGCTCCCAGCCACTCCTCTTTCACCCCCTCACATTCCTCCACCAAGTGTCCCCACGTATCCTTCCCCTGTCCACACAACACACACCTTCCATATTCTTCCCCCATCCATACTTTCCTTCGTTTCTCCTCCGATCCACACCTCGCCCTTGTCACAATCACCCTATCCTCTCTACCCCATCCCTTCTCTATCAAATACTTCGGCACCCTCCCATACACCTGCCACCTCCCATATATCATTATACTGACTTCTGTCAATACACCCTTGCCTTTCCTGCCCTTCCACCTCCTTCCCTTTCCCCCTCACCCACTCATCCATCTTCACCCCATTTCCTAGCCATTCCATTACCTTCGCCTCCGACAGTCCTACCCTCTCATACATTTTCCTCCTCTCCCCCCTCCATCTACCCTCACCCCCACCCATACATCCTTCACCAATCTCTCCTCATCCAGTTCCCACAATCTTATCTCGTACCTCACCACTCTCACCATTGCCTCCCACTCTAGCCTCTCTCCGTTGGTCTCCTGAAGCACTATGTAGCCAGGCGTGGACCTTTCCACCCCCAACATGTGCTTCAGGAACCACATCTGCTCCCTCTCTATCACCTCGTACCCTCTCGTCCCCCACACTTCTACTCCATACATTAGCACCGTTCTTACACACGCATCCCATATCTTACACGCAACCGTCACATTGTTCCCCATCCACTTTCCCCACTTGCCCCACGCCTTTCTCGCCTTACCCTGCACCCACCTCACATGCTCCTCATACCCTCCCGTTCCTTTGAACCAAAACCCCAAATACTTGAAACTCTTCACCCTCTCAATAACTACCCCCTTCCACTCCAATTCTTTCACCCTCCCCTCCCTCCCTTTATTTCTAAACTTCATCCACTTCGTTTTCACTACATTCACATTCATTCCCCTTTTATCCATAAACCTCTCCACTCTCTTCAACATCTCTTTCATCCCTTCATACTCTCTTGCAACCAACACCACATCATCCGCATACGCCAGCATCCAAACCTTCCTTTTACCCATCACCACTCCCCCCGCCTGCCCTTTCCTCATCACCTCTTCCAATTCACTCACATATACATTAAAGAGCATCGGGCTCAGCGGGCACCCCTGCCTGAAACCCTCCCACGTTCTAAAACACCCCGACACCTCCTTCCCCACTTTCGCCACCAACCATGTCTCCTCATACACTCTCCTCACCCACTCCACCATCCCCTCACTCACTCCTCTCCTTCTCAAGCACTCTATCAAACTCCCCCTCGGTACCGAGTCATACGCTGCCTTCAGATCCGCTTTTATAAAAACAATGAATTCCTGCAAATTTACCAAACACTGAAATTATTCCGACATGTATACTTAAAACAACAATCTTCTGTATGTTATCGTTTTTTGATTTAGGAATTCTTGGTTCAAATAATTTTTTTGAGGAATCTATCCAGCCCTGGTTTTCACGAGATATTTTTTCTGATTTACCGTTAAATTAGTTTACAAGTATTACAATCCCTAATTGTAATCTGAAAATCACGCCATAGTAGGCGTATAGTTGTTATAATTTGTTTATAACACGCCTACAATAGTTGTTAAGTCCGCCCTCTCATATTATAAAGTCATTAAAACACGCCTACTAAGTTTGTAGCTTACCAAAAGCCATAAAGCTTGTATAAAAAAAAAAAAAAAGACCTTTATTGGCATATCCTACATATGCTTGTATAGACAACACTATTTTCTTGTACAAGAAAATAGTATATGGTGTAACACACAAAATATGACTAAACACGAATCTTGTATAGTTTTGTATAATGGAAATAGGACATGTTCTATTTGGTACACCATGATAGAAAATAGTATACTATTTGCTTGTACGAGAAAATAGTGTCGTCTAATACAAGCTTAAGATATGACTTGTTTAATTTATTAAAAACGAATTATGGTATCCAAATGACATTATTTTCAGGGAAATAACTTAATTAGTTGCAGAGATACACTTCACAGAGATACAAGTATGTTTGCATTTCTTCGAATTTCTCGCCTAGTTAAATGAAATGAGTGCTATCCAAAGCCACGCCCACTTTAACCAAAAAAAATGCCTGTTATACAGTGGCGAACTTAGCTTTCCAATTTGGGAGGGCTTAAGCCCCAGAAAGTTGGGAATAAAAATTAGAATTATTTAAATACTTAAATATCCGTTCAAATTCAAATATTTAAATATTCGTTCAAAAACATACTTAAATATTTGAATATTCGAATATTCAAATATGTGAATAATTTAGAGATTGAAATATTTATATTTAAATATTCAAATACTCTGCTATTAGAATCATTAGTACAAGAATCCCAGCCTTAATTGAAACACTTCCCTATTATAGTTGTTCAAAGTCATGCTCACTATAGTACTCTATTAGAGCCGTTTTACACACACAAGAATTCTCGCAGAAATTCATAATATATTTAATAAGGAAAAAATATTATAAGTTTTTTTTTACAATATTTTTCTTGCGAGAAAAATATTGGGCATGTTAAAAATAATTTAAAAAAGAATTTTTGACAGATACAGCTAACGCGCTTATTCATAACCTAAAAATTAGTCGTTACTACTTATTATTAAAAATGATAGTGAAGTATTTTTATTAATATCTTTCACAATGTTCTCATTAATCACTTGGTGAAACATGATTAAAAAAAAAAAAAAAATATTTCAAATTTTATTTTTATTAATACCAGGTTTGTGAAAGTAAATGTGTGCTTTGCCGTTTTGTAATATATTCGCCACAGCGGTCGCAGCAAGAGATGGAAAACAGCTGATGTTGAGCACATATGATATTTAGTAGTAGTGCGTGTGTGTATGGTAGCAATTCTTTGGAAAATTCTTTGCTGTGTAATACAGGGTGTCCCAGACCACCGGTATCAGGCATTTTTTGAGAAAACGGCTAGTCTTAGAGAATTGGGATAAAAAAAATTATTTCTAAAGCCATATTGAAGAATCGAATGGTGATATTGTTTTTATCTCAAAAAGGTTGGCATCTCTGAGATTTCGCTTAAAAATGTCAAAAACTCAGCATTTTCAAACGGAATGATAGGTCAAAACTGGTATCATTCAAAAGGTCTTTGAAAAATAAGCAACTTTTGTAGAAAAAATATTTTTGTAGCTGGCGTCCGTTTTGAGTAATTTTGGATTGAAGTTACCAAATATCAATATCTCATTGATTTTAAAAGTAGATACTTAGGGCCACTGGTATTAGGACCAGAACAGTTTAATAGTGTTTAGAAGTCAATAAAAAACAGTTTGAAGCAGTGCTGTGAACTCTGAGTCGGAGTTAGAGTCAAAAGTGTGGGGTCGGAATTTAAGTATTTTTGTGATGAAGATATCGGAGCCGTGGAGTTGAAAATTTCGAATAATTCCGACTCCGATTTTCAATATTATTTAAATATAAATGTACTTAACATATTTCTTTTTTTTTCTTTTCTAAAATTTAAACCTAAATGGAGTTTTTAATTACAATGAAAATGTATGTAATTTGCATGAGAGAAAACCAAAATTTCGATTTTTTTTTTTCAAAAAAACTATTAGATTGCAATTATGCGGATGTAGTAACCATTAAACATTTATTTGTATTGCAAAAAATTGGATTATTAAGTAAAGTTTAAAAATGTTCACATGATTCGAAGCAGCAGCCGGAGTTGGCGTAGGATTTTCGAAAAAAAGACGAGTTGTGGACAGAGTTGGAGTCGAATATTTCTTTAGTGATTTCACGGACTTGGTTGGAATGTATCTGAGAGGTCTAATTGACATTTGAAACTCGATCTTAAAAAATAAGTTAGCCATGAAAAATTGAAATTTGATAACTTTAATCAGATATTACTCAAAATCGATGCCAGTAACAAAATTATGTTTTCTACAAAAGTTGCTTATTTTTTAAAGACCTTTTCAATGATACCACTTTTGACCTATCGTGCCATTTAAAAATCTGGAGTTATTGATATTTTTAGGCAAACTTTCAGGGATGCCAACCTTTTTGCGAAAAAACAATATCACTATTCGATTCTTTAATACGGCTGTTTTGATACATTTTTTTGTCCCAATTCTCTAGGACTAGCCGTTTTCTCAAAAAAAGGCTGATTTGTGTGGTCTGGGACACCCTGTATAAAATTATAGCGAAAATCTTATATAAAATTCTCAAACAAATATCTGCGAAAATTCTTGTGTGTCTAAAGCGCCTCTTACTCCTACATTTATTTTGCTAACAAGATGCTGTGGAAATACTTGCGCACACAAAACATCAAAGTCATTTTACAGCAACAAAATCTACAAACAATGCAAGTGAGTAAAAACAGTGGGGGTGCCACTTTTAAAAAAAGAATAACAACAAAAACAGATGGCAAGTGGTGCAACACAACGTGCGTGATTACTACTCAAGCTGTCAAATATACGAGAAAAAAGCGACTAGTGCGTTATAATAAAGAGCCACACCCCGTACCTGTTTTTGGATATGCGTATTCCGATATAAAGTTCGCTAACATATCGTCCATCAAGTTAAATGTACCTGGGACGAAATTAAAAGAAAACAAAAAAAATAACCAATTTTTTTTTTGTATTGTCGTCGGCTTAAAGGTAAAAGTCATTAAATGTTATTGTTTTTGTTTCTTCTATGGACTTATTACCTTTAAGCAGACGATGTTTTGGGTAAGGTGAAGTTTACTAACCTTGCTGTTGCGTTGCGTAATTCGTTTTGTACTTGCCGGCGTTTTGTTGGGCATAGTTGTTATTGGCATTCTGAAACAAATTTAGGGTTGAAATTTTCATTGATTATATTTAACAAGGTTGTTAGTAAAATTATAATAGGATTATTTTTATTAGTGATGGACAACATGGAGCATTTGTTGGAGGGTCCCCTTTTCGTTTAAGGTTAGTTCTTCATCTTCTTTTATTATGCTTCCAAGGTAATGGGGGTCATTGGAAAGTACTTTTTGCGTCAAGCAGCAGGTAGACTCAATGTCTTTGCAGTACTTCCTTCAGGCTTGTCTTTGTCCTACACGGACTTCTCTTTTGTAGATGCAAAGGTGATCTTTGTAAACATCCATCTGGTTTTCTTTTGTTGTTCTTGGCCCTGTTGTAAAGCTTGCGGGCTTTTTTCTCATGTCTTCGGGGCGGGTGCTCCACCATGGTGTTTTCGTTTGTTTGAAGCTAGTATTAGTTTAAATACTTGGTAACTGATCTAAGATTAACTTAAGTACGGATTAGCAACTAGCCTAACCTAAGATAATATGTGATATTTAACTTAAATATCCTATCACTAAACTAAGTAACCAGCCATTTATGTAAGTAATTGATCAAGCTGTTCAAAAACCTAACCTAAGTAACCAACCACTCATGTAAGTAACTGATGGAGATGCTTGAAACAATCGAACAGCTTGATCACTCGCAAGAATCGAGTGGTTGAACTTTTTTTGATCAATCTTGCCCATAACTAATTCTTACATAAAAAAAAGTAATAAAAAAAAGAGAAATATTGTCAATGTTAAATTACCCGAACACCCAAAAATGAATTGTACAAATATATACCAGATGATCAATCTGTTATATATTTTCTATTACACACTGTAAATGTGTCGATAAATTTCTTTACAGTCGAAATAATTTTAATAGATTATATTTAACAATTATTGTTAGTAAAATTTAAGAGAATTTTTTCAAAAAAATAAAAATTATTTAAGAAGATTAATATTGCTAATGATAAATTATCCGAGCACCCAAAAATGTATTGTACAAGTCACATAATCATTTTAAATATTCCATTACACGTTGTTAATGTTTTTCTTTTAATTTCTAGCAAACTTGTGTTAATTTTAAACTGCTCGTTTTTTGGGGACTTACCATAAAATATTTTTCTGGATGCGCCACCGACGAACTACTATGACCACTAAACAAACAGAAAATGAATTAGAACAGAAAAAAACACCCTACTGAAATCTCAACTAAGGCTGGGAATCGAATACGAATAATTCAAATAGTCGAATATTCAATTATAAATATTTTAATTACTAAATTCTTCGAATATCCAGATATTTGAATATTTTGAATGTTTTTAAACGAATATTTAAATATTCGAGCACTTCAAATATTTGAACATGTTTTAAATGAATATTTAAATATTAGAACATTTCAAATATTTCAATATGTTTATGAATGAATAATAATTATTCATTCATAAACATATTACTTATTAAACATTTCAATTTGTAAAATTCCCAGCCTTAATAGTTAGTATATTGTAAATTTGGCTTAAAATCAGTGTTTTATATGTCTGGCGCATGAAGTAAAATGTCAAGTATAGAGAAGACTGAAAATTTGGTTTTACGTGACCAAACCAAATTTTCAGGCTTTTCTAAACTCTGAATTTTACTTCAAGCCTAATCTGGGAGGAAAAAGACTTATTCGACAGCTTTTAGAACCTTTAACACTGATTTCTTAGATGAAATGGAAAACAAACACAAACCGTTGTTATTATCATAATCTTTACGAGTTTCGTTAATTATCTTATTGTTAATTTTTTTTAAGAATCTGTTGTCATTAAGGGTTTTAATAGTTTTTAACAAGGGTTTTTCAATCCTTGATTAAGCATGAAGTAAATATTTCAGGCTTTTCTTAGATCGAAATATTTACTTCATGTGCCAGGCATGTAAAACACTAATTTAACATAAAATTAAAAAATATACTTAGTTATAATCAATCTGTCACAAGATTAAAATGAAATACTGATACATGTTATCATAATTGTTGGAAATTTTTAAAATTGAAGTATTCAGATATTCATTGAAAAACATTTCAAATTCAAATATTTGAAATATTCAAATATTTAAATAGATGAAATATTCCAATATTTAAATAATTGAAATATTCAAATATTTGAAATATTCAAGTTTTTAAAATTTTTAAATATTTGAAATATTCAAATAGTGTAAGTTTTTGTACATGTTTTCTATGGAAATCTTGGAAACTATAAGAGATAGAGAAACGGTTAAATGTACGAAGTAGTGCAGTTTTATGAGCTGAATAAAAACACACTTGTAAAAATGTTGATAATGTTAACTGCAACTAGATATTTAAAAAAATTTTAAGTGCCAATTTATTCAATTCTATTTTTCTCGGAAAATAAAAGAGATTTACAAAAACTATAAAGAGCAAAGTTTTGGATAATTTTGCATTAAATAATAACATTGTATCAGATTTTTCCTATCGACATTAATTTTTGAGATACAACACAACCTTACATTTTTTTAAAATGGAAACCATAGTTGGCTATGTCATTATTAGAAAGGGACTTTGTTTCTCATTATTAGGTGTATCACTAAACTTAATCCCCATAGAGAAGATGAAAAAAGAAACTGTACCCTAAATTTGAATAATTCGAATATTTAACCATGTTTTAGAATAAATATACGAATACTTAAATTTTAAAAAAATGTTCAACTATAATCTGAACCGCACCTATTGTAACCCTTGGAAGAAGTGGGATTGTTCACGCTGGCCGACAGCGAGTTCTTCAGCTCGTTCAGGAACTGCCGCTGGAAGGCGTCCTGAAAGCCCATGCTGTATTCCGCCTTCGATTCCATCTTGATGGGCTGCGACGTTTGCGGCAAGCTCGGGGCCGGCGAGGATTTTGTGTAGTTTTTATTGTACGAAATCACGCTGACCGGTGAACTTGTTACGGGCGAGGAATCAGATGAGTGTGAGGACGAGGAGGAACGAGCAGGGGTCGACATTTTTTGCAGGACTTTAAGGTCCTCCATTACTTTTTGGATGTCGTCGCCGTCATTGGGCTTCGACAGTATTGAAGAGGAGGTCGAGGAGGAACGATGTTCTTTGTGCTCCGTGCGTTGTTTTTTTAGGCTATAGTAGTGTTCGGCGTCGGCGAGCATGTTTTCTTGTAATAAATTATCTACAAAGATATTGACGATTTTACTAATTCAATATTACTTTTTAGTTAATGAAAAGCATATAGCTATTTAAGAAATTCAGCTGGTTGAAGAAATTTATTTGAAATCACAAAAAAAAATTAATTTAAGCAATAATTTACAATAGTGATGGAACCATTCCATTGAGAATAATCGATCATTCGAATATTATCATCATCGAACATTTTAAAATCTTTTATTATCATTCGAATGATAATCGACTCATCATTTCAATGATAATCAACTCATCATTTGAATGATAATTGACTCATCACTCAAATAATAATCGAACGATTATTTAAATGATAATCAACTAATCATTTACATGATAATGGACTGATTCATCTGATAATTAAAAGATAATTCGAATAATCATTCAAATGATGCTTCGAATCATCATGATCATTCAAATAATAAAAAAATATATGCAATAGCTGTAAATTTTTATTAATTGTATTCATATGATAATTCAAACTATTATTCAAATGATCATTCAATTCATCTCTTAATTGATCATTCGAATCATTATATTTAAAACCATAAAAAATAAATAAAATATAAATAAGAACCAATAAAACCCAGGTCATATTAATTTTTAATTAAAGCAGTGGCTGTGCAAACTATTATGATAAATTAGGTTAAATTAAGTTTGTGTATTCATTTTATATATGTTTTTGTACCACTCTATGACAAGTGTAAAACACTTTATTGCTAATTAAAATTTGCTGGGTGATTTATATTTTATTTGGGCTTTATGTAAAATAATTCGAATGCGGATTTGAATTATCATTTGCATAGCGATTTTAATGACAATTCATGATTATTTGAATATATGATTATTATTTGAATAATGAGTCGATTATCATTCGTATGACGAGTCGATTATCAGAATCATATAAGTACCGATCATTTGATTATTGAAATCGTTTATTCAATGGAAATAAATTAGACTATTATGATCTTGTTGCAAAAAAATTTAGTAAGTAGATACTGATTTTTATAATTTAGCTATTTTTCATCTTTGACAGATTGAGGTGAAATTTAAGTGATTTTTCAAAGTTTTCTAAACTAATGAATTATAATAATTGTTACTTTTAATTTTTCCTTTACTTTATCTCCGATGAAAAAAAAGGTGAAAAATGAAATTGAATTGTGCTATAGTTTCTCTTTTTTTACATCTTCAAGGGAAAAAAAATGGGTGCAAATTGATATCATAATTAGGAATTGTAGATTTACCGACTTTTTCAATATCCGGTAATTTGAAAAATTTGTCGATTAATACCAGTTTACCAGCATTTTACCGGTGAATCATTTAGTATGTATGTAGACAATTAATGGTGTTTAAACAAGTTCAATTTTATAATTTTAACAATTTGTGGGACAAGTTATAAAATGTTAAATGCAATACTTGACGAAAAATATTCATTATTTTGCAACTAATCTTAATATTGCAGCCTTTTTTTGTCTAAAAAAATAAATGACGAAAAATAATCATCATTTTGCAACTAATGTTAAAATTGCATATTTTTTTTGTCTAAAAAAATAAATGACAAAGTATTGATCTAACAGGTGTTTCCAGTCCTTGATAAAGCATGTAGTAAAATTTCGAGTTCAAAAAAGCGTGAAAATGTTCACACTTTTTCAAATTCGAAATTTTCCTTCATGCGCTAGGCGTGTAAAACACTGATCGAGTACGGTCATGATTGTCAACTGTCATAATAATCCAATAATCATGTGACGTTATAGGTTAAGGCCCAGTTGCACCAAAAACGTTGTACTGGGCTCTTTAAACTCGAGTTCAAGATGACAATTCCTATTGTTCTAGTGTCACTTTGAACTCAACTCATCTCGGTCAGAAATAAACTAGTTCAGCATATTTGGTTGAACTGGTCCTTTATGTCACATTATAGACTGAATGTCAATTGTCACTATTGATAAATGCCAATTTCGGCATGAGTGTATGAATATCAACGTCGACACTCGGACAATAAATGACAATCATCAAAAATATGAAAAAAAAAACTTTGACGTACAATTTAAGTTTGTAGTTTCTATTATTCCGTATTACTTTGTGACAGCATTTTTTATCATTTACTAGTAAACTGGTATTATTACAATCACTAATCAGAATTGAAAGTTATTATTTCTCTTATTTTTGTGTCATTGATGATAAAAAAAAAATAGGGGAAACACGAATACAGAATTTAAGGTAAATAAAAAAACAATTTATTCAAAAATTCCTACCTGTCGAATGTGAATGCTTCATTTTGCTAGGTTCAAGTGTCGATGATGCACTTTTCACTGGCTTGATCAGACTCGCATCGTAATACTTCGTCTTGCTCTTCGGGCCGGGCTTTCTCTTCAACTCGGAATGCGACGTCAGATCGATCACGTGATTCTCCTTCTTCTTCTCCACAGCCGGAGGTGGGGGCTTCATGTCCCCGTCGCACTCATCCAAAATAATAACCTCGTCACTATCCCGCCTCTTCTGCTCCTGCTTTGCCAAATTTTCCACCTTCGGATGCTCCGATTTCGGCTGTTTTACACTCGTGTGT
The DNA here is from genome assembly GCA_932526585.2 of Philonthus cognatus. NCBI lineage: Eukaryota > Metazoa > Arthropoda > Insecta > Coleoptera > Staphylinidae > Philonthus > Philonthus cognatus. The sequence goes on from OW052244.1 coordinate 74,957,654, forward strand.
TCCGTTTTTGGCTTACTCAAATTCTCCGGTTGTTTAGGCTCGGAGTTTTTCGGTTTGGATAGATTTTCCGGTGTCGGCGATTCCAATTTCGGTTTGCTCAAATTTTCTGGCTTTGAAGATTTGATGATGTTCTCAATCTTATGATCTGTTGGGGGTTTGCCCATCGGTTTTATGCTCCAACTCTCGGCTTGTGAGTAAGCGAACTTTGCTTGTTTCGCGTCCGAAGTCGGTGTAATAATTGTGTCGGGCATGGATCTAATCACCGTCGCTTCTTCGCTTGGTTTCGAGCTTGTGCTAATCGTCGGACTTATACTAATCCCACTGTTTTTCCCAATCTCAATCGGCAGTGAATTTCTACTCGTATTGTCATTTTCCAAAATGTTAATCGTTAAATCGTTCATGACGGGTTTGGGGCTTTCTTGTGGAGTCGGCGCTCTGGGTGTCACTGGAATAATCGACAGCATCGAGTTTGTGGCGAGCTTCTGCATCTCCTTAACCCCCTTAGGTAGCGAAGCTTCCTTTCCACTCTGAATTTCCTTAATATTCTTCATTAAGGAAGCTTCCTTGCCACTCTGAATTTCCTTAATATTCTTCGTTAAGGAAACTTCCTTAACCCCTTTCTGGGTTGAATTTTCTTTCAAATTTTGTTGTTGCTGCAGTGGCGGCTTTATGTTGTTGTTTTTGCTGGTGATTGGAATTTGGGGTTTTTGTATCGAGTCTTTGTTGTTGTTGGGTGGTGCGGGTGTGGATGTCGGGGATTTCTTTTCGCCGACGTTGTACATTTTCGTTAAAGCCGTCATTGACATCCAGCCCTCAGGCCATAAAGGTTGCATGTCCGTTTTTAAGTACAGGTTCATGTGCACCTCGAGGTCTTCTTTGTTTTTGCCTTCTAAGGTGAATAATCTCCGTCGGGTTGTTACTATATCTCTGAATAGCTTTCTAAAAACAATGGTAAAATGTAAATTTAAGCAAATCATAAATTTATACTAGTGATGGGCGTAAACAAGGTCTGGTCAGGTCAGGTCAGGTCAGGTCCACCCCCTCCAAAGCGCTAGGTATAATACTAAATCTAGCTCCAGTCGACCTCTACTGCAGATATGCTGCAGCTACCACAGCGATCAGAATCAACTCAGTTGGGATATGGAGCACTAGCAAACAGGGCCATGGAAGGACCCTGAATAAGCTTGTCGATATCCCCCTGAAGACTGACAGCTGCACTCCAGAACTTAATTTTGGAAATAAGTTCTCCACTTCCATCCCGGACAAAACCAAATGGTTAGAGGGCAAGATAGTTCAAGGCAAGGACGTCTGGCTCTTTACGGATGGTTCCAAGTCTGAAAACAGAGTAGGGGGAGGAATCTTCTCACAAGATTTCAACCTCAAAAAGTCTTTTAGACTCCCAAACCACTGTAACATTCTTTAGGCAGAGGTCATGGCCATCTGAGTGGCAGTGGACTGGATCTACAAAACTGACCTTCAGGGAAACCGCATCAGGTTCATTACTGATAGCCAAGCCGCCATTAAGATACTGAATAGTCTGTACTGCACCTTAAAGGTGGTCAGAGCCTGTAAAAAATCGCTAAAGAGGCTTGCAAATAACTGTGACGTGGAAGTCATGTGGGTACCTAGTCCTAGTGGGAATTCAATTACAGACGACCTTGCAAGGAAGGGGTCAAGAATAAAGGACCTGACTACTGAACTCTCCACCCACATTCCACTTGTGGAATACAAGAGACTACTTAGGGACCAAATGATAGCATCGGTCAATCATAGGTGGAGAGAGGCAGCTTGGCCTATAGGGGATACTATAAACAGCAACAGATTAACTGCACTTAGCAGAATCGACATAAAGAAGGCGGTAGGCATCCTCACGGGCCATTGCCTCCTAGGCAGACATGTACAAAAGATGGGTCTTGAGCACGACTTTTGCAGAAGATGCCTGGATGTGGAGGAGGAAGAAACGGTACTCCACTATCTGGGACAATGCCCTGCTCTTGAAAGAAAAAGAATCAAGTACTTTGGTATGCACTACGCGAATGGACTAGAGGACCTCACACCTGTAGATGTGAGAAATCTGATCGGGCTCATTAGGTGCTCGGATTGGTTTGTATAGGTGGGGAGGGAGGGGAGATCTGACTCCTTTTTACTCTTATTTATGGTATTACAAGGGGCCCTTTGGGCCTAAGTGCTGCCATTGAAACCTAACCTGGGCATAAACAAATGATTTCAATAATTGAATGATCCGTACGTACTTGATTGACTGATTATTTATATGATAATCGATTGATCGTTTGAATAATAACCAACTGATCATTCGAATGATAATTGACTAATGATATCAATGATAATCAACTGATTGTTCGAATAATTATCATTCTAATGATTACTCAAATAGTTATTTAGACTGGGTTTAATTGGTTTTTATTCATATTTTATTTGTTTCTCATGGTTTGATTGTTAATGAATCAAATCACTGCAACATCTGTACTCTAAGTTTCTTAGTCGACTATATTTTTACTATTATGGCACTTCGACGTTAAGTCCCTTGATCGACTGTGAATTTTCATTTGACGTCTGGCATAAAAAAACGACTGCTTCCTCTTTAACTTGTATCAAAATTGACATTCTGTTTTGAGGTTATAAAACTTTCTCCGCCAATAAAACAAACAATGTATTGTCATTTGAAAAAGAAAAAAAATTTGCAATTGTCTTTATTCACTGATTATAGAGGCTTCTACTTCGTTATACATTGTTGAACATAAATAAAACACTGTTTATCACTTTGTTTGTATAACAATTGGTTTATTTGGTGACTATAGTTTCGATACTACACGTATCATTATCAAACCGTTAGTAACAAAAAACTACAAAGGAACATTATTTATATTTGCAAATTTTCTAATAACAGCGTTAAAGAGGGGGGTGTATTTAAGGTCAAGCTGGTCGTTAATTACGGGAATTTCCCGATTAGCGCGGGCTCTGTGAATCTCCAAAGACTCCAGGAGGTCCATCTTTCTACCCTTCTCGGCAAAGTGAATAACTGAAAGTACATCCTCGCCAAAAGAATGGTTATTTTCAATCAAATGTTTGGCGAAAGATGACTTATCAATTAATCTATGCCGAAAAGAGTAAAGATGCTCACTGAGTCTGGTCTTAAAATTACGACCAGATTGACCTATATACACTCCCTTACAATCATTACAGGTTAATTTATATATTCCTGATTTGTAAATACTTGGTATCTGAGTCTTATGGTTAAAAATATGATTTTTAATTTTTGTAAATGGTTTCATCGCTATATTTAATTTGTGTTTTGCTAAAATATTTTTAATTTTGTTAGTTATATTTCCAAAGTAAGTAAGGGAACGATATGTTGCTTGTGTTTTAGGTTCGATTCCGGCATATATGTATTTTCTAATAAGTTTAATTTTGTATTGATTAACTATTTTATCTACTATTGACGTAGTATAGCCGTTTCAAATGGCTATACTACGTCAATAGTAGATAAAATAGTTAATCAATACAAAATTAAACTTATTAGAAAATACATATATGCCGGAATCGAACCTAAAACACAAGCAACATATCGTTCCCTTACTTACTTTGGAAATATAACTAACAAAATTAAAAATATTTTAGCAAAACACAAATTAAATATAGCGATGAAACCATTTACAAAAATTAAAAATCATATTTTTAACCATAAGACTCAGATACCAAGTATTTACAAATCAGGAATATATAAATTAACCTGTAATGATTGTAAGGGAGTGTATATAGGTCAATCTGGTCGTAATTTTAAGACCAGACTCAGTGAGCATCTTTACTCTTTTCGGCATAGATTAATTGATAAGTCATCTTTCGCCAAACATTTGATTGAAAATAACCATTCTTTTGGCGAGGATGTACTTTCAGTTATTCACTTTGCCGAGAAGGGTAGAAAGATGGACCTCCTGGAGTCTTTGGAGATTCACAGAGCCCGCGCTAAACGGGAAATTCCCGTAATTAACGACCAGCTTGACCTTAAATACACCCCCTCTTTAACGCTGTTATTAGAAAATTTGCAAATATAAATAATGTTCCTTTGTAGTTTTTTGTTACTAACGGTTTGATAATGATACGTGTAGTATCGAAACTATAGTCACCAAATAAACCAATTGTTATACAAACAAAGTGATAAACAGTGTTTTATTTAAATTGTCTTTATGCTAAAATGAGTGTCTTCCACTCCCAGACTAAGCATGAAGTAAAATTTCGAGTTTAGAAAAGCCTGAACATTTCTCTTGGTCACGTAGCGAAGTGGAGCGACTAAGCCAAATTAGGCTTTTCTAAACTCGAAATTTTCCTTCATGTGCCACGCGCAAAAAACACTGATTTAATGTGAAATAGTCTTTAACCACTTGACAAGTGAAAGTGTTAATTTATTACTGACATACAAAATTAAAAAAATTTTAAACAGAAAGATAATTTAATTTTATTATTCGAACATTCAAATATACAAATATTTAAATATTCGACTAATTGGATATTCGAATATTCAAATATTTAAATATTCGACTATTTGAATAATTAGAATATATTTTTTAATTTATATCGAATACTTGAATTTGAAAAATTCCTAGCCTTATTTACAACAGTACTTGGTTCTCTAATACTTTTTGCCACCAGGTGGCGTTAGTCGTCAATACCATCTCATTTCTAAGTAATCAACAATTCTGGTTATCGATTTGTCAGGTTAAGTTAGTCCCAGTTGCTTAGGTTTGTTTATAATTGAAACAGGCAACAAGTGTTTCCACTCCTCGACTTAAAAATTCTACCCAGCTTTGCATTGCTATACATGTTAATGGAAATCTTAATTAAGCTCAATTATTTGTACAAATAATAATAAATTAATTTTCAAACACTTACTTTATTTCCTCCGTCCAACTGAATCTCCGTTTGGGCATCCTCAATTGTTTATTCTCCTCAACTTCTAACGCTTCCCTTGAAGACCTTATTTATTAAAATTAACAAAAATAATTGAACATCCACATAATTTTATTGTTTAATTAAAAACAACATTCAAGTATATTTTCTAAATCATAGGCTTCTTACAAAGGCCAAATTTCTTAGTGAGTTTTTCATGCTACAGTTCGTAGTTTAATTCTTAGTACTGGTAGTACTGCTATTATTATTAAGAGGTATGGAGATGGAAGAGGTGTTGGGATCAGACCATCTGCAGTTAAAAAGGGAAGAAGAGAGGGGGCAAAAAAGGAATACCTTGAGTGTGGGGTAAAAGCGATTAAGGATATGAGGAAGAGGCTGACAAGGATTCAATGGAGGAGATGATAGTGGGATGCGGAAGGAAAAAGAAGGGAGAGAGAAGAGGTGGAAGTATGTGGTTTGATGAAGAGTGTAGGCAGGCAAAGAGGGAGTTGAGGAAGGCAGTGGGAGAATGCGTAAGAAATGGAGGAGAAGAGGGGAAAGTGGTGGCGGCAAGGAAGAGATATGATAGTATATGTGAGAGGAAGAGGCTGCAGGCGGTGGAAAGAGTGAGCGAGGAACTAAGGGAATGCAGGAACGAGGCGGGAATGTAGAAGGAGCTGAGGAGAGGGGAAAGGAAGAGGCAGTTAGGGGTATGGTTAAGAAGAATGGGCAAGGAAGTGCAGAGAAGGTAGTGGAGTGCTAGTGGGGACGGGAGAAGGCAGGCGAGGGAATGGAGAAGATAAGTTCACGGAGGAGGCAAGAGAGTTCAAGGAGGTGAAGGCAGCAGGGAGGGATGGACTGACAGCAGAGATGTGGAAGGAGATTGGGGAAGGGGGGAAGAAGAAATTCAGGGGGCTGCTGAACTAGATGTGGAGGGGAAGATTGAACGTGCCCGGTACACAAAGGAGGGAATGGGAAGGATGCGGATAGTTATAGTGGGATAACGATTATGAGTACTGGGTACAAGATAGCCATGATGGTGGTGAAGAATCGACTGGAGGAAGAGGTGGAGGAGAAGGGGTTGCTGCCGGAGACGCAGGGGGGTTTTAGAAGGGGTAGGGGGACGAGGGAGCAGGTCTTTACCCTGGCAAGAATGGTGGAAAAATATGCGCATTTTAAATACAAGGGTGTCCACTTTCAATAGCTAAATGACAATAGTGTATATTTGATTGATTGACAGTATTTAATGGATTAATTGACAGTCAATTAATCAAATAAACACTATTGTCATTTTGCTATTGAAAATGGACACTTACTGTAGCGTACTTTCAATAGCTAAATGACAAAGTGTTTATTTAATTAATTGACACTGTCAATTAATTTATTTTCATTTAGCTATTGAAAAGGGTCCATTTTCAATAGCTAAATGAAAATAAATTAATTGACAGTGTCAATTTATTAAATAAACACTTTTTCATTTAGCTATTGAATGTACGCTAGTGTTGAGTGTATGCTTGTGTTTGAAATGCGCATATAGCGTACAATAAAATAAAGTCAAGAAAGGAATAAAACATATTCATAAAAACTTACTTCTTTTGTACAATTTTCTGGCTCTCCTTCTCGTAATTTTCAAGCAAAGACGGCATGATCAAATCCACTTGCGTTTTCAACCTTCACCGAAAACAAAACACAAAAATCAACACCCATCTTTTTTCATTTCCCTTGAAACACTCACTCTGTCACTAAATTCTTCAACTTGATCATATCATCCTGAATCATCAAATTTTTGGCACGTCTTAACAGGGACTCCTTCCGACACTTGAGGAACGGGCCCAAATGCTGGTAGATCCTGTTCTTCGAGTGTTTCCCTAAACACCGAGACTTCCTCTCCAGATTCAGCAGCACCTTGTTTACCGGGGACGTGAACACTTTGCCCTCGGTGTTGCTTGCGGCAGTTTCTTTTAGCTTGGTTATCAGTCCCGAGATCTCCTCCGGCAGGTTTTCTGGCAGTTGTACGATTTCCGTCTTTTGTTCTTGCTGCTGGTCGCTGTGGTTGTTTTCGCGGGTGGCGTCTCGACTGTTCTCGCCATCAGAAATCGGTATGACTACAGGATTATAAACAAAATAAACAATAGATTTGTACACACGTTAATATAAAGTTAACTCTTAAAGTTGATTTCATTTAAAATTCTGCACTTCTTTTTATAATTTCTATGAATGACTTAATATATTCCATACTGGGAATTTTTCTTTTAAATATACATAATGTATAGGCTGAAAATGTTCATTCGGCATTCGTCTATTTTATAGAAGTTTGTAAAGAGTGTTTCCACTCCCAGATTAAGTATGAAGTAACATTTTGACTTTAGAAAAGCCTGAAAATTTGAACTGGTCGTGTAGCAAATTTTCAGGCTTTCCTAAACTCGAAATTTTACCTTATGTGCCACTGGTATAAAACACTGATTTAAATTGAAAATATACTGCTTGAGTCTGATCTTACATTAATCATTGTTACAAATGTTTATTTCACATAACCAAATCTCCAAAAAATTCAAGCATCTGTAGCAATTTGCTTTGGGATTTTTTCTTTTAATTATACTTACATCACAAAGCAAATTATTCAAATTTTTAAAGCGAGAGATTTAGAGTTTATAAGAAATAAATATTTGTAAAGTTTATTAAACTAAGATCAAACTTGAGCAGTATACTATGAACTTTACAATATTTCATTGTTTTATACGTATGGCGCATGAAGTAAAATTTCCTGAAAATTTGGCTTAGTCGCTCCGCTACGCTACGCGACCAAGGCAAATTTTCAGGCTATTCTAAACTCGAAATTTTACTTCATGCTTAATCAAGGAATGGAAATACTTGGTAGAAGGTTTCAATTGAATGCTTTTATAAAATCAAAGACTGCTTGATAATATATAGTGTGAACAATGGAATATGTATATACTTAACAAAAAAAAAACCCTATATGTACCGTAGCTAACCTTTAGTTACGAGCAAGACCGTTGTTTTAAATAGAGATCTTGACAAAAGAAAATGAGGTTATGTTGAATATCATAGTCTCTCACTATGATATTCCACGTAACCAGGGGTGTGCTGCCAAAATTTAACAAACGGCACGCTAAGAAAAAAATTAACAACAAAGTTAAGGTAAGGTCAACATTTAAAGTATAGAAGAAATATTTATCATAAGAAATATGTAAATAAGTAATATTTTGATAACAAAAATTTTAAAATTGTATGTTTAAGAAAAAAAAATCTTAGCAACAGGCTCGCCTGAGCCGATGCGAGCCAGCTCCAGCACACCCTTGTGCATTACCTCAATTTTGATTAGATTTGATTGAAAGAAAATAGATGAAAAAATCAATTATGTAAATTTGTACATCCTGTATAATTATTTTCTGTTTGGAATACCTGGATTATTAGATAGTTTGTATTAGTTGCAATTAACTTACTTAATTTTGTTTCTGTTGGAGAAATAGTCACATCGGGCACATCTTTAATATTAGCACTTTCACTAACACTGTCCTTAATTCCGTTTTCGCTAACATTATTGTTGTCCGACCCTTTGGCGACGCTGTCGATCGTGTCCAGCATGTTGTGCGCCACCGACACGGGTTTTTTATTTTCCTTTTCCTTTCCGGTGTCACTCTTATCGATGACCGACGCGCTCTCCGGAGAACTCGAGTCACTGTCTTTCGAGTGCTCCTTAACGGCCGATTTCTTCCTAGCCTCGTCCGATCCCCCGCCCTTCTTCAGCTGCCTGATGTTGTCGGGCGTGAGAAGTTTCTTCTTCTTCACCACCGGCAATCCGTTGGACAGCCGCTGTTTCTTTTCCGCCGGGACTCTTTCTTTGTCCTCCTTTTCAGTCTCTGTATCTCCCTCGGAATCCGATAAATCTAATACTCTCTGCAAATGGATAAAAACATTAAAGTGTTAAGATAGATTGAGGTTGTATATCATAACCCTCATGCCAAAACCATGAATATGCAAATTTGATGTTTTCATAAATTTGCATTTGAATGTTGAAAATGTTGAAGTAACAAAATGGATTGTTTTGAATATTATTAGAGTCAATACCTCCCATTGTCATTCATTCATGCTGTGCTAACGTCATTTTGGTTTATTACATTCTTAGAGGTCAAACTGAAAAAACTAAAAAAACGTCAAATTTGCAGGTTCTTAGTTTTGGCATAAGGGGGATGATATGTAGCCTATCTAAAGCCCATATGATATGGCACTAATTATTGATATATTTACTGTTTTATTAGTGAAGAATGGAAATCAAACCGTGTTTTATTAGTGACAAAATATTTAAAAATTTGTTCAATTTTATAAAGCTTTAACACAATTTGACTACGTTACCGGTCACCCCGGACCTGTGCTGATTGTTGTGGTGCAGGGGGCCATATTTATGAAAACTTTCATATCTTGAGAAACTTTCAATTTCCTCAATATATATTTTAATTGTTGAATGAAATAACTGCAAAAGTAAATAGTAACTTATATTAGTAACAAAATTAATCAAAAATATGTGTCATAGGCCCTAAAGGATTGGAGTAAAACAAACAAATCAAGTTACAAATGTATTTAATTGGCGGTCCTCAGGGACCGGTTACGCACACCAGCGCAGTTGTTCGATTTTAATGCCGCAGCCAAAGTGTTAATACTCTTTGCAAATGAAAAAAAAAATGTTATGTTAAATTAAGGTTATGTCAAGCTAGGCGAGAAATTCGAAGATATGTGATTATATTTGCATCTCTGTGGAGTTTATCTATGCAATTAATTAACCCATTAACGGCCGGCAATTATAGAGGTAACTCTAAAAGTAAATTTTAGGTAAGATCTGCACTTCTGTTTATGATTTCTATGAATGATCTATTGTATTACATACTGGACATTTTTCTTTTAAATGTACATAATGTATACGCTGTAAATTTTAAGGCATTAGTCAATTTTATACAAAAACGTACAATATGAAATTTTGAAGAAGTGTTTCCACTCCCAGACTAAGCATGAAGTAAAATTTCGAGTTTAGAAAAGCCTGAAAATTTACTTCATGCGCCACGCGTACAAAACACTGAAATATTGTGAAGTTAGATATAATCGATATTTGTTTTTGAGTTTCGTGAAGTATAATCATAAATAATTAACACTGTTGTATCCTTTCTTCACACTTTATTTTCTAATGGTTAGATATATATTTCAAGTGCTAAGCACTCATTTTCAATAACAACTAATTCTTACAACTGTTGCGCGGTTTCTTTATACCTACAGTGGATTAAAGGGAAAAACCCCAGATTAAGGGAAGACCTTTGGGTGGGTTAACAAATTTTATTGCGTGTTGTTTATGGAGGTAACAAATTTAGAAGCGGGTTATTTAAGGGACTAAAATTGAAGTTCAATAAATTATTTTTATTTTTACGCATTTCTATGGCTTCCAGCATGTTTAATTGATACTTATTGGACTCTTTTAAGAGTTTCATATTGTTGATGCTGAATTTATGACCTGTTGTAAAGTTATGATGTGCAATTGCAGATTTTTCTGGATTCTGGTTTTTTATGTGATAACTGTGTTCTTTGAATCTAATATTTAAATTGCGGGTTGTTTGGCCGATATACAGTTTCTCACAATTATCACATTTTATTGAATAAATTCCAGATTTTTCAATGAATTCTCTTTTACTAAATGTGTTTCCTAAAAGTATACCACTTTTTGAATTTGTGTATTGTGCTGCCGTGAGGTTGAATTTTTTAAATAACTTATTTATATGATTATTTAGTCTAGGTACGTAAATGACTCTAGCATATTTAATAGGCTGTTTTTCTTGCTCCTGTAAACTCGTTATTGATTTGATCTTGTGAGATTTTATGCTCATATTAATTAATTTTTGAATGGTATTAGGGTTATAATCTAAAAATTTTGCTATTTCCAATATAAACTTAAATTCTGCTTTCCTTTATCTTCTGACAGTGGTAATTTAATCGCTCTGTCTATCATACTTTTAAATGCTGAAAGTTGATATTTAATCGGTGTCGAAGATGATGAGTGGATATAATTAAACGTATGAGTACCTTTTCTATATATATTAAAATCTAGCTTATTGTCGTTTCTACTTACAAGAATATCTAAAAAGGGGAGTTTTCCATTATTTTCAATTTTAACTGTAAAATTTATACTGGGATAAAGGTTATTTAATTCTGATTTTAAATTATTAATGCTAGTGGTGTTTTTGATGATGGCGAAAACATCGTCTACGTATCGGTACCAAATTTTAGGGAAATTGTCAATGGAGTGTTTGGCTTTATTTTCTACGTGATTTAGAAAAATATTCGCTAAAAAAGGTGACAGGGGGTTACCCATGGCTGTGCCAAAAGTTTGTTTATAATATATATTATAAACAATTTGTTAACCCACCCAAAGGTCTTCCCTTAATCTGGGGTTTTTCCCTTTAATCCACTGTAGGTATAAAGAAACCGCACAACAGTTGTAAGAATTAGTTGTTATTGAAAATGAGTGCTTAGCACTTGAAATATATATCTAACCATTAGAAAATAAAGTGTGAAGAAAGGATACAACAGTGTTAATTATTTAAAGTTAGATATACATTGAACACATTTTTCAAAATATTTAAATAACAAAATATTTACATTGTTCTTCATACATTTTTAAGTCAGGTCAAATAATATAATATCTCAAATTAACTTATTTTGTAATTTAATTAACAAAATATTAATAATGTTGCATTTATGCACCAATGGCGCTTAAGATTTAAAAAAAAGTGCTATTTCGTAATTCTCTTGATAAGTTAAACAAGTCAAATCTTACGAGTTATAGTGTTGTGAGCACAAATGTGTTTTAATTTCTCACCTAGTTAAGGGGGCATTCTCTTTTAGAATTTTCCAAAAAAAAATTTTTTTTTAATTGCATAAATGGAAAGCTATATTTGTATACAATAAGTGGCTGAAAGGCCAATTCGATCCGGGAAGTATTTTAGTTGCTACAACCTATTGTGTCTCGAGCACTCTGAGGCTCGCAGGTTTAAACCGAAAATCACTCTGATAGGTCACTGCAGACGGCGCCGCACAATGTGCCAAATCCGAGCGCGAGCGCCAGGGGGGGATTTGGAGGAAAAAAATTAAATTAAAAATTTCGAGAAAAAAACATATCCACTCCATTGTAGATACATGAAACCCTTATAATCTTGCATGTTTATATTTTTTAACCCCCTATATTATTAACAATTAACGCTTAAAGTTGAGCAATTTAGAAAACATCGATTTTACGGCATTTCATTCGCAAGTTTAAATAATTTATTACATGGATAGTAGGCGTACTATAAATATAACATTATACACTATTGTTTATAACATAATACTGTATATTATGGTTGAAAGATCAACTCTCTAAATATTTTAGAAAAAAAGTTAAAAAAATTTGAATATGAAATATATTTTAAATATAAATTTTAACTTTAGAAAGTGTTATAAAAAAAATGCCAACTCGATGAGGTCTGTGACTATCACTAAAAATTAGTTCTATGTTTTCTCTAACTACCCTCAAAATTTCGTATCTCCACCGGTGCGTTTTTGGGGTCTTTTTAATTTTTTTATTCGACGCCACCAATTAAAATTGGGTCGGGCGAGGCCCGTGTGCGGTGGCATCGCGGAGTCGAGCTCGCTATTCTCGAGCAGCACGCAACATTATTTCTACGTTGGCCCCGAACAAAAAAATAATAAAAACGCACTTAAAACGCACATGTAAAAATTCAAAAAAATTAAGGCTGTTACAGAAAATATTGACAAATGTTTACATAATAGTCATAATCCTCACAATCTACAATTTTTCTAATATACAGGTATATATCATAGGGAAATTATTTCTTCTCTGAGTATTTTTTGCAGCATTTAAATCACATTTACAAAAATAGTTTTATGGGTTTTTTTCTTATTGATATATAAGGGTGTACATCTGTTACTGATAAAGGTCATCTGGTTTGTGTTTACATTTTTATTAGGGGTCCGATTGAAGCTGTCATTTACCGTAACAAATGGCATTCTTGTCACACAGTTTTTACGGTTTAAGTATCTGAAATGGATTATTCTTAATTTTCTTGAAAGCAAAATATGCGTTTAGTGTTGAACGAAGTCTCCAACAGTTCACATATTTTTCTGATCCATAAGCGAACGATTGAACATTATAAAGTAATTATTAATTAAGTTAGTGTTAAGTGTTATTTAATTTGTTGACTATATACTCTTTCTTTGATGTAGTGTTTTTTTGTGTATAAAATAGTTTACTTTAATTAAACTAGTGTTTAGTGTTAGTGTAATTTAATTAATCCAAAACGCTGAGTGATAATGGAGAAAATTAAAATTACAAACGGTGATTTATATAAGGTATGGTACGAACTAAAACCTAAAAACCTTATTCAGTCAAGCAATACCATTGATTATTTAATAAAATATATTGAAAATGTTTCGACGAAAAACAATAGTGAAAATGATGACATTCTTAAAAAAGTTAAGGGTTTCTGCAGTACTCTTAATAGAAAGTGGAAAATGTGCTCAAGATCTCATATCAATTTCATAAAAAAAAAAAATAGAAATTGGTTACTGCTGCCTTTTAAATACAACGAGGGTTCTGTCTTAATTGAAAATACAAACCCCTTTGAAAATATAGAAAATATTTCACCAATACCAAGTACATCAGGTACACAGTTCACAATACAAAGTAATACATCTAAAAGAAGACAAACTAATTTATTGATCACCGAAAATACATAATATATAAATTAGATTTGAAGAAAACAACTACTCACGGATGTACGATAGAAGAGAAAAATAATATATTTAGTCGGAAAACTAGAATACAAAAACTATTACGTAAATAGTTAGGGATAAGGGTTGATATTGTTGTGCAAGGAGGAGGTACTTCAAATACTGGCAACGTTGCTCGAATATTTTTTCGAAATTATGAGAAAGTAGCTGTCATCACTGAATTGAATGAAGAATTATTGAACAGATTTTATACAATTCTTATAACAATGTCGAGTTCTCGTAATATAAATGTATTGATGTTTGATAAATATGCAGAAGATACGGCCCGGCCCGACTTTACACCTTGTTATATGGATGGTATAGAATGCCTCCTAGTGTCCATAAAATTTTAATTCACGGGAGCAAAATAATTGGACAATGTCTTTTACCAATCGGAGAACTTTCGGAAGAGGCACAGGAAGCAACCAATAAAATATATAAGAGAGTTAGAGAAAACCATACTAGGAAAAACTCTAGGCTTAATACAATTCGAGATTTATTTAATATGCTTCTTGTATGTTCTGATCCAATAATTTCTTCTTTGAGAAGCGATGTAAAAATTCATAAAAAACAACTACCTGCAGACGCTAAAAAATTAGTTATTTGTGAAACGGACACAAGTGACAGCGAAGACGAACAGACTGATGAGGATACTGACAATTTTTCATTTTAAAAAAGTAAGTAAATAAAACAGTATAAAATACATAACTTCGTTGTGCAAAATCAGAAAAATGTAATGTATATTCTGATTAAAAATTCATATTTTAAACAACAGATTAAATTATTTTTAAACTACAGCAGATACTTTTCACATTTGTAGGTTTTTTTGAGGTGCTTTATTTTTTATTAGGCGCAACCGATAAAAATCGACTCGGTCATTCGCAAAAACCTGACACAAAACGCACATGTAGAGATACGAAGTTTTTAGGGCATTTAAAAACATACCACAGTTTTTGGTGAAAGTCACAACCTATGTAATGATTATAACAATTGTATATAATTTTGCTGCCTTGAATTATTATTATATTATTTTTCTAGAAGATTGCAAACCGGAAGAACTGTGACTATCATATAAACATTTGTTAATATTTTCTGTAACTGCCCTAATTTTTTTGAATTTTTACATGTGCGTTTTAAGTGCGTTTTTATTATTTTTTGTTCGGGGCCAACGTAAAAATCATGTTGCGTGCTGCTCGAGAATAGCGCGCGCTCGACTCCACGATACTCACCGCACACGGGCCTCGCCCGACCCAACTTTAATTGGTGGCGTCAAATAAAAAAATTAAAAAGACCCCAAAAACGCACCGGTGGAGATACGAAATTTTGAGGGTAGTTAGAGAAAACATAGAACTAATTTTTAGTGATAGTCCCAGACCTCATCGAGTTGACATTTTTTTTATAACACTTTCTAAAGTTAAAATTTATATTTAAAATATATTTCATATTCAATTTTTTTTTAACTTTTGTTCTAAAATATTTAGAGACTTAATTTTTCAACCATAATATACAGTATTATGTTATAAACAATAGTGTATAATGTTATATTGATAGTACGCCTACTATCCATGTAATAAATTATTTAAACTTGCGAGTGAAATGCCGTAAAATTGATGTTTTCTAAATCGCTTAACTTTAAGAGTTAATTGTTAATAATATAGGGGGTTGAAAAATATAAACATGCAAGATTAGAAGGGTTTCGTGTATCTACAATGGAGTGGATATGTTTTTTTCTCAAAATTTTTAATTTGATTTTTTTCCTCAAAATCCCCCCCTGGCGCTCGCGCTCGGATTTGGCACATTGTGCGCCGGCAGTGCGGAAAAAAATGACTTTTCTAACGAGTGTCTATAAACTGTCAGCATTCCATTAGGTTCTGACTTCATACGTTGTAATTAGACATATAATTAAATTTATTTGATGTTTTCGAGATTTACCGATTATGACTTAATCTAAGATATGTAATTTGTTTTTCAAAGCAAGCGAGATGCCGATAGTTTATAGACACTCGTTACATTCCAATAACCTATGCTCAGTCGCTGCAACGTGCGTGCATAGTCAGTGAAAATTAGTACCGGTTGCTTGGTTTTCTTGAAGACTGGACTGAAAATCCCCAATTTGAAGAGGAACTTTTCTCGTGCACCGAACAAAAAGCACTTCCAGGGCAATCAGTTTACGAAAGAAAATTATACCGATAATACCGAAAACTTTAAACGCGTTTTTCTCTAAACCACTTTTTTATTCCAGTCGAACGGATCAACCGATTCACTTGGGACCAAAAGGCTGACAGACTAGACAAAATTTATTGGAGCTTATATCTACTTCCAGCAAAATAGTGTCATAATTACTATTTTTTACCGTGGTTCAAACACAAAAAAAATAGTGTAAAAAATGAGTCACTTTTTTCAAATGAGCGCCATTTTGTAACATTACAACCTATTTCTTTGAGGTTAGGTATAAGCTCCAGGGAATTTAATATAGTTTTTTACCCTCTTATTTCGGATATGAGAAATGGTTTTTATACTGAAAAAAAAATATAAGCTACTCGAACACCAAAACCGCATGTTCTTACAACTTTTAGTTTTCCCGCAAAAAAAATCCAAACTTTACTCATTTTTCGGGTCTCTAAGGAAAAATGCGACCATAATCAAATGAGCATTATGTAGTCTACCTAATATTTTTTGCAAATAAATAAAAACAAATAAAATGTAATGACCGAATGAGGTTATGTCAAGTGTTTTTATTACTTTTCGACTAGGTTTTTCTGGTTTATCCTGTTCCTCCTCTTCGGACGAGGACTCTTCGGAGCTGGCGGATTCGTCAGTCTTGAATTCCAGAGCCCCGCAGTTGATGTAGAAACCGCCGTGAAGGGTGGTGACGTGTCGGGGGATCATCTCATCGTAACCATCTGTGTTGTCGATGAATGAGTCCGACTCGTCGTAGCCCATGCCTATGTCGGCGTAATCGTCCTTCTTGCCTCTCTTTTTCTTTGTCGGTGTAGCAGTACCCTTAATTTGAAAAAAATTATAGAAATTAAAACAATAAGAAAAATAAGACTTAACAAAATCATTAGTGCATAATTTTGTTTTAATTATTTTCAATCAATT
This sequence comes from Philonthus cognatus, assembly GCA_932526585.2. Classification (NCBI taxonomy): domain Eukaryota; kingdom Metazoa; phylum Arthropoda; class Insecta; order Coleoptera; family Staphylinidae; genus Philonthus; species Philonthus cognatus. The sequence continues at coordinate 74,974,490 of OW052244.1, forward strand.
TCTTATCAAATTTGAGATTACTAAGAAGAAAGGAATGAAAAAGTTGAATCTGATTGCTGTGTCGACGAGTCGCAGCAATTTTTTTTCTTATTTTAGTAGCCTTACATTGGATAAGGAAGCAACTGAAGCAAATAGTGCTTTTACATGTGTACATTTTCAGCTGCAATTTTTAAATAGCAAGTTGCATTTAGAAACAACAAACTGTCAGTTTAATATGGAGATGGGCATAACTGAATGATACCAATAATGGATTATTTTAATTTAAATTAAATTAACATAGTTTGCTCGAATGGTTGCCTGAAAGATCATTCCAATTATTGCTCAAGACATCATTTGCATGGTAGCTCGAGAGATCACTCAAATTATTGCTCAAACGAATGGTACCTGAAATGATTGTTCAAATGGTTGCTCGTATGATCACTGGAATGATAATTCAGATAATCTCTCGCAATAAATTAACAGCAATAAAACAATAATCTATGAAATTCAATTTAACTTTATGATAAAAACCTTAAAGATTAATGGGGTTCTTGCACGAATTTTAAAATCGAATAAAATTATTATTACATAATAAAATTATTATTACATAATATTTTAGGTTCTAAAAACATTGTCTACCAAAAAGAAGCATTAAATAAAAATTATTTTAGGTGTAATTTAAAATTAAAAATTTCGGCTTTTCCGCATTCTAATTGGGAGTCAGAGCTGGGCAGGATTCGAATCATTCAGGATTCGATTCCCGGATTCGAATCCTTTTAGAGGATTCAAAAGAGGTATTCGAATACTTTAGTGAAAACGGATTCGTGATCCGGATTCGTTACATTTTTTTAAAAGGATTCGTATTCGAATCCAGACGTAGATGATTCGAATCCTTATAAAAGGATTCGAATTCTTATAAAAGGATTCGAATCCTTATAAAAGGAATCGAATCCTTATAAAAGGATTCGAATCCTCATACACGGATTCAAATCCTCCTAAATAATTCGAATCATCGCTATTAAGGCTGGGATTCGAATTCGATTAATTTAAATAGTTAAATATTCTAATATGAATATTTAAATCACTAAATTATTCATATTTGAATTTTTAAATTTTCGAATAATTCAAATATTTGTGAATGCATATTTGGTTATACTTAACCATGAAAAATATCCAACGTTAATAGTATATTTTTAACTTCACTTGAAATCAGTGTTTCATACGCGTGGCGCATGAAGTAAAATTTCGAGTTTAGAAAAGCTCCGTGAAAATTTGTCGAGGGTCTCTGCGCGACCCTCGACAAATTTTCTACGCGGGGCTTTTCTAAACTCGAAATTTTACTTCATGCTTAGTCTGGGAGTGGACACACTGGTTCTTAGAAGTTTCAAATTGAAGGATCACTCTAGATTACTAAGTTTATTACCATTTTACAAAGGCTACAGCTCGAAGGACCAACCATGGTCTTCGGAGACTGAAGAACTACAGGGAATCGAAGTTTTTTTACAAGAAAACAACGAATATCTGAAGGTTTACAGCATGGATAGGAAAGAAAACATCTGATTTTGAAAAAATATCGAAGTTGGGTTGGTTTTCAGTGCATTTTTAAGTTCACTTTAAATCAGTGGCACATGAAGTAAAATTTCGAGTTTAGAAAAGCCCCGCGAAAATTTGTCTGCGCGACCCTCGACAAATTTTCTACGCGGGGTTTTCTAAACTCGAAATTTTACTTCATGCTTAGTCTGGACAACAAATAATTGAATATAAACCGATGAATGGACGACTAGCTTATATCAGAGTAAAAAGTAAGCCATTTAACCTAACATTAATAAATGTGTATGCACCTACAGAATCGGCAACCGATGAAGACAAAGATGCAATATATGAACAAATAGAAAAAACATTAGAGAAAATACCTAAACAGGATACGATAATACTATTAGGCGATTTTAACGCACAAGTGGGAAAAGAAGACCGTATGAAGGGAGTTGCAGGAAAGTTCACTGTACATGATAAAACAAACGACAATGGAAACAGGCTGTGCAATTTAGCAGCAGCGAATGGATTTGTAATAGCCAGTACAAAATTCAATCACCCCACTGAGCACAAGATAACACGGACACCACCATCACAAGAGAAAGGAAACCAAATAGATCATGTGCTTATTAAGAAAGAAAGACAGACATCAATCAGAGACGTTAGAACATACAGAGGGGCTTGTGCAGACTCCGACCACTACCTAGTGTTACCGGCGTGTCATTTTGACACGTCGTAACTCGTTTAATTTTTAATCCGCGATATAAATTTCTTCAATTTAACATCGGATCCCATTGCATTTCATTTCATTTGATATTATAAGAAAAATTAAACGTAATTTAATTCGAAAATCCGTTAAGTTCGTAAAGAAATGTTTTCCTTTTGGTATTGTTAATAGGATCATAAAACAATAAACCGCCGGCGTATTTTCGGGATAGGTAATAAAACCTTTTCGGTCCAGATTAGCAAAATCTCCGAATTTCAGTTTTGGATTAACAAAATCTTCAAAGCTCAGCTGGACAAGCAATAAAACCAAAATTGCCTAATTTTTCGAAATTCCCAAATCCGTCCGATCGGGATTATTAATATCCCGAACGTGCGGATTGCGAAGAACACCGGCTTACAGACAACAAAAGGGAAGATTATGCCCACTGTTACCGCCCGGTGTTCCAGTCCCGAAAATACGTCGACCCTAATTAAGGCATCGTAAAATATTTCTATAGTGTACAGTTTTAACAAAACATATTTTTCTCCAACATAATTTAATTAAACATACTCAAGTAATTTAACTTATTCTAATCTGATGCCTTAATCGAATTTGTACATATTCATAAGTTGAAATATAATTTCAATCAGACTTTAAAATCAGTTTTCCTTTTGTATATATTTCATTAACTATGTCACGTAATTTGAGTACACGCATTAATCGTGACGTTTATTTTCGAACATCATATATGTAGGTATATTTTGTATATGTATTTTTAATAGTTTAGACAAACATTTTTATTTTTACCATTTCATTTTAAATTCATGAAAGTGCTAAGAGCACCAGACCGTCAATCAGCCCTCCACCAAAAACAAAAACACCAAATAGTACACAAATGTACAAAATCAAAAGACTAAGCAAATTATAAAAATTTTTGAAAATATTCGTATAATTTTCAAAATCAATTCCGCTGTTGCTAAAATGACGCTCAGCAAATCAGCGTCGAGCATTGGATCAGCCAATGAGAATTGAGAGTGATCATCCACGCCAAGGGTTGACCTATGGGCCTCGGGGAGTAAGCATCCCTACCACGTCCTCAACCAATGAGGTAAGGGTGAAGATACCCTTCCAGGGCTCTGCTACCCCCAACTCATCCTCTGGTGAATTTTCGGGCTATAAAGTCGCACGACGGCCAGAAAATATGAGGTATTCTCTAAGTATTCCCTCAGTATTCAAAACGTCTTCAGAAAGTATTCTTCGAAGTATTACCCATGCAAGTGTTTTTCAGTGTCAAGTCAAAGTGGTGTTTTTGGTGGTGACCGATCGACGGTAATTTCAATTAATAGTTCTTTTGAATTTATGAGATTTTAAATCATTATTATTTAACTTGTTTGTCTAAACATAATTTTTTTGTGAAATTATTCTATCTCTTAATCAACTTTTTTTCTTATATTTGTTGTAACTGTTTGATTTTTCTTTTTTTAAATTTATTATTTATTGTTGAAGTTTAAAGAGAGGGTTTCTTTTATTGAATTTTAATTGAATCTCATAAATTCCCCGAGTGAAAAAGTGGTTCGAGACGAAACGATTCAAAACATGGTAAGTTTACAGTTTTTCTAATTGAGCTAACGGAACGTGATAGGGTTTCGACCGGAAGTGGCATATGTCATAATTTAATTATTTAAATAACTCAAGTATTATTTATTATTTTTCTCAAAAATACATATAAAGCCAACCCCGGTTCGACCGCCCCGTTACACTAGTATTGGCTAAGATTAAGCAGAAGATGGAAGAACAAAAAGAAGGAAATGGCAAATTGAAAAATTAAAAAATGAGAAAGGAAAAGAAAACTACATGAGAAATATAGGAAAACACCTACAAACACAGAATAATGACGGAATCTCCATCGATGCACAATGGTGCTACATAAGAGATAACTAGAAATGATTGGTGGAATGACCAGTGTGGAGAAATAATAGAAGCAAAAGCCAAGGCTAGACTGAACTGGTTAAGAACAAAAGATTATAATCACCGACGGGAATATGAAGAAAGAGGAAAGAAAAGTAAAAAAGTGCTAAGAAACATAAAAAGGAAATGGCTAGAAAACAAAATTAAAGAAATAGAAGAAGAAAGAAAAAACAAAAACACAAAAATATATTACCAAAAAATTAACGAACAGAGACCAAAGAATAGAAAGATAAACAACATAAAAAGCAAGACTGGAAAAATAGCTGAAAATGAAGAAGAAACAAAGAAAATATGGAAAGAACACTTCAAAGAACTATTATCGGTGGAACGAGAAGATGAAGATATTCTAGAGTATGAATACAACGAAAATGAGATTGACGACTTAAAAGAACCTACAGAGGAAGAAATTGCTGAAATAATCAAGAAATGTAAAAACGGGAAAGCACCTGGAAAGGACGGCATAAACATAGAACTAATAAAACATGGTGGAAAAGAGCTTGAGAAATCGATATACAAACTCATCAAGAACATCTGGCAATGTGAACGAATGCCCAAAGAGTGGAACTGCGGGACAATTGTAACAATACACAAGAAAGGAGATCGACAATCATGCACAAACTATAGGGGAATAACATTATTGAACACCACCTACAAAATATTGACCGCAATTATTCAGAAGCGACTAGCAGAAAAAGCTGCAAGCATCATCGGAGATTACCAATGTGGCTTCATGAAAGGAAGATCTACAACAGATGCAATACATACCATCAAACAAATCATGGAGAAAACACACGAACACAACATAAATATAGAATTGCTCTTTGTAGATTTCAAACAAGCCTTTGACACAATAAAAAGAGACACATTAACAACAGCATTAAAAGAAATGAAGATTAATGGTAAACTAAGAAGATTAATACAAATGACAATGAAAGAAACGGTGGCCAGTGTTCAAACACAGTATGGTGAAACAGAAGAATTTCCAATAAATCAAGGAGTACGTCAAGGTGACACTCTCTCGGCAACGTTGTTTAATCTAGCTCTGGACTATATTCTGAGAAATATTGACAAAAAAACCTTGAGAACAAAAGACACACAGATAATAGCGTATGCAGACGATATAGTAGTAGTCGCGAAGCAAAGAAAACTAATGATATCAGTACTGGAAGAAATAGAGAAAGAAGCAAAGAAAATGGGAATGGAAATTAACACCAACAAGACCAAATTTATGAAATGTGGAAAAAAAAGAAGAAAATGAGCACGTTAAAATTGGAAAATATAAATTTGAAGTTGTTGATAAATTTAAATATCTAGGAGTACAGATAACAAGCAACGGAAAAAGACAAGAAGAAATTAAAGAAAAAATACAATCGGCTAATAGAGCAGTATACGCTAACATTAACATACTGAGGAACAATATAGCAACAAACAAAATAAAAATGGACGTTTACAAAACTATGATCAAACCAATTATGATTTACGCTGGGGAAACAATGACAATGACGCAAAAAGAACAAAATGAATTACTAATAATGGAGAGAAAAATAATGAGAATGATACTTGGACCCATAATGGAAAATGACAATGAATATTGCAGAAGGACGAACAGGGAAATAAGACAAGAAATGGGGGAGGAAGATATAATAAGTCACATAAAGATGCAAAGATTAAGATGGTTGGGGCACGTGTGGAGGTCAGAATCGACAGCGACAATAAGAACTATAGCTGAATGGAACCCCGGAGGAAGAAGGAGGAAAGGAAGGCCCAGATCGAGATGGATAGATGAAGTCGAGGAAGATCTTAGGAGAATGGGAATCAAGAATTGGAAAGAGAAGATAAAAAACAGAAAAGAATGGAGAGAAGTAGTGAACAAAGTTAAAGGACTTTTATAAATTAAAATAGGAAGAGAAGAAATAGACTCAATGGGAATTGATCCACCCCAGAAATCGGATCATGAAAGCTTCAGAAAAGAAGCAGCCAGACTCCACATGGAGTGTAGTGCTACTATATATATATAGTCTGGAAGTGGACAACACTCGTTTGAATTTTAAATTTAACTCTTTTAAAAAATCGAAAAACGTAATATAATAAATCATTCATTGAAATCATAGAAAAAGATGCAACATTTTACCTAAAATTAACTTTTTGAGTTAACTTTATAATTTGCTCGGCTCTTAATGGGTGAATATTCTATTCCTAAAAAAAAAACGTTTTTATTCAATATTAAAGTTACATTTAATACAATAACAAACTGTGAATAAATCGACATAAATCTAGAAATATCGAAAATCGCGACATTTAGAAAATCTTGACGGTCCACTCCCAGACTAAGCATGAAGTGAAATTGCGAGTTTAGAAAAGCCCCGCGTAGAAAATTTGTCGAGGGTCGCGCTGCGACCCGAGACAAATTTTCACGGGGCTTTTCTTAACTCGAAATTTTACTTCATGCGCCACGCGTATAAAACACTGATTTAAAGTGAAGTTAAAAACGCGCTGAAACCAGCCCAACTTCGATACTTTTTCAAAATTGGATGTTTTTTTTCCTATCCATGCTGTAAACGTTCAGATATTCGTTGTTTTCTTGTAAATAAACTTCGATTCCCCGTAGTTCTTCGGTCTCCGAGTACCATAGTTGGTCCTTTGAGCTGTAGCCTTTGTAAAATGGTAATAAACTTAGTAATCTAGAGTGATCCTTCAATTTGAAACTTCTAAGAACCAGTGTTGTCCACTCCTAGACTAAGCATGAAGTAAAATTTCGAGTTTAGAAAAGCCCTGCGTAGAAAATTTGTGGAGGGTCGCGCAGCGACCCGAGACAAATTTTCACGGGGCTTTTCTAAACTCGAAATTTTACTTCATGCGCCACGCATATAAAACACTGATTTAAAGTGAAGTTAAAAACGCGCTGAAACCAGCCCAACTTCGATATTTTTTCAAAATTGGATGTTTTTTCTCCTATCCATGCTGTAAACGTTCAGATATTCGTTGTTTTCTTGTAAATAAACTTCGATTCCCTGTAGTTCTTCGGTCTCCGAAGACCATGGTTGGTCCTTTGAGCTGTAGGCTTTGTAAAATGGTAATAAACTTAGTAATCTAGAGTGATCCTTCAATTTGAAACTTCTAAGAACCAGTGTTGTCCACTCCCAGACTAAGCATGAAGTAAAATTTCGAGTTTAGAAAAGCCCCGCGTAGAAAATTTGTCGAGGGTCGCGCAGCGACCCGAGACAAATTTTTACGGGGCTTTTCTAAACTCGAAATTTTACTTCATGCGCCACGCGTATAAAACACAGATTTAAAATGAAGTTCAATAACACATATATCATCATTAAATAAAATCATTATATAATCAGATATTTAGTCGGTAAATGAACATTTTGGTTAATAGAAACTGATGGAATAAAATATTACTGGTTACAAATAATAGATTCAAATTTATTTTTAAAGGATTTGTATCCGTGATTCAAAAATGAGGATTCGAATCTTTGATTCGAATCATATTTTTCACTTACGAATCCTTTATTCGAGTATTCGTGATTTGAATCATATTAGGTGATTCGGATTCGTGATTCGAATCCTGTTTTTGAGGATTCATTCCAGCTCTGTTGGGAGTACACATGTCAAGTCATGCACATTGCAATATAACCACGATAATTTAAATATTGAAATAAAATAAAAATTCTATTTCTAACTGAATACTTATTTTCAGTTAGAAACTTTCTTTTCCAGTTGTTAGGACACACCGATATAGTACAGTAACTCAATTTAAATATTAACTTTACTGCAGTTACGTTTCTTGTATTCGATGTACAAAAAGTTATGTTGACTAGCGTAGCGTCGCGTCTGTTGAGTAAACAAACAAGTCCCCAGGTATATTAGCAAAGCTTGCCCCGTCAATAAAAATGGATTTGTTAGGCAATTGGGAGTGTTTTGTATAAACAACAATTGGTTGTGTTATACAAACAAATTATAGGTAAATACCGAATTTAATAAGTGTCCGTTACGTGTTCCTATTATTTTGACGTCAAGATGGATGGTACTTCTAAACCTAAGGGCATTAGCATCTTACAGCTTATGCGTGTGCGGGGATCGCTATGTCACACAGCTTTTTCACGAGTACAATTTGCAGGAAAACTTTAACTATTAATAATTTAAAAATTAAGTAAAAAATAAAAAAAACATATAGGACATAATGTTTTCTTGCTTCTAAAGAATTAATTAAGACAATAAAATAAATGTGCAAGAACCCCATTAATCCGTCAATTTTTGTACAAACTTCTTTTTCAAACTGTCTCTAAATGCATTGGAATAAATTGAATTTTTGAAAAAAAAGCTTGACAAGATATTTGAATTCTGTATGAAGTAAGATAGAGTATTTAGTTTTGTCTAAACTCATTGAATTTTATGGCGATCACGACATCTGTTGATTGTAAACTTTCTTTAAATCAACTAATATTAAATTAAATTTAGAACAAAAGTTTTACTTTCATATCTTCACATTTATTTAAATGTGCAATAATATTGGAACAAGTGTTTTCCACTCCTTGATTAAGAATGAAGTAAATATTTCGACTTTAGGAAAACCTGATAATTTTGATTAGTCGCATAGCGAATTTCTTTAAATATGGCAACACTGTGCATTTACTCCATAAGGCAATCAAGACTGTAGCAAGAGAGGAGTTCAAACTAGAAATGGGTACCTCCTGATTGAGTCGACTTTGAGTCAGTCGATGAATTGAGTTGGCGACTCAGTTTGAAATATGAAAATCTTTTTGAGTCATGACATATCTTTACTTGTCCGCTCTTGTAGAGTTACATTTTGTCACTGAACTCATTGAGTTGGCCAAGCAGATGGAAATGAACTCAATTTAAGAGAACAACTATGGTTCCTAAGACGAATGCTGGGACTAGAGAAGTCGACCCCGGGATATATACTGTTGCAGGAAACGAATAGAGAGAGATTGGAATGTGAGGCGGTGGAGAGAGTGGTGAAGTATGAAATGAAATTATGCGGAGTAGAAGAGGAGAGATTGGTGAGAATAGTATGGGAGGCGTGCATGAAAGTAGAAGGGGGGAGGTGGAGGGAAGAGAGAAGGAGAATGTATGAAAGAGGAGGACTGGCAGAGAGGAAGGTACAGGAATGGTTGGGTAGGGGGGGTGAAGAGAGAAGATGAAGGAGGTGGAAGCGCAGGAGAGACAGGGACGGATAGACAAAAGTGAATATAATGATATGTTTGGGAGATGGCAAGTATATGGGAGGGTGCCGAGATACATGAGTGAGGATGGGTGGAACAGGGATGAAAGGGTGATAATGCCGAGGGCAAGGTGTGGGTCTGGGGAGAGGGGAAGGAAGAGATGGATGGGAGAAGAATATATGAGATGTAGGTTGTGTGAATGGGGGAAGGATACGTGGAGGCACTTGGCAGAGGAGTGTGAGGGTGTGAGTGAGGAATGGGTGGGAGTGAAAGGGAATAGAAGGGTGACAGAATGGATGAGGGAGGACGGAGCTAGGGTAAAGACGCTGGAGAAAGTGGGACGGGAGAAAGAGGGCAAGATGTGATATAGTGTCGACATTGTAAATAACTGTAGGATATGCCAATAAAGGTCTTTTTTTTTAAATTAAATTGATTGATTAAGTTATATGAAGATCAAATTTTTTGTATTTAGTGTTAATCTATTGATAATAGTCACTTTGTGTCCGAAATGTACATTTGTTGATTCAAATAAAAGTGTGAAAAAAGGTTATTAGTGTTTTATTCGTCAATTCAATTCAATTATTTGTTTACCCTTAATTCTGATTCACCGGTAATTTACCGATAAATTGGTTTTCATTCCAGGACGCTGGAGAAGTTGGGGGAAGAGAGAGAAAGCAGAAGGAAGAGAGGGGGCAGCGATTAGTGTAGACATGGATGTAATATAGTATTATGCCAATAAAGGTCTTTTTTGTTTTTGTTTTCATTCACAAATTTACAGAATTACCGGTAATTGTAAATGCTAGCAGATTTACAATTCCTAAACATGATACTGCAATCTTTTATTTTTCATTTTTAGTTTCATATTTAACAGAGAGTTGTAATTTTAATTCCGTTTTAAGTGATAGTATCATGTTTAGGTAAAACCAGCTTTGATCAAAAAAATACACTTACATATTTAGCTTCCATTTGCTGTGCGATCCTTCGGACGTCATCATCGTCTTCATCTCCAAATGGATCCAGCCCATTGGGAACACGTCCATTGTTAACTGGTTTACTCCGTTTTTCCTTTTTCTAAAATTAGAAACGAACATGTCTCAAAAACCATGTCAACTTTCATAAAAAATCAGTATTTTAATTAATAGTACAAACATAGACTAAACAAAAAATTTACAAAAAAAAAAACAATGTGTCCACCAAAATATACAGGGTACTCGTTTTACGAGTTGCGCTAAGGGGGATCTCGCTTCTAAAAACTCAAAAATTGTGAAGTTTGAAATATACTGCTATAGCAGTATGCTAAACCTGTATATTTTAAACTTGAAGTAAAATTTTGAGTTTAGAAAAGCTTGAAAATTTTACTTCGTGCTTAATCAGAGAGTAGAAACACTCATTGGAAATCTCAAACTTAACGATATTGAAAAACTAGAAATGCTTTTACATATACAGAGTACATATTTGGACTTGTTTTTAAGTTATTAAGAAATAGCAAATTAATTTTGGCTCAAAATTGACACCTTGGTTGTATTGGGAGTGTTAATAAATTAAAAATTTAAACTTATTGACAATCGAGCTGTTTATTTGAAAAATGGCCTAACTCCATTTCTCAATTTTTTATTGTTAATTGAAATAATCTTCATAATTTAAGGATTTGTCATAAACAACAATTTCTGGTTATATATATTCAAACTATATAGTACTGTGCGATCGTTTAAAACATGATTTAGAGTAGGCTTTGAATTTTAAATTAGATTGGCACTACTGACTGTTAACACAGTTTACCATAACCCTAAATTTATTCCATCATTCAATTAGCATTCTGGGCAGCCGCACAAAAAAAATGCTGCCTACTTTAAATCTTAATTTAAACACTCACACGATATATATTTAAAATATACATAACCACAAATTGTTTTTTTTATGAAATTATAGAGGTTATTACAGTCACTAACAAAAAAATGAAAAATTAAGTTAGGCCAGTTTCAAAATAAACAGCTCAATTATGTTCTGGCATTAGAAAGATGATGTATTTATTTCATTGATTGTTTAATTTTTAGATTATTAATTTGGTCGGAAATTATTAATGGTTTTTATAGGTATCAAACTTATCATCAAATGTTAGGCTTTCTACATATCTGTTGTTAAAAATAATTTTTGAAGTACTCAATAGATTAAGTATTATTGCACAAATCATACAACCTGGTGTTACACAGGAAATAACGAAACAATTGGATAACTCAGGGACGATAAACATTTATGCAGTCCATTCATTGGAAAACATGAATAGAATTAAATTTATTACTACAAACCCAACACTTTCACATTTTATTCGAATGGAAAGAAGAATTACATTTCACAAGATATTTAAATGGGATGAGAGATTTCTTGTATCTCAATATAAACATTTTCATTTGTTAAAATATGGATCTATGGCAAAGGTGGTGAAGCAAATTATTATTTGTAATAAGCATTTTGCAATGGTTATTATTCACCAAATAATATGCTAATTCAATACAACTTAAAGTATACATTCTGCCGACTTTTTTTATTAGTCAATTCTATATTCCAAAGAAACTTGAATCACACAAAAATATACGCACAAATACATTTATCCTCTCTTTATCTAAACATTATATTATTTTGTTGGTGACTGCATAAACAGCAAAAACTTGCCAACTAATTCACTGAATTTACACACGCACACATACAACTAAACATTTTATCATATTTACACAAAAATTAATAAACATTAATAGTTAAGTGCTAACACAGATACATAAACAAACAGGTTATCAATTATATAATCCTAATTAAAAAACAACAAAAAAACAATACAAAAAAGTGATGATGTGTTTCGGAGGGGGGGTTAAATGGTAAAGATATTGAAAATTTAGTATTATGTATAAATATGTACTACATTTTTTAGATTTAACTAGCTTAGTTTTAGGTTTTTTGTGTACTATTAATGTTCTGTTAAAACTTTAGTCATTTGTCAAAAGTTGAAGTGTGAAATTTGACGTGTTTAATGTCGACACATCGAAAATGTCAATATCGACACGGTTTATATAGATTCATCGAAAATGTTAAATTTGAGATGTTCGATATCGGTACATCGGAAAGTGTCAAATTTGACGTATTTAATCTAAGTACATCGGTACTGTCCTAATTTGAGTTATTTAATGTTGATATTTCCAAAAATTTCAATATTGACGTGTTTTATGTGGACAAAAACGTAAAATCGAGCCGAGTGTATATGAAGTAAAAATTGAGTTTAGAAAAGCCCTAAGAAAATTTGGCTTTTTTAAACTCGAAATTTTACTTCATGCTTAACCTGGGAGTGGAAGACACTCAGAAATGATAAATGTCAATGTTGAATGTCACCCGTGCCAATGTCGATTGAATAATTGTTAATGAAATTTCACGTGTGTCAAATTTTCATATTTTTAATATTTCGAGATTTTTGACGATTATTAAAATGTTCATCATATTTTCAATATTTCGAGATTTTCTATAATTCGATATTTAGAGATTTTCGTCCATTTATAAAATGTTCATCAGATTTTCAACATATCGAGGTTATGACGATTATCAATATTTTTATCAGATTTTGAATATTTCGAGATTTTCATGAGGTTTTGAATATTTCGAGATTTTTAAAATTTTCATCCGATTTTCAATACTTTCAGATTTTCATCAATTAATAAACTTTTGCAGGCTTTACTAAACTCGATATTTTACTTCATGTTTAATGTGGGGGTGGAGAACACTCGTTAGAATAATACTAGGGGACTTGACTTAAAGTTTTATTTAACGTTAAGTTGACATTTAATCCACACATTAATAATGTTAAGGTGAACAAAGCACTATATTTTGTTAAACGATTAGATCAGACGAAAATCGTTTAACAAAATATAATGCTTTGTTCATCTTATAATAATGTTAATTATTGCTTAGCACTCAAAATGTAGATCTAACAAATAAAAATACAAGTGAAGTAAGGGAACAAAAAGTGTTTTCATTGTGATTAAATACTCCACATAATTCAAATAAACAATTAGTGACATTTAAAATTAGTTTATAAACTATTGATTTTCTATTCTGGCGTAAACATAAGGGGTGAGCTTGGTAGGGTTATTAGTTGCCAATTTGATTATTAGGTGTAAAAGCCCATATTAGTGCACCTAGACATAGCGAACCATTATAAACAGAGCTAATATTATAGCCCATGCCGGAAATGTTCTTCGCAAAAAAAAGGAGTGCTTTCATTATCCAAGTGGAAGGACTGATGGTCAACTATCTCGAACTAAAAAATTGTGCATCGTTATGAAACAATAACAAATATTGACGATTAAAGGTCTGTTTAGAGAGGACCTGGCAGTATCTTCCAAAATCAGTAGCACCCCCCGCCATGATGTAATATACAGGGTTAGGCAAAAGTATGGGAACACCGGATTTCTGGCTAAACTATACGTGCGATGAAAAAATGACCTTAATATAAATTATTGTAGTCGTTTTAATCTATTCACGGACATTAAGTGATTTCGAACAGCTATCCTATTTCTCAAGTTATGATGTAATTTTTTTTTAAATAACCAAATTTTAAGGATTTTCTAAACTCGAAATTTTACTTTATGTTTAATCTGGGAGTGGAAAACACCCATTTAATATATCTTTAATTAATTTCTCACTTAACCCGCGGTGAAACATTTTTGAATCTAATTTTGGATATTTAATTTCACTAATTTATATTTTCTCTGACTAGTTTTGACCATTGGTCATCTTCAAGGAGGAATGTACAAAAAATATCTAAGCAACAATATATATATATAAGTGCAAACTATCATAAAACATCAGATAATAAGGGCAGATGTTATAGGAGAGTTCCAAATCTCTTCTATATTATTTACAATCAGTTTTTCCCACTTTAGTGTCTTCCTGATTTCCAATCCATAACAGAAGTTTAAGTATCGACCCTTATTGCCTGAGTATAAAATTTGACAAATCTGTTGTGTTGAAAATATGATTTTCTTCGATGCAATGCTGTGCTAATGGTGGAACATTTTTTATTAACTATTGATTTTTTATGTTTTTCTAGGCGTGTTCTAAAATTTCTTCCTGTCTGGTCAATGTATATGCTATCACAATCACCGCACTTAATTTCATAAACGACGCACTTGTTAAGTTTATCGACCATAGATTTGTTATTAACTAGAAGTCTATGAAGGTTTATTGGATTATTCATTATAACATTAAATTCATACCGCTTAAAATTTTGTGTGATTTTCTCCGAAAGATTATTAACAAAATCCAATCCCATTTAATGCTTCAATTTAATCTTTTCAGGAACAAGGAATATCTAAAGATTTACAGTGTATATAGTATATTGAGATATGTATACTTAAAAGAATAACTCTCTGTATAATAATAATAATAATAATAATCGTTTATTTCTCAGCAGAATAAATTCTATTTACAGAGAAAAATACAGTTTTTTTGAAAAATATAATAACTAAAAATATATAAAAAACTAATTATGATATTTAACTTTCCTTAACAATCTTAAAATCTATATAATTCTGGGTAAATTCAGTGAATTTCAGCTTTATTTATTTACTTTTCGGAAATCATATGTTTTGGATTTTAGAAAAACAAAAATCAACAGAATAAAAAAATTAAATGTTAACTCAATAACTTTTAAATTTTGTTCCATATTTCAAAGGTATTTTGTAGTATTTTTTATAATTTCAAACTTCAGTTCATTCTTTTAAAAGTGTCAAATTTATTTGGTTATTAAAGTTAATGTGAAGACCCTTCTGAATTAATCTATTTTTTCATAATTGCTATATTATTATGATTATATTTTCTATAAAAAAAAAAAAACGTGAGATATTTTGACCAAACCAAATTTTCAGTCGTTTCGAAACACGCTAGGTGTATAACCATTAAAATATTCGAAAGTTTAAAATGAACGTCTTTAACATACTGCTTAGTAACAGAGCTGGGCAGGATTCGAATCATTCAGGATTCGATTCCCGGATTTGAATCCTTTTAGAGGATTCAAAAGAGGTATTCGAATACTTTAGTGAAAACGGATTCGTGATCCGGATTCGTTACATTTTTTTAAAAGGATTCGTATTCGAATCCAGACGTAGATGATTCGAATCCTTGTAAAAGGATTCGAATTCTTATAAAAGGATTCGAATCATTATAAAAGGATTCGAATCATTATAAAAGGATTCGAATCCTCATACACGGATTCAAATCTTCTCAAATAATTAGAATCTTCGCTATTAAGACTGGGATTCAAATTCAATTAATTCAAATAGTTCAATATTCTAATATGAATATTTAAATCACTAAATTATTCATAATATAAATATTTACATTTTCGAATAATTCAAATATTTGTGAATGCATACTTGGTTACTTAAGCATGAAAAATTTCCAACCTTATTAGTTTATTTTTAACTTCACTTGAAATCAGTGTTATATACGCGTGGCGCATGAAGTAAAATTTCGAGTTTAGAAAAGCCCCGTGGAAATTTGTCTCGGGTCGCTGCGCGACCCTCGACAAATTTTCTACGCGGGGCTTTTCTAAACTCGAAATTTTACTTCATACTTAGTCTGGGAGTGGACAAGACTCGTTCTTAGAAGTTTCAAATTAAAGGTTTACTCTAGATTACTAAGTTTATTACCATTTTACAAAGGCTACAGCTCGAAGGACCAATCATGGTCTTTGGAGACCGAAGGATACCTGTAGTCCTTCGGTCTCTCGAAGTTTATTTACAAGAAAACAACGAATATCTAAAGGTTTACAGCATGGATAGGAAAGTAAACATCCAATTTTAAAAAAAATATCAAAGTTGAGTTGGTTTTCAGTGCATTTTTAACTTTACTTTAAATCAGAGCAAACATTTGTCTCGGGCCGCTGCACGAACCTCGACAAATATACTACGCTGGGCTTTTCTAAACTCTAAATTTTACTTCATGCTTAACTCTTTTATAAAATCGACGTATGTAATATAATAAATCATTAATTGAAACAATAGAAAAAGATGCAAAATTTTACCTAAAATTAACTATTAGAGTTAACTTTATAATTTGCTCGGCTCTTAATGGGTGAATATTCTATTCCTAAGCAAAACTATATTTATTTAATATTAAAGTTGCATTTAATATAATAACAAACTGTGAATAAATCGACAAAAATCTAGAAATATCGAAAATCTCGACATGTAGAAAATCTTGACGGTCCACTCCCAGACTAAGCATGAAGTAAAATTTCGAGTTTAGAAAAGCCCCGCGTAGAAAATTTGTCGAGGGTCGCGCAGCGACCCTCGACAAATTTTCACGGGGCTTTTCTAAACTCGAAATTTTACTTCATACGCCACGCGTATAAAACACTGATTAAAAGTGAAGTTAAAAATGCACTGAAAATCAACCCAACTTCGATATTTTTTCAAAATTGGATGTTTTCTTTTCTATCCATGCTGTAAACCTTCAGATATTCGTTGTTTTCTTGTGAATAAACTTCGATTCCCTGTAGTCTTTCGGTCTCCGAAGACCATGATTGGTCCTTCGAGCTGTAGCCTTTGTAAAATGGTAATAAACTTAGTAATCTAGAGTGATCCTTTAATTTGAAACTTCTAGGAACGAGTGTTGTCCACTCCCAGACTAAGCATGAAGTAAAATTTCGAGTTTAGAAAAGCCCCACGTAGAAAATTTGTCGAGGGTCGCGCAGCGACCCGAGACAAATTTTCACGGGGCTTTTCTAAACTCGAAATTTTACTTCATGCGCCACGCGTATAAAACACTAATTTAAAATAAAGTTCAATAACACATACATCATCAATAATTAAAATCATTATTTAATTAGATATTTAGTCGGTAAATGAAAATTTTTGTTAATAGAAACTGATGGAATAAAATTTTACTGGTTGCAAATTATAGATTCAAATTTATTTTTAAAGGATTTGTATCCGTGATTCAAAAATGAGGATTCGAATCTTTGATTCGAATCATATTTTTCACTTACGAATCCTTTATTCGAGTATTCGTGATTCGAATCATATTAGGTGATTCGGATTTGTGATTCGAATCCTGTTTTTGAGGATTCATCCCAGCTCTGCTTAGTAATATATTTTAAACTTCAATTGAAACCAGTGTTTTATACGCGTGGCGCATAAGTAAAATTTCGAGTTTAGAAAAGCCCCGTGAAAATTATCTACGCGGGGCTTTTCTAAACTCGAAATTTTACTTCATGCTTAGTCTGGGAGTGGAAAACACTCGTTTTAAGCTTTAATTTAATCCCTATTTCAAAAATAACGAATATCTTAAGATTATACCGGGTGTTGACTTGGCGGACGCAACATAGGAAATCCAATGTATATTTTAAAATGTTTAAATATTGGCTCCCTTATCTATTTTAGAAACAAAATGTCTTTACCCTTTTTAGAGAGGGAACCATTCTGAATTCATTCGTGTTAACGTTTATCACTTTAAGTTTCTCTAAGTTAAAATAATTAAGAAATAGTAGTGCGATTTTATGCCATGGAATTGAAACAACAATTGCGGATGTCAAAATGGCACTAGATATCGCTGTCACTTTATTAAAGTAAATGTTTTTCGAAATGATTTACACTGCACAAGACAAAATCTTTCTAATTAAGTAGTATCATGCAGACAACAGTTATCAGGATGTTTGCGATATGTTTTCTGTCCAGTTTCCAGACAGACCGATACCTAATAAATCTACTGTTCAACGATTGGTAAGCAAGTTTGAAGTTAGGGGAACAGTTTTGAATAACTGCAAGTGTGAAAATGAGGACATACAAGAACGAGATCCAGCAAGGGAAAATCAAAAGGAGTTAGATATTTTGCTGACCGTCGAAGAAAAATATAAACCTTACTACTGCCTACTAGACGAATTTCAGCAACTAGGCTTGTTTGTGACAGCCTATGCTGATGATCTGGCCATATTAGTATGTGGTAAGTTTGAAGACGTCCTATGCGACCAGATGCAAGGAGCTCTAAACATAGTTTCTAGGTGGTGCAATGATCACTCCCTATCGGTAAACCCTGCCAAAACGGAGATGGTCCTGTTCACCAAGAAAAGGAAGGTGTCGAAAAAAGCACCAAAATTATTGAATACGATGTTGCAGTACAACGACGAGGTGAAATACCTGGGCATCACTCTCGACAGGAAACTGAGCTGGAAAGCGCACATCGACACCAAAACAGACAAAGCTATAAGGGCCTTCTGGCAATGTCGTCGGGCAGTGGGGAAAACGTGGGGTTAGAAACCACGCACGACTCTGTGGTTGTACACAGTTGTCATAAGGCCCATGCTGACTTACGGAGCTTCAGTTTGGTGGCCCAGAACCAAACAGAAGACCACGAGGAAGCAACTCTCGCAAGTGCAGCGGACAGTCTGTCTTAGTGTAACAGGCGCCATGCACACTACTCCGACGATGGCGATGGAAGTCATGCTATGCCTTCCACCACTTGATATCCACATGGAGAAGGAGGCCATGGCGACTATACTTCGCCTTCAGTGCAGTGGGATTTGGAACAGTAACAGCTGTAGGGAAGTTAGAGGATACCTCTGGAGGAATGTCTGTAGAGATATACCTCTTTTAGAGGCTGTTAATGACTGCTGTGTACCAACACTAATACGGAACACACCCTACAACGTTACTGTTCAACCCACTAAGCGGATGAGAGAGTCTGCTATAAGGATCTACACAGATGGATCTAAAAGGAGAGAAGGATCGGGCCTTGGAGTTTTCTCTAAAACCCTAAAAATCCAAGCAAAGGTTCCGATGGGAATTCATGGAACCATCACGCAACTGGAGCTGATGGGAATAACACTTGCGGCTGAGTACATCATAAACCGCAAGGTGACAAATGTAGCCATACTAATCTTAACGGATAGCAGGCAAGCGATTCTGTCTCTGCAGAAAGCCTATGCTTCGTCAGAGACCGAAATAGAGTGCCATGGGAAACTCAGACAGGCAGCAATGCACAACAACATTGAAGTCTGCTGGGTGAAAGGGCATGATACAGACACAGGTAACGGGAGAGCTGACGCGCTGGCAAGAGCTGCGGCTGGGATGAATCTACTCTCACCGGAGCCGCTAGTGCGGTTAGCTCCTCTCTCCCTGTGTAACATGTTACAAACTAATGCCCTGAAGAAATTCAGGATGCGTTGGGATGATATCGAGGGCTGCAAGCTCTCTAAGGAAACACTTGTGTATCCCAATGAGAGATCAGCGAAACGGTACCTGCAGCTGGCTATAGGGAATCTCAGGCGCTTAACTGCCATCCTTACTGGTCACTGTGGACTAAACGGGTACCTCTATAGGATGGGGATAGTTGACTCCCCATCTTGTAGAGGTTGCAGCATGGAAGACGAGACTGCATGGCATTTTCTTTGTGAATGCCCGGCACTATCGTCAATCAGGGAATCCATATTGGGTGATAGATGGCCTACATAAGAGATCTACCCACCTCAGCTATGCTAAAATATCTAAACAAGGTGGGCTGGCTAAACTGAGGATGGGTGATCTACGGGAGGTGACACAATGGGCCTAATGAGGCCTAAGTGCAGTGCAGAACTGCACACTCCCCTTTGAACCAGAACCAGAACTACTACTGCCTTTAAGGTTTCGAAGAAACACAAATTTATTTCTATTAAGTACGAGTGCCATCAAAAATTAAGAAAGAGTGATGAAGAAAGAAGGGTTGCATTTTGTATCGAGATAATGCTGATAGAGAGTTCTTAAAGAATATTTGTTTTAGTGACGAGTGTACTTTTACTCTAAACAATGAACCAAATGTGCAGAATTGTAGAGCAGGGAAAATGAACATCGCTTTATTATAACCAGGATACCCACAAAAAGTCAACGTGTGGATTGGAATTCTAGCTCATCATATTATTGGACCCTTTTTTCTTGATGGTAATTTGACTGCGAGAAGATTTTTGGAATTACTGTTGGAAAAAGTTGGAGATGCGTTGAACAATGTTTGACGTGAAGACCAGGAGATCTGGTTCCAGTTAGATGGTTGCCCAGCGATATCATACGTGTGGTTAAGGAATATCTAGTGGACACGTTTCAAAGATTATTGGCCCAGGTCACATCATTGCATGGCCAGCTAGGTCGCCTGATTTGTCACCTAATAATTTTTATCTTTAGGGCAATTAAAAATAAAAAAAATATTCAAATAATTGAGAACATACCAGAATTAAAAAATGCAATTTCGGCAGAATGTGAGAATATCTCCAATTATCAATGGGTAATGTCCGAAATTAATTCTACAATCGCTTAGGATATTGCTTGAGTGATAATAGGGGTTTATTTTAACACTCAATTTGAATTACATAATTATTGTAACAATTTTTCGATAGCTAGCAAATATTAAACTTCTATTTTGTCTTGCTTAATCGTTTTCTTGATTATCGTCGTACAGTAGATTCATCAGTAGACCCCGGATTATATGCAATTGCATATTTTTTTCTGTCCATTATATTTGTATGAGAGTTTTAAACAAATATGTTTCAACAAATTTGAAGCCAATTCATGCACATTGGATTTTGCATATTGCATATTATTTGCATATTCTGCATATATTATGCATATACGCAAATTTTAAGCATGTAATAATTGAAATATATTCTGGACACGTCCTACAATGTGTTTGCATCACAGCAGATGTAATATTTTCGCGATTCTTCATGTTTTGATCCTATATTATTTCGAATCATTCTGTTTTGCTGGTAAAAAATGATATCAACACAAGTGCTTCCCGCGACTGCGTTATAAAGTTATAATTAGACTCCGGATTATATACAACTTTTTTTCTTTTCATTAAAAAAATTATAACTTATAATTCAGTTTGAGAGAAACTGTCTTGGAAGCAACTCTGAGAAACTCCAAGCAGTCATGAAAATTTCTAAAAAAAAGCAAAATAAAATAAAACAGTGGTTGAAATGCTTCAGCAAAAACGTGTTTCAATTGACTGACGAATGGCTTCTCTGCGTCAAATGTGACAAAAAGGTTAGTATATTTATGAAATATGAAATTTATAATACATAGAATATTTATAAACATTACACCTGAAATGATACCTTCAGGTAGGAATGGCATGACAGTCACTTCCAAAAGCTTGTGCCAGTCTTTTGAATCCTACTTTTTTTTAACAAAACCTTATTTCTGAATAAAATGCATTTCGTTTTGATACTACAATAAAATCGGTATACAGACAGACAGACAGACTGACAGACCGACGTCATTGAGATAACACTTAATTCGGACTCCTGGGGCCCTAAAACGTATATTTCCGTAAAAAAATGGGGGGTCAATTTTTTTGCGATCACAATACCTTCCTTATCATTGGTATGGTGCGGTCGGTAAAAATGCCACTCCTACCTGAAATATTACCTGCATTAGTAAACACATTTTAACAATAAGTATTTTAATTTGTACAGATAACTGTGAGCAGGAAATCTCAAATCACTCAGCATGTCAATACAGCGATGCACCGGGAAGCAGTTGTAACAACCAATAACGGTGCTTCCAGTAGTGACAATGGAGAACCGGTTGATTTCAAGTTTGATTTATGCCAGGCTATGGTGGCTGCAAACTTGCCTTGGAGTTCTTTAGAAAACGTCACGTTTAAAAATTTTCTCCAGAAGTACACTGACTGCAATGTCCCCGATGAGTCCACAATTCGGAAAAATTACCTTCAAAAATGTTTCGATGCAAAAATGGCGAAAATCAAACAAGATATTGGCGACAATTATTTGTGGATATCTGTGGACGAGACGACAGATTCCGTGGGCCGCTACATAGCGAATTTAATAGTCGGTATCTTAACGGAAAATGAGCCGGGTAAATCTTACTTAATTGCAAGTCAAGAAATCGAAAAGACAAACAGTACTACTATAGCACAATTTGTTAATTCGGCTTTGTTGCGATTTTGGCCCGGAGGAAATAATAACAAAGTTTTGTTGTTGGTGACTGATGCGGCAGCTTACATGCTAAAAGCTGGACAAAATCTGAAATTGTTTTATCCCAACTTGATTCATTTGACCTGTACGGCTCATGGATTAAATCGATTGGCTGAAACGATACGGAATAATTTTGATTTAGTCAACACTTTAATTTCGTCAGTCAAGAACATTTTCCGCAAAGCTCCACTTCAGGTACAATTGTATCGAGCCAGTCTACCCGATGTTCCGTTACCCCCAGAGCCAATACTGACGAGTTGGGGAACTTGGCTGAACGCAGCACTGTTTTATGCAGAACATATGCATGAAATTAAAGAGGTACGCTTATGAATAATTATGAGAACGAAGTGTGATTAGAAAAATGCGGTCATTATTTGAATTCGAATTTTACAGGTGATCTGGCAGCTGGATCCCAACGACGCAAAGGCTATCTCCGAAGCAAGGGCAGTTCTCGAACAACCTCAACTCTTCGCAGATCTCGCATACGTCAAAGCAAATTTTGGTTTCTTGCCGGAAGTTATTACAAAACTGGAGACAAGAGGTATTTTGCTAAGCGATTCTTTGAATTTGATAAAAACAGTTCAGAACGCGGTAAACATGCTGAAAGGGAGAAACGCTATCATATACCAAGACAAATTAAGTAATGTTTTGGCGAGAAATCCAGGTTTTGAATGTATATCAAAAATTAGTGATATATTGATCGGCGGGGAGGCAACTGAAATTCCTGATGTCCATCCGAGTGTACTTTCTAAATACATGTACGCGCCTATTACCTCGTGCGATGTAGAGCGATCATTTTGGGCATATAAAATGATCTTAACGGACAAAAGGCATAGTTTGACCTCCGAAAATGTCGAAAAAATACTTATTATCTACTGCGATGCCAATTATAATAAATAAAATGTATTTCTATATAGCTTAATGTTGTTGTACAATCATTTCAAACCTCTTAGAACCTAAAAAATGTTGCATATTTTTTGCATTTTTTCGGAATATTTTTTGCATATTCGCATATGTCGTTATAGATCAGTTCTAGAATAAATAAAAGATGTTTTATGATTAGTTTCACATTTTTTTAATGAAAAGAAAAAAGTTGCATATAATCCGGGGTCTATTCATCAGGTATCAGTCTGTCTTAAAACTGGATAGAAAACATATCGCAAACACCACTTAATTAGAAGGAATTATTCTTGTGTAGTGTAAATCATTTCGAAAACATTTACTTTAATAAAGTGACAGCGATATTTTGTACCATTTTGACATCTGCTATTGTTGTTTCAATTCATAATTCGAGAAACGTCAAGTGTTAAGTGTGAACATTAATAAATTTAGAATGTTTACCTCTCCAAAAAAGTTAAATACATTTTGTCTCTAAAATAAATAGGGGAGCCAATATTTGAACACTTCAAAATTAACATGCAATTTCCTATGTTGCGTCCGCCAAGTCAACACCCGGTATAGAGTATATTGTATAATTAAAAGAAAAACTCCCTGTATTAATAAAGCAGAAAGATTTTATATACAGAATTAGAAAACCCATAGGAATCTCTCCCACGAAGTCAAAGAGACCAAAACAAACCCGCCCTCGAATAACTCTCACTTTCACCCACACAAATAATTCAACTAAAAGGAAACAGCCATAGCACACGCTCAACAAGTAAAAACGAGACGGCATAAACAGACACACATGCACTCACACAAATGCACTCGGAACTCGCAGCGCGCTCGCGACTCCGAAACCGTTCACCTCCTCATACCTCCTGTTCTCCGGTTATTTTCGCGCGTGCATGCACACCGGACCGCCGGCGAAAAAACGACCATTACGCATTTCCGACTGTTAATCAAACACTATATTAACATAGGAAACTAATTAACGGAGCCAAGACGCAAAATTAATCAGGTAAAAATCGGAAAAACGGGCCGAAATTTCGGCAGGGAAAATTAAAAGCGCGCTCCTAATACATGGACTCGCGACTCTCGAGCGCGCGGTCCGAAGAGAAAGAGGTGGAAGGAGGAAACACACGGGCCTATCACAACAAGAAAAAACCTGATTCTTAAGACATGCATAACTCTCACTTTTAAATTAATGCGTAAATATAATATGATAATAACAAAATAAGTTGATAAGGATGAATTTGTAAATTTATTCAATCCGCGTTTGTATTGGAATTAGTTTGTGATATTAAGAAATCTTTTGTAGGTGTGATTGTTTTTTTTTAATTTAGCATAAATCAATCTGATTATAAATTGATATAATTTGGGTGGGTGATGAAAATTTATGATTCCCGCCCGAAAATTGCGTGCGTGTGCCGGTGCGTTGCACGCGCGCCGGTTTGTCTATTATTTCGCGCTGTTGACCTCCTCGCATTTATTGGGGAAGGAGTAGAATTTCTAATAAGGTCATCCGGTTGTGATTAAATCCACATAAACAAAAAGACAACCGTTAGTTTCATCCTTCATTAATATGTGCGAGTGTTTTACAAAAACCAAGCGCGACAAGCTAGATCATATGTGTGTGTTTGTGAGAGCAAAACAGGAGGTGCATGTTATTGCAATCGATTCAAATGGGGTCGCAGCAAATCCCCACACCACTCACAAAAAATGAGTGAGTTGAAAAAAGGGGGGCTTCATCTCGAGTTAGCTTCAGCCCGTGTGTGCTCAGATGGGAGTGTTTTTAGAGAATCCCGCCAAATGTGGAACATTGTTGGAATGTTGTGATTGTTAATATGAATAATTAGTTTTTTTTTACAAGATGATATAATTGCAAAAGGAAGGGTTTTAAGTGGGGCCTTGTTATACATCAAATTTAGTGGAATGTGGGGGGGCTTTCATTTCGCAAATCAGCCAATTTTTTTCACAATCCCGTACCCTTCAAACATGGCGTCTACACTCACGAATCTTTACCATATAATTACACGGACACTCGGGCATTTTCTACACCGGGCAGGACCGCAATTGACAAAGGGCGAGAGTGCACCTACCCAAGCCCCCAAACACCCCGCTCATTTCCCACGTTCCCATCGCCCACGAAAACACAAACAAACCCGAAATTTCGAATTTTAAACGAGCACACCCTGCACAATCCCGACACTCGCACAATATTCGTGACCATTTTCTCTCTGCGGCGTTATAACTCACCTTTGCAACGGCGAGCTCTTCCTTGTAGTTGTACACAGGGCATGTGCTCTCCTTGGATTCGGGCAGTTTGAACGCTAACCGCACCGTTTTCGCCACAGATTTTTGTTTCCTGTCCTCACCTTTGTCCGCCCCGAACGAAATCAACGTGGCCCGCTTTATTTCTGACATTTTTCATCGCTCAACGTTCGTGGATTGGATTTCACGACACAGCCGGGTTTCGCTCCAACATGTTTAAATACACAGCATTCCCAACGTCTCTAACCTAATTCTTTGTGCGCGCGCAACGAATCTGCGCAATGCGTGACAGCTATCAGGTGATGCAGGTACCCTACATTTCGGTTCGTTTCCATGGTGGGTGAAACACAGATGACGCCACAATGTAGAATTGAGGATTAATAGATACAATATTTATAGAAGAATAATGTACGATTTAACATGGGCAACCTAATTTACACAAAACTAATTTACTTATAAATATGAAAATTGTTCTTTTAACTATACATACAGTCCACCGAGCAAAAAACAAACAAATTACGTTATATCAACATTGTAGCAACATAAACGTTTTAATGTTGATGAAACATTACTTAAATGGATTTGCTCAGTGGGAGGTAGTTTTTCTTTTAAATATACGTATTCCAAATTCAGCCTATTTTCTGTAAATCTTTAGATATTCCTTGTTTTTTTTTAAGTTCAATTTGAAGCTTTAAACGAGCGTTTTCCACTCCCAGACTAAGCATGAAGTAAAATTTCGAGTCTAGAAAAGCCCCGTGAAAATTTGTCGAGGGTCGCGCAGCGACCTGAGACAAATTTTCTGGGCTTTTCTAAACTCGAAATTTTACTTCATGCGCTACGCGTCTAAAACAGATTCATGTGAAGTTCGTATATACATTGATTTCACATTATTTTAGTGTTTTATACGCGTGGCGCATGAAGTAAAATTTCGAGTTTAGAAAAGCCCAGAAAATTTGTCTCGGGTCGCTGCGCGACCCTCGACAAATTTTCACGGGGCTTTTCTAAACTCGAAATTTTACTTCATGCTTAGTCTGGGAGTGGAAGACACTCGTTTTAAACTTCAAATTGAACTCTTTTAAAAACCAACCAATGTCGGAAAATTTACAGCGTATGCATATGTTTACCTAAAAGAAAAATTCACTGTATGCATAGGCTGTAAATTTTCTGACAATCGTCGTTTTTTAAAAGAGTTCAATTCAAAGTTTGAAAAAAATTTGGATTGGTCGCGTAGCGAAGCGAAGCGACCAATCCAAATTTTCAGGCTTTTCTCGACTCGAAATTTTACTTCATGTACCAGGCGTATAAACACTGATCTATTGTGAAGTTCATAATATATTTTTATTATACTGCTTTAGTGTTAAAATTTGGTTTGGCCGCCCCGCTTCGCGGAGCGACCAAGCCCAAATTTGCGGGCTTTTCTAAACTCGAAATTCTACTTCATGCTAAATCTAGAAGAGGAGAACACTCGTTTGAAACTTCAATTTAAACTCATTACAAAAACAACCTACTTAAGTTTATTTTGATATAACTGTCAAAACAGACGAGTTATAGCACTTGAAATCTGGTTTTGACAACTCTCATAATTCTGAAATTGGTCACGAAAACTATTATAAACTCTATACATATTTCATTTTCAAAGGTTCGCTCTGACTGTCAAAACAAATGTGCTACGAGCAGGGTTGTTAAAAAAAAGGTTTTGTTATTATAATTAAAACGAACAGTTTTTTTTTTACAATACTTGTTTTTACTTTCCCCCGTATGTAATACAAAGGGAAAGTATTGTTTTCGTGAAAATTTTCAAATCAAAAATTTTAGCGGAAATATCCGTTTTGAGGTCCCCTGAGTCGAATAAGACCATTTTTGAAAAATGTCTGTCTGTCTGTCTGTGTGCGCTGTACAGCGAAAACCGCTAAAGATATCGAGATGAAACTTAAAACTTAAGCTTTTTGTCACAATCGGAAGAACTGAAAAGCTTTTGGTGAAAATCGGAAAACCGGAAGTGGTACTTTACTCCTAGCGTTTTTCAGTTTTTTCCGATTTTATTATTAAATGTTCATCAAACAAAAAATTCTTTTAAATAAAAGTTGTAGATAATAACAAAATGAAGATATATTGTTTATTTACTTTTTATCATAGCACTCTTAGTTTTTGAGATATTTTAAAAGTTGTTTGTTTTATCTAGTTATTGATGTGTGACAGTGTATGTGTCGATACAATTGAAAAATGTTTCAACTAAAAGTTGTAGGAAATAAAAAACTAAAGATTTTTTGTGAACTTACTTTTTGTCATAGCACTCTTAGTTTTTGAGATATTTAATAAATAGTGTCTTTTACCTAGTCATTGATTTGTGTCAGTGTGTGTGTTGATACAATTGGAAAATGTTTCAAATAAAAGTTGGAGGTAATACAATATTAAAGATTTTTTGTAATTTCACTTTTTGTCATAGCACTATTAGTTTTTGAGATATTCAATAGATAGTGTTTTTTTATCTAGTCATTGGTTTGTGTCAGTATGTGTTGATCCAATTGAAAAATGTTTCAAATTAAAGTTGTAGTTATCAAAAAGTTGAAGACATTTTGAAAATAATAATGCTACAAATATTTTAAAAGTGATTTAATACGCAATT
The DNA here is from genome assembly GCA_932526585.2 of Philonthus cognatus. Lineage (NCBI taxonomy): Eukaryota > Metazoa > Arthropoda > Insecta > Coleoptera > Staphylinidae > Philonthus > Philonthus cognatus. The sequence goes on from OW052244.1 coordinate 75,002,650, forward strand.
TACGGGGGAAAGTACTATGATGGACACATCACCATTTTTACTTTCCCCCGTATGTAATACAAAGGGAAAGTATTGTTTTCGTGAAAATTTTCGAATCAAAAATTTTAGCGGAAATATCCGTTTTGAGGTCCCCCGAGTCGAATAAGACCATTTTTGAAAAATGTCTGTCTGTCTGTCTGTGTGCGCTGTACCGCAAAAACCGCTAAAGATATCGAGATGAAACTTGAAACTTAAGCTTGTTGTTACAATCGGAAGAACTGAAAAGCTTTTGGTGAAAATCGGAAAACCGGAAGTGGTACTTTACTCCTAGCGTTTTTCAGTTTTTTCAGATTTTTTCAATAAATGTTCATCAAACAAAAAATTCTTTCAAATAAAAGTTGTAGATAATAACAAAATGAAGATGAATTGTTCACTTACTTTTTGTCATAGCACTCTTAGTTTTTGAGATATTCAATAAATAGTGTTTTTTATCTAGTCATTGGTTTGTGTCAGTATGTGTTGATCCAATTGAAAAATGTTTCAAATAAAAGGTGTAGTTATCAAAAAGTTGAAGACATTTTGAAAATAATATTGCTACAAATATTTTAAAAGTGATTTAATACGCAATTTACGGGGGAAAGTACCATGATGGACACATCACCATTTTTTATTATTAAAACAGCGTTTAAAACATTAATAATTAAAAACGTGTTTAAATCATGTTTAAAACACGTTTAAAACATGTTTAAAACAGAACATACAGGGCACTTTTCTTTTGAATTTACATATCCTGATGACAGCGTTTTTTTTTAATTTGCGGGAATTCGTTGTTTCATAGCGGTTAATCCGAGGCTTTTAACGAGTGTTTTCCACTCCCAGACTCAACATGAAGTAAAATTTCGAGTTTAGAAAAGCCTAAGAATTTGGATTGGCCGCGTAGCGAAGCGGATATTAGAAAACAAGTTGTTAAAACTTAACCTTAAAATTCAAATATTTGGGCTCACTTATTCCACCAAAACTAAAGAAAATTCTGTAAATTATCTGTACACAAGTTAATCATTATTATCACTTAAAAGGTTGTTTTTGTAATGAGTTTAATTTGTTCAAAGAAATGATAGATTAGTAATGTTATTAATATTTGTACGTTTGATATAGACAACCCAGTTTACACAAAATCACAAGAATAAGTTTAATGAAAGTAATAATAAATAAATAATATTTACATGATGCAACCATTGTAAATATTATTTTGATAAGGAATAGTTATTATTCATTTTATCAATAATATAATTTATTAGGCATTTTTACTAATTTTATTTATGCTATGTGCAGCATAGGCAACCTAATTGGCATAGGAATTGATTTAAGAATAAATTAATTTAAATTTAATTATTTTCATAAACTATTTAAATTCATATTTCCCTAGTTTAGTATTTTGTGTTTCTTAGTTAATTTTTAAGTGTTAATAGCTTCATATTTTTTATTTCTTAAGTTAATATATATTTTGCTGCCATCTGTTAGAAACTACTCGTAGCTTTATGCAAATACTGGTCGATTACTGTATTAACATTTAAACAAACACGCGCTTTGGTTTTCGTGCTAGTGTTTCTTTTTAAATATTTGTCTTGTAATTAGTGCCAAGCTATTTGTGTTACGTTTATAATTTGCCCCAAAGCCTGCAAGATCATGTACGTACTAAGAGTTTTCCCTCAACATGTTAGTTCCGTTCAATGCAATGTTTATTTGCCAGTGATTGCTCTCATGAGAGGAAATTACGAATGTGTTTCAATGAACGAAATAAAGTGAAGTTAAAGACACATTTATTATTTTCTTGAAGGAGTCATCTAATTAGACACATACTATATGGCATGTCCAAGATTATTTAAAAAAAAGGAATAGGTGTATATTATTGAAGCTTAGAAATGTATTTGTATTCGTTTTTGACTATACGGGGTGATTCAATTTGTTTAATTTTTCATCATTTTCGTATGAATTTCCTGTCGTTTACAAATATATATAGTTTGTTATACTTTACTCTCAAAATAAAAAAAATAAAAAATTAGAAGGGGGCGGAACACCAAACTGAATCACCCTGTATTTACGAAAATTCTTTTTTTAATAATATTTCAAAATCGCAGAAATTTATATTATTGTATTGGGTAATTCCGTGCGTTGTCCAGCTATTATTTATAATTTATTATTATTTTTAAATTTTAATTTAGCACACAATTTGAAATATTGCAATATTTACTACATTTTACTTTCAACAGTGACATTCTTAAACTTGTTTGTATTTTTGATGATTCTGAACTTTTTTTAATGTAAATGATTTTCGTCACTTTTAGTAACTAAAAATAATTTTGATTCATATAAAAATATTAAAAAATAAATCTTAATTTTTGTTTTTGTGTAATGTATTATTATTATAAAAACACTTCCAATTTATTTCATAAAGTATGTTTTGAATTTAACTTTAAATACATGTTTGTTACGCCTGGCGCATGAAGTAACATTTCGAGTTTAGAAAAACCTTAAAATTTGGATTGCCCGGCGCGTTTTGCTTTGCTCGTGTGCCTTCCTTGAGTCATAAGCATGGGGAGGTCTTTAAGTCAAACTACGTGGGGGTCTAAAATGTGATGCCACGTACTACTATAATGAGATGAGTAGTTATACACCATTCCATTTGTTTCTGGATCTCGCCTAGCCATGCTTTCGTGTTGTTATGTTGCAGTATCAACATTTACATTTTTTATTAGTTGCCACTCCTGATTCCTTATTTTAACAGTGTTGCAATAATTTATGATATCATAAGTAATCCTCTTTTTAATTTTTAAGAGGTTTATTGTTAATCTTGCAACAATTATTTCGCCACGCGGTCGCTTCTTCGAGCATTTTATTATTAAATCAAATTAATCTAGTGTTGCAATGCTGTGTCAATGTCAAAGTGAAAAATGACTGGAAAAAACACACGGGGAACCTTTCTTTTGAAACCATTCCTCCTTTTATTATTTCGCTAGGGGAATCTGGCTCAGAACAAACATCAGAAGATTCAGATGCAGGTTTTCTTGACTAAATAATAAAAGTGAAATGAGGGCTTAAAAATTGTTTGACATGAAAATTATCAGTATCACAAGAGGGTGGGAATACATTTGCAATTCTACAAAAAAATACTGAGGGCCAACAGAAGAGAGAATGACCAAAATTAAGGTGGATGGATGGAGTTGATCAAAATGTGTTAACGGGAAGACCCAAGCGAGAAATACAATGGATGACGAAATAAGTTTGCAGAGCCGAATTCATTATATTTGTTATATACAATATTATTGCTGTGTTTGTATGTACAAAAACCAAGTAGTAAATTTTGTTAATCTTAAAACTGCATATTATTATCCTTTTATATCTGAAAATTCGTAAAACAGGCAACAGTGTAAGATCACAATAGTCAGAAATTATAACCTTAAAATCGAACATCTGACAGTGACATTTGAAAACCCTGATTTAAAACACAACCAGCCCCATTTACAATACTTAAACTGTCACTTTTCCATAGCTAGGCGAGATCCAGAAACAAATGGAATCGTGTATAAAAATAAAACTTATAATCAGATTTAAAAATGTGTAAGGTTGACTTTATTTTAATCTGGACGACCATATGCTCGATTTAACTACCTTGATTCATGACGACATGTGTGGAAGTGCTCGCGTGACGTCAAAAGTCGACTAAGATATATTCGATTTAACTATTCACAGCAATTTGTCATCGGTGAGAACTCGCACTGGTATGACGTCATTTTAGGAAGAATTTACTAAACCGTATGGAGTAAAATAACGTAATTTCAGTGCAACTTCTCACCGATGACAAATTGCATGGGTGCTGTGGATAGCTCCCCTGGGCAGTACTCGAGTACAAGTACTCAAAATTTATACTCTGAGTACTTTTCGAGTACTTGCACTTGTACTCTACGCGTTATTGTATCGCAAAATAAACTCTAATACATTTGAATGCACCTAGTAAGTTAATTTTATTGACAATGTCCTGAAGTCGTGGTACTTGAAATATTGAAAACAATTTGTGACTAAGGTGATATTTTGCCTTCTACTTGACATTGGTGGCATTTTCCGATCATTTTTTACGTTTAACGTCAATTTTGTCAATAAACGAGAATACCGATAATTTATATAAAATACAATAGGTTTATTCGTTTGTACAGCACTAAGTTAAAATAGGTTCAAGTTTTTGGCGTCACAGTCTACGTTAGTGTAACTTCACATTTACAATTGCAGGCGTCCAGTTCATGTAATGAACAGATACAGTGCAAAAAGTGTAAAAAGTGCTGCACTAGTTCATGTAACGAACAGCCCTTATACTGTTCGTTACATGAACTAGTGCAGCACTTACGTAAAATGTCAATATCGACTGTACATGGTGGTCTAATTTCGATGTTACTTATGGGCATCTCGGTAAAAATAAGAGTTAGAAAAAAACCGATGGCGTAGTCGCGATCTCTTATTTGAGGCTAGGAAAATGCCGAAAACAAAAATACACCATCTTGTTTTAAAAATTTAAACGTGAATATTTTATTCAATTTTAGAGTTTTATAATTTTGATTGACGATTCACCTGACCCTTCAGCCTTTATACAGTAGTGCGAAGGAAGTTTTGCGTAAATCAAATATTTTATAACAGTGCTAACATTTTTTAAAACTAATATACAATTAGTGATGTAAAATTACCGGTTATTTAAAATTGGGTAATATTGTCGGTAATATTACTGGAAGCATAGTAACAATTGTTAATTTAAAGTTAGACATAAAACATACACAAATTCTAATAAATAATTGGAAATTATTCTATGATTTTTAAAAATTATAGGTTTTTAAGATTCCTCCAACGAAAAATCTTCAAGATTGAATAATTGTCCAACATTTTATTATCTAAAATGTTTGTTTGAACCATTTTTCTTTATTCTCGTCAGTTATTGAGTTATTTTAAAAGAAAACGTTGAAACGCAAAAACTATTTAAGCCACAGAAAAGTATAACGACGAGATCTACAAGATGGATTTGTTTTTATCATTAGGGTTATCCATAAAGTATCTAAAAGAAAATGAATATTGTTTTTTTTTTCTAAATTAAGAAGGCGAGTGTTTATCAAGGTTATCAATATTATATGTAAGAGTGTTTTCCACTCCCAGACTAAGCATAAAGTAAAGTTTTTACGAATCTTTCAACAAACTGTCGATTTTCTGCTAGAAAAAAGATAGCTACGAAAAAACTTGAAGACCGAAAAATAATCCAAAACTTTATTATCTAAAACTTTTATTTTAACAATTTTTCTGTATTTCCATTAGTTATTGAGTTATTCGCGACTTTTGCGAAATACATAAAAAGCAGCCCACTCGCGTAAATTCTCGACAATTTTCAATTTTGACAAAAAACGCTGTAACTCAATAACTATTTGAGCTACAGAAAAGTATAATCCATGCATTTTGGTTATTTCGGCGAGATCTACAAGATAAGCGTATTTGTTTTTATACAGGATGATCCATAAAGTATCTAAATGAAAATGTCAATTGTCTTTTTCTAAATAAAGAGTGTTTTATACTCCTTAGTTAAGCATGATGTACAAATTTGGATTTGGTCATGGTAGCGACTAAATCTAAACTTTCAGGCATTTTATTACTTCATGCGCCACGCGTATAAAACACCGATTTGATGTGAAGTTTAAAATAGACTGTTATTTATTACTTTTAAATAAATTAACTTATTAATTATTATTATTATTATTATTATTATGTAACAGTAAATAAAAATAGAAGTTTTAAAAAAATGCTGATGCAATTATTTGAATCTTGGCCCACTTGATTATGTAGAATTATATATGTGGCCCGCAAAAGAAAAAGTTTGGAGGCCCCTGCCCTAAATTATTAGAAAATCCATCAATCACATTCGTTAGTGTTGATTGTCACGTGTTGCTCCTACTGCAACAAATCAACAAAGTTGGCCTTTGTTGATTAAAAGTTCTAAAAATGATCTCGAATTTCAATTTCCGATAATTTCAAAATAATTGTATTATTATAACTAAATAAATTACGCACATTTCGTATGCGGCCTCCAGTGTAAAACGTTTTTACTATGAAAGTCCTGTCTTCAATGGTATAATTGATATTCATTTTGCAAATTAAGTTTGACAACTTATAACAGTAAACAAATTTAAAGTCATTTATATAATTCATTTTATTTTACCAGATTGAAAATGCTCACCCTTAATTGTATTATATGTTCCGGATTTATCTGATTCATGTGCAATTTTGGTTTTTTTTTTAATCTCCCACCGTTTTATTTATTTTTTCTTAGAATTATTCTAACGAGTGTCTTACACTTCTAGATTAAGCATAAAGTAAAATTTCGAGTTTACAAAAGACTGAAAATTTGGATTTTCCGGGGCGCGCAAGTGAAGCGAGTCAATCCCCGGCAAATCCAAATTTTGAGGCTTTTCTAAACTCGAAATTTTACTTCATGCGCCACGCATATAAATCACTGATTTTATGTTAAGTTCAAAATATATAAATATATAAAAACATTATTCATTATGTCTTGTATTTTAATTTATTGTACCTACTCCGTACTATGTACTCATATATTTATGTACTTAAGTAGGTACCTATTGCTAAGTTGTATTCATTACTCATTACTCGAGTACATTTTACTTGTACTTGGATCAGCTCTGTAAAAATGCTTCTTTAAAATTTGAGGCTACGCTACTGCTAAGAGGAGGAGTTTCTAAGATGAAGTTTATTATTAGATTTATGTAAGTTATTAGATATTTATTTAAAATCAATGTGATTCAATAACATAATAAAATTAGTACCTTCAACGCGTTATGCATAACATAGTTTACAAGCATTATCAGCATGAAATCGCCACCAGATTATCGACGCAATAATAATGACATAAATTATAAAGTGGTGGGATTATTAAGCGCGCGACCACAAATGAAACCATCAGCGTAATGTAATAATAACCAAGCACTAAAGTCAACATTTACCGATGATTTTGATTAATATAAACAAATATTATTAAAACAAAAGTTCCCAATCATTGACAAATAATTCTCACTCGAATTGAACAATCTATTTTATTGCAAATATTTAAAATTAAAACACCACAATAAAATAAATATTTATGGGGTGGATAAAATATGGAAAGGGAATATTTAAAAACAGATTATTCGTTGTTGAAATTGAAATTGGATTTAGTAATTCAACACGCATGGATAAAACGCAATTTGAAAAATGGTTTGCTAGTTATGATTGTAGAAATGCATTTCAGTAACATTATCAACGCTTCATATTGCTGTAATGTTGTTCAAGTATTTTTTTGCCTTGCTGGGTTACATTACAGAAATAGTTTTAATGCATTTCAATAAAGGAACTATGTAACTACTTTTAAAATATCACTTTTGTCCATGGGCGTAGCCAAGTGTTGGCACTTGGTCTTCCTGAACATCAGGAAATCATCTATTTTAAAATTATTGTGATAGGTGCAAGAAGTTATTTTTGCATATAAATTTATTATGTGGGTTTGAAATGATAAGAATTTGTTTTAACGAGATTAGCTCTTTAAATTTTCACTTACAATTATATTATTACTAGCTAATACAGAGAGTTTTTCTTTTTTTACATATGCCGATGTATACGCTGTAAATTTTCGGGCATTCATTGATTTTATAAAAGCGTCCAATTAAAAGCTTATAACGAGTGTTTTCTTCACCAGTGGCTTAGCAAGGTCAAATGGTACCCGGTGCGGAAATATTTTGTCACTCCCCTCCCCGATAAACACACCTTTAAATCATAAATCCTAAACGTTTTTGGAGTTTCGTTAACTCAAACAGATCATCATCTGAAGTTCCAGAGCATTTAATCAAGAATGGGGTTACGTATAATGATCCTCAGGATATTGTCAACCTCTTTGCTGATTTTTTCGGATCTGTCTATAACACCTCAACATTAATTCGTAACACTACTTCTAGTAATCTTAGCTATAACCACATCTCACTACAAAGAATTAAAGATATTTCCATCTCCCGTGTTCAGGAACTAACCAATTTTACATCAAGTGGTAAGGTGGGGTGGGATGGATTACCACCTATATTTCTAGCCAAATGCGCATTTTCACTTGCTAGGCCGTTGTGGTTACTTTTTATTAAATCTCTAAATACTGGTATTTTCCCAAACATTTAGAAACATTCGCTTATTTTGCCACTTTTTAAAAATGGCAGTAGAAACGTAGCAGAGAACTACCGTCCAATATCGTCATTGTCATCCATTCCTAAAATATTTGAAAAAATTGTTACAGAATACCTTTGTAATGACTTAGACTCTATCTTAACCAATAAACAGCACAGTTTTCAATCAGGATACTCTACCACAACAAACCTACTTATCTTTGGTGAGGCTGTCACTAGATATTTAGAGGAAGGATACGAAGTAGATACCATCTACACGGATTTCAAATTTCCAAAGCGTTTGACAGTGTAGATCAGTGGTCTCCAAACTACGGCCCGCGACTTGCATGAATCCGGCCCGCGATTGTTTGTAATTTTTTTTGTAAATGTCATATTTTGAAATATTGTAACAATTGTTCCTTAAATTTTTCATAATTTTATAAAATTAATCGGATCTTGGCCGACTTTATTATGTAGAATTGTATTTATGGCCCGCGAAGATGATAGTTTGGAGACCCAGGGTGTAGATCATGGTATCCTGATCAAAAACTTGCTAAGTCTGGTATTCATGGCACTATGCTTGAGTGAATCTATTCATATTTAACAGATAGATCACAATTAGTGCGGATGGATGACTGCTTATCTCGTCCTATATCTGTGACTTCCGGTATCCCACAGGGATCACACATAGGACCACTACTTTTTAATATATTTATTAACGATATTGTGGGTTGTTTTTAGCATTCTAATTGTCTTCTTTTTGCAGACGATCTCAAGTTATACACTCCTATTAAGGATACATGTTCATATAATAATTTACATGATTTGAATTCCCTCAGTAGTTGGTGTATTTTAACTTGCTTAAAGTTGAATGTTTCTAAATGTTTTGTTCTTTCTTATTCTAAAAAGAAAATTAAAACGCAGAGAAATTATTTCCTGTCGAACACGCAATTGAATCATACACACTTGATAAGAGATCTTGGTGTAACCTTTAATAACTCATGGAATTTTAACATCCACATTGATATAATAACATCTAATGCATCTCAGGTGATGAGGTTTTTAAAAAGGCAATGCAGACATTTTAATAACATAAATACTTATGTCAAACTTTATGTTTCCCTAGTTCGGCCCCACCTTGAGTACTGTTCATTGATATGGTCACCCAGTACACAATCTGGAAAACATCAAATAGAACGCGTACAGTAGAAGTTTCTAAGGTTCATTGCATTTAAGTTTTATCCTGGTATGTCATACACTGAAATTTTATTAAATATCAGTTTGCAAACGCTTGAGCAACGTCGGTTTAATACGGACATAATTTTTGTATATAAACTAATGAATGGTTTGACGTGCTGCCCAGAACTGTTGAATTTAATTAATATTCACGTACCAAACCGTCCACTGCGGAACACCACGACATTTTATGTTCAAATGCACAGAACAAACTATTGCAAACTGTAATAAAATTGACTTTGATTTTTTTTAATGGCAATTTAAAATCGCTTCGATCCTATTTAACCCTTAGTGAGATTTAAGCTGATTTTAAGTTTTATACCTTAACTAATTAAATCATTGTTTTTATTTTTGTGTTTTTGTAAATGGCTACCGTTGATTTGACAAATAATATAAAATAAAATATTTTGAAAACTCTCAAAGTGACAAAAAATGTTTACAAATAAAATAAACTAAAGTTGATATGTTGCAGTGAATTAAGAAGAAAATTGGGACAAAATACGAGTTAATAAAATATGCAGAATCAACAGACTGAATAGGTGAGATTTTTTAAGCCTTAGTTATTAGATTTAAGTTAGTTTTAAGTTTTATACCTTTACTATTGTAATTCATGTTTATATTTATGTATTTCTGTAAATGGCTTCCGTTGATTTGACAAATAAATGAATAAATAAATAAAAAATACTTACAGATTAATAATATTACTCTAGAAATTCTTCTTCTTCTTGAATACTTATAACCTCTCAGGTGTTGGATAACCTACAAATTAAAATTAATAAATGGCAAGAATATTTAGCACAGAAAACTAAGATAAAGTGCATTTAAACTTATTCAACTGTTTCCAAGGCACTCTTACGATAACAAGAGGTTATAATGATACATATTTAATGTAAAATAAATAAAAGGAACCAAAAATGGATTTTTATAATATGTGGTGAGAAATTTTAATCATTACTCTTGCGAAGTAAACACTCAATCAATCAATAACTCAAAAGTTGTCTGTAAATTTTTATGAAACCTAAATATCCCTTTTATAGGTATTAACCCCTTGACTTACGATTTAAAATTATATTTAGATACATACAGGGATTTTTTTTCTTTTAAATATACCTTTACCGATCGAACCTAAGCAATATATTTTGAACCTAACTTCAATTCAGTGTTTTATACGCTTGGCGCATGAAGTAAAATTTCGAGTTTAGAAAACCCTGAAAATTTGGATTTGCTGGGGCGCGACTCGCTTCGCTAGCGCGCCCCAGCAGACACAAATTTTCAGGCTTTTTTAAACTCGAAATTTTACTTCATGCTTAATCTAGGATTGGAAACACTTGTTAGAATTTTCAAATTGAATTCATATATAAAACCAAAGAATATATACCTAAAAAAATGAATATTGCATCAATTATTAAGTTAATTAATTAATTAAATTTAAGGTTTTCATTTCAAGAATGTCTAAAAATTTACATTAAATAATCGTAATGTATAACTCAAAAGAAAAATTTCTTGTAGGTATCATAAAAATGTAAATAAATTTTTTTTTATTTAAAAAAATCAGGGATTATTTTTGAAGAAACTCAATTCCTGGGTAACGAGCCTCAATAGATATTTGTGACGTCTATGGCACATCAAAATCGACTTTTACATATTAAAATAGTTGACGTTTCTTTTACCTTATTGTATGTAACTCGGTTATAGTTATTTACAAAACAAGTGCGGGAAATCAACATAAATGTCATGTTGTGGAGTTGGGTTATATACTACATATGTATGTGCGACTTTCGAGTTGTCAATACCGCGTTCGAAACCTCACTTGTGAGGCGACGAGTTCAAAAATTAATTTGCGCTTAAAATCGGAATTTCTTTGATAACTGTTTCTATGGTATTTACATTTAAAAAAAATTATAACGTAACTATTTCCCGATCGCATATTTTGAAATCTGTATTTTAATTATCAATTTAATTTCACTTATGCCTGGTATTATAAAACGTTTTATTCCCTAAATAAAATTTACTTTAGGAATAAATTAATTTATTCCAAAGATTTCGGTATTATAAACATAAAATAACTTTATTTGGCTAATAAATCTCCCCAGTAAATTATTTGTTTGTTTTTCTACCAAGTAAATTTTATTCTCTAAATAATTTGACAGTTAAAAGTCAAAAGTGTATAATATTATTATAATTTAATTAAACACAGTTATATTCCTTTCTTCACTTTTATTTTTCTTTTTTGTACATTTCGGGTACTAAGTACCCATTATCAATAACTAACTGAAAAAATAATTTGATAATGGGTACTTAGTACCCGAAATGTACATCTAGCAAAAAAGAAAAATAAAAGTGAAGAAAGGAATATAACTGTGTTTAATTAAGTGACTTAACACCTTCACGTAACTCATACAACTACATTAATTATTATAATTGCTTTAGATTCTACTACTTGTATTTATTAATTTCATTACGGTTATCATGTCTACCATATCATCCGTTTCAGATTTAAGTTCGCTTATACAGGGTGGCGCAGATGGATCGGGTGGTTTTGAAGTGGACTGTACGTCTGGAGGGGGGGAGCCAGGTGTTCGGCGGTCTTCGTCCTGTGGTGGGGGGACGGGAAGTGTCAGTTGCAGACTGACAGTCAGTCGCGATGGCTACGTGGTCCGTTGAGCATCGTGTTTTCGCAGTGGAACAGTTTATACGCAATAACGAGTCAATTGTTGCTGTGACGCGTGCCTTGCGCCGGCGTTTCAACATCCCACCTCGCGGTAGTGCTCCTAAGCGAGATACGATATTGAGTTGGGTGCATAATTTCCGCACTGCTGGTACATGTGCTCCAAAATGGACGCATAGACCTCGAACAATAACGCCTGAGAACGTGGAGCGTGTGAGACGCGATGTCTCGACGAGCCCACGTCGATCAACGAGACGTCGTGCTCAAGCTCTTCGAATGTCACGTCGGAGCCTTCAAAGGATTCTTAACAAAGAACTGAAATTCCACCATTATAAAATCATGGTGGTCCAGAAGATTCTCCCAACAGACCAACTTCAAAGGCTTCAGTGTAGCCAACGGATGTTGGAGTTATTGGAAGATGAAAACCTGATTATCATGATGTCTGACGAGGCTCACTTTCACATTAACGGCTACGTCAACAAGCAAAATTGCCGTTACTGGGCCGACACTAACCCAAGAGAGCTACACCAACGGCCTCTCCATAGTGACAAAGTGATGGTTTGGTGTGGGGTTTCTAAGGTTGGGATAATTGGGCCTTACTTTTTTGAGAATGAAAGGGAGCAGGCGATTACTGTTAATTCGCAGCGTTATGTGAATATGTTTGAAGAATTTCTTCTCCCACAACTTGAAGAGAACAATTACGACATGGAGAATATGTGGTTCCAACAAGACGGGGCAACTGCACATACCACTAGGATATCAATGCAAGCTGAACGCGCTCTGTTCCCTGGCCGTTTGATTTCTTGTAATGGAGATTTCCATTGGCCCCCTCGCTCACCGGACCTCACGGTATGTGACTTTTTCTTATGGGGCTATTTAAAAGCAAGGGTCTACATGAACAAACCCCGGACCATTCAAGAGTTGAAGGCAGCAATTCACAACGAAATCACATCAATTCCTGGTGATGTGCTTGAGCGGGCAATGCGGAACGTTAAGGACCGACTCCAAGAATGCGTCGCTCGAGAAGGAGGGCATTTGATGGATGTGATTTTTAAAAAGTAACTTTACTAATTTTTTGTTAATAAACTTCCATTGTAACTACACGTTTTGCACTTTATTTCAATCCAATACCTTTAAAATTGACAGTTTGACAAGTATTTTAAAACCACCCGATCCATCTGCGCCACCTTGTAGTATCTACCCTGACAGTGATTAATTCGAACCACAAGACATTCTAAGGAGTTTAGAAAAGACTGAAAATTTGGTTTGGTCGCTCCACGCTTCGCGACCAAACCAAATTTTCAGGCTTTTCTAAACTCGAAATTTTACTTCATGCTTAGTCTGGGAGTGGAAAAAACTCGTTTAAAACTTTAAATGGAACTAATTTTAAAAAAGCGTATGCATAGGTATTTAAATTTCTGGTTATGTCTGATTTGAAAAACTTTAGGTCTTCTAAAGTTTTTCAAATCAGACATAACCAGAAATTTAAATACCTATGCATACGCTTTTTTAAAATAAGTTCCATTTAAAGTTTTTAACGAGTGTTTTCCACTCCCAGACTAAGCATGAAGTAAAATTTCGAGTTTAGAAAAGCATGAAAATTTGGTTTGGTCGCGTAGCGCGAAGCGTGGAGCGACCAAACCAAATTTTCAGGCTTTTCTAAACTCGAAATTTTACTTCATGCGCCACGCGTATTTAACACTGAAAACACTGAAATATTGTGGACAAGTGAACTTCACTTGAAATCAGTGTCTTGTACGCGTGGCGCATGAAGTAAAATTTCGAGTTTAGAAAAGCCTGAAAATTTGGTTTGGCCGCTCCGCGCTTCGCGCTACGCGACCAAACCAAATTTTCAGGCTTTTCTAAACTCGAAATTTTACTTCATGCTTAGCCTGGGAGTGGAAAACACTCGTTTAAGTCTTTTATAATTTCTAATAAGCTTTCTTTTTCTTGTTCTGTGTAATTCTGTCCTATTCCACGGTTATTCTCCATAATTATGAGGAATTATACTAAATTTTCAATTTGATTGGCAATTTAATTGGAAATATTGACAATTCAATTTAACAAATTGGTGGTTCCAGCTATGGCCACAATAAAAATGTATAATTTCGGTCTGTAATCTACTAATTAAATTATTTATTTCTAGAATTGCTATTTATTTAGTAGGTTTGCTTTATAATACGCAATTTTATTTGCCTATTAGTTTACTAAGTAAATTTACTCCATAAATAGTTATCTAATCATTTATTAATCGTTTATAATACCGAGCATTAAAGTAATAATGTATTTATTATTAGTATCATTTGCACGATTTTGTATTTTAATAACCTCGAATTTATTACATATATTTTGATAACATTTAGTAAGGTTGTTAACCAAATCTAGCTTAACAATAACAATAAAACACTTTATACTTTGTTTGTGTAACACTTATGTATTTCTAGCTTGTTAAAAATATGTAAATATCTAAAAATCTAAAAAATTCCGTTCTCTTTTCAATTTATCTTATTATGAAGTCTGATTTATGTTTTTTGAATAATAATTAAAAATGATATAACAGATTATCATGAAAATGTCATGTTCTTGACATTTTTATGATAATCTGTTATCACTTTGTTCACACATGTATACTGGGTGTTGGCTGGCGGCCCGGCCCAACTTCATGTGAGGTTTAAATCCCAGCTAAAAAATTTAAGGTTGAATTCACTACATATGCATTATGTTTATCAATGCTCTTTACGTCACAGAACTGCGTCATTAATATCGTATATTCAATAAAAAAAACCTCTAAAGTGCCATGGAAAATATTCTAGGTTGGCAACTCTGAAAATATATTATAATTACCATGTCTGACATTTTATCTGTCAATTTCCAACATAAATTGTAGAAAAATATTAAATTATGGAACTTTAGAGGTTTTTTTTTTATTGAACATACGATACATGCGAAATATTGAAAAATATAATTTATTGTATAGTAATCTCAACCAAACAAAAACATTTGTAAATTGGCTTTTAAATACTGTTTAAATTGTTTATTGGCTTATATTTAAAATCTGCGTTTCGGTTAACTAATTTATTATATATTTACAGTTTGTTATTATTTTAAGGCAACTTTAATATTTAATAAATACTTAGTTTCTTAGAAAAAATATTAATTTAACACTTGCTCTACTTATTTATTTATTCTATGCTTCATAAAGTTTCTAAATAAACAAGATATAACTAATCTAACCTCTAAATTTTATGTTAAGAAATAGGATTTGAAAATCCTAACCCCCAAATTTGATGCAAACAAACAGGATTTAACTAATCTGAACTACAAATTTGATGTAAACAAACAAGATTCAACCATTTAGCTTAGATTTCGCTATCGAATCCAATAATAGTTTTCACATATTGGCTTGATATAGTCAGAAATGTTCAGTATTCCGCAGCACTCGGTCGGGACCACACTGACGAGGACTTTGAAGTCCGAAACGCGTCTGTGGGTATGTGGTGTCGGAATACTGAACAAAAATTCAGTTTTAAGATTTAACCAACCTAACGCACAATTTCGATGTAAACAAACAAGATTTAATCAACCTTACCTACAAATTTGATGTAAACAAAGAAGATTTAACCAACCTAACCTACAAATTTGATGCAAACAAACAAGGTTTACTAATTCTAAATTCCGAATTTGATGTAAACAAACAGGATTCAATGAATATAACCTCAAAGATTCATGTAAATAAACAGGATTTTACAAAAGTAACCTCCAAATTTGATTTAAACACTGGAGATTTTAACGATGTAAGCTTTGAAATTGATTTAAATGATGTGGAGTCTTTGATGTGTTATGTCAAACCTGAATAGTTGGACATAACCTTAAAATAAATGACATTTGTCACTTTTTTCCAAGGCACATTAATTATGATTTTTGAAAAATATAACTTCAAATAGGAGGTTTGTTTTAATTTTGATCGACCACAATATTTTTGAAAAACAACATATTGCACATTGTTGGGTTCAGAAAAATGATGTCTATCGATGAAACGAGTGTTTTCCACTCCCAGACTAAGCATGAAGTAAAATTTCGAGTTTAGAAAAGCCCCGCGTAGAAAATTTGTCAAGGGTCGCGCTAGCGACCCGAGACAAATTTTCACGGGGCTGTTCTAAACTCGAAATTTTACTTCATGCGCCACGGTCATAAAACATTGGTTCAACGCGTTGAAGTCTAAAATTTTCAAATTGATGTATTCATATATTTTTTTAAGGCACACTAATTTAATTTTAAAAAAATATAATTTGAAATAGAAGATTTATTTCAATTTATTTTCGACGATAATATTTTTAAAAAACAACATATTGCACATTGTTGGGTTCAGAAAAATGACGTCTAACGATGAAACGAGTGTTTTCCACTCCTAGACTAAGCCTGAAGTAAAATTTCGAGTTTAGAAAAGCCCCGCGTAGAAAATTTGTCGAGGGTCGCGCCAGCGACCCGAGACAAATTTTCACGGGGCTTTTCTAAACTCGAAATTTTACTTCATGCGCCACGGTCATAAAACATTGGTTCAACGCGTTGAAGTCTAAAATTTTCAAATTGATGTATTCATATATTTTTTAAGACACATTAATTTAATTTTAAAAAAATATAATTTGAAATAGAAGATTTATTTCAATTTATTTTCGACGATAATATTTTTAAATAACAACATATTGCACATTGTTGGGTTCAGAAAAATGATGTCTAACGATGAAACGAGTGTTTTCCACTCCCAGACTAAGCATGAAGTAAAATTTCGAGTTTAGAAAAGCCCCGCGTAGAAAATTTGTCGAGGGTTGCGCTAGCGACCCGTGACAAATTTTCACGGGGCTTTTCTAAACTCGAAATTTTACTTCATGCGCCACGGTCATAAAACATTGGTTCAACGCGTTGAAGTCTAAAATTTTCAAATTGATGTATTCATATATTTTTTTAAGGTACACTAATTTAATTTTCAAAAATATAATTTGAAATAGAAGATTCATTTCAATTTATTTTCGACGATAATATTTCTAAAAAACAACATATTGCACATTGTTGGGTTCAGAAAAATGATGTCTAACGATAAAACGAGTGTTTTCCACTCCCAGACTAAGCATGAAGTAAAATTTCGAGTTTAGAAAAGCCCCGCGTAGAAAATTTGTCGAGGGTCGCGCCAGCGACCCGAGACAAATTTTCACGGGGCTTTTCTAAACTCGAAATTTTACTTCATGCGCCACGGGCATAAAACATTGGTTCAAAGTGAAGTCTAATTTTTTAAAATTGATGTATTCGGATATTTTTTTCAAGGCACACAAATTTAATTTAAAAAAAATATAATTTGAGATAGAAGATTTATTTCAATTTATTTTCGACAATAATATTTTTAAAAAACAACATATTGGGCATTATTAAATTCAGAAAAATAATGGCTAGTGTAATATAAATAAAAAAATTCAGGCAGTCGTTTAAAAGTGTTAGGTTGGCTATTATTTGGCAATGAAGTTATTATTTAATAAATCAATATTAATGTCATTTCTTTGTAAACTATTGGGCTCCCAAATTCTTCAATGCACTGTCACCGGAAGTAAAATCGTTGCCACCAAAACAATTTAAGTTGTGCATTAAAAAACATTTACTTAACGGTCATGGGAGGAGTTCCAATCTAGTCGGGTTACGGCATAATGATAGTACATTTTTTACAATGTATTATCATGTCATTTGATTTTATGTATAGATTTATTTTTTATATAATTTAACCTGTTTAAACCTGTTTTGTTCTTATGTTCATATTTTTTTAAATGTGTACAAAAAATGATATATATTTAATTTTAATCTGTTTATTACCTTTTAACTGTTTTAATAATGTTAAGCATAGTTTTGTATATTTATTTATTATTTTAGCTGTCTTAAATTAAAAGAAAATTAGCTGCAAGGCTATCATGCGTGCACTGTTATTATTTTATTTTATTTATAATTTACAAGTTTTATTATATATACGTTTCTTACTTATATTATTTGTACTTATATCCGATTTTCTTGACCTGTGTAAACTGTACTGTATTAGCATCAATAAAGAATAACAAATTAAACGGCATTTGCCTTTGGTTTTTAGTTCAATAATATCGGTCAATAAATAACAGTTATCGCGTTGGGCGTTTTTTTTTTATCGAACACTCGGTATATTATTTTTCAAGTTTAGTTTTTAGTATTTAAAACAAAATATAAATCAATTGCTGAAAATATTTTTGTAAGAAATTGAGAGATTTTTACCATCCAGCATTTTCGCAGATTTTCACAATTTTATCGAGATCGGTGTAATTTTATTTGCGCGTTTCAACTACACAAACAGATAAGTCGCTCGGCTGGATTTGCGGGTTGGAAAATCGCCGTTATGCATTATAAAAGAAGCGCAGATATTAAATTGTAGCATTTACACGAGGGCTCGGGCTCGGAAATGTAAATTCAGGGAGTTTTCACTCGGTTCGGACGTTATTCAAGACACGTCGATTATCTGTTAACTTTGTCGTGCCCCCGGAATCGATAAACCGCCACCGGGACAGCTGCAATAAAAAAAAAATACAGCTATTGACTTTTATCCCATCTATCATATTTAAGCAAATCTCCAAAGGGAATCGCTCCTTCTACTTATTATTTACCCGCGGAAGGCTTCCTTTTATCGATTAGACTAATCAGAACAGAAAATATGGACGAGGATATCCTTGAGGATGACATTAAGGTTCGTTTATTTTTCTTGCGGATTGTATACAGAGGATGAAATCAGTGGCGTACCCAGTGGCGGATATATAATTTTCCCGCCCAGAGACTAAAATTTGTTGCTGCCTAGAAGAGCAGGGATGAATCCTCAAAAAAAAAGATTCGAATCACGAATCCGAATCACTTAGTGCCAGTTGCACCAATCACGCTGAACTGGTTCAACTCTGAGTTCAGCTTGAAATTAAGTTACGCGTATAAAACACAAAAGGATTCCGTTTAAAAAATATACTGCTTATATACAGAGAGTTCAATGTAACACCGGACATTTTCATCTAATACAAATTGACACTTATAATTTTTAAGTTATGTATAAATTGGGTTGCCTATATGACCATTACAAATTGTAGCCAATCAATCGCAATTAATGCCTCAACTGTACATACAGGGAGTTTTTCTTTCAAGTATACATGTTCCAATTACAATGTATGCCGTAAATCTTTAGATAAACGTTGTTTTTTTTAAGTCCAATTTAAAACTTAAAATAAGTGTGTTCCACTTCCAGACTAAGCATGAAGTTAAATTTGGAGTTTAGAAAAGCCTGAAAATTTGGTTTGGTCGCGTAGCGCGAAGCGCGGAGCGGCCAAACCAAATTTTCAGGCTTTTCTAAACTCGAAATTTTACTTCATGTGCCACCGATACAAAACACTGACATATTACTAAGTATAAAACGCTAAATAAAACTTTATATTAATTCAGTGTTTTGTACCGGTGACGCATGAAGTAAAATTTCGAGTTTAGAAAAGCCTGAAAATTTGGTTTGGCCGCTCCGCGCTTCGCGCTACGCGACCAAACCAAATTTTCAGGCTTTTCTAAACTCGAAATTTTATTTCATGCTTAGCCTGGGAGTGGAAAACACTCATTTAAAGCTTCAAATTGAATCCTTTTGATAAACCGAGCGTCGGAAAATGTACAACGTATGCATGTATATTAGGGTGGTCCTTATTTTTCAATGTCGGACTTTTGGGTGCAGGACCCCCTGAAACTGTTCTTTTTACTGAAAAAAATAGTATTCTTCAAGTTTCAAGTCGAAAAATAAATATTAACCCGTGCCGCAAAGCGATTGAAAAAGTTGAAAACGCACAATTAGGAAGGAAATTTGTCTTTTCTATTTTTATTTTTAAATCAATAATGATGATACACACTGAATGATTATATATAAGTGAAATAAAGTAAAATTCAATAAATATTGGTAATTGTTATATTTCTATATTTAAAAAATAATTGTATAAAACATTTTCACCATTACTCGTCGAATAGTGCATTCATTGCTTTTTTCGTGCACTGGGGATATTTCTTCCTATATTTCTGTACAACCTACAACAAAACAATCGAATGTTAAATCCTGAATTCGAGGTACCCCTTCTAAGTTTCACTTACTTGAAGAATATACTGTTTTTGGAATTCGTTTTTGGTAACAGATTTGTTGAATTCTTTCATCAATTTGACTCCCCTTTCAGCAGAATCGTTAACTACATCAATGGAACTTATTATTTGTTTCCCTTTCATATAACCGTCGTTATGAAACCACTGAGTGGCATCAGTTAGGAGAAATGAAGTATCCATATTAAAACGTTTAAAAAAATGTAAGGAAGTTTTAGTTATTAAATCACTTGGTAAATTTTTCTTAAAAAAATTAGATAGTTCTGTATAAGATAATAAATATTTTTTCGAAGAAGAAATTTCGTCTTCGATGTCTTTTATTTGATCATCATTCAAGTATTCGCGAATTTTTTCAGCCATTCTCTGTTTTTCTTCGAGTGCAGTGTACAGAGCAAAAAGGATCGGTTCATCTGTCAGATACCAAAGATGATTTATTATTTTTTTTAAGCAAGCTTCTGCAATATCAGCATCCTTTTCTATGTATTTCTTCAGTGTCTTGAGTAGTGAAATGTCACTCCATTGGGCTTCTGTTGTTTTATTTGCAGTAAACCAAGGCTTAATGTAATTTACTACAATGAAACCGCATATCCTAATTAAGGCCTTTTCCTCATGTTGTGTTAAGGTGAATTCACCTCGCAATAAAAATATTTTCAATGAATATATCGCTTTGCTCATCCACCTTGCCTGATGATATGCGCCTGGTGGACGTATTCTATTTCCGTTAGAAAGAGTTCCTCCCAAAAGGATTACGGTGAGTTCTAAGAACTCTTTATAGTCATCGCGAGGCTGTTGTTCAACCTTGAGTTTTGTGATGCAGAAATGGAGAATTTCATCGCGTTTTTCATTAATAAGTTTTACCAGCTCCATGCAGGAGTCGCAGTTCGATATATTACTGGAATTGATTTTTGGAAAACATGCTCTGAATTTCTTGAATAATGGAATATCGGGGCCAGTTGAAGAAAATAATTTCGTTGTCGAAATAGCCGCCTGTAAAATCAATTCGAAAATATGATGACGGCAGGCTAAAAACAGTATATCACGTCCCAATTTAATTTCCAACAGTGCACAAGCTCCATTAATTCTGCCAGTATTAGAAGCTGTGATATCGAACACAAATGCCTGGACTTTTTCTTGTAATGACCAGTTTTCCAATGTATCAAAAACTGCTCTAGCAATTTCTTGACCAGTTCCTGAAGGAATCTGCGGAACTCCCAATAGCTGCTCAATTATTTGTGTTTTTACTATAACAGGTAGCCGGTCGACTTTTTCAATTCCAGTGACATTTGGAAGTAATTTTGTATCCCAATGCACTATAGCATAATCGACTTTCAATTCTAAGAAATCTGCTTGAATTTTGTTCGCAGTCTCTTCGCGAATTCACTGCCGTTCTCTTCTTATTGATGCTCGATTTATAATGTAATCCATTGGGTTTAACGACAAACTTTCCACGCATGCACTTAATATATGAACCGCATCTCGATCACTTACTTTGCATTTATCCAAGACTGCTGATAGTCTTTCAGTCATAATTGATATTTTCGCTCTTTTAACAACAGTCCTAGGAAAAACTTGGGAGAGATTATAATGTTTGTTGGATACACTAGGACCAGGAAAATTGGTGACGCCAGAAATTCCCATCCGGAGATCTTCTTTATTTGAAACACTTTCTGGATCGGTATTTTCTGAATCTGAACTCGTAAAGGTGGAAGTCTGAACTGAAATGTGATACAATTTTAATGAAGATTATTTAGATCAAATACATTAAACGTAATTTTGTTTAACTCACCTAATGTTATTTTTTCCATTTCTGCTTTACCTTTCCGCTTTTTTAGTTCTTCCCTTTCTTCTCTTTCGGCTTTTCTTTTATCTGATGTCGTTACTTTTAAATCAATCCCAAGCATACTACCTTCTCTGTTCGGTTTTCGTTGTGCAAGCATAAACGCTTTGTCCTCTTCAATAATAATCAAGTCCAAAGCATTTGCATGGGCAATATCAAACAAATTATTCAAATTTTCTTCAAACGTTTTTACATTGTTTTTATGTGTTTCACTGATTCGTTTGCAGCTTTATTCTAAATTTCTCCAAGTTTCATAAAATTTCTTCAATTTTTTAACACAATCACTTCGATCTTTTGTTGGAATCCGAGCTTTCTTCCAAAAAAATAAACACTCATTGATAACAAAATTCGCAGCATCCGATATATTTAATTTCATGTTGCATGTTATAAAATAAAACACTCAAACAATCTTTCTGTGAAGGGAGTTTGCTACCAAGAATTTGATTTTTCACTGTACCGATTAAATATATTTTAGATCGCGGCATTTTGAAGAAATACGAAACGCTTTACCGAATTTGAGAAAAGTAAAACAATTACAACACAAACGTATTAAACAGCTGGTAGGTTTACAGTGCGGGAAAATCTAGAACTACATTCCAACAGCTGACTACTTTTTGGCAGCCATGTTGCATTTTAATTATTTATACATACATTTATTCATTATTTATACATCTTCCTACAATATATGATATGTATAAAACGATATATTTCTGTATAAATCTGACTAAAAACGTGAGTTAGCTGTACACTACCACGGAGTATTAGTCTCCTTAATTATACTCTGTGGAAAAATCATAAGCAAATTTAATCGCTTTGTCACGGGTTATACTTATTTTATTGACATAAGACTTTGGGAACACTGTTTTTTCATTAAAAAGAACAATTTCAGCCGGTCCTGCAAAAAAAAATCGACATTTTTTTTCACAATAGCAACTAAGGACCACCCTAAATTGTATATACTTTAAAGAAAATGTCTGCTTATGAAAATGTTCGGTGTTACATAAAACTCTCTGTATGTACATTGTTTATGAATCATAGCTGACTTAGCTTGATTTCATGTTTAATCTCGCGTCAATAAATTTTACAAACGATTCTTTCGTTAACCGTCTTAAAATTCTAAGCGTTGGCGCAGTTTACTTGACGGTAGCTATGCCCCTGGATGTAATTATATAAAGCGACAAGAGAGCGTTTTTTTTGTATTCACCAGTTTTAAACTTATTATCTTCGTTAAACCGCTGAAATCTAAATTTACACCGCGCGCGCTCGAGAAGAGAACCCGGATTAATTCGCCTTTAATGAGGTTCGAATTTATTTACCCCCTCGCGACTTTTTCCCACTCGCCAAAAAGAAATAAAAAAGTAATTACAAGCGCAGATGAAAGCGATCCGTATCTCTCACTTTCATCCGAATCAAAACGGGAAATAAGAAAACTCGGTTCGCGAGAAATTAATCTCGAAACTCTGGCGAGCGGGCGTGTTGCGCTTCTAATTCGTCCTCTCAACACTTTTAATAAGTTAAGGGAATATAAGAATAAAAAAACAAAATAAAAACTAGATAATAAAAAGCGAGTAGCAAGACTCTGATTAAAGTGGTCCGCTTGAAAAATGTAATATTCGCCGGCATAAGTAGATGGCGCGGTCGCAAGATGCGGAAAATTAAATAGGTTTTATTGCCGTTGGGGGGTGGCTGTCGGCCCGCTTCCTGGGGGACTTTCAAGATTTTCACGATTACCGCTGACAATCTCGGTAATCAGAAAGCCGGGGACGCGAGAGGCATAAATTACGGTCGTCGGGCACTTCATTTTTTTTTTTTTTTCGGTGTGGTACAGAGAGTTTGTTATTGCGATTTAAGTGAGGACGCTAAGTGATGACACTCCAAGCTAATGTCCTCTCATCACTAACCGCTACAAGGGTAGTGTGTATATTATTTTTATGCTTTACCTAAATCACTGTTGATATACTTTTTACATTTATCTACAAAGGAAAATAATGAATTGGGGTTTGAAATGGGTTTGTTATACTAGCAAATCAGTAAACTGTTGGCAAATTACCGGTTAATTTAGAAGGGTATTTTTACGATTAACCCGTAAATCGTTATTTAATGAATTTGAGTTTAAATTAAGGATTCTAATACCGGTGATAACAATCCTTAAGTTGAACTTCTATTCATTAAATAACGATTTACGGGTTAATCGTAAAGAAATCTCCTCAAAATTAACCGGTAATTTGCCAACAGTTTACTGATTTACTGGTATAACAAACCCATTTCAAACCCCAATTGATTAATTTCCTTTGTAGATGAATGTAAAAAATTGGTATTTTTTACCGGTATTTCGATAAAGCTTTTTGATCGGTATTAAGAGAATAGTTGTATCCACTAAAAATTCAAATGCAATGTAAAATTGTTTGAAACATTAATTATAGGCCACCCAATATCGTTAATGTATATTGGGTTGCCTATAATAATATTTGTATGTGTGTTTAAATGTAATTTTCAGTGTTTTATACGCCTGGTGCATGAAGTAACGCAACCAAACCAAATTTACTTCATGCTTAATCAAAGCTTAACCCTTTCGGCCCTGACGGTGGCATTTGTTACCACTGAAATTTGGTAAAAATACTAGGAATTTTTCTTTTAAATATACATACATGTATGGACGAGCTGTAACTTTTCCGATAACCGTTTCTTTTTTAAAATTGTTTAATTTGAAGTCTAAAACGATTGTTTTCCATTCCCAGATTAAGCATGAAGTAAAATTTCGAGAATAAAATTTTAGAAAAGCCTTAAAATTTGGATTATATAAAATCGACGAATGTCTGAAAATGTACTGTGTATTCATTATGTGCGGGGGTGCTTTAAATATCTAAAAATATCATCTTAATAAAATCAGCAGATTTTATATAAGGATTTTTATTTCAAGTATACCTGAAACATTTTGAATCTTAAATGTTCAGTTGTATTTTAGTTATTTTTATGTTTTTATTTTAATACAAGGCCTGTTCAGATAACAACAGAACATTTTGAATTACGTGCTAACAGAGATATTTAATGATATGCTGTTGGCAGCATTGCCGTGTGCATAACTTCCTTTGAAAGCGCATGTTCTTGGATTGTAGATATCTCGTTTAGTTTTCGTGATATTCTTATTTAAGTGCAATGTGTTTAAATGTTAGTGGCGATTTTTAAAATGTGCGAGTTTCTGGAGCAATGATGCAACACAAAGTTTTGCGTAAAACTGGGAAAAACGTTCACAAAAACCATTAATCTTTTGAAACAAGCTTACAGAGATGATGGTTTGGATCGTACGTAATGTTACAAATGGTTTTCACGATTTAAAAGTTGTCGTCAGTCAATTTAAGAGGATCGTCGACCAGGAAGACCTTCCACTTTAACTGATGACTACCACGGTCAGAAAATCAACGATCTGGTGCGTGCAAATCGCCGATTGACTGCCAGAGAACTTGCAGAAGAGGTTAGCATCTCAACTGGATCATGCCATGCAATGTTGACTAAAACATTAAACATAAGTAGAGTTGCAGCAGAATTTGTTCCTTGCATGATAACCGAATAAAGCTTGTTTTAGACGACACTATTTTCTTGTACAAGAAAATAGTATGCTATTTCTATCATGGTGTAATACATAAAACATTACCAAACCAAATAGAATATATCCTATTTCTATTATACAAAATTGTACATGATTCGCATATGGTCATATTTTATGTATTACACCATGATAAGAAATAGTATACTATTTTCTTGTACAAAAAAATAGTGTCGTCTAATACAAGCTTAACAGAAAGAAAATCGAATGAACATTTGTCGGCAACTACTTGAACAAACAAATGACGATGAGACATTCATGCAAAAAATCATAACGGGAGACTAAAGCTGGGTTTATGGCTACGACATTGAGACAAAAGTTCGATCATCACAATGGATTGGTAAAGGATCCTCACTCCCCAAGCAAATTCATCACTGAGCTTACAGGCTATCTCAAATTAAGCTATCCAGGACTGCTTCACGAACTAGAAACACCGCTAGGAAACGTGTGTGAATTAGGGACTCCCCTTCGAAGGAGGGACCAATAAATAATCTGTAAAATGAATAATAAAGTTGAAAAAAAATAAAGTTCGGTTTTTATCTGAACAGACCACGTACGTAATTTTATCATAGCCTTTTTATCCTTTATTAAGTTTTTTTTTTAAATATATTTATTTAAGTAAGCGTGTTCTTAATACTATGACGTATTTGTTTTTACAGAGACCTGGTTATTAAGTACCATTTCTAATAATGAATTAGGTTTCCATAATTTCTATGTTTATAGGTGTGATCGAGATCCCGAGATAACGAACAAATCTCGCGGGGGTAGTGTTTTAATCGCCGTATCTAATGCATTTGCTTCGTATGAGTGTTTAAGTAAATGTTCTTCTTCCGAGGAGTTTATGTGTCTGTTAAATGTACTGATATAAATATTTTGCTTGGTTCTGTGTATATTCTTCCTCAGTCACATTTGATTGTTTATCAAAATTATTGTTCTGTCCTTGAGTCGCTTTCAGATTGCGGTGTAATATGTATTCTTGGTGTCTACAATCTACCTCATTCACTGTGGTTCAATAATGAATGCGGGGTTCGAACTAATTCTCAATGTCTCAAGTCGGAATTATTGGCTAATACCTATGTGTATCTTAACTTGCATCAAGTAAATTTAATAAGAAATATTAACAATGTTCGTTTAGATTTAATTTTCATTGATTCTTCACTGACTATGAATGTGCTTCTTGACCATTCTTCATTATCTCTAGTGCCAGGTGATATTCATCATCTAGCCCTGGATTTTACATTTTGTTTACCTTCAACACCTGTAAATTGCTGAATGGACGACAGTGGCTTTATTTATCATTTTAAGAAGGCTCTAAATAATGTCTCTAAATTACTCAACTGTTTATGCTGCAGTTGATATGTATGTGCCTAAAATAAAACCATCCGGTCAAACGGGTAAAATGTTTCCGAAATGGTTTGATAATAAATTAAAAAACTTAATAATTGAATAGAAGAAATTACATAAAAAATATATTAATTCTCAATTGAAATCTGACTATAATTAATTCAGTTTGGTTCGTGAAAAGTGTTAATTGCTGTCGAAGTTATGTTATGAGAAGTACATTCATACGATAGAAGATGATATTAAGTGTAACCCTAAATCTTTTTGGACCCATGTCAAAACCAAACGAGGCTGTTCTCAATTACCATCTATATTCATGGGTGGACTCAGTGCAGTGACTGAAAAAAAGCCATATTGTTGTTGAGTTATTTGCACAACATTTTGAATCAGTTTATTGTTCATCGTCTGCCTTTCACAATACGATAACATTATCTAATGCCCTATCTTTTGTTACAAATATCCCTCATACGCCAAAGTTAAATATTACTGAGATTTTAAGCTCTCTCTGCTCACTGAAAATAAATCATAGCCCAAGTTCCGATGGTTTACCTGCCTCTTTTTTGAAAGAATGTGCCTTTTCTATGTCTAGACCTTTATGGTTATTATTTAATAAATCCCTATCCAGTGGTATGCATGTTGGAAGATTGCAAATATTGTTCCAATTCTTAAAAGCGGTGATAATAAAAGATTTCAAAACTATCGACCTACATCGATCATATCAGCCATACCAAAGATATTTGAAAAACTGTTAACATCATTTTTAACCGACGTTTTATATTTCACAATATCTGTTAATTAACACGGGTTTCGAGCTGGGGCTTCAACTGCCTCTAACCTCTTAGTATATGACTCCTACATTGTGGATGCTTTGGAGAACGGGTGTCAAGTTGATTCTGTGTATACCGACTTTTCTACAGCATTCGACAATGTGGATCATAGTATTTTAATGAACAAGTTGGCACATGTCAGAATTTCTGTAGTTCTACTATCTTGTTTAGAATGATATAAGATGACCTGTCGTGCAGTTTATTAATATAAAAAAATAAAAAAATGTTTATTTAGCTTTAAGGTACAATAACTTGTGTAAAGATTGTAATTATCTAAAAACACCAATGAAGAAAATTACATATTCCAAAGTAAATTGCTCAAAAGTAAAAATTATTAACGTGAAATCAAATATAAGAAGTATATTTTGAACTTATATTTTAAATCAGGATTTTATACGCGTGGCGCATGAAGTAAAATTTCGAGTTTAGAAAACCCCGAAACTTTGGTTTGGTCGCTCCGCTTCGTTGCGCGACCAACCAAAATTTTTAGTCCTTTTCAAATTCGAAATTTTACTTCATGCTTAATAATGAACCCGCATATCCCCCCTGCTTGCCTACGGCCTTGATAACATCAATTTTAGGTAGAAATTTCGAAACAAGAACATAGAAAATCAATAAATAACAGGACAACAAAGACAGGATTAGCGGACCATTGCACAACCACAGGACATCACATAGGGATGATAAAACCAAACCATATTTGTGGAAAAGGTCGGAAGCTGAACCTATTAGAGGGAGTAGAGATCAAACGAGCCATCAGCCGAGGGGATTGTCTACTGAATAACCAAAACGAAATCAACAACACCAACATCATCATTAGCGCCGGATTATTCATCGATTAGTTTCCATAGATTTGTATATATATTGTAACATTTGTCAAATTCAAATTAGTTATAACTTTGAAACTGATCGTAACAAATCAAAACACGTGTCAGGCAACTGAAAATAAAAACATGGAACAATACGAGTGTTTAAATTCACCCAATGTGAAAATCAGGTTCCATCAAGAAAGTAGCAGAACAAGTATCGAATTAATGTTAGGTAGATTCACCCTAGTAAGATTATTTTGTAATTATTCATTGTAACATGATTTGTAAACTACTTCTTGATTTTACTTGGTGAAAATAAATCAAGAAATATAATAATAATTTTGGTTTGTCTTAAATTATGTATTAACACACTCTTTAAAAAAAAAATATTTCATGTAAAGTTCAACTGATTTTTTTTATCGTAACTGTAGTTTGAAAATGAATATGTTTTATTTTGTAACGTTTTTTAATTATTTGGGATTTAATTCTAATTTGAAAATATTTCTGTAGTGTTGTGTTTTATTTATGTTTTGTATTTTATTGTTAATTTGTTATACACCGTTCCCAGAAATTAATGCACCATCTGCAATTCCTCCAAACATTTTAGAAATGTGTACTATTTTTGAGTATTTCACTATAGCTTCTTTGAAATAACGACGAAAGCCTTGAATCTTATGCTTAGTTTGACGGGCTGCAAAAATAAAAAACAAAATGAAATGAAATAATCACAAAGCTAAACTTAAAAAGTTAAAATATTTAGGAAATTGTAAAGTGGTGCGTTAGGTTCTTGGAGTAGTGTATTATATTATCAAAATATATTGTTGAATTGGAGACCCGTGTTATAAATTACATTAATACATTAAATAAAAATAATACAAGAAAAATGGTAGGTATTATTATTGTAATACTATAATGTTTATCATTATAGTGTAATTATCTCGTTGTACAGATAATATTGAAAATAGCAAATAATCCGAAATTCAAATGTTTTACACATTCCAAATCTGTTCATAGTAATTATAATTTCGTTTTGTCATTCCATGTTAGGCGTGCATGTAATCAGTGTCTTATCTTACCACTAAAGACATGGAGATGTTCTGGTGTTGAGGAGAACACTTTTACTTCGGAAGTTGAGCAAGACAGTCAATTCAATTGCAAATTCTAAATCTAAACTCTGAATCTAAAACTTTTAAATGTTAGTGTGTTTCAAACTGTAAACTGTTTTATTATGTATCAAATTAAATATCAAGTGAAACTTTAAACTTTGAATCTCTGTGTTTGGACCCAAGTTGACTAAATCGCGTCGTCGACAACAAATCCAGAAAATCTAAAATATATAAAATCACCGTAATGACAACACCTTCGCAAGTTACATTATTACGAGAGATACGTTAACTTATAATTAGATCACAAACAGGATTGTACGAGACCACAAATGCAGCTGTTACAGTCCACTGCTATATCCGCAACAGGGGTTATTATTTAAAATAATAAGAATGTCAATTTATGTTTAGAATAACATTTTTTGACTATAAATATTATGATTTGTTTTCTACAATTCTAATATTTTTTGACATTTTTGATTTATTCTAATTTTTTTAGAAATTATGTTTTTTGTGACAATATAATGATATATTTTAATAGTTAGGACGTTTTTGGATATTTTTTTGACAATTATGATATTTGATTATTCAACTTAACATGTCAAGTTTTGACAGTTATAAATGAAATACATTAGTATATTGTAGTAATTGTCATTTGAGACAAATTGTGTCAAACAACAATTATTACAATAAGTGAAATTCACTCATGTTTTTTAGAACATTTGATCATTTCTTGAAATAAGGTTGGTTTATAATTATTACTAAGAAAAAATAGTATTTTTTACATAAAAAGCGGCGTGAAGTTTTTAATCTTGCCCGTGTTAGTATCTTAATTATCTTTATAAAATCCTATCAAATGTCAAATATTAGTGATTTGTTTTATTTATTAACATAAGTGTCCATTCCCAGATTGAGTGTGAAGTAAAATTTTGAGTTTATAAAAGCCTGAAAATTTGGTTTGGTGTGGTAGCGAAGCGGAGCGACCGAACCAAATTTTCAGGCGAGTCGCGCCCCGGCAAACGTAAATGTTCAAACTTTTCTAAACTCGAAATTTTACTCCAGGCACCACGCGTGTAAAACACTGATTTAATATGAAGTTAAAAATATAGATTACTTGTATAATTTAAAATTTCGGATGTACATTTATGAAATTTCTGATGTCTGCCTTCGATGGCGCCCCTCCTTACTGCAGCCCTGCAAATAAATGCCAGTTTTTAGGTCAAAAACTAAACTTTAATTTTAAAATGCTCGCCAATTACACAAACAATAATATTTTTAAAATTCCGTAAGTATTTCTTTTGCTATACTCATGCAGATTAATTGCGATCCAGTAATACCTAAGCTGTCCAACCTAACTTACGTAACTACTTTTGGCAAGATTAGGTTGGGTTAGAACATGAATACAAAAATGGTTCTCTATCATAACTTAAATAACTATCCTATAGAAGTTAAATTAAATGACTGTTTGACTTTAATTTATCAAACTATTATTCAACGCTAGTATTTAGGTTAGAACAGATAAAAGTTATATGGGTTAGTTAACAGGATTTCTCGAATCTCAATTTCTTTTTTTAAATATATACATAAAAGGATCTTTTTGAGCGGCTCCGCAAATTAATGCCGTTTTTAGGTACAAAATTTCAATAAAAAAATAACTCTAAAAAAAACGCTGTTTTAGCAAGCAACAATGCCCGCGAATTAACAGCGTATACATTGAGATATGTATACTTAAAAGAAAAACTCCCTGCATATTAAGTTTAGACTAAAAATCTTATTAAATAAGAAAACTGTTAAACGAGCGTATTTAAACTTCGAATTAAGAAACGGCCCTAAATTAGTTTTTCTGAGTTATTTGATGTTGGAATAGTTTCCAGTCTGGGTATGTTTACCTTTGTGTGTTTGATGATTAACTTGAGCGCATTAAAGGAATACGCTGGGTGGGGGCGGAAAAGGAACCTTTTGAAAATTGTAGCGAGTTATTAAAAGTTTTTTTTAAGTTTGCCGAGTGCACGGCGTAATTAACGTGAAAAAGAAGCGGAAGTAGAAGAAAAAAAGTCAAAATCGATCAGTTTATGAGGGTAGGGCGAGTATTCCGTCCCCGGAAATTTAATAACAAGCAGAAACATTGATATAAATCACCATTCAGCATTCACCATTGTAATATTAATATAATGGGCGGTTTGGCTCGTAAAAGGGGAAACTGGAAAATCAGATTCGAGGATAGTTTGTGTGGAGATAAGCGGAATCGTTATCGTGTCTGGAAGGGGGGTACGGTGTCCCCGGGGGCAGTGTAATTGAAGAAAGCGGCGGCGCCCCATTGACTTATTGTTATTATTCTCATCACACGGTATATTACACTCGGAGAGGGAAAATGTAAGGGATGGCGGGGGCTAATCCAGTAGATCCGATGGCCCCACTAACCGCCCGCCCGCCTCTGCCCGACCAAAGGACTATCCTAGTAAAGCTGAGCCAGCGGTTTGTCACATCAGAGATATGAGCCGCAAGAAATATTATCCGAGGGCCTTTTGAATTATATGCGGCAGATGCGAACCTTAACCACCCCCCGCACCCACTCCAACCCCCCGATCAACGTTCCTCGTGTCCTCCACTTGCTTATGCTATTTTTTATTCACTTCCTTGCGGACCTTTATCCCTCGTTTTTGCCGCTTTCAGGCATTTATCAGTGTCCTTTATTAACTCTCTCTCCTTTTGCTCAACCCCCCGACCCCCCGCAACCCGTTTTATATTCTAATTTTTCTATCACATTTAATATGCATCCCCGAGGGCCTCCGCCCATAGATCACCCCTAACATTTTAATACATCAAATTACCTTTTTATGCGGAACAACGTTGCCTTATAATATGATTAAAAACTTAAAACATATTTCTTCTCGCATCTGCTCCCTCCTCCCGTGCTTGCACCTATAAATATTTTTTCACCCAGCACGCATATTTCAATTCATGATTATGAATTACTCATTATCTTTTTTATCTTTCAAAGATTGTTTTGAAATTTAGCTTAAATTCCACAAATCATTACTCGCTTGGAATTTTACATTTTGGCTGATTTGGTAAATTTTAACATTTTCGTCAATTTGTCCTAATTTTCACAGTACTGAATTTTCTTTTAAATTTTTTGAAGAGTCTGGGTGTTGACGATTTAATTTAAAATAGTAGAAATAATTTAAAATTTGTGAGGAGTTTGGGAGTTGGCGATTTAATTCAAAATAGTAGATATTATTTACAATTTGTGATTTTTGTAAACATATTTCTTAAAATTACATTTTTGTAGATTTGGTAATTCTTTAGATTTTTGTCAATTTGTCTTAATTTTTACAGTTCTGAAGTTTTTGTAAAATTTTATGATGCGTCTGGGTGTTCATGGTTTTATTGAAAAATAGTAAAAACTATTTCAAAAATAAAGATACCAGGATAAGGTTTTGATCATTTTTCTCAGTATTTCTTTCTGCAATAAACCAGCATAACAGGGCTGTAGCTTACACTTTGAAATTTTTACGAAAATCTAGAGAATGTGGCGGTTGTTTACTATTTTAAATAAAACCATCAACACCCAGACGCATCATAAAACTTTATGATGCCTCTGGGTGTTGATGGTTTTATTTAAAATAGTAAAAATTATTTAAAACTTGTGATTTTTGTAAAATATTGACATACAGCGATTTTTTTAAATAAATATACGTTCACATATTCCATATAAACATTAATAAAATTAATGAACATATCATCAAACCTAAGCAGTATATTTTAAACTTCACTTTAAATCACTGTTTTATACGAGTGTCGCATGAAGTAAAATTTCGAGTTTAGAAAAGCCTGATAATTTGGTTTGGCCGCTCCGCTTCGCGGAACGACCAAACCAAATTATCAGGCTTTTCTAAACTCGAAATTTTACTTCATGCTCAATCTGGAATTGGAAACTCTCGTTAAAGGCTTCAAATTAAATAATAAAACAACGAATGTCTGAAAATGTACATTGATAAATCGTGATATGTATACATAAAAGACAAATTATCTTTTATTTTATTAATTTCAACTTTCTATACTATTTTTATTAATATTTTTAAGCGTATATTTCAAATATTAATACTAAATTTTAATAAAATCATAGTATTTAATATTGTAAACGGATCTCAAAAATAAATACATTTAATTTGATCGATTTGTACAAAAAATTATCTGTCGAAGACAGTTTTAAAATTTAGGTTAAAAATTAAAAAAATAAATAAAAATTAGAACAAATATACAATAGTCGAAACATTACCAAAACAAGTAATTAATAAGTCAATTTGTTCTATATATATATAAATCTTTATTGGCAGATTGTACAATAAATAATTAACATAAAAATAATTCTGATGGCTAAAATAACAGATAAATTCTTCTGCCAATTGGCTATCGACCATTGGTCTTTCCGCCTGAATTTTAATTGTTTGTCCTTGTCCGTTCTTGTGTAAAAAAACCTCTTGTTTGTTAGTGTCGTCCAATGTCTGTCAGATGATAACTGTTCACAAATCGTCATGATCACTAATGTCATGGAATGATGCAATGAAATCATGAATGGTGATGGTGAAACGTTTACGCTTGGGAGTGATGTTTTGGTTTCGAGGGATACATAAAGGGTGAAGGAGATTGTAGAGGATAGGATTTGAGGCGAATTTTTCAGCTAAGTGTGATAGTCGGGTTTCGATGGGAGTGACTGCTGTTAGTTCATAAAGTAGGGTATTGGATGGGTTATGTAGGGGGTTTTGGGGGTGTCGGATTTTGGTCAACACTCTAAGGGCCGATCTTTCGGCGACTTGCAAATTTTTTAGGGTGGTAGGATGGGGGTTGTGATAAAGGATTGAGGCATAGTCAAGTAAAGGGCGACAGATCATTTTATATATATGTACGGCTGTGTTTGTACTGATGCCTTGTTGTTTGAAGGTCAGACTTCTAAAGTGGGCCGCCCGATTCTTGACTTTTGTTTTAAGGATTGCGGAGTGGGTTTTGAATGTGAATTTGGGATCAATGTGAATACCTAGGTACTTGCAGGTGGCGGAGGGGAAGATGACTTGGTCGTTTATGGTAATTGAAAGGGTGGAGTTGTTTTGTCGATGGAAAGGAATCAGGAGCTGGGATTTGTTTGGGTTTATGGAAATTCGCCACTTCGCGAACCACGTTTGAATCGTGTCGATTAGGCCCTGAAGGGTGCTGAGAGCTTTAGGGAGAGTGGGGGCATGTGCGATTAACGCAGTATCATCGGCGTAGAGGAGAGGATAGGCAGATTTATTTATGTGATTAGGATCAGGATTGTAAATGTCATGTACTAGGAGATTATAAAGGAGTGGTGATAAAGGGGAGCCTTGAGGTAAACCTTGTTCAGGTGTGAAGGAACTGGAAAAGGATTGGCGTATTTTAACTTGAAGGGATCTATTGTGAAGGAAGCTGTCTAGGAGATTAATCAGGTGTGGGGGTATATTGAGGGTATTGCATTTAAACAGCAAGCCCCGGTGCCAGACAGAATCAAATGCTTTTTTGACGTCTAAGAATAATACAGCAGATTTGCGGCCTTCGAGGCTCGCTGTTTGGCAGTTTGATGTTAGAATGGTTAGAGGTAGTGCTGTGGAACGATGTTCAAGGAATCCAAATTGGTAGGGAGGGATAAAGTCAGAAATGTAGGTCATGAGCTTATTTTTTATAACGGATTCAAATAATTTTCCAAGGACAGGGAGGAGGGTAATGGGACGGTAGTTGCTAGGTTCTAAGGGATCATTTCCGGGTTTATGAATGCATGTAATTATGCCACGTTTCCACTCACTGGGAATAACCTGCGTGGAGTATATGTGGTTAAATATTTTGAGGATATATTCGTGGATGTTTGGTGGAAGGGATTTTAGGATAGATCTAGGGATATTGTCATGACCGGGCGCGGTATTCTTGCCTTTTTTGAGAATATCGAAGTATTCTTCATTCGTTATAGTATCATTGGGAATATGCGGGATTTGGGTAGTTTTGAAGGACGTGTACCAGGAATTTACATTGCCGAGGAAGTCGTTGTCAAAGTCATTGTTATCTGTCGATGTGTATGATTGTTTGAAATGTGTTGCAAATATATTCGTAATGTCATTATCGTCCGTCGCTGTATTTTTAGTCGTGGGGTCTGTAATTTTTTGGATAAAATCTGTTTTTCGATATTTGCTGAGTTTCTTTATCTCGTTCCAGAACTGTTTACCGTGCATATCATTTATTTCCTCACATGATTTTATCCAAAGATCACTTTTGTATTGTCCGATTAGCGAATGAATGTCTTTACTAATTTTGTTGAATTTTTGCTTAAGGGTCGAGTCGTCAGTCTGTCTGAAGTCCCTGTATAACTGTCGTTTATATTTTATTAGACGGAGAATGTATTTAGGAAGAGGATATTTGTAGGTTTTTTTTGTAACGGTTGGTGTGTTTTGGTGTATTGATTTTGAAAGGGTCTCTAGGAAAAGGGATATAGTGTAGGGGTTAATTGCTGGATTTGCTGTTATATGTGTTGTCATTTCGTCAGTCACTTAAGTAATGTCGCACAGTCTGTAGTTTAGAATTGTCTTCGGTGGGGAAGGGAGAGGGGAGCATATGTTGAGGGAGAATTGGATTGCCATGTGATCTGAACCTAAATCAGGGACGAGGGTAACATTGTTTATAAGGTGCTGGATATTACTTGTACACAAAAGGATATCAGGAGTGGTGGATTGGCTGTTAGACATGATAAATGTAGGGCTGGTATGTATTCGTATGAAGTTGGAGTTGGTTAAAAACGTGGAGAGTTGCCTCGATTTAGTTTTATTCATGTTGAAGTCTCCAACTACAACAACATAGTCATACAGGGAAGCCTTGGTGAGGATTGTGTCTTCTATGGACGAGGAATTATGGATATATACCAGGAATATATGGAGTGTGAATTGGGATAGCTCAATGGCGCAGTGCAATCATTCGTTCATTATATTGTTTATTTTAGGTGGGTTTGCTTTTATTAATTTTATTTCGGGTCTGGCTGCTACCAATGAGCCGCCTCGTTGGTTATGAAGAGGGATTGAAGAAGGGATTTGTATAAAGGACCAGTTATTAAATGAAAAGTTTTTGTTTATTTTTGTTTCCACCATTAAGAGGATGTCAATAGGATTATTGGTTAGGTAATTGGAAACAAGATAGGATTTTGAGGAGAGGGAGTTGATGTTGCTATATAAAAAATTATACACCGCCATTGTTGCTACTTATTAGTGAAAATCCTGTTTGGATACCTGATAGGGGGGCTACGGGAGGGATGACATTAGGGGATTCTAGGTCAAACATGACCACGAACATCTTATTACCAGAGAAGTTAACATGCGTGTCTACATTGAATGAATCTATGAAACGTGTTTTTAGTTTTTTGATGAGAGCGTCTCTGTCCGTCACTGTTGGTTCATTGATGTTTGTGGTGTAAATGTCGATGATATAGTCATGAACTGTGATGGGTTTATGAATTCGTGCGTTTTTGGTCAGGTCCTTGTCAATTTGAGATGATTTTTTGTTTTGGTTTATGATCTTGACATTTGGTATACCCTCTATTGGCTTGAGCGGTCTCTTGGTGCATTTCGTTGACCATGCGCCGTGGTCGGTTTCTCCGCATGCTTTGCATTTGATCGGAAGTGTAGTGCTACAGGTTGAAGTGGGGTGTTGTCCAGTACATTTAGAGCAAATTATGTTTTCCGTACAGTTGTTAGTGACATGATCAAACTTGTTGCACCTGCCGCAAGGAAGGGGTAGTGGGGTTGGTGGCTTGCTTTCAATAACTGTGTACACTTTATTCATGAATCTAAAGTGCCCGTGGAGCAGTTTTGTATAAGAATCCAACGAAGGTGTAATAACTCGAATCATGAGAGTTGTGTTATTATCCTTCTTTGCTATAATGCGGCGGCAGTATCGATGTGTTATTCCCAGTGCATTCAAGCCCGCACTGATAGTGAGGTCCGCGATCTCCTGCTCCGCCCCTTTGATGATACAGCAATAGGAGGGCGCCGGCGCGCTGCGCTGAGGTGTTGAGGCCGTGTTGGCATGAGCATGTGGTGGGGCGGCCGAGTGTAGCGATCGAAACTCGTGTATTATTCTTTCTGATTGCAATGATTTTAGCGCCTTATCAATGTTTATTTTGGTCTCGTTCGATTTTATTAAAAAACCTGCGTTGGTTTTAATTATTAAAGCGTTTTTGTCAAAGTTACGCTCGTTCCAAATGATTGCAAACTGAATGCGAGAGAGATTGTTGACTGTGTTGAATGTAAATGTGTTGTTGTATTGTTCGTGATTGTGTTTTTTGCTGGTTGATATTGGGGGTTGTTGTATTTGTGTGGAGGGTGTTGTTATACTTGTTGATGGCTGTGATTGAGTAGATTTCACTTGTGATTGTGGTGTATGCTGTGATTGTGTGGTGTATACAGGGTGTTGTTTTTGTGAATGTTGGCTGTTTTGTGTCGTCATTTGTTTTAAAACTGATTGCAGCAGTTTATTTGTTGTTTTCGGCATGTTACCTGATAGATTTATTCGTTTCGCTGTTGCAAATTTTGGCGGTCGGCCCGGTCCCCGTTTCTTTGTTGGAACTTCCTGAAACTCGGAAGTGTCCATATCCGCCGGTTCCTCCTCGTCTCCACTCATCGTTACAAGGTTGTACCCAGAATCACTGTTTGTTTTTTGGTAAAGGCTCGTTAGCTTAAAAACGCTCGCACGTGTGACCTCTACGAAGTCTCGCTCGCGAATGAATTTGTTCTAATTTTCACAGTTTTGAAGTTTTTGTAAAATTTTATGCGTGTTGTTTTTGACGATTTTATTTAATATAGTAATAATTATTTAAAATTTATGATTTTTTTTATTTTAAGCAGTATATTTTAATAAGATATTCTTGTTTGAGTTACGTGAAGGTTAGTTTAATGGTAATTAGTTAAGTTATTCCTTTATTCCTTTTACTTCACTTTTTATTTTAATTCTATATGTACATTTCGGGTACAATGTACCCTTTATCAATAGAAAAAACGAATTAGTTTTTTCTATTGATAAAGGGTACATTGTACCCGAAATGTACATATAGAATTAAAATAAAAAGTGAAGTAAAAGGAATAAAGGAATAACTTAACTAATTACCAGTATATTTTAATGTTCACTTTAAATCAGTATTTTATACGCGTGTCGCATGAAGTAAAATTTCGTGTTTAGAAAAGCCTGAAAATTTGGTTTGGCCGTTCCGCTTCGCGGAGCGACCAAACCAGATTTTCAGGCTTTTCTAAACTCGATATTTTATTTCATGTTCAATCTGGGATTGGAAACACTCTTTAAGAGCTTCAAATTAAATAATAAAACAATGAATGTCTCAAAATTTACACCGAAAAAGTGTGATATGTAGATATACTTTAAAGAAAAATTCCTTGTATTATATATTTTTTTAAATTGTAGTATTTTATATTGAAAATGTATTTTAAAAATAAATACTCATAAATAAATTTCACTTGATCGATTTGTGCGAAAAATTATATCAATTAATGTTTTTTTGACAATTTTTAGAAAATGTATTTAATTCAATTCAATTTGTTTACGATAAACACTGTTTTACAAATGTGTACATAAAGTTTATAGCTTAAATCTATTAAATAATAATATAAAAAGAACGATGGAGATACAAAACTACGTTGCAAGCACTGCTTATTACATACTCGCACGAGCCGCGCAGCGGGTAGTGCAGTATTCCGCGAGTATGTAATTGCCATACCACTCGAGAAACGTACAATACTTTACCTACGCCCAAATAAAATAAGCAATGGGCATAAAAGAACAACTTATTTATTGCAATAATTTGTATGCAACAATTTTTAATAGTAACATGACAATGATGAAAAGTAAATTACTACTTTATCAATATACAGGGAATTTTTCTTTTAGGTAAACATATGCATAAAGCTGTACATTTTCCGACATTCGTTGTATATTAAAAGATTTCAATTTGCAGCTTTAAACGAGTGTTTTCCACTCCCAGACTAAGCATGAAGTAAAATTTCGAGTTTAGAAAAGCCCTGTGAAAATTTGTCGAGGGTCGCGCAGCGACCCGAGACAAATTTTCTGGGCTTTTCTAAACTCGAAATTTTACTTCATGCGCCACGCGTATAAAACACTGATTTCAAGTGAGGTTCAAATATACATAAATTCACAATACTTTGGTTTTGTACGCGTGGCGCATGAAGTAAAATTTCGAGTTTAGAAAAGTCCAGAAAAAAGCTTTAAATTTAAAGCTACTAAGGAGTGTTTTCAATCCCAGATTAAGAATGCGCCGTGCGTATAAAACACTGATTTAAAGTGAATTTTGTACACGTAGCGCATGAAGTAAAATTTCGAGTTTAGAAAAGTCCAGAAAAAATCTTTCAATTCAAAGCTACTAAGGAGTGTTTTCAATCCTAGATTAAGAATGCGCCATGCGTATAAAACACTGATTTAAAGTGAATTTTAAAATAGACCCCTTATGTTTGATCTTCACGTCGATACAATTCACAAATATTTACTATTTACTAATATATTTATACACCTTTTATTGAATCTCTTAGATTTTGAGATATTATATTTTTAATATTTAATCGTCATATCAATAACGAGGAAATATAATTATCATACACTATTTTTTAGTTTCATTGTTTGTTGTCTAACTATTTCGGAGAGGGACATTTCCCTCATTACTCCCAAAATAGTTTGGAGACCTCTGCTCTTTGTATAAATAAATCGACTCGAAAAATAAACGTTTAATGTATGTGTGAAAGAAAAATACACACAATAAAAATGTTGAATTGAGTGCGAGATGTGGGGAGAAAAATCTGAGCCAAAGCAATATCATTTATTTGTATCGGTTACGCCTAATTGATGTCGAAATAAATGGTTCTACCCTTACGCTCGTAATGCACGCGGGGGGTAGTTTCCGATCCACCCCGGAGAAGAAAAAGAATATTTTGTCTGTTCTGTCTTCTGGCCGGTCCATTACGGCGACGGTCGATTGAAACGAATCCACCTATATCCTGGTGAAATGTACCGAATGGAAGTGGGGTAGGTGATGCCGACACAATCACGAAAAGGGTGAAACCCTTCTAGATAAATTTGGGGATGAGGGATGAGTCGGGCATGTGTGTGTGTGTGTGTGTGTAGATACGCATTGAATTGTAGAGTAGCCACTCGAATATCAACGCTAAGTGATTGATCGCGGCCTCAAACTCTCCACCCATCTCTTCTATTCCAAAACCGATGACCGATTGCCTAACTTTATACACTTTGAACTTTATTGTTGTATCGACACGGCAAACATTAACAATACAGAATCGGAAAAAGAGAAAACAAATATTACAAGGGAATAATAACGCACGGACAAACATATTAATCATCGTTCTGGATAAACATCATGAATATTCATTCATTAGGATAGAGTGTCGAAAATATTTGCTCTCTTACCCATTAATTAATAATTACTCATGATTACGTTAAATCGACACTTTAAAAATACTTAGACTTTTATGTGATGTTTGATATTATATTGTACAACGAGCATATAATGATAGTGTATAACCCGCATATAATGGCTATTAATCACTCGAACGACTTGCTCCACTCGCCTTCGGCTCGTTCCGCAAACCTTGTTCTCGTGTTTAATAGCCATTATATGCGGGTTATACACTATACTTTGTTCACTACAACAACAATATATAACACAACATTAATTATATATATTTATCAAACACGCGACAGTCTTAATGGTCGGTTTTGTTTTATAATAATTTGACAGATAAATGATGACTGATTGCAGTACTATGATTTGAATGTATAATAGGGTTAATTCTACTTTAACACAAATATGAACAATCGTTCAACAATAAATAAAACTCACACAGTCTACCCTTTCGCCTAAGTTATATAGATACACGCTCTTTGCACAAAAAACGAACTCATCCGTTTGGATGCAGTTTTTACGGTTTTAACGTTTGTTCCGCATTAAAAAAAGGCTTTTCTAAACTCTAAATTTGACTTCATGCGTTACGCGTATAAAGCACTGATATTTTCTAAAGTTAAATATACACTAAATACATTTTTTGTGAGTCATAATCGAAGTATATACATAACAAAATATTGACTTTTTCTTTACACATTCCAAAGTCGGGTCAAATAATAAAATGTATCAAATAAACTTATTTACTAATTTAACAAATAATTAATAATTTTGCGTTCTTGCATCAATGGCGCTTAATGGAAAATTAGACGGATTTTATTGTTTTTAACCTTGAGTGATTCTCAAGAAGTTTATTAACGTAAGTCAAACATTATCTCATATTTCTCGTAGTGAAGTACCTGAAATATAATAATAATAATAATAATAATAATAATAATACTTTATTTCCCAACGGAAGAACCAATACAGGGAAAGATTAAACATTCGCATGTAAATATGTAAATAAAAATTATTCGATTACAAAAAATAATAATAATAATAATAAATCAAACTATAATAATAATAAAAATAAATGACAAAATATGACAATGTACAAAAAATTACAATATTAGATTAAAAAATATAATAATAATAATAATAATAAATGAAACTAGAATAAATGACAAAATATAACATTGTACAAAAAAACTCGATTATGAGGTTACAAAAAATAATAATAATAATAAATGAAACTTAAAAATAAATAACAGAATATAACATTGTACCAAAAAAAAAAACAACTCGTGTAGCAGATTCAAGTGTTACGCAGTACGGTCACCAATAAATATACTGCCTTTCAAAAAAATCAGAA
Source organism: Philonthus cognatus (assembly GCA_932526585.2). Lineage (NCBI taxonomy): Eukaryota > Metazoa > Arthropoda > Insecta > Coleoptera > Staphylinidae > Philonthus > Philonthus cognatus. Next base: position 75,045,281 of record OW052244.1, read on the forward strand.
CACCGATTTTAATAAAATTTACACAATTTGATCATGTAAACGAACTGTATCGATGATCAAAAAATCAACTTGAAAAACAAAAAAACAAATGAATGAAAATTAATAATGTGTTGGGCCTCCACGATTTCCCAAACACTCACTAACACGTCGAGGCATGCTAAAAATCAGGCTGTCAATATCGACTTGGGGTATTTCATTCCAAACTTCGATAATTCGACCTCTAAGTTCCATTACAGTGTTAGCGGGGCGCTGTAAGTAACTTATTCTAACACCTATCATATCCCAAACATGTTCTATTGGCGATAGATCTGGAGAACGAGATGGCCAAGGTAACAAATTGATTTCAGCACTATCAAAAAACTGTCTTGTAATGGCCGCTGTGTGAGGTCGAGCATTATCTTGCTGAAAAATGGGGTTCTGCAAGCCATTTATATAGGGCACTAACACTGGATGTAAAATATTGTCAATATACCGAATAGCGTTAAGACTTGCTTCTAAAAAAACTAGAGGAGACCGACTACCATATGCTATCGCCCCCCAAACCATAACTCCCTGTGTAAGAGCCGTATGTCTTTCAACAGCAAATTGTAAAATTCTGCGTTCACCGCGTCGACGTCTCACTCTTCTGCGACCATCATGAGCCCATAAACAGAACCGAGACTCATCGCTGAAGATAATGTTATTCCATTCATGGGTCCAATGTTGTCTTTCCCTGCACCAATCAAGTCTTGCTCTGCGATGCTGCGGAGTAAGAGGTAGACACAATTGTGGACGGTAGAATCTTATACCAAGACTGCGGATTCTTCTGTAAACAGTAGCCATGGATACTCTTTGGCCATTTAGAGCCAACTAGTCATTACCCAATGCCCGCGACGTTGTAAATCTGTCCCTTAAAGTTGTAAGACGAAGAGCTTGATCTTCACGTTCAGTGGTGCTTCTTGGACGTCCTGATCCAAGTCTACGTCGATTCTCCCCAGCTTCGGACCATCTAGACCAGCAGCGAACGATCACCGATACACTACGGCCTACCCTTTCAGCAATAGCACGAATCGAAAAACCCGCTTCTCGCATTCCAATAATACGACCCCTTTCAAATTCACTTAGATGATGATATTGTGCACGCCGACGAACACGGGGCATCTTTTTATGTTTTACAAACTGAAACGTCAAACTACTCAGAGGCTACTTGGATATTAGAAGCAATTACATTAAAATATCAGCAGCTCTTCATAATGGTGAAATCAAGGAAAAATACCATTAAATAGTAACCAAAACAATTGATTTTTTGATCATCGATGCAGTTCATTTACATGATCGAATTCATTAAATTTCATTAAAATCGTCCAATAAATACTTTGTGTTCTGATTTTGGCACATATGACTTATTGGTGACTTACCTAAAACATTTGTTTTCGCAGCTGGTGTTTGAAAGGTGTTTACATGTCTAACGGGTATTTGTGGAACATAAAAGTTTACATAACTCAACATGTTAGGGCAATCAATAATGTTGTGAACTAGTTTGAACATGAATACTGCACTACATTCTTCGCGACGAGCCGACAAGGAGCAAACATCATGTCTTAGCAAGAGTTGTTGGTAGTCAGCGTTTCTTTCCGGGTATATGTGATCGATTTTGTAGGACAGATACTTTAAAAAACGCCTTTGAACACGCTCAACTTTAAGTTCGTTGATCACGTAGCATGGATACCAAACATTTGAACCATATTCCAGCTTACTGCGAACTAAGCAGAAATACAATGTGTTCAAAACTGATGTATTACTGAAACCATTAGCGGTGCGCATTAAAAACCCTAAGATTTTTATTGCAGATTTAGTGGTATTATCAATATGTTCTATAAAATGTAAGCGATAATCAAAAGTTATTCCAAGATCCTTCACACATGAACTTCTTGCGACCATAGTATCATCAATGTTTTAATCGAAATAAGTAATTTGATGCTTGCGAGAATAAGAAACAACACAGCATTTATCAACATTTAGATGAAGCTTGTTTGTACAGCACCATTGTGATATTTTATTAAGATCATGTTGTAGTAGCAGACAATTCTCTGGAGACCTTATCGAAGCGTAAATTTTAATATCGTCAGCGTATGCTAATGTCGGAGATGATAAAGATGTAATAAAGTCGTAAATAAAAGCTATAAAACTCAATCAAGATCATTTATAGAACACTCAATTTGTTGCTATTTTTTTATTATTTCTTCGATATAATTATGTAAATAAGTGATTTAATTTTATTAACACTGATTTATAAGCGGTTAATTAAAATTAAGCAAGAGTTTAGTGATGATTAGCTTAAACAGTGTCTGGAGAAAGGGATGAGTCTATTAACGCCAGACACAAATAGTAATTATGTTAAATGAGTCGCATACTAATCGGCTTCTGTAAGTCGAAAACAATATTTGTTGTCACGAGCACTTGCGCCCCCGTCATAATTAATTACGATGAATTATTAATAGGGTAAATATAAAACAGGGTAATTTCCATGCCGCCACACGAGTACTATGTTAATTATTTACTTGCTGTTGCTGAACTTTACGATCCTCTGCAGCTCCACAGCTCTCTCTACTCTTTTTTGTTTAGTTTGTTTGTTTACACCTCAGATTTATTGCCACTATTTACATTTTTTTAAATTTTAATTAGACTATAATAATAATAAATTGGGAAATAAATTATTTAGTGTGTATTGGGTTGCCACTGTTTTCATGTCACTGTCAGAATAGTTACATTGTATGTTCAATTAAAAAAAACCCAAGAGTGCCATGATTTATTATTTAAAAAAGTTTAAGTTGGTAAACATATTAGAAATCGACATACATACATCAGACATAGCTCTTTGCTTATGTTACTTATCAAACGCAAAATATTAAATTAAAGTCAGTTTATAGATAATTACGTATAATTTTTAATTTTCAGATTATAATAAATGTTGTATGTGCCTTCCTTTTTCTCGAACACAAGCCTGAATTCTTCGTCGTACACCTTCCATTATGTTCCGCAACACCACTGGATTATTGTTAATTTCTTCAAATTTATCTCGAATTCGTGTCGTATGCCTTCTAGATTGCGTACTATAATCTGTCTAATAACTGGAAGGAGCGTTTTAAATTTCAAAACCTACAACTCTGATTGGCCGAGAGCGCGCCCAATTTACACTATGCTAATTACATCATTATTAGACGCAACAGTTGACATAACCTTAATTCGAAGCGTTACCGAGTTGCAACTTTGCCTGTTTCGTAATAACCTTTTGTGCGGTGTTTCTTTAGCATAGTTAAAAGTTAGTTTTGTTTATATTGTTGTGATGGATTATGGACCCAGTACAAGCTCAGTGATAATATCACCTTCGCGTAAGAAGTTGGATTTGGCTCATTTATATCTGTCTGAAAAACAGTGCATAATAAATATGTATAAGCAGATGATAACAGATGATCCACATATGAGAATGACTGCTGTTGTATCAGACATTGTTGGTGCAGTAGGTGAGATATCAAATAGCAAAAGAATATGCATCAAATAATAAATTGTTTAATTTTTAGTTTAAATTCCACTGTCTATCGTAGAATTAGCGAATATAAGAAATACGGAGAGATTTGTAGCCCTAAACAGCTTGGAGGACATAATTAAAAGTTTTGATGACGTAGTGAAGAGATCCGTGCATAGTTTCTTTTATAAAAATGAACTGCCAACTTTGAATAACGTTTTAAAAGAAGTAAACGATCATGCAGGCATGCCGAAGATGAGTCGTTCTACCTTGTATAGTTTTATGAAACAAATCAATTTTAAGTAAGATAGAGACCAGAGCTGGGCAGGATTCGAATCATTTAGGATTCGAATGCTTTTAGAGGATTCAAAAGAGGCATTCGAATACTTTAGTTCAACTGGATTCGTGATCCGGATTCGTTAAATTTTTTTAAGAGGATTCGTATTCAATTCTAAATGTGGGTGATTCGAATCCTTATAAAAGGATTCGAATCCTTGTAAAAGGATTCGAATCCTTGTAAAAGGATTCGAATACTTACAAAAGGATTTGAATCGTCAATAATAATTCGAACTACTTGTGAGGAATAACGTGAAAAATGTTTTTTTGTGTGTTTTTAAATTTCTCGTTAAATCAGTGTTTTATACGCGTGGCGCATGAAGTAAAATTTCGAGTTTAGAAAAGCCCAGAAAATTTGTCTCGCGTCGCTGCGCGACCCTCGACAAATTTTCACGGGGCTTTTCTAAACTCGAAATTTTACTTCATGCTTAGTCTGGGAGTGCAAACGCTCGTTCGAAACTTCAAAGTGAATGCTTTGATAAGAACATTAAATGATTGAAAATGTTGTTAAAGATAATAATCTAGTTTTCAAAATTTTGTTTAGTATTGTTTGAAGTAAAACTGACAAGGTAGTCACAATCTGAAATGTTAAATTTTTCCTACATTTCCCTGACTAAAGATTTTTCCCTGGCCTTTTAATATAACTTTCTTCTGTGGGAAGCCCCCATTCTGTTTAATAGTTTTCATTGTTATTGCCAATATTTAAGTTAATTTTATAAATTTTTACGTGTTTTGTAATTTGCCTACTGATTTTGACAAATGTAATAATATTATATGGCTTTTTTGTTAGTGTTTTGGTCAATTTGAATATAATTCCATGACTTTTCTCTGATTTTCCGGGTTTTAATGATATTCAGTGAATTTTTTATTTACGTAAATTTCAGGCATTAGTCGATTTTATAAAAGAGTTCAATTTGAAGTTTTGAACGAGTGTTTCCACTCCCAGGCTAAGCATGAAGTAAAATTTCGAGTTTAGAAAAGCCCCGTGAAAATTTGTCGAGGGTCGCGCAGCGACCCGAGACAAATTTTCGGGCTTTTCTAAACTCGAAATTTTACTTCATGCGCCACGCGTACAAAACACTGATTTGAAGTTAAGTTCAGAAACACACAAATACATCTTTAGCCAGAGATTTAGTCTGTTATCAACGATGTTCAGTGGTAATAATAAATAATTAGGTTTTGAGTATTTTTGTTAAAACAGCTGGTAATCAAATTTATTCTTAAAGAATTTGTATTCATGATTCGAAAAACAGGATTCGAATCTTCGTTTCGAATCATATTTATCTCTTACGAATCCTTTATTCGAGTATTCGTGATTCGAATCATATTAGGTGATTCGGAATCCTTCTTATGAGGATTCGTCCCAGCTCTGATAGAGACACATTATTATATAAATTCCATATTATATTATGACCATAATGTAAATATGTTTTATTTCACAGATATATGGCGAGATGACGTATAAGCATTTTAATTGACCTGACAATATCGTACGATGAAAAAGAAAATACATAACCACAATTAAGAAGTACAAAATGGATATTTGATTTTATTTACAGAGTAATTATGAAATTATATAAAATTGGCGCCAAATTTATCTAGTGATATTTCTGGTAACTTTTTATAGTGTAAATTGGGCTTTGGCACTTACTCCTTCTAGTTTTTAAACACACTATAGTTGTGCATAAATGCAATTTTTTAGGTATGACCACAAGAAAAAATACCATGGTGTTAAATCGCACGAACGCGACCAGGCACTCCCTGCATTTCGTCTTATGATTCGGTCCTCAAAAAATTCCTCCAAAATGGCCAAGTTGTTTAGTGTGCAATGAGGAGTTGCTCCATTCTGATGAAAATAACCACTTTGCAGTTCATTATCATGAAGTTGATTTATAAAAGGCAATAACATTTTTGAACGGCAACGGTCTGCATTTATCTTACCTAAAATGTACGCACAGTTTTAGAATTTTGTCTATTATTAATAAAAATATGATTTTACTTTCAAAGAATATTGGTCCACCTAATCTTCTCCCACTAGCCCAAACTCCAACTTCCACTGGATGTAATGGTTTCTCTCGATATGTACGAGGATATTTATCCGACCAAATTCTCATAGTTTGGGAATTAATGTACCCATCCTTGTTAAACTATGCTTTATTGGTAAAAAAAAACTAATTTGAGAAACATCCTTGTTTACATTTTGTAGAAACCACTGACAAAAATCTAGTCGTCTGGTGTAATCAATAGGTAATAACTGCACTGATGTTATGCGATAAGGCTATATTTGCAAATCTTTTCGTAGAAGCTTGTGGCATGTTCCTACCGATAAAATGATTTGCTGTGATAAATGAAGCAAAGGAGCAGTAGGTTTATGTTCCGAAATTTCTTGGGCTGTGTTATGGCATCCTGAGTACGTTAATTTTTTATATTATATTGTACTTTTATCAATTTTTCATGACATATCCTAACTATATTTCTGTACACAAATTTAGGATCAAAAAATTTACTTACTTACTTACTTACTAATTGGTCTACCGCTTCCTGGTTTTCGGAGAATATTTCCCGTTTCACGAAATAATGTAACTGATCGTGATAAGGTATTTTTAAATAATTACAACGTTGGGAAATTCTTCTTAAAACTCTGCCAAAGTTGCGTCCAATGAATATATCCAATTTCCTTCAACTTTAGTCCCATTTCAGAAATAACTTTTAACTAAAAACTTTTTTGCAGGTTGCTGTAAGCCATTTTGACTTTTAATAAGATCTGACGTTTTGTAAGTCAATTCCTAGCATGTGTGCCAACTTATTTTTTTAAATAATAAATCATGAATCTCTTGAGCTTTTTATATAATTAAACATGCGATACTTATTCTCAGTGGCGCAGCAAGGATTTCGTATTAGAGGGGACCCAATACAAATCAAATACAATCAAGTTATTAGAAAAATTAAAATGTGTCAAAATTAGTGGAATTATGCAATTACGTATATTTAACTATTTAACAAAATAATTCTTAATATATTACAGTAACCTAAAATTAACAAAATATGCCTATAAGCGGGATATCGACCATAGCTCTTTCATCCTTTTATGCATTTACTTATTTGACAAAGCGTTAAAGAAATTTATCAAAAATTGACGAAAATCTTGTAAATTGATATAAATCTATTCGTATTCGATTTACTTTTCTATATTCGTCCTCATCAAATTTACTACAAATACTCGAATAATATTAAATATAGCCGCAAGAAGTTGGAATAGAAGTAAACATGCAAAATATTTGTTTTGTTAATTTAGTGTTTTTTTATAAGATAAATAGAGTGTTTTTAAAATTCCACACTAAATCAGTCTTAAATACGCCTGGTGCATGAAGTAATTATTTAGAGTTTAGATAAGTCTGAACATTTTGATTTATCTGTCTTTTCTAAACTCGAAATATTTAATTCATGCTCCATGCTTAATCCATTAATGGAATGAAAACTCGTTAGAATATTATTTAACACTTAATCGATATAAAAATCTGAAAGTAATAAATCAAATTATATGCCATAACTTCACTTTAATAACTGTTTACTTAATTTAAAGCAAACTAACTTATTTGTCAAAACAATTAAGCCATAATTAAATTTTATTTTCAACTATAACCAATAAAACTTCTCATTTCATAAATACCAAATTTATTCCACTTAAGGTTTCCACCCTGTATAGTTCCTAACCCTTTACTGCACGATTTTTTTTTATTTTAACAAAACAAATGATTTTTGTTGTTAAAACAGTCAGGGATACGCGAAAAATAATAAAAAAAAATCTATATTATTACTATTATTTATTAATAATAAAAATATGCAAAAATCTGCACATGTGCTTTATATATTTTTAACGTTTTCTAATATAATTTATAAATTAATTTTAACACATCACATGGATAAAATCAACGTACATACCTTTTTAAATACAAAGTATAAAAACGTGTAATTTATATGGAATATAAGTACTTTTTTAAAAGCAGTATACCGGAGAACACAACCCAATCTGAACGCTAGACTTGAATCTACTTGAAAAAAACGGCTATAACACAGATAACAAACAATTTTGTGTTCAATGGTTTCTTCAAATAAAGTACCATAAGTATAAATTACAGACAAACAGTAATATTTACTTCCAGAGCTCATTTTTTGAGCATATTTTATGTGCCTAATCAAAATTTATGTTATTTTAAACACAAATCATAGTTTGCCTTGACTTCAGTCGATTGCATTTTTTGTAAGCTTTCTAAAAATATCGTCAGCGTATTCTATTTAAAAAAGTGCATACGAAAGTTTTTACAGCATGTCAATACTATTTTAAATACTGAAGTTTTATTCATTAAAATGGTACTTTACTTGAAAATACAATCAAAAATGCTGCACCCTGTACATACAGAAATATAATATTGTATTTACTATGACGTTTTTTTTTTTTATGAAGTGTATCATATATGTTACTTCGTGGAGTAAAGGGTTAGGTTATTTTCAGTTTAATATTTTTCAACGCAATTCAAAAAAAATTTAAAAAGTCATAACTCGAACACTGTTAACTGGATTTTTATAAAATGTTCTATATATATTATTTTCTCTTTTAGAATATGTAGACATCTAAAATTGTACCAGCAAATCCAAATTTTCACCATTTTTCAAACTCGAAGTTTTACTTCATGTGCCAGACGTGAAAAACACTCATTTATTCTAAAGTGCAGAAACAGCTATTTCATCTCTTATTACAAGAAGTTGCCAAAGATGAAGTAAAATTTGTGAATTAAAATATAGGATATTGTTAAAAGAAAGAGATCTTCAACTCTTTTATAACTTGCTTTTTTTGAAAAATATTTGTTATTGAATATAACTTTGAAGGGCCTCAAAAATATTGGCCCCTATTTAGATTCAACTATCATGATTACAGCGTCGATGATGCCATACGAACTAAACCGTTTTTAGAAACGCTAGACATACTTGATGTATGTCAATGGCTTTATTTCATTTCTGTTGTGAAATATACTGGCCGTAAATAAAACTTTGTAGGCAACATTTCTGTAAAGAGCATGTTATTACCATTAGTATTATAATTATTTATTTAACTAGTGTGTGAAGTAGGACTTTTGCGCACGATTTGCGAGGTTAGGACACAGGTTGAGTGTACTAATTGCAAGAAGTTGGCAATTCTTGCAATTGGTACACTCAGCCTGTGTCCTAACCTCGCAAATCGTGCGCAAAAGTCCTACTTCACACACTAGTTAAATAAATAATTATAATACTAATGGTAATAACATGTTATGTTGAATTAATTTTTTACTTAACCCGTGGTGAAACATATTTAATTACTAGTAAAACTTTGATTAAAACACTAAGTTTGTTTCACTGATTTATTTGTATGTTTACTCCAACTAGTTTCGACCTTAGGTCATTAGCAAGGAGATATGTAAGATATGTATCAGCTTGATAAAGACCTAACGTCGAAACTAGTTGAAGTAAACATAAAAATAAATCAGTGACACAATCCAAGTGTTTTAATACAAGTTCTACTATTATTATGGTAATAACATGATATAAGTGAATAATTATGAAACATGTTTTGTTAAATCTACATAAAATACAAAGTCTATTTTTTAATGTACATGTATATTATTAACATGACTAAATCAGATTCGGATTAACAGAATGTACAACTACAAATCCACCGCAATTCGAACACTCTTGTGTGAACAACACTACGATTGACTGTACATGTGCGCGATGCGGACTTTCCGTAAGTTTACATGTTAAATATTTGATGGCGGCAGCGACTGACCGGTTGTTTTGTTAAGGGGGTGGCAACCCCCTAGGCGGCTAGGTCAGTTCCCCGGGGACGCTCCAGCCCCGGGTTCTAACTGGGAATTCTATTACAATTCGACGTCCGCCGAATCAAGAACAGGAGCTCCACCGCCGGGCCCTCAACAACTTTGATTGAATACCGCCAAGGATCACCGCATTAAAACGCTCTACTATTATTGCACACAGACACGTCCACACACAGCCCTTCCACTCTAGCGTTTTAATTTTAATTACACACCGACCCTCAGAACGGGAGAAATTAATTTCATATTCATCTAGTTTTGTGTAAAGGGTGTGTTGAATTTAGATTTCATTGGGTTTTAAAGAGGGTTGACAAGAATTTGGCCATTCAAATTGTTTGCATATATAATTAAATAATTATTAAAGTTAAGATTTTTGATAAACAAGTTGCATATGTTGTATTGGTATTTTCAAATTAAATGATACAACAAAAACTGCTAGCTGCCGTTAGGAGGTTAAAACATATTTTTCCTATCAATCGTTTTTTGACATTGATGGGTAATTCCGTGGAAAATTATTACGACAAAATTGACTTTATCAGTGTTTCCCAACCTTGGCCATAGCCCACCTCTAAATCCAGATGTCTCCTTGTCTGATCTGAAATGGACCAAAATGCGACAAAACACCACAGTTTTTTTTATTTTATGAGATATTCATTTGAAATTTGGAATGCTTATACTGAACACAAATTCGAGTTTACAGATTTTCCATAAACCTTATTTGCACTTCCGGTTTCACCAGAAATGACATCAATTTAAAAAACGGTGATGTGCCCATTATAGCACTATTCCCGTTAAATATAAAATGATTTAAATATCAACAATATGGAAAACTTGCTTGAACCAAATTTATTCTATTTTTATTATTATTCCAAAACTATTCCCAAAAAAGTAATTCTTGAAATATTTGGCTACATCTAGGTAAATATTGATCATCATCACATCTAAGCGTTATATATTTTTAACTTTACCTAAATCAGTGTTTTATATGTGTGGCGCATGGATATTAAATTCTGCGACTTGAGTAGCTGGAATACATTAAGTAGTTAGCTATCCTATAAACTGAGAATAAAAGTTATTTTTCATTCAAGCAAATTGAAATAAGTAGGGTTTTGTCGCCGCCCAGACCACTGTGCGTTGTGACCTTTGCTGTTTTCAAAAAAGAATGATGTCATCCTCTTTTCAACACCCTATTATTTTATTCTATTGAATTCATTCATTTACATTCATGGGTTGGTAAAATACGTATAATAATTGTTTGAAAATAAATATTATATCTAAGAGTCAGCAAAATATTTGTTAGTTTTGAGAATTTAGTATTTTTTTATGATATTGTAATTGGTCAATAGGGGTCATGTGCAAATATTTTTTTTTGATGAAAATAATTTACAATATTAATTTAAAAATCATCCAAGAAAATAATAAAAGCAAATTAACAGTCAGTAAATACGAGAATTATATCGATATTTTTTCAAATAAGAGAAATAACGACGGCAGCATTGCCTGCCTTAAAATAACAAACAAGTTCGGACGCGTGAGAAGATGCTGATACGCAAGGAAAATTGGGCTCAAGGTTTAACCAAGCGCAAACACAACGAATTTGCGAAGTCGGGATAATTGCGTGACGTCAGGGATGGGTGGTATTTTATAACCATATATGGTCTGCGCGAAATCTTCCATCTCCACGATCGGGTGGGAAACAAAAGTTATAAAAGCTGTGCGGAGCAGAAAACAAGGGGAAGTCAAGAGACAGTTCGGAAGAAGAACATCACGAAAAGCACCACAAGTTCCAAATCACAGAGGGAAATAAGAATAACACAACAAAAATCAAAATTATACAACAAATATAAAAACTATACAACAAAAAAGAATACAAAACAATTGACGGGTGTGGCCGAGCTGTGCGTGGAAAACGGAGGAGTGTTCCCGCTAGTTAATTGCCTGAAAACAATTAACGGGTGTGGTCGTCCCGAGTTAGTACTGCAGAGTTATGTTCCCGCTAGTTAATAGCACAAAAACAATTAACAGGTGTGGTCGGGCTGTGCGTGGAAAACGGAGGAGTGTTCCCGCTAGTTAATTGCCTGAAAATAATTAACGGGTGTGGTCGTCCCGAGTTAGTACTGCAGAGTTATGTTCCCGCTAGTTAACAGCACAAAAGCAATTGACGGGTGTGGTCGAGCTGTGCGTGGAAAACAAAGGAGTGTTCCCGCTAGTTAATTGCCTGAGGACAATTAACGGGTGTGGTCGTCTCGAGTTAGTACTGCAGAGTTATGTTCCCGCTAGTTAATAGCACAAAAACAATTGACGGGTGTGGTCGAGCTGTGCGTGGAATACGGAGGAGTGTTCCTGCTAGTTAATTGCCTGAAAACAATTAACGGGTGTGGTCGTCCCGAGTTAGTACTGCAGAGTTATGTTCCCGCTAGTTAATAGCAAAAAAGCAATTGACGGGTGTGGTCGAGCTGTGCGTGGAAAACGGAGGAGTGTTCCCGCTAGTTAATTGCTGATCTCAATTAACGGGTGTGGTCGTCCCGAGTTAGTACTGCAGTTATGTTCCTGCTAGTTAATGACACAAAACAATCAGAGGAGTGTTCCCGCTAGTTGGTTGTCTGGTAAGCTCCGGGATGGTTTTTGTGGGTTTCCCATCTCGTAATGTAAATGCAGGGGTTATTTAATTTTGCTCCCACAAGTAGAGTCATATACTTTTTGAGTTTAACTAAAATGCACGTGGCTTCTAAGCACAAACGAATGATAAAGTATTTTGAAAATATAAATAATTTAAGAAACACAAATTAATTACAAATGTCATAATTGAGGTCAATAAAGTTTGCATCCGTTAAACTCACATCCTGTTTTATTTATTTATTGTCCACACATATTCCTGGTCATTAAAGGGAAGAAAGACACAGTATTAACGATAATGCATATTGACACTAACAACGAATCTGTTAAATAAATTAAAAGGGTTACTACATACACAGCACAACGTAAATAAAATACAAATTATAAATTAGTAGAATCATTACAATATTCGGTCAACTTTTGTGCATTTGGTTTATTTTAATGATTATAGCCATTTTATTAATTTTCAATTGCCCCTCTAAAAACTCAAATTGCCCCCACATGAGGCGTAGGCCCCACGTTGAGAATCACTGGATTAGATAAATCGACTTGTAATCAAGTCTTATCAACAAATCGTGTCAATTAATCCTTATTTTCTCGAGCGATTAAAACATCTCAAACTCATCAGTGGACGCGGAAAGTCCATAATTAAAAGTTTTCCGAACTCGTGTTTTCTTTTTGATAATGCTTTTAATGAAATGTATAAATCTCGGGAGACAGCCGCAATTAAAGTATGTAATAAAGGAGGCGGACGGGCGCGGCAAAACACTAATGAGATATCAGTGTGGCGTTGTAAGAGGGGTGGGCGGATGCAGGAGGAAGCCATAATTAACCCGAGCCTTCAATAGATAACCGTCTGAGCGCGCATTTTTACCCCTTAATATACCCAGAGTAATCGGCGCCTAATGGCGCGGAAGGATGATAAAAGTAATTTTAATTTTATTACGTCCAAGTAATCGAACCATCGGAAATACGCAAATTCGTTTCTATCCTCACGAAGAATGTTTACTTATTTTACCCAGATATATAACACTTCTAGAGATGAAGATAACACTTAACGTATTTTGTATAACACTTTTATTTAAATAAATTTGAATAAAAGTGATATAAAAAGTTGAGAGTTTTCTTTTTCATAACCCATTAACGGCCGAGCAATTATAGAGTTAATTCTAAAAGATGATTGTAGGTAAAATTCTGCACCCCTTTTTGTGATTTCCATAAATGGCTTATTAAAGATATACAGTGAGTTTTATGTAACACCGAACATTTTCATAGCGAGAATATTTCTTTTAAGAACACATATGCATTTCGACGCTCGGTTTATTAAGAGAATTCAATTAGAACTTTAAACGAGTGTTTTCCACTCCCAGGCAAAGCATGAAGTAAAATTTCGAGTTTAGAAAAGCCTGAAAATTTGGTTTGGTCGCGTAGCGCGAAGCGCGGAGCGGCCAAACCAAATTTTTAGGCTTTTCTAAACTCGAAATTTTACTTCATGCTTAGTCTGGGAGTGGAAAACACTCGTTTAAAACTTAATGCCTTTTATCGAAATATAAAGGTCCCATTGATTTTTGACTGAAATCTGGAAACCAGGAGTGGTAGTTTATTTAAAAAGGTAAACTGTTTTTTTTAGGTAAATATCTCCAATAGTATCAACTTAATCGAAAAAAGTTTTACATTTTTTGCGTTTGTCTATGATTTTTATCATTTTGTGAATGTATCTAAAGTTTGTTTTTGTTCTTCCTTAGTTTAAAAGATAGATTACTGAGATTTTAATAGCATGTTACGGGATAAATATGCATCCGTGATAAAAATGAAACAATTTCAGATTTCATACTAGAACAGAGCACAGCACAGTACGCACTTTTCCAATTTAAAAGTCTATTAGAATTCAAATAAAATAATACCGCTTATTTATATGTAGATTTCGCGTTACAAATTACATAAGTTTTCAAATGAACCATCACTCATTTTTCCCTAGAGGGGAGCTAAAGGATTATAAATTAAATTAAAGATCATTTATTTGCCGAAGGTCGTTCCCCATCAAATTAAAATTGACTGTTTCAGCTATTTCGTTAAAAAAAATCTTAGATATTTACTGTGCATCTTTTTTCCGCGGACACCCAGTACAGTTTAATATGCAAGCTGTATTCGTTTTTTAAGTCAGTATGGTTTCAGTCGGAAAGAAATAACCAAGGAAAAAAATCACTTACCTTGCATACATGTTGAAGTATATGCAATATTTTTTCGTTTTGCTGCTTCAAACGGATTTTCTGGTGCACCAACGGATTTAACTTTTACTGGTTTACCGGCGTGAATTTTTTTTCATGTGCAGATTTATAATCATTATTAAATATTGCACCGCATGTTAAACACTCAACTTTAAAACGCCTAGGTTTAGAACTCATCGCAAAAAGGTTAGCGAAACAATCGTCACGTTGATAAGTTCAAATTAAAATGCCGATGGGAAAATAAGGTTGGATGCATAAAATCTTCATAAACGGGGGAATTCCCCACATAACGTGCGTGCGGCTGCGTGACTTCATACGTCATAGTGTATGAAAATGCTGGAGAGTGAGAAGCTAGAAGTGGGCCCTATTTATTTAATTTCCTATACTAGTGGTATCACAACATTCGTAATGGTTAATACTTTAAATGATATTAAATAACGTACCTCAAACGCATTGTTTAAACACAAACTAATAAAATTGAGTACATTACCTCATTGATCAAAAATATTACTAATTAAAATTTATAAATATATTTTTATGAAAACTTATTTAGTACTGCAGTTTTTAAATAAACTTTTTTCCATTCAATTTATTACAGAAAGTCTAGAAAAAAACAGATCAAAATCGGACAGTAATTTTTTCTGAAACACTAAACATACATTATTTTACTCCTTCATTGACAGTACTTCCTTTAGTCAGCTGAGCATACTAGGGAAACACATAGATTTGTAATACTTGAATTTTAAATTATGCCAACTGCTTAAATATTGAATAATAATAGTTTGCCAACTAGATTATTTAGATTCATTTGTTTTAATTCCAATTGAAATTTTCTTTTAGTAAAACTTATTAATGTTCATCAATTTGTTTCGTCCGAGATTTGCCAACTGCATTAAGCCCTAACCCATTTTCTGGGAACATAGCCATTTATATCATATATTTTTTTTAGATTTGCCAACTGGTTTAGCAATTTTTCATTATAAAGTAAAATTTGCCAACTGCCTTAGCTTTGGGGGGGGGGGGACGAGCGTCCCCCCCCCCCCCCCATCCCCACCCATGGCTACGTCCCTGACAATATGTTTGTCATTGATGATACATTCATATGTCGATAAACGTATACAATGTTTACAACACATCAAGTCAGATACTTTTGAATTTACATAATGGAATAAAATATAATTTAAAATAATTTTTAGATTAAAAATCTATTAACTTACACAAATCAATCCCGATCATAAATAATAATTCTTAAAAACAATATATGGTATTGTCGTAATTTTTACTAATTTTTTATTAAATAATTATAACATTATATAAATAATAGTTTGCACATTTATAATTATAATTAGTGCATTAATTAATTTGTTATATTGTAAAAGTATCCTGGCATTAGTAAAGTTCGGCCCAGAAAGCAAAACCAGACAGGATTTTTTTGTTGACATGAAAGTGTGTATATTTATATTAAACGTCCTTGACGAGATAACTCTGAGCCGCGGCGCACAGTGGTCCCGAATCCAGAAAAGCTAGCCATAATACAGCGTGTAATCGAACTAATGTACATCCTCTTAAGGGCGTATACACAAAATATTTTGACACCAATTGCAGCAAAAATAAAATCGGAAAAAAATATTGGATTTTTCATAATTTTTCATGCATTTTTTACTTTTTGAGAACTTCTGGTTACCTGTGTTCATGATATTTTTCGTGGATGCGTAAGTTGTTGTATTTTTTATTTACTTTTACTACTGCGGGGCGCATAAATCACTTCGCACGCACTAAACACGCACGCTGTCTCGAATGACTAGATGAAACTAGGTCACTCATTTGTGGTATTGTTTATTTACTGTTACTACTGCGAGACGTATAAATCACTTAGCATGCACTACACACACACACATTGTCTAGAATTACTAGATGAAACTGGGTCACGTATAAAAAAAATCACAATAAGTGTTCAAATTGACGTCCGCCGCACTCAATGCACATTTGGGCTCTACGTATCCAATTTGCACGAACAGTAGCAAACATTTCACGAGGTTTTTCACGAATGGTATTAGCCGCGGCGTTTACTCGTTGTATCAGCATTTCAGCATTGTCAATTTCCGTAGTGTAGACTTTACTTTTAAAGTATCCCCAAAGAAAAAAATCTAAGGGGTTTAAATCCGGACTTCTTGAAGGCCATGGTACAGGGCCTCCACGACCAACCCAACGTCCTGGAAACTCATCATCTAAATATCTTCTAACGCGCCTTTCATAGTGAGCTGGCGCACCATCTTGCAAATACCACATTCTTCTAAGAACCGCTAAGGGTACATTTTCTAGAAGATCTAAAAGGTCATCTTGCAAAAATCGTAAATATCGTTCTCCATTCAAATTAAATGGGAACATAAATGGCCCAATTAATTGATCATTTAAAATACCTGCCCAGATATTAAGGGAGAAGCGATGCTGGAAATGAGTTCTACGCGTAACACGAGGATTTTCTATTGCATAAACATGCATATTATGGAAATTAAAACTTCCATTACGCGTAAAGCACGATTCGTCGGTCACTAAAATGTCTTTGGTAAAGTTAGGATTTTGAACATTTTGTGTCAAAATCCATTGACAAAATGCAATTCTTTTGGGAAAATCATGGGGTTGAAGATGTTGTACACGCTGGTAGTGATACGGATAAAAATTATTGTCTCGTATAACACTGCTGACAAATGTGTGCGATACATTTGGCTAAGCGGCGATAATACGGGTACTTAAACCAGGATCCACTTCCAACAGATTCAAAATTTCATCTTCCGCTCGCAAATATCGCATTGGACGGTCACCACCTCCTACGGCTCCGGCGACGGGCTGCAAACTTCCAGTGTCGCGTGCTCTTTGTAGTAAATTTCTAAATCGGTTTGGCGGTGGCAAGTGTCGTTCAGGAAATCGCTCTTGATAAATTCTTACAGCTTCCGCGGAATTACACCGAGTTTCACCGTAAATAAAAAACATGTCTGCCAATTCAATGTTTGAATAAACGTATCGCGCCATGTTACAAAATGTAGATGTTTCATGGAATAAGTTTCACCATAGACTAAACAGCAAACTATTTTTATGTTTAAAAATCATCCACCCTCGCCGCTCTTATCTAAACATTTCAATAAGAGTGGAGATAAAGTGAAGTGTGAACCTAATAAGGAAAAATATTGAATTTCATTAACACGTTTAGAAAATATTCGGAATTTAGTCAGCAATGGGTACTTATGAAAACGATAACATAGACATAATTCTTCACGATCTGACCCACTTTTCTCTGGATGGTGTAATTCGATATCCAAATCGTTTAAAAACTACCAGTCCATGTGGAATCTCTCTTAAAATACGCAATGTGCGCGTATACCAGATACCACAAACATGTGGCCTATCATTATTAATTATTTTTAATAATTATTTGTGAGCTATCTACTAAAGGTATGGTAATTTCAAATGCAGGTATTGTTGATTTAAACGCTGCCCCTTATGTGGTAGAGAGCCTGTACAGTAGTTCGTTTACACGCTGTATAAGGCAGGGCTGGGCAGGATTCGAATCATTCAAGATTCGAATCCTTTTAGAGGATTCAAAAGAGGGATTCGAATACTTTAGTTCAACTGGATTCGTGATCCGGATTCGTTACATTTTGTTAAGAGGATTCGTATTCGAGTCTAAATGTGGGTGATTCGAATCCTTATAAAATGATTCGAATCCTTGTAAAAGGATCGAATACTTACAAAAGGATTTGAATCGTCAAAAATAATTCGAATTAATTGTGAGAAATAACATGAAAAATGTTTTTTTGTGTTTTTAAATTTCTTGTTAAATCACTGTTTTATGCCGTAAAATTTCGAGTTTAGAAAAGCCCAGAAAAATTTTCAGGAGGCTTTTCTAAACTCGAAATTTTACTTCATGCTTAGTCTGGGAGTAGAAACGCTCGTTCGAAACTTCAAAGTGAATGCTTTGATAAGAACATTAAATGATTGAAAATGCTGTTGAAGATAATAATCTAGTTTTCAAATTTTGTTTTAATATTGTTTGAAGTAAAACTGACATGGTAGCCACAATCTGAAATGTTAAATATTTCCGACATTTCCCTGACTAAAGATTTTTTCCCTGGTCTTTTAATATAACTTTCTTCTGTGGGAAACCCCCATTCTGTTGAATAGTTTTTATTGTTTTTGCCAATGTTTAAGTTATTTTTATAAATCTTTATGTGTTTTGTAATTTGCCTGCTGATTTTGACAAATTTAATAATATTATATGGCTGTTTTGCTAGTGTTTTGGTCAATTTGAATATAATTCCATGACTTTTCTCTGACTTTCCCGGTTTAAATGATATTCAGTGAATTTTTTATTTACGTAAATTTCAGGCATTAGTCGATTTTATAATAGAGTTCAATTTGAAGTTATGAATGAGTATTTCCACTCCCAGGCTAAGCATGAAGTAAAATTTCGAGTTTAGAAAAGCCCGAAAATTTGTCGAGGGTCGCGCAGCGACCCGAGACAAATTTTCGGGCTTTTCTAAACTCGAAATTTTACTTCATGCGCCACGCGTACAAAACACTGGTTTGAAGTGGAGTTCAGAAACACACAAACACATCTTTAACCAGAGTAACAGGAAGTCAGATATTTAATCTGTTATCAACGATGTTCAGTGGTAATAATAAATAATTAGGTTTTGAATATTTTTGTTAAAATAACTGCTAACGATATTTATATATTAATGGCTGCAAAAAATAATAAAATAAAATTTATTCTTAAAGGATTTGAATTCGTGATTCGAAATATTTATCTCTTACGAATTCTTTATTCGAGTATTCGTGATTCGAATCATATTAGGTGATTCCGATTCGTAATTCGAATCCTTTTTACGAGGATTCGTCCCAGCTCTGATATAATGGCTTAAAGCGATTCGTCTGAAATTGCAAATATCGGGGTTTTTGAGCATGCTGATTCAGAATCTGATTTTAAAATATCAATAAAACAAAATGGTGGACCATGTATGACGGACAAAAAAATAATTATGTTTCTTTTTTCCATAAAAAACAGTACACTCGTGTATTTTAGGCAAGCTAATTCAGAATCTGATATTAAAATTAAAAAAAAAAACAAAACAAAATGGCAAATCAAATCTGGCGGACAAAAAAATTGAAGATTTTGTTTTACAATAAAAAATTAAATCAATTGTTTCGAATTCGGTCATTCACCTGGAATTGTTTTTATTTTAATTTATTTTTATTTATTTCACCTTGTATATATAGATTATTGTGTTAAAAGAATAAAGAGAAATTCAAATCGGTTAAATTTGAAACCGGCCGTGTTTGTGTTTGTTGTGTTAGATTTCCATGAAACTTTTTTAAATTTCTGACTATACTCTGTACAGTACACAATATCAAATGTATTCTTACCGAAAAGATCTTTATAGTTACTGAGAGGGGAGCGGCGAATTTGGCCTACGCCCCGGGCAGCTAAAGCCCACGCTACGCCACTGCTGTAATGACAGTTGACATTAAGTCGGCGCAAGCCGACATTTAGTTCATGGTGTCAACTTGACATAAGTCGGCGTCAGCCGACATTTGGAGTATAATGACAGATGATATACAAGTCGGCGCTAGCCGACATTTGGACTATAATAACAGCTGACACAAGTCGGCTACGGCCGACATTTAAACTATAATGACAGTTAACATAAGTCGGCGCAAGTACCAATCGTGCCAACTTGACGCAAGTTTGAATTGAACTATAATGAGATCGCCATGCTATTTTTTTTCCTTTGTGACAGTTACGATACACATTTTAACACTTGTGACACATTTTATAGTAACGAGTGTCTTCCACTCCCAGACTAAGCATGAAGTAAAATTTCGAGTTTAGAAAAGTCCCGCGAAAAAAATTATCGAGGGTCGCTCAGCGACCCGAGACGGCAAATTAATCAAAATATTTAAATAACAAAATATTAACATTTTTTTTACACATTCTCAAGTCAGGCCAAATAATACATTGTATCAAGTTAACTTATCTATTATAGTAATTTAATAAGCATAAAATTACTAATGTTGCATCAACGGCGCTTAATAGGTTAATATTGAAAGCGTACCACGAACTGAATAACTAGATTCAAGGATTTTTGTTGGTTAATATTTACATTACTTTAGTTTAATACTTCGAGTTTAGATAAGCCTAAAAATTTGGATGTGCTGTATTGCAAAAGAAAATTGCCTGTGTATAAAAAACGATTATTCAACTTCTTTAACCTCTTTAAGTAAATCCAATAAATCCCCTGATGACTCGAAAAACTAAAAAGTACAATGGAAAATCGATTTTTCCCCGACATCGTTTTTTTTTTTGTCACCGTCTCCATGTCGTGTTATTCGCCGACTTTAACGACGTTCGGCCGGCTCGTTGAAAAAGTCCGTGCCCACCCCCGGTCTCGTTTTCTTTGCGGGGAGGCGACGCACTATTGTAATGAAGTCGAACGTCCGCTTTTTTTGCGGGAAACATCTCTCGAATCTCGAAGCGATGCCATACTTAATGTACGGTCTCCGTCGTCCTCGCCCATTCTTCATCCACCGGCAAAAAGCGGTATTAATGGAGCTCCGGGGCTCTTGTACCGACCCCATAAGAAAACCACCCCCTAGCCTCGAGGAGATATAAATGGCCCGTATTAAAATCTGGGGCTAACGACGCGTGGCATTATAGTTTACTTTCAAGGAAATTTTAAAGTATTAAAAACGTTCAAAATTAATAGTAGTAGTAATTTGACTGTAAATAAAGAAGCTTTTTTAAATATCCCACGAAATGGAAATATATAGGAAAAATTCTATCCTACTATTTTTAAAAGAAAAAAATCTTTCTAAGTTATTATTTTTTTAAATCTTTGATTTGGTTGGCGTTTACTTTGTGGTACATCTTTATAAAATAATATTAAAACACTTAACTTTGATTTACCACTTTAAATAACTTTTTACAGTGAGTATAGTTTCGACTACAAGCTAGTCATTATCAAACTCAGTTTGATAATGACTAGCTTGTAGTCGAAACTATAGTCACTGTAAAAAGTTAATTAAAGTGGTAAAACAAAGTTAAGTGTTTTAATATTATTATATAATATTTTTTTGTTATTGGACAATTCATTCCGATCAGCAAATCGATATTTAAAAACAATCATTTTGAAATAAATATTACACTACATACAGGGATTTTTTCTTTCAAGTATACATTACATATTTCAATGCGTATGCGTTTAGAGGTATTTGTTGTTTTAAATTATAATCTAATCTCTAATTTTAAGTTCAATTCTAAGTTTAGAACAAGTGTTTTCCACTCCCCGACTAAGCTTGAAGTAAAATTTCGAGTTTAGAAAAGCCTGAGCGTTTGGATTTAGACGTAAAGCGTCCATATCCAAACTCAGGCTTTTCCAAACTCGAAATTGTACCTCATGTGTCAAGCGTATTAAACACTGAATCCACTAAAATATTGAGAACAAGTGAACTTCACTTGAAATCAGCTTTTTAAACGAGTGGCGCATTAAGTAAAATTTCGAGTTTAAAAAAGCCTGAGTTTGGATTTGGACGGATTTGGACGCTTCCATAGATACATGTTATCACAGCGGTGATAGAATCCTATCACCTTGTTTTGGTCATTGCTACGAAAATTATTTATCAAATAGGAAAAAAATAACACGTTCGCTAAGATGGCGACAAGTAAAGTGGACGTGCGCGAGAAGGCTCCTACCGAAAAGTGTAAATGGTGCAGCAATATACCACAAAGTGGACCTAAATGTGTTAAATGTGGCTCGACAATGCATCCCGGGTGCATTAAATACACGAAGAATGTGATTCAACTGAGTAAGGATTCCATAATTTGTTGTGAAGAGATACCGGGTGAACAGAACACAAGTGATACTGAAAATGGAGACGATCTCGACTCATCGTTTGCAAGTGGGGAGACGGTTGTCGGAACCACCACAGAAATGGAAGTTAAATATCTAAAATTACTATTAAAATCCAAAGATAATAAAATAAAAAACCTAAATAATAATATAACCTTCCTACAAGAACAAATAAATACATTAAATCAGCTTCTCGTTATCCAGTGTACAACTATACAATCCGCAATACATCTCTCAACTGCGCATGCATTAATCCCGCAAGAGGACGCAGCCGCAAAGACCACTACGAAAGCAATCAAACCATCGCCAACGAATATGACTAAGGAGATAAAACTCCAACGGATAGACCCACAAAAAACCCAACCGAAGGAATCCCCAAATAAGAGACGCAAAAACATTACACCTGATACAAAGAGGTCAATGGACAACACTATAAATAAACAAACGAAATCGAACGTATTCACGCACCATAATGAAAATATACCAAGGGAACTAAACAAAAAAGAAGAAAAAGACATAGCTGATGGGAAAATATGTATCCAGAACGACGTTGTGTACAAACCACATAAGAAAAAATGGTATCATATTGGGAAATTTAAACCGAATTATAGCGAAGAAGAACTTATGGCCTCTCTTAAAACAAAATTCAATGAAATCCAGTTCTCAATGGAAACTCTGCAGTATGAAGATCGGAATTCTTCGGATAAGTACAAGTGCTTTAAAATCGGCGCTCCTGAAGAATACGCCCATGTACTCGCAGATGCGAACCTATGGCCTGAAGGAATACGTGTAAGTGAATTTAAATTTTTTCGTAAATCAACCTACAGGCCTAAACAAAAACTCCATACTCCTAGACAGGAAGAATCTGCCCATTAACACCAACTCTAAAGAAGTTAAAATAATTCACCAAAATATTAGAAGTATTTTTAATAAATCAAACGAACTCATAGTGGCCCTAAACGATTATAACCCAAACATAATATGTTTGACTGAAACTTGGTGCAACAAATATAATGCAACATATGTCCATCTGGATGGATATAGAAAAATTGCGGAGTTCACTCGCAAACATAGAGAGCACGGTGGATGTATGATATTTGCGGACACAAAATACAAATATGAACCTATAAATATAAGTCAGTTCTGTGTCGAAATGGAGATAGAATGTGCTGGGTGTTTAATGAATTTGACTGATAGCATGAAACATAAATATCAAAATGAGAAAAGGATACACAAACAGCTTATAGAAAACACAAAAAGGAACTACTACAGCCAACGGTTACTAAACGCTGCAAACAAACCAAAACAAGCCTGGCAAATTATAAATGAAGAACTAAAAGGCGAAAAGATAAATGAAGTGTTCGCGATTACAAAAAGCGCAGGAAAAATAATCAACGATGCACAAGATATTGCGAATACCTTTGCGACACACTACTCATCTATCACAAATAAGAAGATAAACGATCATTTCGGCGAAAATATATCAACAGAATGTACAACCTCGAACAGCGCGATACAATCAATGTATTTAAGGCCCATTTCAGATACCGAATTGTATAACGTAATCATGGAATTAAAAAATAAAACTAGCACAGGTCAAGATGGAGTACCAGTCAAAATAATTAAGAGCGTAGTGATGGAGATCCTCGAGCCTTTAGTGTATCTAATCAACCTTTCATTAAAAAGCGGAATTTTTCCTGCCGCACTAAAAACTTCAAAAATAATTCCAATTTATAAACATGGACCTAAAACGGACGTCAACAATTTCCGACCAATTTCCATTCTTGATGCATTCTCAAAAATATATGAGAAGACTACTATAACAAGGATATCAAATTATATCGAGAATTTTCAGTTTATGAACGACGCCCAACATGGATTTAGAAAACACCGTTCAACGGAATCTGCAAGTGTCGTTTTATTGGAAGAATTACACAAAAATATAGATGAGGGCAAATTCGTTACTGGTTTATTCTATGACTTTACGAGTGCCTTCGATACAATCAGTGCAACGTTTGTTTGTGAAAAATTAAGTGCGTTGGGTGTTCGCGGAAATGTTGCAAAATTCATCGAATCGTTCCTTACAGACAGAAAATTGTTTGTGCAAATCGCTGATAGTACTTCCACGGTATGTAATCTAAGCAAAGGAATCGTCCAGGGATCGTCGCTGGGCCCTTTGCTTTTCCTATTATACATTAACGACTTAACTGAATTTATTACTTTGGGTCGCACTATTAATTTTGCTGATGATACTGCAATTATAATATCAGCAACTGACCAGGATGAGCTAACGCAGAAAATTAGAGGAACGAACATGGAAATGAGAGATTGGTGCAATAAAAATAACCTTTTACTTAACATGGACAAAACAAAAATCGTCCAATTCTATAATAGGAAATTACCAGCTAATCCCATTTTAAATAGATCTACCAGTGTTAAGTACCTTGGTTTACACATCGAAGAAAACCTTAGGTGGGGAGCCCACATAGACCATGTTGCAACAAAGCTTAGTAGGGCCTACTACGCCATTCTTAAATTAAAGAGCAAAATAAATCCAAAATCAATTTTTGAAATGTATTATGCCATGGCATATAGCCATATTTCACTTAATATTTTAGCATGGGGCCGAGCCGACACAAACCGTGTGTTTGTTGCACAAAAAAGAATCATACGACTCATCTTTTGTCTGCGTAAAATGGAAACATGCAGAAATGCCTTTATAAATAATAACATTTTAACTGTGCCAAGCGTTTATATTTATAAGTGCGCTATATATGCGTACAAAAATTACAAACTATTTAAGAAAAATAATAGCGCCCATAATTACAACACAAGACATGGCACAAACATACAGGTTGCGATGCATAAATCCGCCCTTTATGAGAAGTCTCCATTGTATAATTGTGCGGCAGTGTACAACAGACTACCAAACGAAATAACAAATTGTAACACGCATAACCAATTTAAAAGAAAACTTAAATCATTTCTTATAGAAAAATGCTTCTACAATATAAATGACTTCTTAAACAATTAAGTATACCAAGAAAATGAAGTAAGGTCGAATCTAATATTTGAATCCTATTTTAAGTACTTATTACAATTTTAATCGCGTACTCTCCTACGTTTCACCAATTTTAATGTGTTACTTTAGGATAGATATATTTTAATGTAACCTAGAATAAGCTATAAATACTGTATTATGACGTCCACATCCACTTCAAAATGTATTATGTTCTATATGATGTATGTACATGATGTATTTCTTTGTAAATGGTGGCTAATGTGAAATAAATTATTATTATTATTATTATTATTATTATTAAATCTGGCAGTCGATAATCAAAATGTCAACCGGGCGATGGGGTGAGGTTTCCAAGACGGAAATTTAATAAAATTCGTTATATTCTCTCATCGAATATAACTCGTGGTATGATTAATAATCGATAATATTTATTCGTAAAACCGGAGCAGCACATGCAGCTCGGTTTCACTCATGAATATTATCGATGATAATCATACCACTTGTTATATTACAGCTGACTATTTCACTAATTTATCGTATTTTAAATATTGTAATAGTTTTAATAATTTACAATATATACGATTTCTTTCCAATCATTTTTAGATTTAATAAATAATCTAAGCTACATAGGTATGAAAGTTTTACTAATTTTATTACACAAATCATTTTTTTATGTTAAAATAATCAGCAAAGTTTTCTGTAATTTTGACTTAAACTAATGTTAATTTAATTTGAAAAAATGCGTTATTAAATTATTTTGAAAAGCTCAAACTTAAACTTAAATTACATGCAATTGAATAATCAGTAAATATTTTGCTTGGTTTGTCATTAATATTAAGTTGAAATTAATATTTTACTATTGTTTTTATGGGACCCATTTTTAAATTGTAAAAATGTAATGCGTTTATTAAAACACTGAACTCTGTATGATAACTAACCAGTAAAGTAAATTGAAATATCTCGTTTTTTTATGTTATCTAATTTTGAGTCAAAGGCATAATTTTGATAGAAGATCGCCCAATTTATGAAGATCAAAGAAAATCGTGCGCATTTTGAGGTATTCTGGGAAATAGAAGATTTGTATTCCTTTTTAGTTTTTGTAAGTCCTCCCTCTCCTTGTTAGTTCACATCAATCCTTAAACATCATCTTTCATTCTACCTAAGTTTATTTCAGCTGTCGTCTTTTGTTATTCCCCCTTTATCGTTGTAAATCATCTTCTTTCTAGTACTCCTCAGTTGATACCAGTTCTTCAACGGCATTCTCCATATTCGTCTCAACTTCACATAATTTCTCCCCATTCGTCCGCAGATCTTAGTAGTCTTTCCTATTCCTCATTAATTTAGTCTTTTCTTCTTCTCCTCATTCAATCCATAAAAGTTATTCCACATTCAGTTCACATCAGTTCTCATCAGTCCTTCCCATTAATCATTAGATCCCATTAGTCTTCCTCATTCCCCCTGAGTAGTTGGAAGTCATCTTATATTCCTCCTGACTTTTTTTCAGTTCCTGTAAGTCTTCCCTATTCCTCCTCAATTATTATAAATCATTTGCCTTCCATTCCTCTTCAGTCCTTGTAAATCATCTTCTTTCCATTTCTCCTCAGTTCATACCAGACCTTGAAATTCATTAGACATATTTCTGTTCAGATCACAACAGTTTTCATTAGTTCTCTCCATTGGCGCTCACATCCCATTTGTCTTCTTCTTTTAAATAATAAGTTTTAAATATAAGTTCTCTTCAGTTCTTGTAGATCTTCCCTATTCCTCGTCAATCATTGTAAATCATCTTCCTTCCATTCCTCCCCAGTCCTTGCGAATCATCTTCCTTCCATTTCTCCTCAGTTCACATTAGACCATCGAAATTCATTATACATATTTCTCTTCAGATCACAACAGTTTTCATTAATTCTCTCTATTGGCGCTCACATCCCATTTGTCTTTTTCTTTTAGTTCCGTTTTTTTAGTAGTTTCATAATGTTGTCAGAAGTCATCTGCAAAATAAATAATGCAAGCAAATGTAAAAATGCTTACTCGGTGTTTTTTTTTTCGTTTAAATACCAAATAATAAGCACAATAATTTGTCATTCGGAGCGTGAAGGTGCGAAGACGTCCATTCCTCTTCTTCTTTTTTTTGTTGAAAACAATAAGTTTTGAACGAGCATATCTGGGAGGTCATTATGTAAAGACGCCCCGCTCGCGACGAGAGAATGCCGAAGTGCCATATAATAAGAAGTCATTTTTCTCGTCGCCGGAGTTATAGCTTTGTTAGCGTTCAACGGTCCATTACACGAGTTGCCTTCTAAAAAGCGCCGGGGAAAAGAAAGTGGCCCGTCGAAAGTTTGATTAAGACAATGGTTTTCATCTTTAGTGCCGCCGGGGAAAAAAAGTGAGGAGAAGGGAAGCGACGAGACCGAGCGTGAGTTCCTCTTGCTTGCTTGCTTGCGGTCGGCAAACCAATCGATGACAATAATTCTATCGCCCTTTTCTACAAAGGAGGGGGCGGAATGAAAGATCGCCGAAAGATATCCGCCGGCCCCGGAATGGATGACGGCGGGGCTTCCACTTCTTGTCGAACGTGCCGAAGACGGATGCCCGTATATTTCATACGCTATTTAATATCTCTGTATTCGCGCTATTTATTGCCATCCCCGATTGCACCCCCATAAATTTTCAATGTACTGTTGATTTTTCTACCACTTACATCCCTATCGTTCCACGTGAGAAATTATCGACTCTATTTTCTTTTTTAAACTAAATTTGAAATCACATGTCTGTTGACCGGCAATTGTGGACATTCCCCAGAATATGTACACATATACATCTGTGTTTTGTGAATGTTAAATGAACCAACATTTGAGGTACGATTCAAGAGAGGTTTCTTTGATTTGTAGTGTTTTCTGCACCAATACATGTAATACGAAAATAGTTTAATGGCATCAAACTACGTGTGTGAAAAGAGACAGAAAACTTCATAATATGTCTGCTATGGTTTTTAGTTCCGGTATGCAGCTTTAAAATTTTATTTTTTTTATTAATGTGCACAATCGTTTCAAATGTGAGTTTAGGTGGTATAATTCCAATATCCACATCTACTAAATAGTTCAGGTATTTACAGAAATAAATAATGCATTTATGTTGATTTTGGGTAAGCTCAAACAAAAATGTTAGTTGAATCGAATGCGCATTTAGTAGTGTAATAGTTCAGAGTAGAGTAGTGGATTTAAAATAGGTATATATTGTAACATAATAACTTAAATACATGACATGGTAGTTAATGGTTTGAGAGTCGAAATAACTCTGGTCAGTTGGCCTCCTCGCGGGTATTTATATTTGGTGTTGGTGCTGACTGGTAGCGTTGGCCCGGTGATTTGGGACGCCGATGGTCACAAAGTCCACAAGTCCGTTGCTGAGTTGCAGAAGTTGTTGCCGTGGATCGGACGGACAGGCGCTCGTCATTCTTGCGTAAGTGGGGCATCAGGTAATTGTCCGGAATTGTGTTGTGTTATAATTGCATTATTGAACGAATGATGCAATCGTAATAGAATAATTAATAATTAAATGTATGTTTAATCTTAGGGATTAGACATTCTGCCCGCCGGGAGTGTGGGATATCAGCGGTCGTAGTTGGATGGACTCTGTCGGTGATAAGTTCCTTGGAAGTGGGTGTGTGTTGACATTTTTTGGTGTCCTCTGGACTGTACAGTATTTTGGAGATGCTCTGGAAGCTGGACTTGGATCCATTTGAAGTTCTTCTGGATGTCCTGCCGGTGAGGTTTCGCTACTTTGCTTTTTCTTCCAGATGTGCCGAATGATTGCGATTCCTAGTCCTAATACGCCAAATGTGCCTATGGTTGTTACAGCACTGGTCCAGGACGAGTGGTATCTGATGTTTCCAGTTGATGTTCGAAAGTTGGTCCCTAGGTTCCTCTTCTTTGTTGATTATATCAGTTGCCATCTTATTGTTCTGCAATCGTAAAAATTGGATTTATAGGCGGTACTGTTTGTCCACTTATAAGTGAAACGTTAGCCTTCTTTGAATATGTGGCCAGTATTGCTTTGGATTCCATCTGGTTAGGCGTTAGCATCACATGTTGTGTGTGTATAATGCAATCCTGGGTTATTTGGATTACTCCTGTGTTGCTTTGCACATTTGTGATAGGTGCGGATAGTATTTGTAGATTGGATGGGAGCTTTAGGTTTGCATGTTTTATGATGGATTGAATCTGAGAAGGAGGTATTAGAATATGGAAGTTATTTTGTCTGTAATAGATGCTTAAAATTTTGGAGAGGTGTTGGTTGGTTTCGCTGAGGAAATTATGTGCTGTTTGATACGCACCAAGGAGATGGATATTTAATTGGTTGGAATTGATGGCGGCATACCATTTTGACATTTCATGGATTAATCGGAAGCCTTGGTTTATCTTTAGTTGAAATTGTTCCAACTTCTTTGCCATGACTTCTTCTGTATTGTTAAATGTTGCCATGGCAGATATCATTAATTCAGTTTGATGTTGTGCTGAGTGGATGAGCTGCTTCTGGTTGGCATCAAGGCGGTCAATATCTGTGTAAACTTTGTCATTAACTCCAAATACTGCGGTCATCAATGTTCCTAGTAATCCTCGTTTGTTGCGTGATTTGTCTTGATTTGCTATGCCTGAGAAAGTTTCTTCAATATTTTTTAGTATTTCTCTCAAATGATGTACCAGACTCTTGCATTCCACCTCTGTTGTTACTTTGTGGGTTTCTTTGCATAGAAATCGCAAGGTGACGTTACTAGCTCGACGTACATCATTCTCCAAAAGAGTTCAGGCTTTTCTAAACTCGAAATTTTACTTCATGCGCCACGCGTAATAAACACTGAACGCACTGAAATATTGTGAACGAGTAAACTTCGCTTAAAATCAGTGTTTTATACGCGTGGCGCATGAAGTAAAATTTCGAGTTTCAAATTGACCTCTTTTAAGAAAACAACGAATATTTTCAAACCTACAACAACTAATTGGTATGTGTATACTCAAAAAAAGAAATACAAAAGAAATTATGATTAAAAGCTTTTTTAAAAGAAAGAACACATAAAAGAACATTGTCATGTAACGTCAAAATTTGACACAACTAGGAAAAAAATGAAAAAAGCAGATACAACTGTCGACCTACTCTCTAAAAAATTTGAACCACACATTCCACATCAATGAGTTATAGGACATCTCTCCTGAATTCCACTATACCAGTCAATTTCATGGTAAAGTAGATTGCAAGTCAAACAAAAATACTGTCATGACCATCTGTCGAACATCATTTTTGTTTTTTCACTTCGCTGGGTCGCACAGTGATCAAACTGTTAGAAAACCTCAGCAAAAGCCGAATAAATGCTTAGATCTTCGTCAAATTTAGAATTTTAAGTGTCACTGAATATAATGTTTTGCATACACTAGCTGATCTACTTGACTCTATAAACATTAAAGCCTCAACATATGATACATACAGAGAGTTTTATATAACACCGAACATTTTCAATGCTCATTTTCGTATGTTCTAACCAAAGCATCCAATACGATTTGACACCTTTAATTTTTAGGTTATGTGTAAACTGAGTTGTTTTATGTGACCATTACAAATTCTAGCCAATCAATCGCAATTGATGCCTCAACTTGTACATACAGGGAGTTTTTCTTTTAAGTATACATGTCCCAATTACAGCGTATATGCCGTAAATCTTTAGATAATTGTTGTTTTTTTTAAAAGAGTTCAATTTGAAACTTAAAATGAGTGTGTTCCACTCCCAGACTAAGCGGGTTTAGAAAAGCCTGAAAATTTGGTTTAGTCGCGTAGCGCGGAGCGGCCAAACCAAATTTTCAGGCTTATCTAAACTCGAAATTTTACTTTATGCGCCACCGATACAGAACACCGACGTATTACCAAGTTTTAAACACATCGCTAAGCTTTATATTGAATCAGTGTTTTATACCGGTGGCGCATGAAGTAAAATTTCGAGTTTAGAATAGCCTGAAAATTTGGTTTGGCCGCTCCGCGCTTCGCGCTACGCGACCAAACCAAATGTTCAGGCTTTTCTAAACTCGAAATTTTACTTCATGCTTAGCCTGGGAGTGAAAAACACTCGCTTAAAGCTTCAAATTAAATTTATTTAATAAACCGAGCATCGGAAAATGTGCAACGTATGGATACTTAAAAGAATAATTCTCGTTATGAAAATGTTCGGTGTTACATAAAACTCTCTGTATAAAATATTAGAATATTCTTGACTACAGACATTTGTATTTATTAAATTTGTTAAAAAATGTAGTTTTAAACTTCAGAATAAATCAGTGATTTATACGCGTGGCGCATGAAGTAAAATTTCGAATTTAAAAATGTCTGAATATTTAATTTCATGGGCGCTTCAAACAATTTGTTTGAATCCGAAAGTGAAAAACACTAAATTGGTTGAAAAATCACTGTTTTGGCAGCACAGGGCACTGAGTCTGTCAACAAATTTAGTATTACTGAGGAGGGCTGATTTTCTAGATCTTTCTTCTTTGATCATCAATAATCTTCATAAATCCTTTTTAGCAATTCTAAATTTAATGTTCTTTCTTTCAGAAAACAATTCAATTCAATTCAATTAAATCTATTCCATTCGAGTCAATTAATCAACTAACGACAGCTACTCAATGTAATTGCATAATCGGACACGCCAATAAACCATCTCTCGGTTCAATTCAATTGTCACGCGCAAACAAGAAATCGGAATGCATTCCGGTTGAGGTGTGAGGAGGGTTATCTTGTAGTGCACGATGTTATTTATCAAAGCATTGTCCGGCGATATTCAGCTCGCCCAGATATGACCAACGAGTGCACGTTATTTTTCTACACAATATGGAATTCATCCACGTTTACTTCCAGTCCTAGTGTTTGCACGAGGCCACGAGGGTTATCTAAAAATATATCGTGGGGTTGTTTATTACACTAAAAAGAAATCTAGGAGAGGTTAATCGCTCGACTTTGTTAAGACTGGAATTATCTTGGTTAGTGTTATTGCAAAGTTGTGTAGTTTTATTTTCAGAGAACGAATGTATATATTTTTAGGCTTATCACGCACTTTTGTAACTAAATGTTGTTATTCTTGTGCAATATATAGAGTTTTTCTATTGCATCTATCCCTGTATTTCAAATATATTTCCTATTTATTAAATTCAATTCTCAATAAACCACTACATTGCCCCATATGGCAAAACCTTATCACAGTTTGTCAATTACATTTTACTTGTTAGCAAAATCCTGCAAAATGCATGTTAGCAATGAACTAAGAGAACTCGTTATCCGGAGAATGGATGCTGAAGTGCTACATATGTACAGTAAAAATAAAATAATTCCTAGACAAAAGTTATTATTAGTGCAAAAATGCTCAACACAAATATTAAAGGGAAAAGCATTTAGTATACCATACCGGCTGTTGACTTGGCGGACGCAACATAGGAAATCCCATATAAATTTTGAAATGTTACCATTTTGGCTCCCCTATTTATTTCAGAAACAAAATTTATTTACCTTTTTTGTAGAGCAAAAAATTCTGAATTCATTCGTGTTAACGTTTATCACTTTACGTTTCTCTAAGTTAAAATAATTAAGAAAAAGTAATGTGATTTTATAAAAATACTGACATGCTATTGAATTAAAACAACAGTTTCGGATGTCAAAATGGCAGAAGATATCGCAATCATTTGATTAAAGTAAATGTTTTCGAAATGATTTACACTCTACAAGAAAAAAATCCTCATAATAAAATGGTATTATGCAGACCACAGTTATCACGATGTTTGCGTTATGTTTTTTGTCGTTAATTAAGTAACAGTAATATCTTGTGCTATTTTGACATCCGCAATTGTTGTATCAATTCCATGGTATGTCATTATTTTTATAAAATCACATTATTTTTTCTTAATTATTTTAGCTGTGAATATTCTGACATTCGTTGATTTTTAGAGGAGTTTAATTTGAAGCTTTAAACGAGTGTTTTCCACTCCCAGACTAAGCATGAAGTAAAATTTCGAGTTTAGAAAAGCCCCGTGAAAATTTGTCGAGGGTCGCGCAGCGACCCGAGACAAATTTTTTGGGCTTTTCTAAACTCGAAATTTTACTTTATGCGCCACGCGTATAAAACACATATTTTAAGTGAAGTTTTAATATACATAAATTTGACAATATTATAGTGTTCATGCGTGGCGCATGAAGTAAAATTTCGAGTTTAGAAAAGCCCAGAAAACTTGTCTCGGGTCGCTGGGCGACCCGCGACAAATTTTCACAGGGCTTTCCTAAACTCGAAATTTTACTTCATGCTTAGTCTGGGAGTGGAAAACACTTGTTTAAAGCTTCAAATTGAACTTTAGAAAAAATTGGGAATATCCGCAATTGTTGTATCAATTCCATGGTATGTCATTATTTTTATAAAATCGCATCACTTTTTCTTAATTATTTTAGTTGTGAATTTTCTGACATTCGTTGATTTTAAAAGAGTTCAATTTGAAGCTTTAAACGAGTGTTTTCCACTCCTAGACTAAGCATGAAGTAAAATTTCGAGTTTAGAAAAGCCCCGTGAAAATTTGTCGAGGGTCGCGCAGCGACCCGAGACTAATTTTCTGGGCTTTTCTAAACTCGAAATTTTACTTCATGCGCCACGCGTATAAAACACATATTTAAAGTGAAGTTTGAATATACATAAATTTGACAATATTATAGTGTTTTATATGCGTGGCGCATGAAGTAAAATTTCGAGTTTAGAAAAGGCCAGAAAATTTGTCTCGGGTCGCTGCGCGACCCTCGACAAATTTTCACGGGGCTTTTCTAAACTCGAAATTTTACTTCATGCTTAGTCTGGGAGTGAAAAACACTTGTTTAAAGCTTCAAATTGAACTTTAGAAAAAATAGGGAATATCAGCAATTGTTGTATCAATTCCATAGTATATCATTATTTTTATAAAATCGCATCACTTTTTCTTAATTATTTTAGTTGTGAATTTTCTGACATTCGTTGATTTTTAAAAGAGTTCAATTTGAAGCTTTCAACGAGTGTTTTCCACTCTCAGACTAAGCATGAAGTAAAATTTCGAGTTTAGAAAAGCCCCGTGAAAATTTGTTTCAGGTCGCTACGCGACCCGAAACAAATTTTACTTCATGCGCCACGCGTATAAAACACAGATTTTAAGTGAAGTTCGAAACAACATAAGTTTGACAATATTATAGTGTTTTATACGCGTGGCGCATGAAGTAAAATTTCGAGTTTAGAAAAGGCCAGAAAATTTGTCAAGGGTCGCTGCGCGACCCTCGACAAATTTTCACGGGGCTTTTCTAAACTCGAAGTTTTACTTTATGCTTAGTCTGGGAGTGAAAAACACTTGTTTAAAGCTTTAAATTGAACTTTAAAAAAATAGGATATATCCGCAATTGTTGTATCAATTCCATGGTATGTCATTATTTTTATAAAATCATATTACTTTTTCTAAATTATTTTAACTTAGAGAACGTTAAGTGTTAAGTGTGAACATTCATAAATTTAGAATTCCCTCTACAAAAAAGTGAAATACATTTTGTCTCAACAATCGTATGGATTGCTCTGTCTTACTTGCACGAATTAATGTTAATGTGCCTGTTAATATAAGGAACAAACGTCTTTTCCAGTTATCAATCCCAAATACAAATATTATGCTTAAGTCACCAGTGTATTCAATGTGTTCATTATATAATAATGTGTTATCACTTCATCCGGATATTGACATTTTTAATTGCATATCTTCTAAGGCGTTCTTCGACTTGATTGTTGAGTATTTCGAATAATTTGCGCTCATATTGTATTGTATTTTGCGTATACTGTTTTTTCCTTTACTGTTTAGTGTCATATCTCTCATATCTCATATCTTTTAATCAATCTGTGACTGGATTCGTCCGTTGATTGAAATAAATAAATAAAATAAAAAAAAATAAAAAAAAAATAAATAGGGAAGCCAATATTTGAACACTTTAAAATTAACCTGCGATTTCCTATGTTGCTAAGTCAACACCCGGTATAGTGAAACTTATTTCGTAAATTGGGAAATCTTCTGGCATATATTTGACAAGATGAAAGATATTTGAGCTATAGTGAGTGAATCTCATCTGATCAATAGTGAAATGCAATAGAACAACCTTGTGATTATCCGTAAAATAACTGCTAAATTATTATATAAAATGAGTAACTGTAAACTCGATTTTCTGTAAAAATGGTATGCATGTACTGAATGTCTGATGGTGTCTAGACCTAATAAAGATTGAGAGGGGAAAATAACTCAACAGAAAAGAATCCAGAAAGCAATTTTCGGGGTGGACAATTATCTATCAAAGACATTTTAAAAATGTAGGTTAGATTCTATTTATCAATTACTTGTTTGGCATTTTACATTTTTGTTGATTTACAAAAACTTCAGAACTGTGAAAATTAGAATAAATTGATAAACATTTACACATTTTTATCAATTTATTATAATTTTCACAGTTCTGAAGTTTTGTAACATTTTATGATGTGATTTGGTTTTGATTGTGTTTTTTTGTTAAATATTGACATACTGGGGTTTTTTTCTTTATAGTGTACTTTCACATATTCCATATAAACATTTTTAACAATAATTAACATCTGATCAAATCTAAGCAGTATATTTTGAATTTCAGTTAAATCAGAGATTTATACTTGTGGCGAATGAAGTAAAATTTCGAGTTTAGAAGAGCCTAAACATTTTCAGGCTTTTCTTAATACGAAATTTTACTTCATGCTTAATCTGGGATTGGAAACACTCGTTAGAGGCTTCAAATTGAATTTTTATGAACAGCAACGAATGTCTGAAAATTTACATTAAAAAAAAATGTGATATGTACGTACACACAAAACTTTAAATTTTATTGATTTCAACATTTCTATACTTTTTCTGATGAGAAATTCTCGTCCCCTGCCCATAGAGTTAAGTGGAACGTTGAGAATAGCTTTGGCAAAGAAGAACATTGGAAGGACCATCATGTAATAAAGCAATAAAATTAAAAAATGCACCATTTTTAAAACCATTTTAAAACCAATAGAGATACGAAAACTTTTATTTGAAAGATTTTTCAATTTTGTTAATAATTTACGAGATCCGAAGAAAACGCCAAGAGTAAATATTTACTTCCTGTTTTCATATTTCATCCAATAGTTGATCATTTCGAAATAATATTGAGTAGAACCTAAATACCGAATTGACTGAAAATCTCATGAGCCGTTTTTGCTCAAATCCTCACACAGACCGATGGACCGACATAATTTAGATTCGGGTTCCTAGGACCCAAAAACGTATATTTCCGTAAAAGTATTGAGGGGCAAATTTTCAACCGATGACAATACTTCCCTTACGCAGTAGTGCAGTCGGTAAAAAGTACTAGAAAATGTATAAGTCGCTAGAATAATATATTTTTGCTGCCAAATCAGCCTACTTCTCTTAGAAAATGTAATTTATATTTATCGGTTAGACAATTCTTTAAAAATTGTATTCATTTTCCGTTATTTTTTTAAATTTTTATGTGTGTGAGGGGGGGGGGGGAGGGATCAATTTACGGATGGGTTGTCGGGCTTCCTTTAGTAACATAACTAAAGGACTACCGACTAAAACCTCTCCTACGTTTAGTAGCGTCGACAACAAGATCATTAGCCAGTATACAGATCGTTTTGGGTGCCGTACTTTTATAATATTGTTAATATTATTATTATAATTTGAAAGCTCCAGTCATACGTGCCGATAAAAGCTTACAATAAGTACACATACACATATAACACAGCTGGAACAGACAGATATTACAGTTAGGTTTGACGTGCCTACATAATTGTATATTCATATGATATAAAACAAAACAGAATAAATAGGTAAAATATCACAGATAAGTTTGACTAGGTTGGCATGTTTGCATTTTGGTCACAGTCAGTATAATAGGTTGAAGAGCTCTATATATTTAATAAAACCCAATAATTTCTTAAGTAATCATTTATTTCTCCCAATGCCATATTTATCCGTTCCGAAACAGAATGCTGAATTCTTTTGTTGTTATGTTTGTTGCATTCTTAAAAAATATGTTTTACTGTTAGGGGTTCCCTACATACATCACATTCCGGTTGTGCTTCACCTCTAAGTAGGTAAAACGATGTGAGGTGCGTATGGCCAATTCTTAACATTGTAAGGACCATCTGTTACTTTCTGGACAGCACCGTTGGGTAAGACCAGGGTCGTACACACTCCATTATCGCCTTGAACTTGCCACCACTCCCCTTTCAGTACGCCTGCCATTCAGCAAATATCCTTTTCTTCTACATGTTAATTAAATCCACGTGAGTAATGGGTGGAACAGGTGCCTTCAAGGGAAAAGTGCATGCTCTGGTTGCTGTCTTGACGTTTCCGAAAATGCCAACATGGGAGGGGCATCATACAAA
Source organism: Philonthus cognatus (assembly GCA_932526585.2). Taxonomy (NCBI): domain Eukaryota; kingdom Metazoa; phylum Arthropoda; class Insecta; order Coleoptera; family Staphylinidae; genus Philonthus; species Philonthus cognatus. The sequence goes on from OW052244.1 coordinate 75,083,234, forward strand.
GGTGATTATATCGCCTATTATACTATTGGATCCCTGTCGCAGGGATCTTTTAATTTCTGGAGGCTACTTAATGAGTCGGAGCATATAACAATATTTCTGCTATCTATATGTTGATGGCAATGTTTTAATGCTAGCTTTATTGCGGTCAGTTCGGCTGTAAAAATACTAGCTGTGAGATGCAAAGTACACAGGATCGTTCTATCTGGTGCGTATACCCCACAACCAGCTTCTTGCGCCGATTTGGATCTATTTGTATATAATATTTTGCAGTTTTCATATGCTGCTATTATATTCTGGAAAATGTTTTTAAATATGCTTGAGTGGGTATCAGATTTATTCCACCTGTTCATTTCAGTTCTGAATTTAACTGTTTGAATTTTCCAAGGGGGCGATCTGAGAATACGTGATGCAAGGATTTCTGGCCAGCTTTCATCTAGAGCACATATGGGCAACCCCCAGCTCGCGGGCCGGATCCGGCCCGCTGTAAGATATGATCCGGCCCGCGAGACATTTTGAAAAAACCCAATTAAAAAAATATCAAATTATTTGATGTTTGCCGCCTCACTGTTTGATAATCGCCGCCACTCGACTTGCTCGATAAAATTCTTTGAGGTTTGCCGCCTCACGGGCGACACATCAAAAGATTTATTGCTTCTCAATTATTCTAAACTAGTTTATTCCAGATTATTCGTTCATTTTGCCTATATAAGCGGGTGGATGGCCCGAACGTTAGTTCAGTTCTATTTGAGCTACCGAGGTGATAACTTGGACAAGCGATATCCTAGCGAACTGCTCGAGCCGTCAATTTGCTTTGTTACTTTGTGTGCATCTTGAGTGGTTACTAACTATAGTTTGTTATTACGTTTATTGAACGAAAAGTAAACAAAAATGATGTCTGGTGGAAAGAAACGAAAAGTAGATACAGAGGGTCGCCATTTTCAAGAAAAATGGACTGAAGAATTCTTTTTTTTCTTGCACAATGGTAAGCCTATTTGTTTGCTGTGTAATGAATTCATTTCAGTAATGAAAGAATTCAATATAAAGAGGCATTACTCAACTAAGCATGCTACGCTGCACTCACTGACAGGACAATTAAGAACAGACACAATCCAGAAGCTTACGGCAAATTTGGAAAAACAGCAACAAATGTTTCATAAACAAAGAACACAATTTGATAATGCTGTGAAAGCTAGTTTTATAGTTAGCTCAAAATTGGCAAAGGCATTAAAACCATTTACCGAAGGAGAATTTATCAAGGTGTGTATGTTAGAAGTTTGCGGTATTATGTGTCCTGAAAAGAAATAAGAATTTGAAAAAATTAGTTTGTCAAGACGAACTGTTGTTCGACGTATAGAAATGATGGCTAATGATATAAAAACAACATTGACTGACCGTATGGCTGGTTTTGAATCATTTTTCATAGCATTAGACGAGAGCACCGATTTGTCTGACAGCTCAACTGGCTATATTTATTCGAGGTGTTGATAAGGAGTTCACTGTTACTGAGGAATTGCTTGCTTTACAGCCGCTAAAAGGAACCACTACAGGAGAGGATATTTTTATTGAAGTTCAAAAGGTATTCACAAGTTTTGGCTTGCTATGGTCAAAATTAATTGGAGTATGCACTGATGGTGCACCTTCTATGATCGGCTTACGTAAAGGTTTCATCGGAATTTTGAATGAAAAAGCAACAGAATTAAATGTGCAAAAAGATGATTTGATAGTCCTTCATTGCATTATCCACCAACAGAACTTGTTTTCTAAGTCCATTCGACTTCAGAATGTTATGAATGTGGTAGTAAAAACCATCAACTTTATTCGATCCCGAGGGCTTAACCATCGTCAGTTCCAGGCGTTTTAGGATGAAATATCAGCTGAATATAACGACGTAACATATTATTGTGAAGTCAGATGGCTGAGCAAAGGAAAAATGTTGAAACGGTTTTACGAGCTTAGAAATGAGATAGCAGACTTTATGAAAATAAAAGATAAACCACTATCTGAATTAAGTGACCCAAAATGGATATGTGACTTAGCATTTCTGGTCGATCTTACAGGCTATTTGAATGATTTAAATTTGAAACTTCAAAAACAAGGACAGTTAGTAAATGATTTGTACAGCCATTTAAAAGCGTTTCAGATCAAACTACGCTTGTGGGAGTCACAGATGCTGTCTGGTAACAGTTACCATTTCAACACGCTCTCTGCGTATGAAAATATTGCTTATGCTTAATATGCTGAAGAACTCAAGTTACTGTCGGAACAATTTTCGAACAGATTTTGCGACTTCAAAAACATGGAAGACTGTTTCAGTTTATTTGCTATTCCTACAACATATATTGTACAAAATGCTCCAATACACTTACAAATGGAGTTGATCGAGATTCAAGAAAACTTACTCCTAAAATCCAAATTTAAAGACGTAGAGTTGTGCGATTTCTACAAAAAATACCTAGAAGAAGACAATTTTCCGCAGCTTATAAAATTCGGAAGAAGATTGATTTGTGCGTTTGGCAGTACTTATAAATGCGAACAGTTCTTTTCATTGATGAAAGTTAATTAATCAACACATCGTACAAGACTGACTGACGATAATTTGGAAAATTCTTTACGTCTTTGTGTCAGTGGAATTAATCCAAATATCGATGGATTAGTTTCCCAAATTCAAGCTCAAGTGTCTCATTGATTTCGGTGTATTTAACTTTCGTAGTTTGTAACAATTGCAAATTTATCGATTTAAATATAATGTACCATTTTTTTTAAATTTCATTTTGTTATTTTAATAAATTGTACTATAATAACATTGTCGTATTATTTCATGTCTAATATCTATCGCAAAAAATATTATTACTACTTTAAAATGCACTAAGTACTTTTAAACGCGGCCCGCGAACGTATTTGCGCGCTAAAGTTTGGCCCTCAACATGTCAAAGGTTGCCCATACCTGATCTAGAGATTCCATGAGTTCACATGCCGTGACATATGCAGGTCTAGATATCGTTGGTCATGCACTTTTTCCGTTATTTTTATTCTCTCTGTTATTCTCGATAGGCAGTAGTGATTATTACTTTCATTAGCAGATGGCACAACTATCATCAATAAGTATAAATTGTAAAAGACAATGTATGCATTTCGTGTTATTCTGTCTGTTATTTTTATTAAATAAATTGATTACATTTATACTTCTCAATATTAATGATATAATTTAGCGTGTACGATTCAATCCCTCCACTTCCAAATGTATTTCCCAGATCTCAATCTCCCCAGTAAACCTTCGCTTTCCATCTCTCTCTTTTCAAGAAATTTAAGTACGTATTAGTTGATGGAGTTCATTACTTTTAATGATAATGTTTCCGAAAGCGGCGATAATTCCGCCTTCCGCGGAAACTAACGACTTCTGGGAGGGATTCCATAAATCTGTAACACCCTCGTGTTGTGTAATTTTTATTTAAACGTTCAACCCCCTTTCCCCCTATTAACGTTCCCCCATCGGGGTGTGAAATTAGACGAATTACGCCCACCATTTATAATGATAACTGTTTATTAAATGCTAATGACAACAGCAGAAAAAAAAGTGTGTGCACGAAATAGAACAATCTGAATTAATAAGTGAAAAATATAGTTTTTTTTATTTAGAGTTAAACTTTGCTCTAAATAACAATACTTTTGATAATAAAGACGACGTTTTTTCGATGAAAAAAAAGATCGTCATATGAATTCGCTAAGTCTGTTCTTTGTTAATTTTTCTTTACCTGTATAATAGAAAGATATTCTAAATCTCTGTGCATTAGATAGCGCACAGATTAAGGCGTCCGCGTAGTATTCCGTACACAACAGGTTTTTTTTAATAAGTATATCAACATGCAAGGCCGTAGCCAGGGGAGGGGGATATGGGGGTTCAAACCCCCTCCCCCCAAAATTTTAAATATATTAAATGTCATATGTATGTAAAAACGGCGCTGAAAGAGCAAAAACAACATTTTTACCAGAAACCCCCCCCCCCTCGAATTTTTTATATCCCACCCCCGATTTTTTTTTCTAGCTACGGCCTTGTCAACATACAGGGAGTTCTTTTAAGTAAACATATCCCACTGTGTATATGCTATAAATCTTCAGATATTTCTTGCTAAGAGTTAAATTTGAAGCTTTAAACGAGTGTTTTCCACTTCCAGGTTAAGCATGAAGTAAAATTTCGAGTTTAGAAAAGCCTGAAAATTTGGTTTGGTCGCGTAGCGCAAAGCGCGGAGCGGCCAAACCAAATTTTCAGGATTTTCTAAACTCGAAATTTTACTTCATGCGCCACGCGTATAAGACATTGATTTCATGTGAAGATTACTTGTTTATAATATTTCAGTGTTTTCAGTGTATAATACGCGTGGCGCATGAAGTAAAATTTCGAGTTTAGAAAAGCCTGAAAATTTGGTTTGGTCGCTCCGCGCTTCGCGCTATGCGACCAAACCAAATTTTCAGGCTTTTCTAAACTCGAAATTTTACTTCATGCTTAATTCGGGAGTGGAAAACACTCGTTTAAAACTTCAAATTAAAATCTTTTAGAAAAAGCGTATGCATATTTATACTTAAAAGAAAAATTACCTGTATCATAAAGCAAATCGCGAGAATTTTGAAAGCGCAAGATTTGGTTAGTCGAAATACTTAGTTGTAAAATTTACTAACGTGAGATAAAACTTAAACAGTGTATTTTGAACTTTACTAAATCAGTGTTTTATAAGCTTATAAAATTTCGAGTTTAGAAGAGTCTGGAAATTTGGCCAAACCAAAATTGAAGGCTTTTCTAAACCCGAAATTTTACTTTATGCTTAGTCTGGGAGTGGAAACACTCGCTTAACGCTTTAAAGTGAACTTACAACTTTATGTTAACGTTTATTCATTCAGTTATCTTGGATATTGTAATAGGAGAGCACAAAAAAATACCGTTTGAGAGTTACGTTAATTTATTGGGTTAAAAATACGTAGTTTTGTTGAAAAGTTTGTAATTTTATAAACTAAAATGCTGTAAGAAGAGCGGGGAAGCGAGAAACGAGACATTATCGTGGAAAAGCACGGAAAATTACCGATTGTGGTTTAATTTTTAGGTTATTACGCAAATTTCTTGGTTTAGAATACATATTTTTTATGAACTTCATGATTTTATATGCGAAGAAAAGCAGAAAAAGGAGAAACGGAAAATGTTCGTAGGAAAAGCGAGTGAAAATACCATTTGCAGGCCAGCTATCTTAGATATTGTGTAGGAGAGCACGGAAAAATATCGTTTTAAGGGATTTTACGTAAATTTATTGGGTTAAAAATACGTATTTTTGTTGGAAAATGTTTGACTTTATAAGCGAAAATGTTGTAAGAAAAGCGATGAAGCGAGAATCTGGAAAATATCGTAAAAAAGCACGGATAATAACAATATTACGCAAATTTCTTGGTTTAAGATACTATGTTTTTATAAACTTCATGATTTTATAAACGAAAATGGAAAAACGGAAAATGTTCGCGGGAAAAGTGAGTGAAAATACCATTTGCAGTTGGAAAGTTTTTGATTATATTAGCGAAAATGTTGTAAGAAAAGCGGGGAAGCGAGAAACGGGGAAATATCGCGAAAAAACACGGACAATTACCGTTTGTGATTTAATTTTTAGGTTATTACGCAAATTTCTTGGTTCAAGATACGTATGTTTTTATAAACTTCATGATTTTATAAGCGAAGAAAAGCAGGAAAAGGAAAAACGGAAACTGTTTGTGGGAAAAGCGAGTAAAAATATCATTTACAGGCTAGCTTTCTTAAATATTGTCGTAGGAGAGCACGTTAAAATACCGTTTTAAGAGATTTTACCGTTGGAAATACGTATGTTCGCGGGAAAAGTGAGTGAAAATACCATTTGCAGTTGGAAAGTTTTTGATTATATTAGCGAAAATGTTGTAAGAAAAGCGGGGAAGCGAGAAACGGGGAAATATCGCGAAAAAGCACGGACAATTACCGTTTGTGGTTTAATTTTTAGGTTATTACGCAAATTTCTTGGTTCAAGATACGTATGTATATGTGGGAAAAGCGAGTAAAAATATCATTTACAGGCTAGCTTTCTTAAATATTGTCGTAGGAGAGCACGGTAAAATACCGTTTTAAGAGATTTTACCGTTGGAAATACGTATTTTCGTTGGAAAGTTTTTGATTTTATAAGCGAAAAAGTTTTAAGAAAAGCGGGGAACGAGAAACGGAAAAATATCGTGAAAAAGCATGGACAATTACCGTTTGTGGTTTAATTTTTAGGTTATTACGCAAATTTCTTGTTTGACGATACGTATGTTTTTATAAACTTTATGATTTTATAAGCGAAGAATAGCAGAAAAATTCAAAACGGAAAATGTTCGTGGGAAAAGCGAGTGAAAATACCATTTGCAGGCCAGTTATCTTAGATATTACCGTAGGAGAGCACGGAAAAGTACCGTTTTAAGGGTTTTTACGTAAATTTATTGGGTCAAAAATACGTTTTTTTGTTGGACAGTTTTTGATTTTATTAGCGAAAATGTTGTAAGAAAAGCGGGGAGGCGAGAAATGCGAATTTATCGAGAAAAAGCACAGAAAATTACCTTTTGTGGTTTAATTTTTAGGTTATTACGCAAATTTCTTGGTTTAAAATACGTATTTTTTTTATAAACTTCATGATTTTATTAGCGAAAAAAAGCAGAAAAAGGAGAAACGGAACATTTTCGTGAGAAAAGCGAGTAAAAATACCATTTGCAGGCAACCTTTGAGAGTTTAACGTACATTTATTAAAAAGATGATAAACTTTTCTGGATATTTGAAATTTATTGGTTTAAAATAAGTTTTTTTATAAAATTTTTAGGCTTTTCTAAACTCGAAATTTTACATCATGCTTAATCAAGGAGTGCAAATACTCGATAAACGCACCAAATTGAAGCTTCTGAAGTTGTTTTGACCGGATTAAATAAATGATCTAATATTCGTAGCAAATATTTCTCTTTTATATAAATTAAAAATGATTAGCAATAGAAAGCGCAGATTCAAGATGATTTGTTTTTTTTTTCTAATTTCCATTACACGCTAACGACAGATCGGTTAAAAAAACCTTTTTTAAAGCAATCGAATTCCGTATTATTTCCTGAGCGACCTGATTTATTTAGCAGTCCCCCCTCCGGGCAAATCTATAATCAACTAATCTTATCTCCTCTTTAATCCCTCGCGTGGATCACAGCCGGCCGTGTCATTATTTCACCCAATTTCATTTAATTTCATTAGATATTTCAATCTGTCCTTTTATCTGGGGGGATCCACTCGGATGACCCCTACCCCTATCGCCCCCGCTCTGCCCTTTTATTTGCTACAGCTTCCAAGTCCTGAAGAGAAAAAACTCCCTCTTCCCGTTTTTTTTTCTTTCTAAATTATTACTGGATTAACCCGGATTTATGTCGGACAAAAAGATCAAAATGTGTGAAAGACGGGATTTTGAGGAAACAAAAAACTACAGGATTATACTAATCAGTAGATAAAAAGAGAAAACAAATGAAAAATGTATAATTAAATCGGAAGAAATAAATTTGACAAAGTGTCTAAGAAAGAATTTAAAGAAATGGTGAATATAATTGTAAGCATGGATGTACGGCCTGATTAAACATATCATATCATTTATTCTACGGATAAACCATTATACAGTAATAAGACAAAATTTAATACATAAAGAAATAGAATACAAATTAAATATTAATAAAATAGGCAATACATAAAAACACATTCACAAGCAAACTGATGCCATATAAAGGAAATCATTAGGAGTGGCAATATCATGAATAGCACATTAAAATACAAGTTTTTTTTAACAGCTGTACTAAGGTACGATCAAATAAATTTACTATTAAAACAAGCCCTGGAAATTAAATTTAAAATCAAATAATTTTAGTTAGTTATGTCAGCCTTTAAACACTGCCAACTGCAAAATAAATCAGAGCCTACTCCAATTACAAATTCACCCGATCGCCCAGTATTAGCTATATAATACAAATTGTCGCACTCTAAAAGGTGGCTATGTAGTTTTTCTAAAGTAATATTAAATAAATCGACAGCCACACTATTAGAGTTATGAAGTAGGCGCGAAGTTCCAAAATATTTTGTATATTCTGTTCTTTTGATTGGTATAAAAAAGCTGCAATTGGTTCTGAGCACTGATCTCTATACATCACTGGATTAGACCTAACCGCTAGGGCGTGTTCCTACATGGGCGCCGCCATGTTGGTCAAAATTGAAGTTTTGTGACAGCAATATAGCGCGACATTTTGAACGCGTCAATCAGAATTTGTTAATAGGGCATTCCATTCCACATTTTCTGCGGAAGGAAACAGGAAATTTAACGCAAACAAAACCTATTGAATCCAGACATTCACAACTTTGACATTATCAGGCACTTTTTAATGAGAAATCTAGTAACATATTTTATTTTAAGATAACTATTACATTTACCCAGGGACCATAGCTAACTTTTGTTTTTCTTATGGGCACCATTTGGATATTTATATTTTTTGGAAGAATATTTTTACTGAATTCAATGATGTAAAAAATATTTTAAAATTGTTTTCTTTTCTTTTTCTTTTTGGCCAACCGACTTTCTATCTGTTTAATCGACAGAATAAAAAGATATTTCAAAATTGTTTTCAGAATATTGTTATGCCCTAAAATAAGCAACTTTGCCCCAACCGACTCTCTATCTGTTCAAATAACTGAGATTCTGTCGAAATACGGTCAAACTGTATAGCTGTATAGTAGCCCTTATGGATAAACAGCCACTTAAATAAACTAATTAATAAATGTTAAAAAACTTGACAAGCATTTCAACAATATACAAAAATCACTGACATTATTTCTGCTTGTATTTGCAATAGTTAAAGAATTTTTGTTTTTGAGGGGATTTTCATTCTCTTAAACTGTATTTAGTGTATTGTTATTTATGGTTGTGTGTAATTTTCAATTGTTCACCAAATAAGATTAATGACCGTGGCTCCAAATCTGATGGGACAAACTCACTTGAATGTGTAGGTACGTAGAAGCGAAATTGTTTAAATAAAATTAGGGATTAATATCATAAAGCATTAATTACGCAAGCAAATGGAGGGTCCCGGAATTGGGTGTGATCCTTGTCCCCGGCAAACAATTAATATTCATTCGCCGTAATGTATTCCTGTCTCGATAATCACTAATTTATAATATTGATTGATAAATCTCTCACGGGCCAACGGGCCCTAGTTAAGGTTGCACGTGCCGATAATGCCCTGCATAATTTCACCGCCCGAAAGGTTCCGACGATATCTCACCTTTATCCACAGATTATCGTTAATTTACTGTTAATACTACTGAAATTTAGAAGGAAAGTAATTGTTGGAAATTTTATAGAATATAAAAATTTCTCTTTTTATCATGGTTAGGAAATATACAGGGAGTTTTTATTTTAAGTATACATATTCCAATTACAGCTGTATATCTTTAGATATTTGTTGTTTTTTAATTTCAATTTGAAACTTAAATCAAGTCTTTTCCACTCCCCGATTAAGCTTTTTGTATTGTATAACTTTAGAAAAATAAATGTATGAAACCAAATACTAACTCACAAAAAGCTATCTCGTCATGAAAAGCTATCTCGTCATGAAAAGCTATCTACGCCACTGATGCAAGTTATTTTCCTTTACCATTAAATCGTGTCTGGTATAACCGTATATTCTTATCAAAACTTAAAAAGCTCTTTAAGTTTTTAAAGTAGTTTATACAAAGTAAGGAAATTCCAACAAGATTTTTTATTTATTTCACACTTTCCTCCAGGAAACTTTGATTGACGCTAACACATTCAAATATCCCCTCACGCCCGTCGGCCCTTTTTCCAAAAGTGTCAAAATAAAATAAACACCCCTCTCGAAAAAACCTGGCTCTCTCATTTAGACTCACGTTTCCCAGGAGCGTAAGAACCGCATCACCAGCCGAGGAGCAAATTTAATTTAAAAGGTATGTGTGTGGGTGTGTGTTTGTGTAACTGGACCAGAACGGAATAAAATAATAAAGCAACAACAACTGGCATAAATGAAATGAAAAGGGGAGGGAAAATTAGGAAGGCGCAATCTGTGTTTTTAAAGTTTTAAAATCGTGCCCGGATTTCACTATCCACGGTTATTGGGAAACATTACATGCACGGGGAGTGGGAGAGGGAGGGGTAGCAGAGACGTGATTGAAGTTGGTTACTGTGAAAGCTTCCTTATTAACCTACTTTGTGCCAGCGTTCGCTCGGTATGAATTTATAATATTATCAGAATGCGGTTGTGTAATAAAATTACATGTACTCTGGACACAGACTGAATTTTTTTTGTTCAAACTGAATTATAGGCAAAAAGGTGAAACTTTATTAAGTCTATATTCACAGAGAAATAATGTTGGGGAGCTTTTAATTCTTCATTACCGTAAATAAATCTTAAGTCAAGGTTACTGGTGAGGTAAAAGGCTGTATCTGCGCCGGCGCTAGGGTCACTGGCGCTTATTGCAAAACTAGTTGAAGCGCCTCCTATTGTCAAATCAGTTATTTTGTAACAAAGTCTTATGGTTTTTACTTTCGGATTCAAACAAACTGTCTTAAATTCATACATGGCCAAATTCCTAGGGGTTGTTGTAGGGTTTTAGTGACCAAAGTTCGCATTGTTTAAAAGCATTATTATTTCGCTTTTAGTTTATTTTTGTTTCATGAAAATAACACGTTATTAAAAAAAAAGATTTTTTATTATTTTCTCCAATGTGCAAAACAAAGGGAAAATATTGTTAGGACCCGATCAAAACATCCACAGAGTCTCTCTGAAGAATCCCTAAGAATGGAATATTGAAGAGCAGAGAATTCTTTTACAAAATTAATTCTTTTGTTTAACTCTTTGCTGCATATGGGATTGCAATTTGAACCACCAAATTCAAGCAGTCTGTGACACATCGGTCCACAGAATAGACCACTTACAAATATGTATGTAGGAAGCTGAACAGCGACGGGAATTATGAACCACCTATCCTAACCTCTTTTTCATAGTTCTATTACCAACTGAAAGAGATCCCGCTCTTTAGTTATCAAACATTCAACGTCACATGCAGTGTTTTTGTGAGAAAGTGAGGTTATTGTGTATATTAATTTCAATATTGAACAGAAACTAAGGTATGTTTATTTATTATATCATTGTATAGAATTGTTTATTTATATCAGTATTTATTATGATTGTAATAAAAATTTACATTCAATTAATTGTAATTATTTATTTTTGGTGAGTCCCAATTATGAACCACTACGCCGCTAGGTACAATTTATTCTAAAATTTATTGTTACAGATAGACTGTATTATGGACCCTAATAAACTTATTAATTTAGCTGAATAAACTTCTGATGAAGCATATACTTTGATATATAGTACTGATCTACCTGACGACATACCGAGTGGTTCAGAATCGGAAGACGGAGATACAGATGTTGAAGAAAATGAAAATATTGATGAGATCGGTGCTGTACCTGAGTCAGAAGATTCTGAGGATGATATACCCCTATCTGCATTTGCACGTTCAAACTCGTTACCTCAACAGAACGGAGGTAATGTTTCTTGGGAAATTTGAAATATTTCCTTAATAAGACCACCTTGTGATTTCCAGTCACAATGTGGCTTAGCAGACGAAGTTGAGGAACTTGACAGCATTAATTGTACACCATATAAGCTATTTCATCTACTAGTCACAGATGAATTATTGAATAATATTACTTTTCAAACTAATCTTTATGCTGAACAAGAACATCAACTTACGAATAAGCGCTACTCACAGACAACTCTTGCTGAAATACAAAGCTGTATTGGGCTTAATCTACTTATGGGTATCAAAAGGTTACCTAGCTACCGTGATTACTGGTCGGTAAGCGAAGATTTGCACGATTCATACTTTTCACAATTCATGGTTGTCAATAGATTCAGTTGGCTTCTAAACCATATCCACTTGAATGATAATTCATCAATGCCAAGCAAAAACAATGCAAACTCCGACAGACTATACAAAATACGTCCATTTATATCTGAATTAAAGAAGAATTTTAAGAAATATTACAAACCCCATCGCAGCATCTCTATAGACGAATCAATGATGACGAAGTGCACTCAAACAATACATGCCCAAAAAACCTATCAAACGAGGCTATAAAGTTTGGGGTTTAGCTGACAGTGAGGGCTACTTGTGTGACTTCGATATTTACACAGGAAAAACAAAAGACTATGTAGAATATGGACTAGGAGAAAAGGTAGTATTACGTCTAATGGAAGGTTTGGAGCAGAAACACCCTTGCTTATATTTTGACAACTATTTTACTAGTTACAATTTATTGAAGGAACTAAAAGAAAAATGTATATATGCCTGTGGCACAGTGGTGGCAAACCGAAAAAACCTGCCTAAACTAAAAGAAGATAAGTACGTGAAACAAGGAGAATATGACTATAACATAAGCAATGATGGTATTAGTATTGTGAAATGGAAAGACAAGCGAGCCGTACACATACTTTCGAACTTTCATGATCCACAAGCCATAAACGAAGTGAAAAGGCGAGAAAAATACGGATCGTCAAAACAAGTTCCATGCCCAAACGCTCTAATAGAATATAATAAAAATATGAATTGTGTCGATAGATTCGACCAACTTAAATCAACTTACCAAATAGACAGAAAAAGCAAAAAATGGTGGATGAGAATCTTTTGCCATTTTTTAGTTTGCTCTGTTGTAAATAGTTATATATTATATAAACTAAAGAAATTGCCATCTATAACCCTAAAGGAATTTAGACGAAGAGTAATAGATGGTTTACTTGCGGAGAAACTGGTAGATCTTAAAAGAAAAGAAGAAACTTGTGGGGAAGCTATTCAGAAGAAGAGTCGCAAGGTGCCTCCAGAAGTAAGATTCACTTCATCATCCCACCAACCACTTAGATCCACCCGCAGAAGATGTGCACTTTGCAGTACAAAGGCAAATCCTGTTCAATCTGATTGGGCTTGTTCGGTATGTGAAGTCGCGTTATGCCTCGGAAAAAATAAAACTTGTTTTCAAAAATATAATAACAATAATTAATGATAATTATTTACCTGTGTGTTGAAAACAATATTTGTAGGTATTGTTGCTAGTTGCAAAATATAGACCACCTTGTAAGTGACACTTTGGCAATATTTTTTTATTTTTTTGTTATCTGAAATACTTTGTTTTGTTGTTATTTCTTGGAATAAACTTAAAAAAATATATATTTTTTATTTTATTTTTTTCGTGCAACTAGGCCCTTTAATATGTGTGAAATCTTGTGCAGCAAAGAGTTAAGCAAAGTGGGCTTTGAAAACAAAACCAACACAATTGGTTTTAAAGAAAATATTTACAATTCGCGAAACACTAAGCGCACTACTTTTAATGTAAATTGCATAATTTAATAAAAAAACTGCAAAATATTTCAGGTATTTATATTTCTTAAAGTTTGTACATACTAATAAGTACTTTAATTTTATATTTAAAAGAAATTATCAAAATTATGCCAAGCAAGTAGATAGAAGACCAGCATTAAATAGTGTGGATGTTTTCTTAGGGTCCCGTATTGTTTTCGTGAAAATTATCAAATCAAAAATGTTAGTTGATATATCTATTTTGAGGTCCCCGAGTGGACTAAGACCATTTTTGAAAAATATCTGTCTATCCTTCTGTTCTTCTGTAGCCACGATAAAGTCTAAACCGATTGAGCTGCTAAGAAGACACTATAAACTTAAGTTTTTTTACAACAGTTGCTTTTGATCAACTTTTTGTGAAAACACAGAAACCGAAAGTCATAGTTTATTCTTAACATTAGTTTGGATTTTTATTTATTATTGATCATGTAAAAAATCTTGTTAAGAAAAGTTGTAGATAATCGAAAAACTAGCATTTAATGCAAATTCACTTTATGTCGTAGTTAGTTATTCTATTATTCTTGTTTTAAAAATGTGAATTTTAAGAATTAATTACTTTGAATAAGTGAGCTATTACTATAAATAACGTTAGTAGTTTGACTTTGTCATGATTTTTATTTTGTACAAAGGTGAACACATTAGTGGGACTTACAAAGTTTAAAAGGAATAGGAAACATTTAAATTAATTTTAAAATGGACACAAATACCATTTACTCAAACTTATTAAAATTAAAATAAATAACATTTGGGAATTTGGAAATCAAAAACGTTAGCTTTTCTATTTTTTATAACAAACAATTGTTTCTTCCTGTGGGGGCTGTTTTACTTGCGGATCCGGATGCTCTGCAGCCTAGGTGGCTTAATGTACTACCCCATATTGTCTTACTCACGCAATTATTAAAAACTCGATCCCCTGCACTAGCTTGTGCAGGTCCTTCAGGGGTCGCGTGTGTAAATCATTTGTTTTCCAGCGCATTGGAGCTATACAGAATGTGCATTGTTGTTTCCGGTGCTATATTACAGAGCCGACATCTGGTGTCGCTGTTGTATAGTTCTTTAATTGTATAATTATTTGTTGAATATTTGCAAAAAGGTAAATCCGCTAAATAAATAAATAACTAAGAAACTCCCAAAGAGAGAAAAGATGGCGTCGGGCGATGTCGGACGTTCGTGTGCTCGCTGCCAATCATACAGTGAAAATGCAAGTGTATTAAGTGAAAAAAAAGTATGTGTGGCATGTGAAAAACTCATTGAAAATGACTTGATCATGTGCATAATTTGTGATACCGAATATCATAAGGCATGCTTTAAATCTGAAGATAAGTTTGGTGTATACGCGTGTGTGAAATGTGAAAAAAACGGAACACAAAAATGTTCACTTTACTTATTAATTTCACTGAAACAAGAAATAGCAAAACTAATGAATCAAGTAAGTTATCAAAATAGTGTCATAATTACACAGGATGAAAAGATAGCAACATTAAACATGGAATTACAAAACATCAAATTAAGTCAAGAAATGAACCAAAACATGAAGGAGTCTACATATATTCCAAAGAAAAATAAAATCCCGATCACAGATGAACCCAGCAAGCCAACTCTAAGCAAAAATGAACATTCAAACAACAAAGAACCAATACCAACAAATGGTGTTGTGAATCATTTATCTACACCTGTCCTTTCAACAAGTCAACCTGATATCAGTGGAGTCAATGAACTCAAAACAAATAATGCTATAAAACAAAGCGATAATGAAAACTCTTTCAAATTCACTGGGAAAAGCGCGAATATGGACCTTCAACTAGCGGAATATCAGCCAAAGAAATGGATATTCGTATCTCGGCTGCATAAAGATGTGACGCCTGAACAAATTAAATCACATCTCATTAAAGCAGGAGATCACTTATTTACAGTTGAAAAATTAACGACAAAACATGAATCTTACTCATCTTGTAAAATCGGAGTGCCAATAAAATGCGAAACAACTGTCATTAATGAAAATTTTTGGCCTAGAAATACATTTATAAATCGTTTTTTTTTAAACAAAAAACGGCAAATTTTCAAGTATACCGACAATCACGACAGAGGCCATAGCAATTGATCACACCTCTATTACAAGAAGAGACAAAATATCGCTGATTCATTTTAATGTCAGATCAATAAATAATAAAAAACTTAATGTTGAAAATATGCTATTAAAACATAGCGAATGTGCACTCTTGTGTATTACAGAGCATTGGCAAACTGCCGATAACATAAAACGTATACATCTTGAGGACTTTAATTTAATAGCCTCATATTCAAGACCATCCCTTACAAAATCTATGATATCATATGGAGGGGCAGCTTTGTTCACTCGTAATGGCTTTCAATGTCAACAACGGATGGATATACAGAAGTTGTCTACGTTGGAAAGTTTCGAATGTGCAGCGGCCGAATGGACATCTCAACGTAAAACCTATGTTTGTGTTGTAGTGTACCGTGCGCCTGGATCAAATACAATAGATAATTTTTTAATTAAGCTTGAACAATTATTAGTTAAACTGCTTTCCGAACAGGTTACCTATTACTTCGCAGGAGACTTTAATATTGATATAAGTCAAGGCACAACAGCATCTAGTAAATTTAAAAACCTGATTAATTCATTTAATGCAACATTTACAATCAAGAGCGCAACACGGTTAACAAATTCTACACAAACCGCTTTAGATAACATCATTACCAATATGGTCGATGATGATTATGAAACTTCTATTTTCGATACGCATGTTTCAGATCATCTAGCCCGAAAAATTGAGTGGTCTCAAAATGCAAATAATAACAAAAATATAATTAAAATAATCCGTAAATTATCTGCGTGTAACATACATAAGTTTGTAAATTTATTAAGTCTTCAAATAGACTGGAATAGAATTTATCTAGTCAATGATGTTGATATAGCTTGGGCTAGTTTTTTTGACATTATCAATGCGACATTGAACGCTACCTGTCCGTTGGTTTCTGTTAATAATAATAATAAAAATAAACACAATAAAAATAATAGAAACAATCCCGACATCATATACAATAAACAATTATTAGATTATTTGGGAACAGTCAGGCACTTCAATGATGATGCCAAGAACTTATACACTAAAGTAAAAAAACAATATGACGAATTATTAGTACAACAAAAGAAAAATTATATCAAAACTGAAATAATATACAGTGACAATAAAACTAAAACGATTTGGAAAATAATTAATAAAATGTCAGGAAATGGCAATAAAAATAACGACAAACTTATTCATTTGCAGGGAAGAGAAAGTGAATTAAACAGCTACTTTAATAGAATAGCTACAACCGAAGCCAAGAAAATTCCAAATAACCCATTTGAATGTAAAATAAACTACAAAAGTAGTACGTTGTTCATTAAACCGGTAACGGAACATGAAGTATTTAATAAAATAAATTCGTTAAAAAATATAAACTCATCCGGCTATGATGAAATCACGGCGAAATTGATTAAAAGTAGTGCATGTGTTCTAATGGGTCCCTTAACTCATTTGATAAACATCAGCTTTGAGAGTGGAATGTTTCCAGATTGCCTAAAAGAAGGCGTTATTTCGCCTATTTATAAAAAGGGCGATCCAGTTAATTTCGATAATTACAGACCAGTAACACTATTATCAGCATTTTCCAAAATAATTGAAATGTGTATAGCTGATCCAATTGTAGACTATTTTCAAAAGCATAACTTACTAGTAAATGCATAACATGGTTTTATGAAAAATAAATCGACAAACACAGCCATTTTTGATTTCCTAACTGAAATTATGAAGAAGATGCTAACATGCCCTTAGGGATATTCCTTGATCTAAGCAAAGCCTTTGACACCGTAAGCCACGCAATCCTATTGGAAAAACTGGACCATTACGGTGTCAGAGGAGTTGGAAAAAACTTAATAATGTCATACTTGGAAAACAGAAGATACAGAACGAAAATAAATCAACTTTCTTGTGAAACTTTGACTACTAACATCGGAATTCCTCAGGGAAGTGTTCTAGGCCCGATTCTTTTTATTATTTATGTCAACGACTTGCCTAATGTGATAAAGAATGATAGCTTTGTAACGTCATATGCCGACGACACGAATCTTCTTACCCGCGGTCTTAATCAAACAGAACTTATACTAAATCCAAATAATACCTTAAAAATAGCGCAAGACTGGATGATACAAAATAAATTATTGATAAATATTGCAAAAACTAATCTGGTATTGTTCCAACCCAAACGTAATAAAAATTCTCTGATAAATATATTATTAAATAATCAGTTATATGATGAAGCCAAAGTGTTAGGATTAGTAATTGATAGACACTTAAATTGGCACTCCCATTGTGCGAAATTGCAAAATAAATTGAATATGGTATGTTATACACTAAGAATGTTACGTCAGATGATAGATGTAGAAACGTTACTTGTCATATACAGAGCAAATTTTGAAAGTTTATTATGGTATGGAATAATACATTATGGTGGTTCTAGTGCTGCAAAAGCTTTATTTATCACGCAGAAACGAGCAATAAGAATAATTTTTAATTTGGGCTATAATGAAACATGTAGAGGAAGATTCAGAAGTATTAGTTTATTCACTTTCTCTGACCTATACCTATATGAACTTTTAGTTTTCAATTTTAAATATAAAGAAAAATGTTGCATGTATAATGCAAATCACTCATATGATACACGGAATTTAAAAACATATGCATTCCCCCTCATAAACTCTCATTATTTGAGTCGTCGGCTATATATGTCGCGTTGAGGATGTTTACTAAATTACCCGTGCATTTAAAAAATATCAACTCTAAAAACACATTTAAAACTAAATTAAAACAATATTTAATTGAACAAGAACACTACACAATTTTAGATTATTTAAATAGCGCTTAGCATTATAACATATTCATTTAAAAACGTCTTTATTATATCAATATTATTATAGTATTTGTACTTGTATATTCTTTATGTGTATCTATGTATCACTTATGTTTATTGACGCATTCAATTGGCAGCAGTACCTCTTTTAATATGTAATTTTTTGTGATTGTGATTTTAAATGAAGCATGTATCCATTTTTCAATAAAGACTATATATATATATTAATTAAAACTACAAAGTTTTCAAAAATCTATAAGAATTAGTAAACATCATCGATTTTTATCGGGATAGTACGTAGAATTAATTTCTCTATTTTTTATTACTATTGTGTAATTTTTACTAAATAATCAGGAAGGTAGAAAAATACATAAACGTAGTTATACGTGTTAATTTCCTATACCAGGTGTTGACTTGGCGGGCGCAGCATAGGAAATCCCATGTAAATTTTAAAATGTTTAAATTTTAGTTTCCCTATTTATTTTGTAAACAAAATGTATTTACCTTTATGTAGAGGGAAAACTTCTGAATTTATTCGTGTTAACGTTTATCACTTTACGTTTCTCTAAGATAAAATAATTAAGAAAAAGTAATGTGATTTTATAAAAATATTGATATGCCATGGAATTAAAACAACAATTGCGGATGTCAAAATGGCAAAAGATATCGCAGTCACTTGATTATAGTAAATTTTTTCGAAATGATTTACACTATGCAATAAAAAATCCTTATAATAATGTGGAATTATGCAGACCACAGTTATCACGATGTTTGCGTTATGTTTTTTGTCGTTAATTAAGTAACAGCTATTTTGATATCCGCAATTGTTGTATCAATTCCATAGTATGTCATTATCTTTATAAAATCACATTACTTTTTCTTAATTATTTTAGCTGTAAATTTTCTGACATACGTTGATTTTTAAAAGAGTTTAATTTGAAGCTTTACACGAGTGTTTTCCACTCCCAGACGAGTTTAGAAAAGCTCCGTGAAAATTTGTCGAGGGTCGCGCAGCGACCCGAGACAAATTTTCTGGGCTTTTCTAAACTCGAAATTTTACTTCATGCGCCACGCGTATGAAACACAGATTTGAGGTGAAGTTCGAATATACATAAATTTGACAATATTATAGTATTTTATACGCGTGGCGCATAAAGTAAAATTTCGAGTTTAGAAAAGCCTAGAAAATTTGTCTCGGGTCGCTGCGCGACCCTCGACAAATTTTCACAAAATGTATTCTAAATTTATGAATGTTCACACTTAACACTTTACGTTTCTCTAAGTTAGAAAAATTAGGAAAAAGTAATATGATTTTATAAAAATAATGACATACCATGGAATTGATACAACAATTGCGGATATTGCTTGTTTTTTCTTAAGTTCAATTTAAAGCTTTAAACAAGTGTTTTCCACTCCCAGACTAAGCATGAAGTAAAATTTCGAGTTTAGAAAAGCCCCGTGAAAATTTGTCGAGGGTCGCGCAGCGACCCGAGACAAATTTTCTGGGCTTTTCTAAACTCAAAATTTTACTTCATGCGCCACGCGTATAAAACACTATAATATTGTCAAATTTATGTACATTCGAACTTCACCTCAAATCTGTGTTTCATACGCGTGGCGCATGAAGTAAAATTTCGAGTTTAGAAAAGCCCAGAAAATTTGTCTCGGGTCGCTGCGCGACCCTCGACAAATATCACGGGGCTTTTCTAAACTCGAAATTTTACTTCATGCTTAGTCTGCGAGTGGAAAACACTCGTGTAAAGCTTCAAATTAAACTCTTTTAAAAATCAACGTATGTCAGAAAATTTACAGCTAAAATTATTAAGAAAAAGTAATGTGATTATATAAAAATAATGACATACCATGGAATTGATACAACAATTGCGGATATTGCTTGTTTTTTCTTAAGTTCAATTTAAAGCTTTAAACAAGTGTTTTCCACTCCCAGGCTAAGCATGAAGTAAAATTTCGAGTTTAGAAAAGCCCCGTGAAAATTTGTCTCGGGTCGCGCAGCGACCCGAGACAAATTTTCTGAGCTTTTCTAAAATCGAAATTTTACTTTATGCGCCACGCGTATAAAACACTATAATATTGTCAAATCTATGTATATTCAAACTTCACCTAAAATCCGTGTTCTATACGCGTGGCGCATGAAGTAACATTTCGAGTTTAGAAAACCCCAGAAAATTTGTCTCGGGTCGCTGCGCGACCCTCGACAAATTTTCACGGGGCTTTTCTAAACTCGAAATTTTACTTCATGCTTAGTCTGGGAGTGGAAAACACTCGTGTAAAGCTTCAAATTAAACTATTTTAAAAATCAACAAATGTCAGAAAATTTATAGCTACAATAATTAAGAAAAAGTAATGTGATTTTAGAAAAATAATGACATACCATGGAATTGATACAACAATTGCGGATATTGCTTGTTTTTTCTTAAGTTCAATTTAAAGCTTTAAACAAGTGTTTTCCACTCCCAGACTAAGCATGAAGTAAAATTTCGAGTTTAGAAAAGCCCCGTGAAAATTTGTCGAGGGTCGCGCAACGACCCGAGACAAATTTTTTTGTGTGAACATTTTGTGTGAACATTCATAAATTTAGAATACATTTTGTCTCTAAAATAAATAGGGAAGCCAACATTTGAACACTTTAAAATTAACATGCGATTTCCTATGTTGCGTCCTCCAAGTCAACACCCGGTATATTTATTTGTGTTTGCAAATGAAAGTAACTAACTTCCAACTAAAATTCCCTACTTATTTTATAATCTATACCCATTTATATCAGGTTTTCGGTTAAAAACACGATCAAGTTTGGTTTTAAGTTTTCAAAACATTGTGAAGTAGGTTGTACGTGAACTTGTCAGTCGCTCCTGTCAATATTAATTAATCTAACAAAGTATTATGAGTTTTTTATGTTATTCGTTATTTTAACACAATCTGATATTTATTTCAAGTATGACAAAACGTAAATTAAGCTGCGACTTTACTTTTTCGTTCCATTTCGTTCTATCAAAAAAGCAACACCTTCGCGATTGTGTTTTTAAATGAACACCTGATATAATTTACTAACATTAAATTCACCCCCTTAAATACCCTTCATTTTTTTTTCTGTTCGAGGGAGGTTTTTTGCCGTAACCAAAAAGGCGAGGAGTTGATTCATAGGGTCGTTTAATTAACGACTTGTTCCCGTGTCTGTCGGGGGTGGCTCCGGGCCCAGCGGAGATTCACCCTCTCGTATCGGCACTCAATTACCCCCCAGGCACACACACTCCCCCCCTTGAAACACACAGTTTCGATTTTTCATTAGGGCCCGCCGCCTCAGCGTATTCTAATGCGCGCAAACACTCGATTTTGCATATCTTCGAGAGGTCATTAGGGCGCAATTTCGCCGTTGCTGACCTGCGTAATTACATTATTCATTATCGGCTGGAGAAGAGGACGTGGGGGTGTGGAGGGGTCGGGCATTAGGGGTGCGGGAGATAAGCCCGAGCGCGCGCCTTTTTTATGTGACGATTTAGCGTTTAGTTACACAACATAAAATGTATTATCAGTGTGGGTTTTTTCCTGTGTTTATGCCTGCTGAATGTTGGGTTTTTTTTAAGTGCGTTACGCGTTATCACTTTCCGAAATGTTGCATATACGTTGTTGTAAATTATCAATTTTGAAAGGTTTGCAGAAATTTTAATGCCATTTAAATGTCCTTTTACTCTAAACACAAATAAAACCACAAGCATTGGCGTAACTACTATACATACGAAGTCTAATCTATTAGTATCAGTCGGGGATCCATGGATAGAAATAGGGGAAATTTGCTCCCCGATAGCCAGACAATAAAAACTGAACGGAAATTGTTATGTCTTTATCATACTATTGTATGTTCAATAAAGAAAACCTCTAGTCCTATGATTTTATCTTTTTTCTAATTTAAGTTGGCTACAAGCGTTAGGAATTGACATATACAACGTCAGGCAAAATATTTATAATGAATAATTTCAGAGTTGTGGACCTACAATATTTTCCATAGCACTCTAGAGGTTTTATTTTATTGAACACACGATATTTCCTCGTTTTGAAATTTCGATTAAATATCAAAAAGATATAATCTCTCTACCTGTTCTAAAGTACTCTGGAATTTTTCTAATGTTGATTCTACTGTTTCTATATGTTTTTTCTCCGGTAGTCTTTCATATACTTTTAATTCAGTGCATAATACGTGATTCCTCTATAGTTGGTGCGATCTCTTATGTCTCCTTTTTTATTGGTGCGATTACTCCGTTATTCCAATCCTCAGGTATAACTTTATTGTTCCATGCCTTCTTCGTAATTTCCCTAGACCTTATCATACCCTCTTCGCCAATATTTTTCATATTTTATTTGATAAACCAAAAATGTTTATTTATTTTTTTTAATTTATTTATTTATCACTTTAGCTACAATAAATGTTGAATAACATAGTTGTAAGATGTGAACGTCAAGGAAGAGAAGTTACAAAAATTTGTACTACAGATATGTTTAATTATTACCACTGCCGTCGATGGAAGTAGGGAATAACAATAAGTAGTTGTCAACTGAGTAAATAGGATGAGCTATAAGTATATTTTTTATATATTTTTTAAATTTAGAGTAATCTAACTTCTTAACATTATCTGGAAGTAGATTAAACATTTTTTTCTCTTCGCAAAAATATGCTCTATTCATAAGAGTTGTATGCGATTTATCTAACCGCAGTAGATTACAATGTCTAGTTTCATAATTGTGATGTTGACTTGACGTAGGGAAAACATTAAGATTTTGTTTTATGTAACATAGCATCTTGTAGACATATATTCCATACAGTGTTAACATTTTTTTTGCTACGAATACATGTTTACATGTATCTAGTCTCTGAAGACCAAACATTGATCTAATATTTTTTTTCTGTGCCATGAATACATTATGAGCATCAACTGCTCTTCACCATGCCAGTATATTAAAAGACAGGTGTGGGTAGGCAAATGCATAGTACAGAGTCATTAAAGTATTTTCTTCTGTTTCGTCCTTCATTCTAAGGATTACAAAATGTGCCTAACTTAACTTTCTACAAACATGATCGGTGTGGTTTCTCCATGTCAATTTCCGATCTATGTGCACACCTAGGTACTTCACACAGTCTACGAGCGGGTATTTGATGTCATTTACTATGATTTTGAAGTCATTTGGCAGTTGACGTTTCTTACCTATATGCATACATACCGTTTTAGACGAATTTAATATTAAGTGATTGGCGGCACACCATTCATTCATTCTGTGTATGACATTTGTTATTTTGTCAATTAATTCAGTACGACTGTCCGCTGTCACTAATATTGCGGTGTCATCAGCAAATAATAATGCGGTTTCTATGAAGTATTCCGGAAGGTCATTGATAAATAAAAGGAACAAAAGTGGGCCTAATACTGACCCTTGCGCAACACCATAAAACGTTTGTTTACAAGTAGATTTAAATTTATTGACTTCAACAAAGAAACTTCGGTTTGATAGGTAAGAAAGTAACCATTTAGAGAAATGACCTCTAAATCCATATGCTTCAAGTTTTGTTATTATAAAATTTATATCAACACAATCGAAAGCTTTCGTCAGGTCGAACAGCAAAAGCACAGCGTATTTTCTTTTATCTAGTTTATTTATGACAAAATATATAAATGAGCAAAGTGCTGTTTCGACCGAATTTTTAGGCGTAAATCCATGTTGGTTACAATTTATAATGTTGTTAATTCGTAAGTAGTTATTCATTCTATTACTAACTATCTTTTCAAATATTTTTGAAAATAATGATAGTAATTGTATAGGCCGGTAGTTGCTCAAGTCTTCCTTACTACCCTTTTTAAATACTGGTGTAACACGTCCTATTTTTAAACAATCAGGAAATACAGATTCTTTAATAGACTCATTGTATAGATATAGTAAGTGTGGAAGAATACTACTTGTGATTGATTTTAATGTGGTAAGTGAAATTTCATCTGGACCAGGTGAATTTTTAGAAAATGTATTAATTACTTTAATAATGTCAGCTTCCGTAATGGGTTCAATATAAAATGAATTTGAGTTTACAAAATTTGTTATAGTGCATTTGCCTAAATGTGAATTTTTTGTACTAAATTTGGAACAATATCCGAAAAGTAATCTGCGAAGCTTTCTGCAATTTCTATGGAAGAAGTTTTTATATTATTATCAACAATGATTGCTTGTGGACTTCTATTTTTCTTAGCGCGGCCAATTTTCTTATTAACAATTTTCCAAGTGGTTTTTATGACGTTTCTCGAGCTATTGATTAAGTTAGAATTAAGTCTCTTTTTTGCAGACGATATATCAGCTTTCAAATCTTTCTTCTTTTGTTTATATTGCATTTCCAAGTTTGGGTCAGTTAAATGTTTTGTAAACCAAAATAATTTTTTTAATTCTTTGCTCTTTTCTTTAATTGACTCAGTTACCTATTCCTTATCGTCGCTTTCAAGAAAAACTTGTTTGTACACAAGAGGACAGCATTGGTTGAGGCAATCATTAATGGTATCTAGAAAGAAATTAAATTTAGTGTTGATATCGTTTTTTTTGTATAAAACGTTCCAGTCAATTAAATGTAGGCTATGTTTTAATACTGATAGATTAAATTCACCTAATAACCTCTTGCAAACTTGCAGTCTTTCACGTTTGAGTGTTAAATTGATTGAAGCAACAAGCGCTAAATTTGCGCAAATTTGTTTCGAGATTTGTGACGATATAATCGATACATGATGATGATATGTTACCGTGTATATTGGAGAATACTCTTGTTGGTTGATTATTTTTAATGTTCATACCAAAAGATGTAAACAGATTATCAAGACGTTTGTAATATCGACTATTACGCCTGTAGTCAATATTAAGATCTCCACATAATATTATTTTAGAGAATTTATATATATTTCTGTTTAGAAATAATTCTACTTTCTCATAAAATGTATCAAAGCAACCTGATGGAGCCCTATATATACTTAATACAATAGTACTACTTTTGTCAATGTCTAATTGTATTCCACAGATTTCAAAGTCCTTCTCGATTGACCATTCCTCACTTAAATAGTTTAATGTTTTATAAGATAAACTGCTTTTTAAATAGATTGCTACACCTCCATGGATGTGTTGGCTTCTTGAATATTGACTACCAATACAATAACCTTCAATCGACGGCAGTGGTTTATTGCTGGGAAACCAATGTTCCGATATACACAAAATTTCAATATTATTCTGAAACAAAAATAAATCAATTAGTGTGAGTTTATTAAATAACGATTGTACATTTAATTGCGCGATGTTGAAGCTCTTCACTGCAGTGGCGCTGTGATCTTTTGCAGATGAATTAAAAAAGGGTTAATATATACACCTTCCGGCCAATTTTTCGGCTCCTTGACTGTGGCAGAGTCCGACTCTAGTACTGACACTTTATGAGATGAATACTCCTTTGGTCTTTTAGATGACATTTTTTCGCATATACATTCCTTAATATTCAATGATGAAATGTGTTGTTCCAGTGTTTCATTTGTTACAGAAGAATCAAGTCCAGTAATATAGAAGTGTGAGTACGTCTTCTTTCCCTTTATGACCATCTGTGCTGACGATTCTCCTTTAATTGGTGACCTTTTTCTCCTACGACTTCTTCTGACTATTTTGAATTCATCGTCATTATTTCCGCTTAGCGGTGATATCGGCAACTCATTTAACTCTTCTGATTGCGCCTCATTTTGTGATGCATCAGTGTTGCCACGAGTTTGTATCGGCAACACTATATTGCTGTATGTTGTGTTGCGTTCTGCTTTTATATTTATTTCATTTTGTTTTAGATCTGTATTTACAGATTTCTGTATATTATAATTCTTTGTTTGCGACTTCGCT
Organism: Philonthus cognatus; assembly: GCA_932526585.2. NCBI lineage: Eukaryota > Metazoa > Arthropoda > Insecta > Coleoptera > Staphylinidae > Philonthus > Philonthus cognatus. The sequence continues at coordinate 75,109,542 of OW052244.1, forward strand.
GAGCCGGATTTGTTTAAATTTTTTTCAGATGTTGAGATTGACGAGGTTAAATGCTTTATTATATTATCTTTATTTTTAATTGATTCTTTAAGAGTGGACAATTGCCTGTTTAATAATATAACTTCTTGTAGTAAATCCTTTATTTCTGTTCTCATCCCTAGTACAAGTTGGAGACAGATTCGCTGGCTTCCTTGTTTTTCGCAACGGACGCAATCAGGCACGCCGAATTTATCTTCCGACTTAAAACATCCCTCATGATAGTCCTTGAGGCAAATTGCACAGATTGTTAATTCCACTGATTTTATTGATTTGTGACAGCTGGCACACTCTCTATTTTCGTAAATTTCTATAATAGTTTCGTTTAAATCACTAACGGAGAGTGAACGATGTTCACTCTTCTTCGCCATGTTGATAAATTATATTTGATCATAATTTCGATAACCGCAAAATTGTTTTACATTGTACGAATACCTGTGTTAAATTTATTTGCACGCTTTCTGATGTGCAACTGATAATCTGCACGATGCTCTTTTAATTTCCTCCTTGCGTTATTGGATCTGCGAAAATACCCCCGAGGAAGCGTTTTTCCAGGTTTATACCCCAAGTTTTCTTTCGCGGTGGAGTTTTCCGGGATTATTATTGTTATTGCATTTCAACTTTAGGAATCATCTACCCCCTCCTTAATTCAGAACCATAAAAGTATAATCCAACTTTCCGTGTTAACGCACACCGGTATGTGATGAAGTGGGATGCAAAATTTCATCGCGGCTGATGAACTCTTTGATGCCGGATGCACTTTGATAGTTTTTCTTTTACGGCGGAAATTTTTGTAATTATCAGCGAATGGGATAATTTTAGAAAAAGGCCGAATGTTTTAAAAGGAGTTTTAGTGAAAAGTTATGATTAATTATTTTCACAATTGTTTACTAGCCAAGGAAAAGTTTTGTTTAGCTGTAATATTTTAAAATTGCCCAAACTCGTGATTTTAAACAGAATAATAAACTTCCTGGAAGTATTTTATCTTTTAATTATTTCTTGGAACACATTTTAAACATACAAAGTATTTTTCTTTTAAGCATACATATGCATACGCTGTAAATGTTTCGACATTCCTTGTTTTTTTCAAAAATTCAATTTGAAGCTTTAATCGAGTGATTTCCACTCCCAGATTAAGCATGAAGTAAAATTTCGAGTTTAAAAAAGCCTGAAAATTTGGTTTGGTCGCTCCGCGAAGCGGAGTGACCAAAACAAATTTTCAGGCTTTTTTAAACTCGAAATTTTACTTCATGCGCCACGCGTATAAACACTGATTTAGTGTGAAGTTTAAAATATATACCTTTAGCATACTGCTTTAGTAGCATATTGTGAACTTCGAAATATTTTAGTTTTATACGCGCGGCGCATGAAGTAAAATTTCGAGTTTACAACAGCCTGAAAATTTGGTTTGGTTTCGACCATAACAAGTTTTAAGGCTTTTCTAAGCTCGAAATTTTACTTCATGCTTAATAAAGGATTAAAAACACTTGTTGACAATTTCAAATTGAACACTCATGAAGGAAGACGAAGAATGTTCAAACATTTACAGATATGCATTGGGATATGCATACTTAAAAGAAAAATTCCCTCTATATAACTAATGCTGCTTTATTTATTTTGACTTACGCATTGTCGGCGGATTCTTGAAAGAAAGTTGAATTTGTGCCGGGCGCATCCACCATTTATGCATAAATGGTGCATGCGCCTGGCAAAAATTCTACCATTTTCCGCGAAACCGCCGACGACGAGTAGGTCGTAATAAATAAAGCAACATTCCATTATCTGATATATACTCGCCTTAATACAATTTCGCGAGGCAGTTTAAGGTGGTAGAAGACATTTTTAATAAAATCGCTCGCGCGGCCATAAATTAAGGGCGTTTCGGCTTCTCGGGCGAAGGCGGGCGGTTTTACAATATTTCACATCCACCACTACGGATATATGTGTGTGTTTTATCACTTATGCCCTCCCAGCATTAGTTATTTATCGAGGCGACCTCATTTGAATACTTAAGGAATTCATCTATTCAAAATGCACACTGCACTTTAAAAAAAAAAAATAAGAAAGCTAAATAAATAACTAGTTTTAGTATTTCGACATGTATAAGGTCACCACATTTCTTACTGATAAAACAAGGTCAAGCGACAATATTTTTAAAATATTTAATAAAACACACAGCTTTCAGTTTTTATAAAAATAACGAAACATAATTATTTATTATTACCACTTAAAATCGTTGATAGCAGTGGATACGTGAACAAGCCAAATTTTTAGGTTTTTCTAAACTCGAAATTATTACTTGCTTAATCAAGGATTAGAAACACTTGTTGAAAGCTTTAAATTGGCGGCTTTTATTAAAACAACAAATTCTTGCAAATATACCAAATTCTGTAATTATGAAGACATATATTAAAAAAAAAATAAAATGACAAAACCCTAAAATAGTCAAAAGACATTCATTTTTTTATTGTTTTAATTTCTCATCTGGCACTTGGTGAAACATATTAGAATATGTAAAGTTATTTAAATTAAAAACACTTGGTATTTATATATACCAAGTGTTTTTAATTTAAATAACTTTACATAAAAGAAATTCAAACAAGTGACAGTTATAACAGTTATAATGTCAAAATAGTAACAATTCAATCAATCTAAATACGTGATTTACAGTTATAATGTTACAATAGTGAAAATACAGTCGATAGAGAGATTATTAAACAACAATTTGCTAAAACAACAAATCCTTGCAAATTTACCAAATGCTGTAATTATGGAGACATATTTATTTAAAAAAATCCGTGAATAATACTTGAACCTTGGAAGCAGGGCTTTGAACTGTTATTTTTTTGCGTTCTGGTATAATTAATAATATATATATATATATATATATATATATATATCGGTTCGGTTCCAGTTTTCATTCCCAAATAATAACGTTTTTTTTTTCGGTTTTTGGTTCAGCTCCAAATGATTGTTTTCATTTATTAAACGTTTTCGTTTATATTAAAAAAAAGTTGATATGTTCATCATAGCACTTTCTCCGTTATAGATATGATGATTTTAATATTAAGAATATGAAAAAGTGTCTCAAACTAAATTTGGTCTACTTATATTATTACTTTTAAAATATTCACAAAACAAATAATTTTTGCAGTTTTTCGCTATATTTCAGTAAATATTGATCACCACATTGAGTTGTGTATTTTTTAACTTTACTTTAAATCAGTGGCTTATACGCGTGGCGTATGAAGTAAAATTTCGAGTTTAGAATAGCCCCGTGAAAATTTTCTACGCGGGGCTATTCTAAACTCGAAATTTTACTTCATGCTTAGTCTGGGAGTGGAAGGCACTCGTTAGTATAAAATATGTCACAACTTTCAAAATGTGTGCCGCAAGTGTCATAAAAAAACAATAACATGATTTATGACAGGTTGACACGATAGACTAATCATTTTTTTTATAAAAGCGTAGACTAATATCAGTTAATCTAGTGACTTACAGTCATAAACTTACAATAGTAAAAATGCAGTTGATATAGTAATTTAGTAACAAAATAATATCCTAATTAAAAGTCACAATCTTGCAATAATCAAAAACCAGTCGATGGAGTGATGAAAAAATCCGAATAGTTTATAAGACAGTCAACCAAGTGACTTACAGTCATATAATAGCAGTCGATAGAGACATAAAATGACAAAATACTAACATAGTCAAAAGACAGCCAGCCAAGTGATAGTTATAACAGTTTTAATGTCACAATAGTCGCAATTCAATCAATTAAGACATTTTATAACAACATCCTGGCACAGAGAAAAGACAGCGAAATCTTAATACGTGATTTACAATTATAATGTTACAATAGTCAAAATACAGTCGATAGAGAGATTTAATTATAGAATCCTAGCATAGTCAAATGACCGCCAACAAAGTGATTTAATGAAAAAATCCGAATAGTTTACAAGACAGCCAACCAAGTGACTTACAGTCATAATATCACAACAGTCGATAGAGACATAAAATGACAAAATCCTAACATTGTCAAAAGACAGTCAGCCAAGTGACAGTTATAACAGTTATAATGTCACAAAAGTTACAATACAATTAATTAAGACATTTTATGATAAAATCCTGGCATAGTAAAAGAGACAGCGAAATCTTCATACGTAATTTACAGTTATAATGTAACAATAGTTAAAATACAGTCGGAAGAGAGATATAATTATAGAATTCTAGTATAGTCAAATAACCGCCAACAAAGTGATTTATAGTAATAATGTCATAATAGTAAACAAAGCAAAATACAGTCGATAGAGTGATCTAATGAAAAAATGTGAATAGTTTATAACAAAGTAAACCAAGTGACTTACAGTCATAATATCACAACAGTCGATGGATACATAAAATGACAAAATCCTAGCATAGACAAAAGACACTCAGCCAAGCGATAGTTATAACAGTTATAATTTCACAAAAGTCACAATACAATTAATTAAGACATTTTATGACAAAATCCTGGCATAGAAAAAAGAAATAGACAGCGAAATCTTAATACGTGATTTACAGTTATACTTAATGTTACAATAGTCAAAAAACAGTCGATAATAAATCTCTCTATTATAGAATCCCAGCATAGTCAAATGACCGCCAACGAAGTGATTTATAGTAATAATGTCATAATAGTTAAAATTCTTTCGATAAAGATATATGACAAAATCCTATGATTGCCAAAATGGACAACCAAGTGACTTACAGACAACATGTTACTTCCAAACATGGTCCAAACACTTTGAATTTTTTTTACAAGACTTTTGTCGTATGCATTTCATTTTTGCATTTATAGGTTTTGTGTAACAAATTTTTATTTTAGAAATTTTAGTCTGAATCAAAATTTCATACAAGAAAGTGTTTGTGTTAAATTTATAAACACAGATAAGTTTAAATAACTAAACTATTTTAATAATTGAAGCAAAAGTAGCAATTTTTAAAACAATTAAAAAAAAAATTCTCACAATCGCCTGTCAATTTAAAGAATAGGGCCAATAAAAGTGGCGTATTACTTAGAAATTAGCCAATCACATACGAATTACTTGAAAATTTTGACAGCGATTATTTGGCCCTGCAAAATTTTCGAATATTTCCAGGAAAGATAACTAGATGCCTAATTTTCAATAATTTTATTATTTAAGGTAAATAACAAAGAATAGCAAAAATAAGCATTTAGAGCATTTTTATTTATAAGAGATCGAAATTGGAACAGTTGGTGAAAATAAAAGTACAATTATAATAAACATTTCGATGATTTTCTTATTATTTTTGTTCTTGCGATTGTCTAAACAAATATCCCTCGTGTCGGCATATACCGATAAGAAATGCCCAACACCATAACTCTGTTATTTATTGACCGATTTTATTGAACTAAAAATCTACGATGATAAAAAAAACAGTCAACTAAATGATTTATTAGTTATTGATAACGACTGCTTAGCACTGGAAATATACGTCTGACGAACAAGGCCGTAGCCAGGGAAATTATTAAAACGGTAAACTTATTTAGAAGCCCCCCTGTACGAGCAAAAACAATATTTTTACTATTAAACCCCCCCAAAATTTGTATGACCCCCTTCATTTTTTTTTTTCTGGCTATTGCCCGTCTGACGAATACAATTAAAAGTGAAGTAAGTAAGTAATAAAAAGTAAGTAATAAAAAGTTTTTAATTGAAAATAACGTATGGTCATAATACTGATTGTATTGATTGGCAGCCAACTAAGCGACTTTATGTCAAAATTTTATAGCGGTAAACAAACGACCAGTGATTATAGTAAATATGTCATGATAGTCAAATTTACTGTTATTTAATTTTATAGATTGCGTGTTAATCATTGCAATCAATAAGTAAAGACAGTCAATGTCTTTACTTTATTGATTGAAATTATTTATTGATGGTGAATAGTATTCGTTGACTGTCATTTGAAAACATTGACTATTAATCGATTATGTTGACTACAAGTAGAGAATTATAGTCGATTCTGGACCAAGAAGTGATTGCAGAGTAAACATTCGGTTTCGGTTTCCGGTGTATGTTTTCGGTGTCCGTTTCCGGTGTCTATTTTCGGTGTCTGTTTCCGGTGTCTATTTTCGGTGTCTGTTTCCGATTTTGGTTTCCGGTTTCCGTTTCCAATTTTCGTGAAACAGGTAGCAGTTATTTAAAGACAAGTAGCAGTTATTCAGAAACAGGTAGCAGTTATTTTAATACATGCAGCAGTTATTAAATAACTGGTACCTGTTTCTAAATAACTGCTATCTGTTTTTAAATAACTTTAAATAACATTTTGTCATAAAACAGCGACTACCGTGGTCCTTGATTATTTAGTGGTCCCTTCAACTATTCTTGAAAGTATTTTTTTATAAATAGTGGGTGCTAACAATCTGAACTTTTTCTATTACTATTTAATAATAATAATAAATATCTACATTCATTTACAAGGGCTTTTTCTTTTAAGCAGTCATGTCCCGATATATACGCTATACATTTTAAGGCATTCCCTGTTTTTATCAAAAAAGTACAATTTATACTTTTTGCGAGTGTTTTCACTCGTTTATTAAGTATGAAGTAAAATTTCTTTGTTTCGTTTGTTCCAATAATGCATGAATGTTTCACTGTTGTCTTTACCTAAACAACTTCGGACCAGAAGTATTGTACTCTCTTGAAAATAATTTAACATTTATATTTTAAATTTGAAGAGAATAATCGGATCCTTGAACTCTATAATTAAAATAACCTATACAAACATGTTATTATGAAAATATTTTAATGGTGTTATTCTATATTTGCAAATAATCCAATGTGATGAATTACTTCTAAATTGACCTGCAGATCTCGCCACTGCACCAGAAAAGTATCAGATTTACACTAGGATTATTATGAAATCTTTGGATGTTTTTTGAATTGTTTAAACAATATATTTAATGTGATAAGAGTAACAAAACATTACTATTGAAAGCGTCTTTTTGCAAGTGTAACTCAAAAAGTATTACTAGTTAAAAACCTATTTATTCGTAATTTACCAAGCGGTAAAAATATGGATAACATAAAAATTCTCGAATTATCAGAATGAATTATCACCGCTTCCGCATTAATATTTTATAAGAATCTCCCGGCGCAAAGTAATTCCGGCCCCCCCTTCTATTTTTTCCCACTTTGAACCCCCCCGTTTCCCCTCGCGTTCCCTTAATTACGGCCGTGAGACGTGCGCGCCCCGAAAACTCGGGGCGCGAGTTAAGAGGAAAAATCTTAATTTATACTTCGGGGTATCGGTGATAAATCGGTATAAAATACGTTTCGTCGGCCCGAATGAAATTAATGAAGCCATAATTTACAGATTATTTCAATGCCGATATATCATGATCAATAAGTGATATTTCTTAATTATAAACCGATATCGTTTCACCTCCCCTCTAACGAAAACGAAAATGCAAATGAACGGATGCTGAAATAAACCAGAATTCACAAGGGATGTATTGGGGATAGATATTTTTGTATGAAATAGAACACAAGGGAAATATTACAAGTAAGAAGACTGTCTTAAAGGAGTATTTTTCAATTTTCAAATAGAGGAATGTCCACATAAAACTTGAAATATTTAAAATTTGTAAAATATTTGTTAAAAAATTATGTTTGCTTTATAAGGTCCATGATATCCTATATCAACGTAAACTGATATTATTTTGAATGAAACAAAAATTGAAAGGGCTTTTTTAAACAGGCAGAGGATCGCTTAATTTAAATTATTATTAAATCAAGTGATATTTAAGTAACAGTTTCTGCACTTTATTAAACTTTTTCCTTAGCCATGTAAAAAAAAGGTACAAAAGGTGTACTTTGTTGTTACGATTCTTTTATATATTTCCTGGATTTGCTGTCGATGACGCGATTTAGTCAACTTAGGTCCAAACACAGAGATTGAAAGTTTAAAGTTTTATTTGATATTTAATTTGATACTTAATAAAACAATTTACAGTTTGAAACAGACTAAGATTTAGACATTTAAGATTAAGAGTTTAGATTTAGAATTTGCAATTGAATTATTGACTGTTTTGCTCAACTGCCGAAGTAGAAGAGTTCTCCTGAATACCAGAACAACTCCATTTATTTAGTGATAAGATAAGATACTGATTATATGCACTCATAACATGGATTAACAAAACGACATTATAATTACTAAGAAAAGATTTGAAATGTGAAAAATATTTGAATTTCGGATTATTTGCTATTTCCAATATTATCTGTACAACGAGATAATTACACTATAACGATAAATATATACCGAGTGATTCATAAACACATTAAATATTTTAGTGAGTGAAAGGTATATTACCGCCATAACAAGATGGTACATTACTTTACGTCTGACAAACATAATGAGTATTTAGATTAACATTAGAATAAACAATTATAGTTTTAATCATGTAAATGTTGATGTATTACAAGAGTAACAAAATATGATAAAATCTATTTGTAAATATATTGCTTTTACTCTCTTTTACTTGGTTATGTATTTTAATTCAATAATACGAGCCATTTTATTGAAAAGACTAGATTCTGGTATGGATGGGTCTAGTATTCACCCATTTATTACAAAAGTAGGACTAAATAATTATATAACAATGGTAGGTACAAATAACGCAGTTTTTTTTACGAAATCGATTATTTATTTTTTGATGGAGCCTAATTATCACATTACATCAAAAATTCATGCCGGGATACACCCGGATAATTAATTCCACATTAGAAAATGCAACAATCTAGTAATTAACTCACAGAAATAAAAGCTCATCATCAATCATCATTTTGTGTTTGACATTCATATAGTAAACAAGGAAATTATTTCAGAGGATATTTCTCAATCAAGAAATGTCCTAAAACTTGGAAGAAAAATGTCTATAAATTAAATATTAGTGATAGGTAAGTTAAAATATAATATTTATTAACGTGAGTCACTTTTAAAGTTCAATTTAAATCAGTATTCTATACGCGTGAAGTAAAATTTCGAGTTTAGAAAAGCCTAAAAATTTGGTTTGGTCGCTCCGCGAAGCGGAGCGACCAAATTATAAGTATACAAATGATATTCTTAAAATTTAGTTTTCAGCGTTATTTTAAACATGTTTTAATGTTTAAAACAAAACCGTTAAAGCACAACACATCATTTTAAACATGTTCAACTGTTTTAAAACAAAGTTTTTTAGCATAACAACTCTGGATCTGAGACTTTCTTGCTACTGCCTTAAGCTCAGTTTAAATTACATTTACAGTAATGCAATTTAAACCAAACTTAAGGTAAGCTATTGAACAACTAACGCTTACTAAGTTTAACCTATGGTTTGTCTCAAAAATTGGAGGCACCCAACAAAAATCAGGTGATCAAATTACGCGACTTTATTGGCTGCCTTTCAGATTCATCTATTCCTGGTGTACATCAGTTGGGCAATTGAAGACATAATATTTACAAAGGTATCCCTATACGACAACGTAATAAATATAGGAGACTTCAATATATACTCTGCTAAAAATAAGCATTTATCACATTTCCTCTCCCGCCCCAATTTTGTCCAAGTTAAAAATGAGCCCACCTTTATTATGACCCAACACCAAGCTAGCATGCCCAACATTCTATTATGTACCAATAATTTGAAACCCCTTATCCACTCAGTCCAACTAATTCCAGATCTATGTCCAGACCATCTTTCCACTTCCTTCAAACTCAAAATCTAACACAATCCCACTCAAATATTACCCGAAACTATAGCAGATTTAAAAAATGCAAACATTCTATAAATTAAAAATGACATTTTACAATTTACAACCAGAAATTAAATCCTGTACCACTTCGCAGTTCAACAGGCTACTCGTAAAATCTATAGATGAACATACCCCCAAAATCCCCAAACAACACTACAAATATTCTGTACCTAAATTTATCCTTAGACTAATAAAATACAAAATACAACTATACAAAGACTTTACAGTTAGAGGACGAACAAATGAAATTGACATTCAACAGACTAAGTAAGGACATAAAAAAACTCATAATAGAATAACAAACACACAAATAGCCTGAAGCATGCAATAATATCAATGACCTCCAAGGAAAACATTTTTGGACTGAAATAAAAAAACTCAGTAAATATAAATCTTACAAGACTCTCTCAGAAATTATCGACCTAGTAACAAATGACAAACGAACAACAGACAAAGATATAGCCGAAAGATCCTCTTTCCATAACCTTACAAAACTTTGACACCCTCAAAATTCCCTCCACAACCCATCCAATGTAAGAAAAAACACAATAGAATAGAGATTTCTCGCAAAACGATTCGCATGTAACAAGTCGAATTATGACCACCTTAAAAAATATGCGTCTCTAGAAACCACGACATCATCCCAAATTACAAAAACCCACCCAAAACCCTATATGAATACATCTCCTCCTTTTATCCTATTTTCCCACCTAGAAATCAACCAAAAAAACAAAAAACAACACACATACACATAGCACAGGACAAAAAGACCTATGGTTGATAGCCCTTGTAAGAGAGGGAAGTAAAAAATAATTTGTAAATATATTTATATATTATAAATTTTATTTTATTATAATGTATTTCTTTCTTTTCAATAAAGATAATATAGTACTGGCTGCCGAAAACGCAAATTCAAACTTAAACAAAACGATCTAAGTACGCGAAATTGCAGCTGTAAAAATCATAACTGACGTTTCTTTGTCAATTGGTGGTTTGCGTCTATTTACACATTTTGCGTTTGAGCAGTATTACCAATGTATTAAAAGTAAGTATTACTGTATTACCACTCATCAAATTATTCGCTTTTATTTCGGCTGTGTAAACTAGAAAGTTTGTTGTAGTCGTCCTACTTTTGAGACAAAATATAGTTCAGTTTAAAGTTCAATAGTAGCATAGATTAATTTTAACTTAGCTTAGTTTAAATAATTTATTATTGTTATCTGAATATTCCTCTTTCTATTTTTAGAAATTTACAAGTAAGATCATTTAATGAAGAAGAAGATGATACAGTCGATTATTCTTCTAAACTTCATATCCTTAACGTACCCAGATGTAATCAACAAAAAATCAGCATATATGAACCTAATACTTCCAGAAGATTCATACAAAATCAACGAAATGCTTCTTCCAAAAACCTCTTTATATGATCAAGAAATTATAAGAGTCGTCGATAAAATCACCGACTCATTCGAAGAAAATAAAATCTCGTTCCTTCACACGACACGCATCAATATAAGCAATGAAATCTTACAAATAATCAACCACAAAAGCGTCGAAGTTTGGAACATCAAAGAAAACCTTACAGCTATGTCTTTATCAGGAGAAAGCACCTTCAATTTAATCATTACAAAAGATCTGGAATACATCAACGAATACTTCTTGCATATTTACAAAGGTTTAAACTACAAATATAACACGATGTATTTCATTATTTACTTAGGTGAGGATGGTTTAGATTCGCTCTTCAATACAACCTGGTATGTGTATCAGATGAAAATCGTCGTTTTGGATAAGGATTTGAATATGTTTCGAGCCGTAAATTTCAGAGATTATTGCGTTGGCGCAATGTGGCGTTTTCTCTTCAGCAGTGCTGAGATGAATATAACGGCAATTACAAGTTTTTATAGAGGGAGTCCTAAAAATATGACTGGGTGTAGTTTTAGGTTAGCCCCGATTCTAGCAAAGCCTTATGCGATAAATTTTAACAGCATAGACAGCCCGGGAATTGAAGTTGCCATTATTAAACTATTTTTTGACCACAAAAATATACACTATACGGTTGCTCTGCATACAGCGCGGTTTTCCAGAAGATTTCCGAATGGAACTTACAGTAATCAGTTATTGGAGTTGTTTCACAGAAGGGTGGATTTGGTTTTTGGTATGGTGATGATGGACGATAAATATTATCTAGATTTCAGCCCTTCTTTCCCTGTGATCGAATGTGATTTAGCTTACTTCGTACCAAAAGCAGGGGTTGTTTATTCCTGGAAGAACAACTTCATGATGTACAAAGGTGAAGTTTGGTTTGTAACAGGTGGTATGATTGTAGGTGTAACACTTCTGGGTTATTTGATGAAAACCATGTTTTCCTCAAATGATTTCGATTATTGCTTAATCTACTTCTGCTCAATTATAATCAGCAAGCCTGCTAAAAAACCAACACGTAACTCGTTCAGAATTTTATTCATGTTCTGGGTTATTTTCTCATACCTCTTTATCTCCTTATACGAGTGTAAACTAATGTCTTCGTTAACACACGCTTCTTACAACAATCAGATCAGAACAACGGAAGATGTTGTAAAATCAGGAAGGGAAGTGCGTGGTTTACCCTCTTTTGAAGCAGCTTTAAACAAACAAATCAAATTCATATACGGATACCCCACTGATTTAATCGGCAACATCACGAAGAATAACATAATCGTCGTTCATGATACAAGATCTTTTGATTATTTTATGACTCGTCAGCAAAGAGCGCAGATTTTTAAAACAAAACCAATCATGAAGTATTACACGTATTTTATTTTAACGAAGGGCTCGCCGATCGAGGTTCAACTGAGTAAATATGTGAGTCTGTTGAGGGAAACTGGGATTCTTACGATGATGCTGAAAAGGTATTCAGTTGAGTATGAGAGCGAATCGATCGTATCGATTCACAGAATGCCGTTCGAGCAGATTTCATCGGTTTTCCACATGTATTTATTTGGGATTGGTTTGGCTGCAATTTGCTTAATTTTAGAATGTCGAAGGAGAATTTTTTGTTATGCATACAAGATTTATGTTGAAATAAAATACGGAATTTGTAGAGCAAAAATTGTAAGGGCGTTAATACTAAAATTAGAATCTTGTTGAATTGTAATTTACATGTTTACTACCTGGCTTTCGAAGTAAACATTGATAGCAGCTGTTTTTATTTATTAAATTAAATTATTAGTAGACAACCTACAAAAAGATAATTTTTCTTTAGCCTAAAATATCCTACACATGTTTCAGTGTTTAAATTTAATAAATTTGTTCATGATCAGATTTTTTCAAAGCAGTTATAAAAGTTTATCAAAAAAATAGTCTCGCATATCGACTCAATATTTCTCTTATAATTATTATTGTATCTAGGAAAATATGAAGAGATTATTTCTCAAACTTGTCAATTGTTATATCCCCACAGCGAAGCCAAGGGATTTCATATTTCCCGTGTTGTAATCAATAGCTTTTTTCCTGATTATAGCAATATCTTTCTGAAAACAGGAAAATTTTGAAATAATTTTTTGAATTTATTAAGGGTCATGTTTGTAATTATCATAGTTGACTGGTCTGACTTTCATCATTTCATAATTTGAAACGTCGTACGTGCTAACGCAAAGAGCGAAAGCCCGTGAATGTTTGGTTCCAGCCAAATCTAAATCTGCATATGAAAAAATGTATGCTGATTTTCACGAAAGGTGCCAACAATCCATGAACGGCGCCGACGCAAATATTTTACTGGCGTTTTTTTTGAAGGTTTGGTATGCTGTTATAATTTTTGTCATTTCCCTGTATATTAGATATGGGTCGTTCGTAAATGATTCGTTCAAAAGGAACGATTCTGTACAGTGATTTGAATGAACTGATTCCGTATTTCAAGAAGAATTGATTCGTTAATGATTCATTCACCCGAGACGACCGACCGAACGATTTTCCCGAGCGGAATCGTATTCCCGATTCAGATTTATACATGCGATCTGAATCTGCCCGAATCGGATGACTAATTCGTTCGTTCGAATCCGCGCACAACTTCAACTCCATGTGAACTTCAACTCCATGTGATCTGAATCCGCCCGAAACTATTCTTCACGACTTGCGAAAACAAATCCGCTGCGTCAGCCTTTATTGGTATTTTGTACGATTTTGTACGATATTTGCAAGATGAATTCAAGGCACCGAAGTGTTATTTAAAACAGTTTTACCAAATTTTCGACTGAAAAGGCAAAATTATTTGATAATTTAAAAATAAATATAATAAAACAGTTTGAATTATAGTTAAATTTGTATATATTTACTCTATTTTTTATAGATACATATCTTTTGAATAAACCTATCATCTTTGCTTAAATATACAAGTCGTACAAGTCAATTCCGTTAAAACGGTACTGATATCATTAGGTCAGTCGAACGTCGAACGAACATATAGGATTATTATTATCATTATTATTAGTAATATTATTCAATTTTGCACGTAGTTAATTGACGGAAAGCAAATGGTCACGGTTTATGAAACAAGTGTCCATAGTTACTATAGAGGGAGATTGAGGCGAGAACGAACTATATTATTATTATCATTATTGTTATTATTATTATTATAAGTGATTCGTTTACGAACGAATTATAAAGAACGAATCACTTTTATTAAACTATTTGGTTGATTCGAATCACCTGAAAGATTCGAACTTCCCATATCTACTGTATATATATTTCAGCAATATTACAACATTTTATTCTGAATTGGTTACATTTTAAGTGATTAAAATCAGTGTGCAGATAAATTACTTAGAGCTTTTTTAGTAATATAAACTAAAATCTCGGAAAAATATATTATAAAATGTTTTTCTATTCCTTATATCATATATTCATTTAAATACCGTGTATATTTGAAATTAGTAAATCGATTTAGGAAATATAGAATAAATTTAAAATAAAAAAAAAACGATGAAAAAAGCTGAAATTACCGTATTGATTACGAATAAATACGAGCTGTATAAAACAGGATACAAAGTTAAAATGGAAATAAATGTACCGAGCATAGGAATTGAATGAATGGTCACGTCATGAACGAATTATTGCTGTAATTTGTAAACGGTGATGTACACCACACAGCGAACTATGCTTATACAATTACAAAAATATTTACAAAAAAAATTATAAATTATTTTTATGGTGCTTTTACATTGTAAACTTGCTGCAACTTTTTGTTGTGCAATTTTTAAACAGCAATTTACAAATATCAGAAGTCACTTATAATTTATTTATGTGAACAATGTTTGTGCAAGTGTAATTATTGTATTGTCAATAAAAATTAAAAATAAACATGAGTAAATTTTAATTTATTACACACAACTTTTATATATATTCATCAAATCAAATTAACTCATTAATACCTGAACAATTATAAAGTCTACTGTAAAAGTTGATTTCAGGTAAAATTTTACACTTTTCTTATGATTTTTATGAATGACCTATTATATTACTGGGAATTTTTCTTTTAAATATACATAATATATACGCTGTAAATTTTCAGACATTCGTCGATTTTATACAAGGGATGAATTTGTTTCGAATGAGTGTTTCCACTATCAGACTAAGCACGAAGTAAAATTTCGAGTTTAGAAAAGCCTAAACATTTGGTTTGGTCGCTCCGCGAAGCGAAGCGGGTAAACCAAATTTTCAGGTTTTTCTAAACTCGAGTTATAACTTTATATGCCACGCGCAGGAAACACTTTAAAATATTTTTCTAAAATAAATAATAATCAAAATATTTGAACAACAATATTTCCTTTTTTCTTCACACATTTTTTAGTCAGGCCAAATAATACAACGTATCTGTTAAAGTGTGAAGCAACACCGTACTTAATATCTGTATTTATTAAACTCTTTCTTTTGATGTATACTTATACTTCCTAACGATTGCAAAAACAGTTCTTAACTATAGTGATGAAAACAATTAAGAGAGCGTTTGTCCTCGCCAACTCTAATATTGAAACTCTACAATCCCCCCTCGAAAGGATCTCTGGTGCATCATGATGATCGTTCCGCCGGTCTGCCATCTTCTTCAATGGGGTCACTGCAGCATTAGGGCACGGTGGTCTTTGTGTAAATGGTTTCGTCAATAAATCCTCTGGATTCTGGTTTGTAGGAACACACTTCAACTGTATGATTCCATCCGTGACGTTCTGGCGGATGGAGTGGTGTTTTATAGTGATGTGCTTAATGCTGGACTTGTCAATTTGGTTGGTTGCGTGTGCGATGGCCGCCTAGCTGTCGCACCAGATTAGTGTCGATTCTCCAACCAAGTCTCCCAGATCCAATAGTCTGAGAAGCTTCTTCATCCAGCTTCCATGGTGCTTAGCGCGACTGACGTCTGCTTCGCACTCTTCTAGTAAACTAGGGCGCCTGATAACATAATTAGGTACCCGCTGGTGCTCTTCCTGTTGCTGGAACACGTGTCCCTGTCTTCATCGGTGTACGCGTATATGAACTGGCCTGTGGGATGATAAATGATCCTGTACTGTTGCGTTTCCTTAACGTACCTCAAAATCTGCTTGGAGCAAAACTGGGCTAGTTTGGTGATGGCGAACGCGATGTTCGGTCGAGTCCTCTGGGAAAGGTAGAGAAATCCGCCGATTAGTTCCCGGTTAGAAACATCCGGAGTATTTTTAGTGTTGTCCTCCTCGAGGAAGTTCGGTTTGACTTTCATCGGTGTTGAGGCTCCTTTCGCGTTATTTAGTCCGAATCGGTTGATCAGCTGGTCGATGTAGTCCTTTTGAGAAAGTGTGGAGCTTCCGTTCTTATTTATCTCAAACTTGACGCCCAGCATGTAAGAAATCTTTCCAATATGTTTAACCTCAAAACAACTACCAAGTAGGAACTGGCATGTAGCTATGTTTTTCGTTATGGCCAGCATATCGACGACGTATACAGTCAGTATAGCTCTGCCATGTTCTCCTGTGAACTCGTAAACACAAGGATCGATTAGGTTTCGTATAAGCCCCATTTTTATCAACGAGCTGTTTAGGTGGTCATTCCAGCATCTGCCACTCCGCTTGAGCCCGTAGATAGACTAATTCAGCTTACACACGAACGCTTTCTTCCCAGCCTTTACAAATCCCTCTGGTAGTTCCATGTACACGACCTCTTTCATGTCGCTGTGAAGGTAAGCGTTCCTTTTGACGTCGTTTTGATCTATGATCCAGTTTTTTTCCACACTAACAGCCACCAGTAAACGAATGATTTAAAAACTGAAAACAGGAGCATACATCTCATTGTAATCAATACCTTTTCGTTGTGTGAATCCCTTGGCCACGAGACGCGCTTTGAAACGATGAGTGTCACCCGTTTTCTTCTTGAAGACCCATTTGCATTTTATAGGTGTCACTCTAGTCGGTCGCAGAACAAGCTTCCAGGAATTGTGTTCCCTCAACGAGTTAATCTTCTCAGCCATCGCCTCCAACCATTGTGATAACATCGTGGAGTTTACAGCGTCCTGGCAGCACGAGGGATCCTTTATCGGTGCCTGTCACGACGTTCGATCGAGGTGGATTCGGCGTGTCCCGAGTCCTCTGGCGAAATGTCACCTCGTGTTTCTCGGAACTATTCGCGCGCGATGGTCCAGTGCCCTTCCTCCGTCTTCCACGCTTTCTCACTATTGCTTCAGGGTCTGCAGGTGTGTTATCGACGTCATCCGCTCGATCTTCTGCATCCTTCGCAAAATTCCTAATGGGAATCCAAGTCCTTACCGACTTTCTATTTAGTTCGGACGATGGAGGCTTCTGGGGCCCTGTTCAGCTGACGTTTCGATGAACACGCAGTCACGCGAGTCGTCTACTCGCCGCGTTCTAGGTATCCACATGCGGTATCCCCGGCCGTGCAGTTCCTAGCCGACTATCAACCCTTTCTCGGCTCTTGCTGACAGCTTGGACTCCGTGTTTGCTTCAGAATGTGTATAAACACGTCGCAGCCGACTTCTCGCATGTGTCGAACGCTCGGCTTCTTTCCGGTCTATAGCTCGTACGGAGTCCGCTTCTTGTCATGAGAATTTGTAGCGCGGTTTCTCAAGTACGCCGCCGTGCACGTCAGCTCAGCCCAAGAGCTCTTCGGTAATTTGGTTTCGCAAATTTGTGGTCGTACTAAATCAAGTAGCGTGCGGTTCAGGCATTCCACCACGTCGTTTTGTTACGGAGTGTATACCATCGTAGTTTTGTGACGGATACCTTCGCTTTCGCAGAATTCTGTTCAGTTTTTGTTACAGAACGAAAGTCCGTTGTCAGTTCTGATACGTTTTAGCTGTTTACCGGTTTGCTTTTTAACTTCGACCTTCCACTTTTTAAACTCACCTAATGCATCCCTTTTCTTCTCCAGGAAACGCACGAAGATGTACCGGCTGGCGTCATCTATGATGGTAAGCAGGTACCATTTGCTCCCCAGCTTGGTACATCGACTGGTCCCATCAGGTCGGAATATACAAGTTCGAGTACTTGTGATTGCCGCTGTTGGGGTTCTTTGGAAAAGGCTATCGCATCGATTAACCTGTCAAACAGCTGGTGCATGTGGATAGGGAGCCCGGCTCAACCTTTAATCCTACAATGGAATCCGCTTTTGCCATCTCGAGTATTTTCTCCTTGCTGATCTGCATCATCCGACGTTGCCACCGGTCGATTGACTCATGTTTGTCTCCTCTGAGTGACAGCGTGATCAGCTTGTCGTCGGTGCTCGGCTTCGCGTTGATGATGTAGAGCTCGCCCTACTTTTCTGCACGAATCACGAACCGTCCATCTGCATCTTCGATGTAGCCTTCTTTGTGGTCGAAGATCACCCTCATCCAATTTTTCTCGAGTGCCCGTACTGAGATGATACTATGGCCGATGTTTGGAGCCAACACCGTGTCTTCCGCTGTGAACTCCTAAAAATCAGAATGGCTATTAACGAGTTTTGCCCTCACGGAACCCTTACCGGTAAAGGGTGTCGCGCTACCATCTGCCATGGTGATGACATCGGTAGATATCCGTTTGTCGATGTCCAAGAAATAATCTTCAAACGGCGTCATGTGATGAGTGGCCCCGGAATCGATGATCCAACTGTCGCTGTAATCTTCACATTCCCGCAGTAGGCGCTCATCGTCACCACCCGAGACTTGTCGCCGGATTTGTGCGTTTTCTACTTCTCAGGACAAAATTGAGCGATGTGACCGCTTCTCTGACAGTTGAAACAGACGAGACTCCTCTTTTGCGTAGGTTTCTTTTTTTCCTTGTCATCCTTCCTGTTTTGTGGCGCGCCATCCGATTACTTTCCGGACCTATGGACCTTCCGATTTCGTTGCTGCTTTATATTTGCCACAAGTGCCTTCTGCCGGACTTCGTGGCCCTCGGTACGTCAAGCGTCTTCTGCAAGCAAGCGCCGCTTGAGACTACGGTGCCCCATTCGTCCGATAATCCGCAGAGAACCGTCATGGCCAAATCTCCATCCTCTATTGCGTCGCCGATGTTGGTTAGACCTACAACGGTTTAATTGTTAATTTGGCCCAATTTTCGCCTCAGTTAAACTGTTTGGAACTTGCTGTCTGTCAGAGCATACAACCTCTGAAGTTCCTTTCACACCAGATTCGCAGTCGTCAGCTGACGGATGTTCATCAGCTGTTCGTCGCAGATCGCAAGTATAACTTTCGCGAGAGCTTTACCTTGACGTGTGATGTAGTCCTTTTTGTCCTTTGCGGAGGCATTTTCAGCCGGATCGGCTTCTACGGGACTGATGATTGACCAGAGATTGCATTCCGTCAGCAGCATCCTCATTTGGTACGACCACGTTGCATAATTTGCGCTGTTCAGTTTCTCGATTGAGTGCTTCGCTTCCCCCAGTATTTTTTGTTGGGAAAAATGGCAACCTAACCTCCACACGCTACGCGGCCGGTGGTGGGACGCGTTGAACTTTTTACTATTAAATTGTATTCACGTGCCCGAGATACTGGTTCAGTTGAGTGAAATAAATACGTGGGCTATTTGGTAGAACAGCAACGCGATTTATTTACACTTTTTTACATAAATTTTACAAGTTTGTGTGGGTCGAACGAATTCTTGTTTTAGAATGTATTTGATTTTTTTGGACTGAGTGCTACGATGTAAGAATGCAAATTTTGCGACCGCCCTGAAATTGGGGGTAACTGGTGTTTAATTGATAGGTTCGAAATATACCACCAATCTCTGGAATGTGAACTCGTGCACAAATTTCTCTTACTTCCAGGAAACTTGCCTCAGCAACGGTCACTTCCTTTTGTTATGAAAAGGGTCCGTAGCACTCAGTCCGTTACGAATTCAAAAAAGGGCGAAAATAATTGATGTTAATTAAGCTATTTACAGAAATAAATCTAGACGAAAAGAAACATATTTACAAAGACGAGCAATTTTCAAAAGAAAAACAAATATATACAAAAATATGTCCTTGAAATTAGACACACTAACAGCCGGTGACTGCCTTTTGGCTTTTACGGAGTGCGCGATACACATTAATTCGTTTCTGGGCCCATAACAATTGGTGAAGTGTGAAGCAACACCGTACTTATTATCTGTATTTATTAAACTTTTTCTTTTGATGTATATACTTTTTAACGATTGCAAAAACAGTTCGTAACTATAGTGATGAACAAAATGAAGAGAGCACTTTGCCTCGTCAGTATCAAGTTAATTTATTTAGTAATTTAGGTAACAAAAAATAATAATGTTGTGTTATTGCACCAATGGTGCTTAATGGGTTAAAATGCCTACTGTTAAATGTAATAAATCAAATTATTTACAGGCCATCTATAGACGCCTTTCGAGATTTATCTCTTATCAATATAGCTCTGCCTTTTACGTTTAACTTGCCTTTTTCAGGTCAAAATTGTTAAAAGTCAAAGGCCAGTTTAGCTGGTGAAAGATAAATTTCGAAACGCGTCTATAGATGGTTACTGTGCATAACAGCAAACATTCATTGTATAATCCAACAGTCACCTCAACGGCTATTAGAATACAGCTTATTACCCAGAAAGTAGTTGTTTTAAAGAGTGTTTGAATTCGTCTTTGTAAGACAAACGCGTTGCAGATTGAGAAAGGTATCGAATTTTTAATATATTTACAAATTGTGAAACTAGAAATTACGAGCCTCAGGCCTACCGATAAACTTTCCATCCTCCAGCATGACCTATCCGCCCTTGCCCCAAAAGGTGTTCCTCAGGGGTCAAACGTTGGTCCCTTCTTTTTTTAGTGTATTAAATCTGTTGATGATTGCAAATTATTATAACGTCCAAATTGTTTTTAAATTAATATTACATAATTGGAACGAAACCAATATTCAAAATTGTGAATATCTTTAGTTTTAATGCAAGATTATCCGTATTTGTTCCATAATTGATTTTAGTCTAGTGTAATAATTTATTCCATTACAAACTTATTATTTTAAGTGTTGCTTCATATAACTTTCCTCTCTATAGCTAGTTAAGACCCAACAAATACACTTCATTACAGCATCCACAGAAGGCTGTTAATTGGACTCGTGCTGGACCCCAACTTACACACACATACACACTTCTTTGATAAGCACAGCCCAAGATATGACCGCCATACTGATGAGACCCGGGCCTAATTTCCATATATTTGATCAAAGGGAAGTCCCTCGTTAAATACACACTTATTTTTCCTCTTGGAGTTTTCCCCTTGTTTTTTCTACACTGATTTACATGTCACCCTTGCATCTTAAATCAATTCTTATTCATTGTTCAAGTTGGAAATCTCATTTATTTCAAGGAATATTTCTGCTGAAATTTTATACTCCCGGGTCTCTCTCTCTTTCTGTCGTCGGGAATTAAAAATTTATTATCTTAACGCGGACTCAGGGACGAGTAAACTTTTTAAATTTATTTTCTCCTTATCTTTGAATTTATTATGTATACATTCCGGGGGAAAATAAAACAAGCGCAAGTGGTGTGTTATCTGCAATGAACTGGATTAATTTAGTTCCACGTGTGTTATTATACTTGATTGTACACAGAGAGACAAAACATTAATAAAATAGTTTTCAGCTTGATTCTTTGGAGAATTTAGGTCGCTCATGGAATTACACAAGGATATTTTCAGTTCCACCACAGGAATGTAATTATTGTTCCTCTTGTTTATTAAAATTGTGACATCCTCATATAAAATTCTTGTTAATTTGTAATAAATATTATAGTTACTAACCCTTTCAGAACTGGCATTTTTCTGGTGTTAAAATAATATTTTGTAGACTGCATGTTGTTTATTACGATCTTAGATATACAGAGAGTTTTTTTTTAAGTATACATATCTCAATATACTGCATACGCTGTACATGTTCATATATTCGTTGTTACTACAAATATTTACAACGGAACTTAAAAACGAGTGTTTTCCACTCCCAGATTAAGCATGAAGTAAAATTTCGAGTTTAGAAACGCCTGAAAATTTGGTTTAGTCGCATAGCGCGAAGCGCCACGCGCATGAAACAGTGATTTAACGTCATTTAATCCTCACAATTAATTCGAATTATTTTTGACAATTCGAATCGTTTTATGAATAATTAAATCTTTTTGTAAGAATTCGAATCCTTTTCTAAGTATTCGAGTCCTTTTATAAATATTTAAATCGTTTTATAAATATTTGAATCCTTTTATAAATATTCGAATCCTTTTATAAGGATTCGAATCAACCGCACTTAGGTTCGAATACGAATCCTCTTAAAATAATGCAACGAATCCGGATCACGAATTCCAGTTTAACTAAGGTATTCGAATGCTTCTTTTGAATCCTTTAAAATTATTCGAATCCAGGATTCGAATTCTGAGTGATTCAAATCCTACCCAGCTCTGATAAATAACATATAAAAACCATTTGCAGTTTTATTTTGTCTATAAAATACCACAATAACCAAAATAATTGATATATGAATATATTTTAAAATTTATTGAATTTCAGGGTAAAATTTTATTTAAAAAATCACCTCACCTATTGTTAAAACTAGTTAGATTTATTAAGACTAAACATTTTTATATTACAGTACAGAAAAGTTAAATATCTCGGCTAAAGATGAAGTAATGATTAAAATAATTATTGGATTTTCAAGTGGAATAAAGTTTCAAGAATCATACAAAATAATACAGTATTAAATATACTTCAAAATCTAAAATTAAATTTATTAAGAGATAATTTATTAAGAGATAATTTTATTAAAAGATAATTTTAAGGATACACAATGCAATGCTGGAAGTTCTTGTGTTGATTTATTTGCTGACTATTTCTGCACTGTTTACAATGAGGATATAATTGATGCTCCATTATTCAATTATGATCATAAAATATCTTGCTCGAGGTTTAGTCTAAAAACTTCCGATATATTTAATTCAATCAATGAGTTAAGTGACTCACTTAGCTCTGGGCCGGATGGTTTACCCCCTTATTTTGTAAAACAATGTATTTATTCACTGACTACCCCGATTGAAACATTATTCAATAAATCTATTAATACCGGGGTGTTTCCTACTTTTTGGAAACATTCTTACATCAATCCTATTTTCAAAGAGGGCTCGAGGGAAGTCATACAAAATTATAGGGGAGTTTCTATCCATTTGGTGCTGCAGGAATATTATTTGTGACGAACAACATGGATTTTTAAAGGGCAGGTCTACAACGTCTAATTTGCTTTCCTACCAGATGTATCTGATGAGTGCTTTGGAAAGGGGTCGTCAGGTTGATTCTGTTTACACTGATTTTTCCAAAGCCTTCGATCGTGTTAGTCACTCTGTTCTCTTAAATAAACTTGAAGGCTTGGGATTTAGTGATTTTGTGACAAAATGGTTCGCAAGCTATTTACGGGAACGTAAACAGTTTGTTAAGATTGATAACTTCGTCTCCAGAGCAATCAACGTTACATCTGGGGTCCCCCAGGGCTCACACTGTGGGCCAATTCTGTTCTTGATCTTTATAAATGACATTGGGAGTTAAATTAAAAATAGTCAATTTCTGATGTTTGCTGATGATGTTAAAATATTTAAAGTAATTGAGAGAAGTTTGGATCATGCGCTTTTACAATCTGATTTATATAACTTGGCTAATTGGTGCGCATGCAATCATCTTCATCTCAATTTGAAAAAATGTATGTCAATTTCTTTTTGTCGCCATAGCAATAATAGCAAGTTTGAGTATTCAATTAATGATAATAAATTGCCCCTGGTCGAGACAGTGCGTGATTTGGGTATTATATTTGATTCTCGCTTAAATTTTGTTACCCATTTGAATAAGATCTCTAGTAAAGCTCTTTCTATGCTCGGTTTCATTAATAGATTTTCGAAACACTTTGGCGTGGATACGTTCAAAACCCTTTACGTCAGTTTGGTAAGGCCACATTTGGAATATTGTTCTGCAATTTGGTCTCCTTACCACAACTGTAACATTGAAATCATTGAAAAAGTTCAGAATAGGTTCTTACTACTAGTATCTTTTAAAATGGGGATCGCACGCATTGACTATAGTCGGTCACACATATTGAATTGTCTTAATTTAAAATCTTTAGAATATAGAAGAATATCATTTGACTTATGCTATGGGTTCAAACTGATTAATGGACATGTCAATTGCAGTTTTTTATTATCATTGTTGAACTTTAATTTTTTTTAACAACTCCAGTTCGTTGTAGGCTCTTATTTCGTTTAAACTTCCATCGAACATTGTATGGTTCCCATAATCCTGTGGCACGTATAATGCGGTATTGTAATGTCCTTATGTTGTATCCCAACTTTTACATTTTTAGTAATTCTTACAGTGTATTCAAACGCCATTTACAGTTTATTAATCTGGATATTGTTAATTAGTGTATTTTTGTTTGTTGTAATATATTTCTCACTCTATTTATATGTTTTTTAAAGTAATATTATGTTTATCTTATATCCCTATTTTTAATTGTGTATTGATGTATAAAGGAGATTTCCGTTCATAAATAAAATAGAATAAAAACTATTTTTAATATAACACTGCAAATTAAAATATCTTATCTTAACTGAAATTGTAGTTGAGTCTTTACAGTAAAAAAATTATTATAAAAACCATTGGGTTCTAAAGTATGTTACATAAATGACTTCAAATTCTCAAATATTTTCAAGAAGTCACCGTTTTTGGTAATCCATTTTTCTGTATTAAATAATTTCTGTAAAATATAAAAGTTATGAAACTTTTGAATAAGCATTTAGACGAAAATTAAATTAGATAGCTTGTGACTTAATGAATTCAATCTAAAAATTGTTGGAATTTACTAAGAAATAACAATTTGTGATAATCCAATTCATAACAGCAAAATAGTTTGTTTAAAATTAAATTTTGATATCTCAAGTTTATGTAAAAGTTTTAAAATAAAATGTTGAGTTCAAATATATTTTTAGTACGAAATGTATTTATTAAACATTTTTTATTGTTTCACTCAGAAACCGCCTTTACCACTGTAAAGATGCAATTAAAAAATGTCTTTGCCAAGTAAAGTATTTGAAAATAAAAAATATAGTACCGAAGTTTATTTATCCCTTTTTAATAATTAAGTGTTTTTATTGAGGTATTAAACGAGATTATTAGAAGAGTTTCCACTCCTTGATTAAAAGCATAAGTAAAATTTCGCTACACGACCAATCCAAATTTTTTTGTTAGAAGCTTTATACTGAACATTATTATAAAATCAACGAATGTCTGAAAATTTACAGCGTTTATATTAGGATATGTATACTTATAAGAAAAATTCCTTGTATGTAGACTTTCAACACTTGTATTTATTTTCAATTCCCAATATTTCCATCTATAACATTCCTTAATTTATAATGTGCTTGTGATATGATTACCGGTAAATAAATGATTTTATATTATTTTCTATTTTCTTAAATTTGTATTTTTAAAGTATATTCAAAGTACAATTATATTTTTTTATTGAATTGTTTAGTACATAAACTTGTAACTACAAAACAATATGATTTACAACAATCGCATAAAACGCTTCTTGTAAATTTATTAAAAAATGATTTAAAGCCTCCACATAAAATCTAAACGCCCAGGAACATAAAAAAAATAATAAAACCATCCCTTATTTCTTAAAAAGACTCAATTTTCCTGCGGCGACACTCAAATTCAACTCCAGCCCAACCCCCCTGCACCCTTACACATTCCTCGGCGTGTCGAACAAATAAAGTGAATTCCGCGTATTTAACATGGGATCTACATAGGAACGATATTTAGCTAAGGGTGAGGAGAGAATAAAAAAGGGCAAAGAATGGAGAGAGGGTGTAATGCCGGAAAACGAGAGGACTCTCTTTTATTCTATGTGGCTGTGTGTGTGTGTGTATTTGCGTGCACGCACACGAATAAGGGGGTGCCGTTTTAAATCTGAAAATATCCCGGGATGAATTATTCATTGCCCTCTCACTTCTTACACTCGGCGGGCGTTTTTTTCTTCTTCCCCGCCCGCTCTGTGCTTTACCGCTTGGGAAATGCGCGAGAGGAAGATAATCCGGAAAATGCATTTTTGCAATTAGTTTATTGCAGAGCGTGCACGCTATACATTTATTTGCATATGTTTTTTTATAACGTAATGTTTGAAAATTCAGGTCATTTATATACATATAAAATGGAATAATCAAGGTAATAAGTTGTCACAATAGATTTATTCATTAAATTATGAATAAAAACGGTAATATATTTTCAAAAACCATGTGGTGTCTATATTACTCAAGAAACAAATACATATTAGTAAATAACTGTCAAATCCATCAGTTTTTTAGTTCATATAAGTGATTTCGAGTTGAGAAAAGCCTGAAAACTTGGATTGGCCAGCTCGAAGCGAAGCGTAGCTCTTCGAGCCGGCCAATCCAAGTTTTCTCAACTCGAAATGTTACTTCAGGTCCTTGATTAGACCTAAATTCTAATGAATTGAAACACTTATTAGAAGCTTTAAATGAAACACTATTGAAAACAACGGTTGCCTGAAAATTTAGAGCGTGTGCATCAGAGCTGGGCAGGATTCGATTCATTCAGGATTCGAATCCCGAATTCGAATCCTTTTAGAGGATTCAAAAGAGGAATTCGAATACTTTAGTTCAACTGGATTCGTGATCCCGATTCGTTACATTTTCTTAAAAGGATTCGTATTCGAATCCAAATGTGGGTGATTCGAATCCTTATAAAAGGATTAGAATATTTATAAATTGATTCGAATACTTACAAAAGGATTTGAATCGTCGAAAATAATTCGAACTGATTGTGAGGATTAACATGAAAAATGTCTTTTGTGTATTTTAAAATTTCTAGTTAAATCAGTGTTTTATGCGCGTGGCGCATGAAGTAAAATTTCGAGTTTAGAAAAGCCCAGAAAATTTGTCTCGGGTCGCTGCGCGACCCTCGACAAATTTTCACGGGGCTTTTCTAAACTCGAAATTTTACTTCATGCTTAGTCTGGAAGTGGAAAACACTCGTTTATAGGTTCAAATTGAACTTTTCTAAACAAAATCAACGTGAACATTTTTTTTAGGTAAACATATGCATAAGCTGTGAATTTTGCGATCTCCGTTGTTCTTCAAAAGAGCTTAATTTGAAACTTCTAATGAGTGTTTTCCACTCCCAGACTAAGCATGAAGTAAAATTTCGAGTTTAGAAAAGCCCCGTGAAAATTTGTCGAGGGTCGCGCAGCGACCCGAGACAAATTTTCTGGGCTTTTCTAAACTCGAAATTTTACTTCATGCGCCACGCGTATAAACCACTGATTTAAAGTAAGTTTACAAATTCATACTGTTAAGATGTGATAGAAAGTTACTAAGATATAGTGAAAAAGTGCCAAAAATATTAACTTTATGAATATTTTGTAAATGACGTTTAATAGTTATTTGCCGTCAAGTTATCAAGAACTTCTATAAACTTTTTAGGGAAAAGCTGCAGAAATAAAAACAATAAATTTGTCTTCTTAGATAGAAAACTTTATTTCAGCCAATATTTCGTTGGATTTTTCCCAGCTTCTTCAGGGCAATAAATAAATACAAAAATATATTTTTATAAAAAGATAACATAATCAAGAGGATAAAAAGAGAAAACATCATACCTAATCATAATGAAAAATACTTACAAATTTCTGGGCTTCTTTAGATAAAATTAAAAATTGTTAGATATCGACGTCAAAAAAAGTTTGTGAATAAATAATTGCTTGTTATCAAAAATTGAACAACTAACGTTATTGATATCTAAATTTACAAATGTTATTTATTTTAATTTTAATAAGTATGAATAAATAATATAATAAATTCTTGTATAAATTTTAAAATGGACACAAATGTCTTTTATTTGTGTCTATTTTAAAATTTATACAAGAATTTTGTTTGTCAAAAAATAATCTTGATTCATAATTTTTTTCCAATCCTAAAATTTTTGGATTATCTAAATCTATTCTGTGTTTTTTAAATTTTGGATCGATAGCTAGTGCACTTGAATTTTTGTTCAATTTAGGATCACTTTTGTGTTTACTTATTCGTGAACGTAGCTATCGGCTGGTCTGACCCACTTACACCAAGGGACATTCTGAACAAAGAATTTTGTATATTACATAAGACTCCAGCAAAAGTGGAGTCTTGTTTTTAACTTTTGAAAAAAGGTTAACCATTTTTTATTGCTGTATTTGATAGTAGCTATTTTTGTTATAATGGAACCTTCTATTGACAGATTTTTCTAAATAAGCCCAATCTTAAAAAATATTATCATGAACCATTTTCAGACGCTGTGATTGACAAATTAATTTATAATTTTTCATTTATAAAAAAATTTGTAGACGATATAATTTGTGCTATTCCTTCAGACAAAATGAATTATACTTCGAAAGTCGACAAATATAATTTCTTGAATTCAGCCGCTTTACCCCAAAAAGTTTATATTTTGTATATATATAATCAGTATTCCCTTTTACCATATGGTGTCGGGTTTTTAATGTTTATTTAACTTTCACTTTGTCCATTTCTAACACATTCCTTCCACTGAGTTCTGTCTAGTGCAATTTTCTTGGCGTCCGCTACTGTCGTTCCTCTTCGTAAGATGTTGTTCGTCACGATATCCTCCCATGTTTTCGATGGTCTCCCTCTGCCTCTACGTATTTGTGTTTTTGCTGTCCAGACCTTCTTTACCTGCACTCGTTCGTTCATCCGCACCATATGCCCCCACCATCCCAGCTGTCGTTCTTCTATATATTCGTCCATGGATTGGATTTGTAGTTCATCTCTGATTTGGGTGTTCTTTAGTCTGTCTAGTTTTGTTACTCCCTTAACTCCTCTTAAGTATTTCATTTCAATGGCCTGTATTTTACTATTCGTCTTCTTGTCCGTTGTCCATGTTTCACACCCGTATGTAAGTATAGGTCTAAATACTGTTCTAAATACCGTCATTTTCGTGTCTGTGGATATTTCATTTTTACGGAGGAATTTTGACCCTAATGCGTAGTATAGTCGTCCCGTTTTTTCCAATCGTTTAGTTAGGTCTTTATCTTGGTTCCCGTGTTGATTTATTATAGATCCGAGGTATTTGAAATTCTCCACTTGCTCTATAGTATAGTTATCCAGTTCTATCTTTATTTCTCGTATATTTTTTCCTGCCATCATTACTTTTGTTTTGTCGATATTGATCCTCATTTCATACTTCTCCAGTGTCCTGTGCCATACATTTAAGTTATGTTGAAGGTCTTTTTCGTTTTTGGCAAATATTACAACATCGTCAGCAAACGCACATTCTGATATACTTACAGGTTTCATGTTTCTGTATCCAATATGCATGGGTTTTATTCCTTGGTGACACATTTTTAATATTTTATCCATGAATATTGTAAACAGAAACGGACTTAGTACCCCTCCTTGTCTTAGGCCTTGGTGTGTTGTAAATTTCTCGGATCTCATATTATTGTATATTATGTAGTTGGTAGTTTCCTTGTATACACTTTGTATTGCTTCTATCAGCCCTGCATCCACTCCTTTGCTCTGTAATATTTGCCACACAGTCGTTCTATTTACCCTATCAAACGCCTTTTCTAAATCTAGGAATGCAAATAGTGCGCTTGTGTTACTATTTTTGCATCCTTCAATTATTTGTTTGATAGAGAATATATGATCCTGGGCACATCTTCCTTTTCTGAAGCCACTTTGGCTTTCTTCCATCATGGGTTCGACTATAGTCTTCAATCTTTGTTCCAGAATGTTCTCATAAATTTTTATTGGTGTGCTTAATAACGTGATGCCTCTGTAGTTGTTACATATTTTTGTGTCTCCTTTTTTATGTATGGACACTATTACCCCCTTTCTCCAATCTGTAGGTATTGATTTTTCTTTCCAGGCCCTATCAATTATTTTCCATAAGAATATTGTACCTTCTTCTCCTGCAAGTTTAATCATTTCTGTTGATATTTTGTCGTGTCCCGGAGCTTTCCCATTTTTTAATCTTCGTATTGCCTCAATAACTTCATTGATTGTTATGTCGTTTGTTTCCGTTCTTTCACTATTTGTTACTGTATAATCTTCTGTATCTTTTTCTGTCACGTTCAGTAATTCGTTGAAGTATTCTTTCCATCGATGCATGATTTTTTCATTCTCTGTTAATAATAGGTTGTTTTTATCCTTCATTGATCCATTATGTTTTTGTTTTTTTGATCTCATATTTTTTAGCGTTTTAAAGAATAATTTTTTATTTGCTTTATTGTCTTCTTCCATTTTCTCTCCAAAGGCTTTCCAGCAATTTTCTTTTTCGTGTTTTATTAATTCTTTTGTTTTTGTTCTTTCTATTTTATATTTTTTTATAGTTATCGTCTGTTCGGTGTTGTAGATATATTTTCCATTTTTCCTTCTTATTTTTTATCTGCATCTTTACTTTCTCATTCCACCAGGCCGTTTGTTTTTTATTATTTTTAACTTTTAATATTCCACACGTTTCTCTTGCAGTTTTTGTAAGTATCTCCTTGTATATTTTCCACATATTTTCAAGGCTGGTGTCACTATCGTTGTCATACTTCTGATGTATTGTTTGTTCAACTGTTTCTGAGTATATCTTCGCTATAGTTTCATCTCTAAGCTTATAGTTCTTAATAGTTTCGTAATTGGTGTTAAATACATGTCCATTTGTATTCTCGTTGTCAGAATATTTTAATGTTGCTACCAACATATAGTGATCAGTACCTACATCTGGGCTTCTATACACTCTGACGTCTTTAATTTTTGATTTATTTTCTCTATAACTATAACGAGAACAGTGCTTTAATGGACACGTCATTTTGTGAATATGAAATAAGAACATTTCAAAAATTAAAACAATTACTTGGAGCTGAACTGAAAACTGAAAACCGCAAAAATCGTTATTTTTCCGGAACGAAAACCGGAACTAAACCGATATACAGAGAGTTTTATGCAACACCGAACATTTTCATAACGAGAATTTTTCTTTAAAGTATCCATATGCATACGTTGCACATTTCTCGATGCTCGGTTAATTAAAAGAATCCAATTTGAAGCTTTAAGCGAGTGTTTTCCACTCCCAGGCTAAGCATGAAGTAAAATTCCGAGTTTAGAAAAGCCTGAAAATTTGGTTTGGTCGCGTAGCGCAAAGCGCGGAGCGGCCAAACCAAAGTTCCAGGCTTTTCTAAACTCGAAATTTTACTTCATGCGCCACCGGTACATAACACTGATTCAGTGTAAAGGTAAGCGGTGTGTTTTAAACTTCGTAATATGTCAGTGTTTTGTACCAGTGGCGCATGAAGTAAAATTTCGAGTTTAGAAAAGCCTGAAATTTGGTTTGGCCGCTCCGCGCTTCGCGCTACGCGACCAAACCAAATTTTCAGGCTTTTCTAAACTCGAAATTTTACTTCATGCTTAGTCTGGGAGTGGAAAACACTCCCTTAAAGCTTTAAATTAAATTCTTTTAATAAACCAAGCGTAAAAATTTGTGCAACGTATGCATATGGATACTTTAAAGAAAAATTCTCGTTATGAAAATGTTTGGTGGTACATAAAACTCTCTGTATATTTTAATAATTGAACCAGAACGAAAACCGGAACGTAAAAAATAAGGGTTCAACGTCCCGGTGATTCAATGTCAAGTTTAGCGGTGTGTTTTAAACTTCGTAATATGTCAGTGTTTTGTACCAGTGGCGCATGAAGTAAAATTTCGAGTTTAGAAAAGCCTGAAATTTGGTTTGGCTGCTCCGCGCTTCGCGCTACGCGACCAAACCAAATTTTCAGGCTTTTCTAAACTCGAAATTTTACTTCATGCTTAGTCTGGGAGTAGAAAACACTCGCTTAAAGCTTCAAATTAAATTCTTTTAATAAACCAAGCGTAAAAATTTGTGCAACGTATGCATATGGATACTTTAAAGAAAAATTCTCGTTATGAAAATGTTTGGTGGTACATAAAACTCTCTGTATATTTTAATAATTGAACCAGAACGAAAACCGGAACGCAAAAAATAAGGGTTCAACGTCCCGGTGTAAACACTTATATATTTACAATATATAAGTTCAAAATATATAACTTAGGTTTGATCTCATGTTTATTAATTTTGAAAATGTTTATATAGAATATGTTAAAGTATACTTAAATGAAAGAACCCAGTATATGGTTCCTGATAATAATACTTATTTAATTTAAATTTATTAATTATTTTCAACAAATTCATCAACACTTG
This sequence comes from Philonthus cognatus, assembly GCA_932526585.2. Taxonomy (NCBI): domain Eukaryota; kingdom Metazoa; phylum Arthropoda; class Insecta; order Coleoptera; family Staphylinidae; genus Philonthus; species Philonthus cognatus. Next base: position 75,142,106 of record OW052244.1, read on the forward strand.
ATAAATTTTCTTAGGTCTAAATATCAAATCTTTCTAAAATCCTAACTTTATTGAATATTTCTTAACATTTTTGACATTTGTAGGTACCCCACTAATGGAAGAGTTGGCCCTAAATTTACGTATAAATTTTCTCACACCTGTTCCGAATTTCTCTGTATATTATTAGTTTTGGTATGAAATAATTTATACACTCTTTCAATTATAAATGTGAACATAATTCACTTACCTGTCGACATAAAATAATAACCAGAACATGAAAATATCTGTATATGCATTTACGATTTGCGTTGTGTGTTAAAATAATAATATTATTATGCTCGGAATATAATATGCATTGTTTTTGCTAAAATAGCTTTATATGGGGTGATAAATTAGTTTTATAGCGAGCGAGCGCTGCGTGAATAGCCTGAAAGGACAAACCCGCATTCAAAAGGGCTAAAGCGAAAGAGAGAAAGGGCAATATGGTCGTGGATGTTGTAAAACAATTTTATAGTGGCATCATTAGGTTAGCAATGGGCAGCGACACCTACAAGGGAAGAGAGACGGACTCCACATTCCATTAACTAACGTGGCGCGAGGGTCCTGCGGAATATTGATGAACGCCGCAGGAGGCCCCATGAATGTCAATGCGACAGCAGGAAGGGCTCACCGCTCCGAATGTCTTCTTATTACCCACCCCCACCCCCGAAGGGCCAGATGGAACATCTGCCAGGTGATTTTTCGGCTTTTCCGCGGGGTTTAATTGCTGTGCAAATTAGAATTTATAACGCGGCTTTTCTCATCGGGTTTCAAACCGCTCGCCCAATTTTAAGAATCGAAAAGTACCAGACACCTGCGCCGGTTCGCACCGATCTTGGAAACGGAGAGGGGCTTCTCATCCCCTGACTTATGCTAATTTTTGCTCTCGGTTTAATTAACATCCGCATCGGGTTGGAATTTATAATCGCATTTTCGCGGATGTAATCACCGTTAACGAGAAAATTCATCCCTGGGGAAATATTATTAACAATTTTACAAATTCTCCAACAGATAATTACAAACATTGATAACTACCAGTACTGAGTTAAGAGAAGATCGACCCTTATTTTAACGTAAAAAACTCTGCTTGAAAGAATATTATAAAAGCTTAGTATGTCAATTTCTTTATTGAATAGTCAAACTGAATTATTTCACATTTTGCAATGTTGAACATTGCAAAATGAAAAAAAATCAATCCTTTAAAAATCACCAAAGGAATTCTCTCGACATCCATAATTAACGACAGCATTTCCTTACTCACAATAAAATCGGCACAATTATTTTTTAAGGACATCCTTAACGACTCAATAATGGATTCCATTTTTTTCCCCTTTGTCAGCCGGTTTCCGAGTAATCGCAAAAATCCCAATTAATTTCCCTTTGGGTATTTTTTCCCCCGCCATTCTCGAAAAACTAACATTAATTAAAATCCGTGGGTGCTCGCTATCTTCTTCTTCTCTTCGGTTCTTCTTTTTAGTGTGCGTTTCGATCCGATCCTGGCAGGCAGTTTTATTACGTCTTTCAGGATTATTATAATTAGTCTAATTACGCTCCGGCCTGCGTTATTGAATTAAGCCACCCTTAATTAAGGCATTAATACATCTTAATTATCGGTGCTCTGCAGAATATCTACTTGTAGAATCAATTTTCATTATATGTATACCTGAAGGAGGGAATATTAATAAATTATGATTTTTTTTATTTATTGAGAAATTCATTTTTATTAGGTACAGAATTTTGACTGGTTAATTGTCAGAATATTTATATTTCTGTACAAATTCAATAAATTGAGAGTTTTTAACCCCTAAATAGTAAATTTTCTCTTTTAGATTATTTTTCAATTGAAATGATAGTAAAATATGCATATCCAGGGAATTTTTCTTTTAGGTAAACACATTACGATTTTTCGACGTAAATGTTTAGACATTCGCTGTTCTATCAAAAACTTTCAATTTGAAGTCTTTAATGAGTGTTTTCAATCCCAGATTAAGCATGAAGTAAAATTTCGAGTTTAGAAAAGCCTAAAAATTTGGTTTGGTTGCTCCGCGAAGCGGAGCGACCAAACCAAATTTTTAGGCTTTTCTAAACTCGAAATTTTACTTCATGCGCCACGCGTATAAAATACTGATTTAAAGTCCAGTTTAAAATATACTGCTTTGGTTTGGTCACATGTTCATTAATTCTACAAATGTGTATGTGGAATATGTGAAATTTTACTTAATTAAAAGAAAAAATCCCCGTATGTCAATGTTAAACAAAAATAACAAGTTTTAAATAATTATTACGATTTTAAATAAATTCGTAAAAAACAATACACAATATAATTTTTTTTAAAAACTTCAGAACTATGAAAATTAATACAAATTGATTAAAATGTAAAAAATTACAGAATTAACAAAAATGTAAAATTTTAAAGTAGAATTTAATCTTAATTTTAAAACTGTCTTTGAAAGACAGTTGTAAAATTATAAGTGGAATTTAACCTAAATTTTAAAACTTTCTTTGAAAGACAATTGTAAATTTCTAAAGTGAAATTTACTCTAAATTTAAAAACTATATTTGAAAGACAATTGCCCCTCTCAAAAACAAAACTTGCTCTTTGGATCCGCTCCTGGTTGAGGAAGTAAATAATTCGTGATTCCTGGAGGAGGGGGAGGAGGGCATTTGTCCCTTGCGTCTCGCGCGAATGAACCCCGTATTTCATTGCTTAATATACAATAAATGTCTTTTACAGGCGGTAATATAAAAAGAAAAATTGTCGTTTTTATCTTCGGGAAACGGTGTAAATCACGTATGCAGCTACAATGATACATTTTCACAAAAATCAGTCATTTATAGTAAGACATATTAGTTGGAGATTGCGAAAAGTATCGCACTTTCAATATTTGTATATTGGCATTTTTTTATACAGGGTGTTAGTGAATTGCAGGAATAAACTTCTGGCAACTTAAAAAATGAGTAATAAAAGTTTCATAATTGATCGAAAACATTGACGAAATTAATTAATATTGAAAAGTGATAAATTTCAATCAACATATACAAACTAATTTAATATTCATTTGTTGTTTTTTAAAACAGTTTAAATTGAAGAATTATACGAGTGTTTTTCACTTTCGCGTAGTCACCTTAGTTTACTTCAAGTTTTAATTAGGTAAATTTAATTCAATTTATTTGTTGTTAAATAGAATGATACATTTATGGATGAGTCAACTTTAGTTTAGTATACACAAATGTATAGCAAAATATTGAAAAGTAGTGAATAAACATAATCACAAATATAAATATGTAGAAACAATTAAAATTTAACAACAATTGAGGCAACTAAAATCAGGTTACATAGAAAATGTGTGGATAGATGATGGATAGATAAATGACGTGTGTGTGTTTATCACGGGGGGATATTATGGACTTTGACTTTTCGAGTCAAAGGCTCCCGATCAAAACAAGTTAATATAAAAAAATACTGGCCTGATGTCTGATTCGGTACCCCCCTGATTACTCGATTAACTCTTAATCTAACACAATCACTTAATAATTAAAATACTGTACTTACCCTAACCGGTGAGGAGCCACTCACAAGATTTATTTTATTTCACTTATAAATTCGTTAGTCAGGAAATAATTTCGTAATTGTTATTCAAAATGAAAAAAATATAAAAAGATTTTTGTTTGTTTCAAAATAATTAAAAAATATATACAAAGGTTTATTATAAACAATAAACAAAATAAGGAATAACAAATGATAAAGAAATGAATGTACGATAATGGAGAAATGAACGAAAAAGAAATAAATAAGTGAAATAAAAAAAAGTTACAAAATAACGGCACACAAAACACAACTTACTATAACTTTTTAGGCGACGGACTGATAACTCGATTATACATGTTTAAACACTGTCTTTCAACTGACTTGAGTTATCAGCCCTTGGCCTTATATATGATAGCCCGAAAATCGCATCCCCCACTACAAATTTTGGGACACGCTAACCATTTTTCGCCCGTCCGCCCTTGGGGACACTTCGAGGAACCCGAATTATTAATTATGAATAAACTAGTTGTGAATAATGTTCTTCCATGATTAATACATTAGCATGCGAAGAAAATTATTTTGTACACAAATGTTTAACTTAAGTTCAGGCGAAAAATGGTTAACCAAAAAAAGAAAGCTAAATGAAAAGTAGTATGTGTTCTACATGCCCTAATAAAAATATAAATGATCTAAAGTATTTACAAATCGAAAATATGGTTATGTTGATTTTTCCCAGGGAAAAATCATATCACGAAAACCTACTTTCCCATCAAGCAGCTAGAAGTGTTAGATTAAATAAGAAATGAAAACAACAAAAAAAAGTGTTAGCCAGTAAGTAACATCTTTGTTCGTGATATATATCACATTAAAGGTCTTTCTCTCAGCTATTTAATTGTGCATTTGCAGAGTCGATGTGATTCGCGATTTTCTTGGAAACCGTGAAATGTGAAAAATGCTGGGGATTTTCCAATCTATTGTTGGTCGAATATTCTGTACATGTCTTTGTCTAATTATTCTGACGTCACAAGCGTTTTTGGAATATCCGCACCAAATGTTGGCTCGGCCTTTTGGCTGCGTGTTTGCACGTGAAACAACGGTCGTAAACCGTTTAGCCTATTGTCTCTTGCACTTAGGTAGCTGAGAGAAAGGACCAGTTGAGGATTACTGAAATCTTGGAAAAATCTTCTAGTTGGCATGATGGGCGTTTCAGTATTCATGACATTCATTAACACAAATTCTAAGAGACGCGGATTTTACCAGTTTGCAAATAATAAAATAGGTTAAGCCCACAAATGAATTTGGGGTGTAACCGAATTCTTGTTATCCTCGCTTGGAAAAAGCGACGATAACATGATTTTTTTTAACTTTACACTAAATTAGTGTTTTACTTCAAGCGCCAGGCGTATAAACACTGAAATATTGTGAATTTCAAGATGTAGTATTTAGGTTTCATCTCATGCTAATTCATTTTGCAAGTGTTTATATGGAAAATGTAAAACTATACTTAAATGAAAAAAAAAAACAGTGTATGGTTCCTAATATAAATATTTATATAAATACAACAATTGTTACCGTTTTTATTTGCTCCCCCTTGCTCATATGAGCGGGCGCTCATGCTCTTGACTACGCATTTATTAACCAAAGTTGCTTGCTTTGTTGTCATTTGCAAGCCCTAGAAGTTTGTTCTAATAATAATGTTATTTAGATTTTATTATTATATAAAACATTCACTCCAACGCGACTCAAATTTCATTTTCATCTTTTCTATAATGATTAAACTTGCATATAGGTAGATTTTAATTACAAGAAGCAATTATAACCCTCGTTTATTATTAAAGAAAACAAATTCACAAAACGCATACTTTATTAATTACCGCCTGTATTTTCTTAGTAAACGTACCTAGTATGCATGAGGTCCAGGTGATGCGTAAGTGAGTTTTGTACAACGTAGGTAAAAGGGCCCGGAGGGCGTGCGGGTGCTGGATGGATGAAAAGGGCGAATTTAATTTCACGGTGCGTACTTTCAATTTGCGCGCTCGGTTATTATTGCGATTATTAATTTACTTATGTAAATGCCGGGGGATCTGGGCTGCAGCGGCTCGCATAACAATAAACTAATTGAAATAATAATAAATCAAAACAAGAGGGCGAACCCTTTGCGAGTCACCTTTCGGCGTCGGTCGCGCTTCAAAGTTTAATCAAACAAAATCACGCTTGTAAATATTTTCTAAATGGATGTGATTCACGCACCTGTTAGACCTCGTCGGAAGGGCTGGGAAAGATTTATTAATAACGGGATAAAATGGTTATTAAAATAATAATATAAGTGATAAAATGTAAAAATCAAAAATGTATTACACACGTAATTATTCAATAATTCGTGGAATCTTGAGAGAACCCAATTTGTTTATCCTTTAAGATTATTATAATTCCTTATTCCCTGGTTCGTTTTTTCCGTTCAATTTGAAGCTTTAAACGAGTGTTTTCCAATCCCAGACTAAGCATGAAGTAGAATTTCGAGTTTCGAAAAGCCCCGTGAAAATTTGTCGAGGGTCACGCAGCGACCCGGGACATATTTTCTGGGCTTTTCTAAACTCGAAATTTTACATTATGCGCCACGCGTATAAAACACTAAAATATTGTGAAGTTTATGTATATTTGAAACTCACTTGAAATTAGTGTTTTATATGCGTGGCGCATGAAGTAAAATTTTGACTTTAGAAAAGCTCAGAAAGGTTTCTGGGCTTTTCACGGGGCTTTTCTAAACTCGAAATTTTATTTCATGCTTAGTCTGGGAGTGGAAAACACTCGTTTTGAGCTTCAAATTGAACTCTTTTGAAAAACAACGAATGCCGTAAAATTTATAGCTTATGCATATGTTTACCTAAAAGAAAAATGCACTGTATATTATCTAATGGTTACAATGAAGGCGTATATTATTTCATCTAATGTACATTTAAATTGTTCTCATTTATAATTTCGGTTAGAATAAGTAAGGTTGATACGTAGTTTGTTTAAATGTAAATGACACTAAGTACATGAATTCATATCATTTAACAGGTTTTAAAATTAAAGTTTGTGGGAGTTTAATAAACATTGAATATAATACTTGATATTTGTGTATGTAGTAGAGACTGCTGGAAGAGAATTAATGGATTAACAGCATACAAAAGCAGTTGTATATATGGTAGTAGTATTTGATTAGCACAAAAGGGCATTAAAGCGTGTGGAAGCACGTATACCGTGTTTTCGTGTTTTTCTTGCGATGCCTTTGTAGTCGGACGCGCCGTAAACTTTCTTTCCCCCCTTTTCACCTTTTCATGTATCGGTAATTAATTATTCCACGTCCGAGCCGTTTTTCTCCGCACGTCCACCGCCCCCCTACCAACCCCCCAAGCCGAGAGTTATTTTCTACGTTTCCCAGTGGATTAGCAATTCAAATGTTGTTGTTGTAATTACAAGGCCGTAAAATGTTGTCTTAATGCGATCGCGATAAATTCGTCGAGCGGAGCGCGACTGAAAGGCTGAAAAGCTGAAAGTCGGACAGCAAAGGCAGAACCGAAAGGAGACGGACGCTTACCGGCCAGGCCGGCCGGCTGGCCGGCGTCCGATGGGTGAATGTATTGTATTGTTCACCGGCCGAGTTTAATATATTCAAAATGTAGCCACTCCATGTTTAGTTATCATGAATCAGTGTAGTGGGTGATGTAGACTGTATACTGTGGCGGAGTGGCGCACGCCAACACTGCTGTCTATCTATATGCTAATTCGGCCGCAAATTGCAGGTATAGCCCAGCAGATTCCGACAACGATATAGCCTCCCTCGGCCTATCCCTATCCCTATCAGGACTATGTGTATTTACACTTGATTACACAATTAATCCCGCGCCGACACACCAAAAATACACACGCACTTAAATCCCGCCGATTTATCTCGGCAAGGGTTAAAAACTCATTTAAATATTACACTGCCAGAAAAAAAAAACCCGTATGCACAGATAATAATGATATACCACAAACATTAAAAGATTACTTCAACAACAAATTCAAACGTATGCTTTGTATTTTATTTTTTTTAACAACGCAATCTACCAACAATAAACAGTATTTTTTTATCTTTAGAAATTAAGGGATTTTTTTAATGATTTAGAAGATAATCTTAGTAATCAATAAATACATTTATATTTATGGAATGTATATGATTTTTAGTTTTTTTTTTTTAATTTGACAATATAATACAAAACTGGCAAAGGTTTCAAATCATTTTGCGTTTCATTTTTTCATTCATAATTTCCATATAATTTACCTTAGGGATTTATTTGAAATTATTCGTGCACGCAATTATGCACTTGCGTATGACTTTTCAATAATAGGTTTATTTGAAAAGATTCGCATACGCAAACTTCAATTCGTATGTCCAAACTCAACTTTTTTTGCGATTACCCTAACACAACTGGCAAATTGGCAGGGACTGTCAGATTCTCATTTAACTTGTGCATTTTGAGAATGATATTCCAAAATCTAGTCTAAATAGAAGCAGTTGTAAGCAGAACTAACAAAAGATAAAATTTATTAATTAAAAATACGAAATAATAATTTTGTAAAATGTTTACAAAATGTTAAATGGTTGAAAACGACCCGACGTTTTCAACCATTTAAAATTTTCTAAACATTTTACAAAATTATTATTTCGTATATTTAATTAAGTGCTAGTTTATGTAGAGGGAAGGCAGTTTGTAAAAATATGAAAGCCATATGTTACTTTACATATGGGGTGTCTATTTGAAAACAAGCCAGCCAGATTATCTTTGGAACCGTAACAGTTAGAGAAAATGTATCAAAACCGTTTCTAGGATATGGAGGGGGAACCATTTTGACCTACATAACAATCTTCTGCAACCAACCCCTTAGGCTGTAGCCACCCTTGTCCATTTTTTTAATGGCACGACCCTACTTGTGATACATCATTAGAAAGGTTTTTCAAAATGCTAATCAGTAGGACCTACTAAAATATTTATTGTTACATAAAAAATGCAAAAAAATTATATCAACTTAATGTAGTTGTATGAGTTACGTGAAGGTGTTAAGTCACTTAATTAAATACAGTTATATTCTTTGTGGCCTGTTGTTGACAACAGACCACAAATTCAACATAAATAAAGTCAAATTATTAAAAGAATCTAGCAGTTATCAATTAAACATGTTGAAAGCGATAGAAATGATGAAAAATAAGGCAGAACTACTCAATTTCCATTTAAGCCCAATAACGAACCCCTTATTAAATTTATTACAAAACAGATAATCCTCATCAACACCATTGTGAACCCTCCCAACTCCGAAGCTGAATAATCCCCAACACCCCCATTTCCAAGATAGAAATTCAAATTACTTTTTATATTGTAAACATTTATCGTTTTATATTCAGTTAGCTATTGATAATGGGTACTTAGTACCCGAAATGTACATCTAGCAAGAAAAATAAAAGTGAAAAAAGGAATATAACTGTGTTTAATTAAGTGATATATCAACTTATTTGATTTTAAAATTGTTGTAACATTAGTTATAATAACAATTTATTTTTAAAAATTACACATGAAAAAGCACAGATAAACACAATAATACCCAATATTTATCAGAGTTATCTATTGTTATATTAAAATATGGACAACTCTAAAAACTCTAAAAAAATAAAATAAAATAATAACAAAACTTGGTTCAATGGAATACATTTATTAACTGAATATTGCGGACAGGTGCAATTTCACATTTTTTAAATTTTATGCACACATTTCTGAGTTATGGACAATTTAAAAAAAAAATGTAAATCATAGTTTGCTTTGCCACAGTTAAAAAGAGTGTTTTTCACTGATTTCAAAAATGTATATTTTTGTGAATTTATCTTGAAACACAGTGTTACTATAGAGTACAGACTAGCTTATATTTTTGATCATCATCAACATCAACAGAACACTTTGCTGTTGCAATGGAATAATTAATTAAACTTGAGCATGTAAATTTTAATTAATTATTCCATTGCAACAGCAAAGTGTTCTGTTCTTGAACCAAGGTAGAGCAGATAGATTTTGATTTTCAAAAAAATCAGAACACAAAGTATTTATTAGACGATTTTAATGAAATTTACAGAATTTGATCATGTAAATGAACTGCATCGATGATCAAAAAATCAATTGTTTTGGTTACTATTTAATGGTGAAGAGCTGCTGATTTTTTAATGTAATTGCTTTTAATATCCAAGTAGCCTCTGAGTAGTTTGACGTTTCAGTTTGTAAAACCTAAAAAGATGCCCCGTGTTCGTCGGCGTGCACAATATCATCATCTAAGTGAATTTGAAAGGGGTCGCATTATTGGAATGCGAGAAGCGGGTTTTTCGGTTCGTGCTATTGCTGAAAGGGTAGGCCGTAGTGTATCGGTGATCGTACGCTGCTGGTCTAGATGGTCCGAAGCTGGGGAGAATCGAAGTAGACTTGGATCAGGACGTCCAAGAAGCACCACTGAGCGTGAAGATCGAGCTCTTCGTCTTACAACTTTAAGGGACAGATTTACAAAGTCGCGGGCATTGGGAAATGACTGGTTGGCTCTAAATGGCCAAAGAGTATCCATGGCTACTGTTTACAGAAGAATCCGCAGTTTTGGTATAAGATCCTACCGTCCACAATTGTGTCTACCTCTTACTCCGCAGCATCGCAGAGCAAGACTTGATTGGTGCAGGGAAAGACAACATTGGACCCATGAATGCAATAACATTATCTTCAGCGATGAGTCTCGGTTCTGTTTATGGGCTCATGATGGTCGCAGAAGAGTGAGACGTCGACGCGGTGAACGCAGAATTTTACAATTTGCTGATGAAAGACATACGGTTATGGTTTGGGGGGCGATAGCATATGGTAGTCGGTCTCCTCTAGTTTTTTTAGAAGCAAGTCTTAACGCGATTCGGTATATTAACAACATTTTACGGCCAGTGTTAGTGCCCTATGTAAATGGCTTGCAGAACCCCATTTTTCAGCAAGATTATGCTCGACCTCACACAGCGGCCATTACAAGACAGTTTTTTGATAGTGCCGAAATCAATTTGTTACCTTGGCCATCTCGTTCTCCAGATCTATCGCCAATAGAACATGTTTGGGATATGATAGGTGTTAGAATAAGTAACTTACAGCGCCCCGCTAACACTGTAATGGAACTTAGAGGTCAAATTATCGAAGTTTGGAATGAAATACCCCAAGTCGATATTGATAGCCTGATTTCTAGCATGCCTCGACGTGTTAATGAGTGTTTGGGAAATCGTGGAGGCCCAACACATTATTAATTTTTATTCATTTGTTTTTTTGTTTTTCAAGTTGATTTTTTGATCATCGATACAGTTCGTTTACATGATCAAATTGTGTACATTTTATTAAAATCGTGCAATAAATACTTGGTGTTCTGATTTTTTTGAAAAGCAGTATATATTAGGAGGCAATTGGTTAGGAAAATTTACGGCCGGTTTCATAATATTGGGATTAAAGTGACTTTAACAAAAGTTGACTTTAAATTAAAGTCGACTTAATTTAGTTGCAGTTTTATAATCAATTTCTGATCCCACTTTAATAAAAGTCGACTTTTAAGTAATAAATATATAGGTTGGTAGCGCCTTTTTATAGTTATTTTTATTATATAATATTGCACAACCCTCATTTTGATTATTTATACTTCAATTATGTCATTGGAAATGTCACAACAAACAATAAGTAATAATAATAATTATATCATTTTTGTGAAATGAAAAAAAACTTCAGAATAAATCAATGTTTTTATACGCATGGCGCATGAAGTAAAATTTCGAGTTGAGAAAAGCCATAATTTGGATTTGGACGCTGCGCGTCCAAATCCAAATTCTTTGGGCTTTTCTCAACTCGAAATTTTACTTCATGCTTAGTCTGGGAGTGGAAAACACTCGTTCGACAATTGTCAATAGCTTGTTTTGTGTGTTTCTGTTTAATTAAAAAATAATATGCAAAGTCATGAAATGGTAAATATTAAAAAAGCTATGAAATTTGTTAACAGTGAACAAACAGTGATTTTTTTTCAGTAAAAAAAAAACAATTTTTATAAAAATCTTGTAAATTTACGAAAAACGTCAACATTTTAAAAATCGAAATCTTGAAAATGTATGTAAAACGTCGTAGAGTTTGAAAATCAACAAAAATCCATGAAATTCACGAAAATCCTCAAGATGAATTTTTTTTTATAATTATCTCAAAAATATTAAAGACGTTAATTGTTCCATCTTAGAAATTCGCACAAGATGTCAAAATTTTGAAGATTAACAAAAATCTTAAACATTCACGCAATCCGACAAATTTTAAAAAAATGACTAAAGAATCGTTGACAATTTGGAAATTAACTAAAAGCGTGAGAATTTATGAATATCTATTTATTTATTTATTTATTTGACGCCAAAACAACATTTTACATCGATTACATTAATACATATATACCTAAAAAGAACATTTTATATGGATAGCATTAATGTACATAAACTAAACTTAAATTAAAAAATGACTACGAACAAACAAAATGCCGAGCGACCGATTTAAATCTGATAAGGGATACATCAAAAAAGTTAATTTTATCACAATGTTTGTTTATAGAGTTGCACATTCTTACAATCGGGCTAAACATATTATAGGATGTACGACAGAATGGAATTTGTAATAACTGCAAGTTACGTGTGGAATACTGTGGTATATTCAATGAAAAACATTCTAAGCACTCAGATGAGGTTATAAAATTATTCAAAACTTTATATGAGAAGCTAATGTCATAGAATTCACGTCTTTTAGATAGTCTACTTAAATTTACATAAGATCTCACTTAGTCTACATTCAGAAATATATTATGAAAACATAATTTAAATCTGATGTATTTGAAAAATTTAATTTGTACATATTCCAGTCTGTCTATGTAACAGTTGAAGTGTGGTGACCAAATAATATTACAATATTCTAATATTGACCGAACTAATGTTACGAAGAGAGTAGTTAAACTGCGGATGTTTGTAAAATCTTTAGTGGTTCGTTTAATAAATCCGAGTATTCTGTTTGCTTTTGCAATAACAGTCTCGATGTGTAAAGCAAATGAAAGTTTTGGATCAAAATAAACACCTAGATCTCTAACAGTTTCAACATAATCAAGAAATATGCTGCCTAAAAGATAATTGAACTTGAATTTATTTTTCGACTAAATAACATTACATGACATTTATTTATATTTAGTTTCAGATCATTTTTTAAACACCAGGTGTTTATTTTTTCCAAATCAGATTGTAATATTAAAGCGTCAGTTTCTGACTTAATTTGTCTGAAGAGTTTCTGATCATCCGCAAATAGTAGCAATGAAGAGTTGATTCCGGTGCCGACATCGTTGATAAATATATTGAATAGAAGGGGGCCTATATGGGAACCTTGTGGAACACCAGATGTTGTGTAATAGATATCAGAAAAAAAAATATTTGTACGAACTTGCTGAGTACGATCTGTTAGATATGACGCTATTCATTTAAGAATAGGACCACAAATTCCGTACCTGCCAAGTTTCCCTATCAGGAGTTCAATGTTAACTTTGTCGAAGGCTTTGCTAAAGTCCATGTATACGGAATGAACTTCGTATCCAGTTTCAAATGTTTGTAATATAAAATTACTGTACAAAAAAAGATTAGTTTCCGATGAGCGTCCACTCATGAAACCATGCTGCTGTGAGATAATGACATTTTTGAATATGCTGGACAGGTAATTGGCAATAAGTGATTCGAACATTTTCGGAATAGCTGACAGAATACAAATTGGACGATAATTTTTTATATCGTTTTTGTTACCAGATTTTAAGATGGGCTGAACATAAGATGACTTCCAAATAGAAGAATATTCGCCCTGAGACAATGACATGGAGAACAGAATATGCAATGGCATAAACATTGAATAATGACAAGATTGAAGTAATTTTGGTGGTATTTGATCAGGACCAGTACTACCTTTAACATCAATATTCAGTAACGCTGACTGTACTTCAGATGGAGAAATATTTATTTCTGCTAAGTGTATATGTGATTGAATATCTGACCCTAGCGGTAGCATACGTTGATTATTATAGACAGACGAATGCATTAGTTATGTTTCTACCATTGTTTAACTGAATATCATCCAAAAACATAGAGGATGGGAGTTTATCCGAGTCTGATTTAGATTTTACAAATTTCCAAAATGTGCTGGTTTTTCCAGTATTGCTTGTTCATTGTAAGAAATGTAATTAGCATAGCAGCATTTTGTAGCCAATCTACATTTTTTACGCAGTTGAGAAAACTGCACATAGTCTGAATGTAGTTTTGATAATTTAAATGCTTTATGAGCCAGTCGTTTTTCCTGTATGAGTGAACGGAGTTCGGGAGTAAACCATTGTGGAAATTTGGATTGTTTTATAATCTTAATCGGTACAAATCTGTCAAGACAATCGAATAATATTTTATAAAACATATCTGCAGCCGTATTAATATCACTAATATTGACGAATAAATCGTTCCAATTTATCGATAGTAGTTAATTATTGATAGCATCATAAGGAGCACGTTTAAAATCGTATACTAGTGTAGACTCAGTTTTTAGACAATCGAAATTAGAACATGAAATTACAATCTCCAAAGAAGGATGATAATTATCGCAAGTAATAAGAGGTTCACAGTTGTAGATAGATTCAACAGGATATGACGCAAAACACAAGTCAAGCACTCCACCTGCAATATTTTCGATGTTATTGTATTGTGATAAATCATTAAACGCATACACATCACATACTGCACTTTCAGTTGCACTTTTTGTGTTACAGTTACTCTTGACGTTAATTGGAAATAATCCCACGTAGTCTTCAATTTCATTCCATCGATGATCTGGCAAGTCGTCTACGTTTTAAGTTTTACGAAAGTTTAGAAAATGCACAAAAACTTCCAGGATTTTAAAAATTGGCGAAAAGTCATAAAAATTGTCAACATTTTTAAAATTAAAGAAAATCATGGAAATCATCACAATTTTGAAGATTAACTGGAATCTTGTAAATTCATAAAACAAAACGTAATAATTTTTAAATTTAATAAACATTTTGATAAAAAGTGTGTTACGATTAACTAAAACCGACAAAACCATCATTAAGTTCAAATGTCCGAATTTTCATTAAAATTTTATATAGTAATATACTGAGAATTTTTCTTTTAACATATGTACAAGTTATAAAATTGCCGACATCCGTTGTTTATTAAATGAGTTCAATTTGAAGCTTTGAACGAGTGTTATCCACTCCCAGACTAAGCATGAAGTAAAATTTCGAGTTTAGAAAAGCCCCGCGAAAATTTTACTTCATGCGCCACGCGTATAAAACACTGATTTCAAGTGAGGTTCAAATATACATACATTTCACGTTATTTTAGTATTTTATACGCGTGGCGCATGAAGTAAAATTTCGAGCTTAGAAAAGCTCGGAACATTTTTCGAGGGTCGCTGTGTCGCGGGGCTTTTCGTGAAACAATAAATAATAAATAAATAAATATTTAAAATAAAATTATGTTTTGCCTAATATAATATATATTACTTAAAAAAGAATTATTATTATTTAAGAAACCTTTAGTTTGTAATGTTTATCATAATTAAAACAAAACATGCAAATAATAAAAAATGGCAATTGTCTTCCATATTATATTATTTAGCAGATTAAAAGCTTCTACACTATAGGCTTCTACTCTATAGGCTTCTACTCTATAGGCACACTGTTTTTTAAGATAAATTCACAAAAGTATATATTTTTGAAATCGGCGAAAAACACTATTTTCAACTGTGCCAAAGCCATCTATGATTTACATTTGAAAAAAAAACTATTTGGCCATAACTCGAAAATGTGTGAATAAATTAAAAAAAATCCCTACTGGCTACTGGATTCTTCTCAAAAAAGTGTCTTAGAAAGGTATTTATAGTTTTTGTTTATCTCACAAAGTACGCAAGATATTAATTAAAGTTAAAAATCAAGAAACCCCGATTTTGTTCTATAACTTCTGAGAAAAAAACAAGATGGTGCATTTTTGTTTTCGGCATTATCCTAGTCTCAAAAAAAAGATCGTGACTGCGCCATCGGTTTTTTCTAACTTTTATATTTACCGAGATTTCCATAAGCAACATCGAAATTAGACCACACTCTACAGTGGTCGATTTTCAAATTTAACTGAACATGACAACAACGGAATGAAGTATTTAGATAAACAATTATTCCTATGAATGTTATTAGTAAAATGACCAAAGAGTGCGCAGGTAAAAATATAATCCCCACATCCCCTGTTCCCGGTAATTACAGGTACCTAAACATTACCCTATTGCGACGCCGTTCTTAGTTGATTGAATACGCTAAGAAGTATACGTTTCATATATTTATTTTTCGACTGTGAAAAAGGTTGAGAACTCCTGTTTTAGAGGATTTACGAATACCCCTTAAATACAGTAAAGCTCCGCTAATCCGGATTATTGAAACCGTTTAAAAAGTCACAAAAATACGCTAGAGTTGATGTTTTGTGTGGTTTCTTTGGCATCATAATGCCTTTTAACCATCTACGAAATCCCGACTCATCGTTTTTGGGATTTTTATTACAGATAATCCAGATTTTGGAATACATAATGTGAATAACTAATATTTCAATTTCGTCCGGATTACTTTTGAACTTGAAATCAGCGTTTTATACGCGTGGCGCATGAAGTAAAATTTCGAGTTTAGAAAAGCCTCGTGAAAATTTGTCTCGGGTCGCTAGCGCGACCCTCGACAAATTTTCTCCGCGGGGCTTTTCTAAACTCGAAATTTTACTTCATGCTTAGTCTGGGAGTGGAAGACACTCATTTGAAGCTTCAAATTCCTAAGAAAATAAATGATCTCAACGCATCTTCTTAAAATATTAAGCCAAATTTGAAATTATGCAATCATATCTACGATTTTAAGAACGTTTTCTTTCAAAGAATTGTAAAAAATCAACGGATTATCAAATCAGCATGAAATTCATAGAATCCATTCAGAAATGTATAAACTTTGATTGGCCGTTATTAAAATTTAAATATCAATATATCAATATCAAATCAAGGTTAAATTTTGATTTTATATATGAAGAGCAGACTTTCTGTATGCATTTAGTCCATTATTTGATAGTTTCAACTATAGACGGCGCCACAATCTGTGAATAGCCGACTACAATGGGCCCGTTCATCAAAATGTTCAACATTCAACATGTTTGGATTTGTTCGTAATGTATGTTGGTATCTAATGAACGATAGTTCTGCCATTTAAAAAACATTAACCCGGTAACACCAAGATAAATATTAAAATTAAAATGTGCTAATAGCGGTTGGATGAGCGGTAGATAATAACACGATAACATAAATGATATCAAAACATGTAATTATAAACACACATCTTTCACCCAGGATGAATTTTAGTCGAATTTAATAAATAATAACGAAATGTTCAGTTAAATATGAAAATCGACCACTATACGATATTCTAATTTTTTTTACAAATATTTTACAGGCATTAGGGAGCTCTTAGATGGACGTTTTGAACGCGAGGCGGAACGGGAGCGGGCGCAAGCGTTTGCGTTTTGACACATAGATTTATATGAGAGTCCTTAGACGGACGGGTGCGAGGCGGAGAAAACGCCAGCACTCGCGCCCGTTTAAATTTGAGCGGAGCGGGACGGACGCGTTTTTCAGTTTTAACACATGGTTTCTTATGCGCCTTCTTATAAGGGCGGGCGAAACGCGTTTTCAAAGCGGGCGTTTTTTTCAATATTTTTGAAAAAAATCGGCCAAATCGAGTTAAATTCGTAATATTTTCCTTACAATATTTAGTCGTAACGCAAAAATAAATATTTGTGCGTTTAGATAAGTGTAAATTTTTAGGTAAACTTCCATCTCTAAGATATGAGTATAATTTTATTTAATATTAAAAAAATCTATGATATTTTCTAGAAATTGCGAAAAATGAAATAACTAACAATTTCAAATCGCCCCCAATCTCATGTAAAAATAGTGTGATGAAAACAAAATAATTAAAAAAATTAATAATCATTTTTTTGAGAGCGGTCTCTGTGCTCCTAAATTTTTTACCGCCAGCAGACATATATCGCCAAGTTTTTTAAGTTTTTAAGAAATATTTGATTTTTTTTACAAATGTTCAAACAAAATCCCATTGATTTATTCAACATTTCACACTTTATTCTCAATTTTGTTCTATGTATCTAAGACTATGATTAATTCCGCTTTAATTATCAAGTTTTTGAAGCTATAAAATAATATTACATATTTTTACAAATTTTCAAACAAAATTCCATTGAATATTCAACATTTCACACTTAACTCTCAATTGAATGGCCATAATTTCACGTCTGTATAAAAAAAATAATTTCTGTTGGTTGTATCTTGAACTTTGATATATTCTGCATAAATTACCAAGTTTTTAAAGTCACGGTAAAATATGATTTTTTTACAAATTTTTAAACAAAACACCACCAAACCAAATTTTCACGTAACCATTTAAATTTTGTAACTCGAAGTTTTACTTCATGCACTACGCGTATAAAACACGCATGCACCACGATTAAAAAACGAGTATAAAAAAATTGTTTTTTCTATACAGCACATACCGAAAAATCAATTGGTAGAGTTGAGAATTTTGAAACAATACCAAAAAATTCATTTAC
Source organism: Philonthus cognatus (assembly GCA_932526585.2). Taxonomy (NCBI): domain Eukaryota; kingdom Metazoa; phylum Arthropoda; class Insecta; order Coleoptera; family Staphylinidae; genus Philonthus; species Philonthus cognatus. The sequence goes on from OW052244.1 coordinate 75,160,426, forward strand.
AAGTCAATATAAACAATATTTTTGAATATTCGTGAAGTGAATATTCAGGCCGATTGTGTATTTAAACGTTAACTATTTTTGATGTTTAATCCATTAACGGCCGAGCAGTGACAGAGTTAACCTAAAAGTTGAATTTAGGTCCAATTCTGCATTTTTTCAAGAATATCTATGAATGACTATTGCACGTTTTTATATAAAATCGACGATTACCTAAAAGTTTACAGCGTATACATTATGTATATTTTACAGAAAAATTGACAGAATATAATACAATAAGTCATTGACTTATTATATTCTGTCAATTTATCTTTTAAATATACATAATGTATACGCTGTAAACTTTTAGGTAATCGTCGATTTTATATAAAAACGTGCAATATGAAGTTTTGAACGAGTGTTTCCACTCCCAGACTAAGCATGAAGTAAAATTTCGAGTTTAGAAAAGCCCCGCGTAGAAAATTTGTCGAGGGTCGCGCAGCGACCCGAGACAAATTTTCACGGGGCTTTTCGAAACTCGAAATTTTACTTCATGCGCCACGCGTATAAAGCACTAAAATAATATAAAGTTAGAAATACACTGCCTTTTTTTAATAAGTGATAAGCGAAATATTTAAATAACTTTTTTTTAATTTACTTTTTTCTTTATACATTTTCAAGTCAGGTCAAATAATATAACATATCAAATTAACTTATTTAGTAATTTAGTTAACAAAAGAATAATGTTGAGCTATGCATCAATAGCGCTTAATGGGTTAAGATTATGGATTCGAGCTTTGGGCGTTAAGCGGTGTAGGTCGGCAGCTAAGCGAAACTTGAGTTTAAACCACTACTCAGCAATATGCTATGATTGAAAAACACCGAAATGTATTCAAGTCAAGTTTAAATTGAGACTTGGCTTAAGCCACTATTTAATAACTGGGCTTGAGTGTTTTAATTAATAGTTTATAGTTCAAAATATTTCACCACGAGTTAAGTGAAAAATTAATTAAAGATGTTTCATCTCTATGTTATGACGCAGTTAAGACGAAAATATGGTGAGTTTTCCACGTTTAGATAGCGGTCGAGCTCTTCTTAAATGAATAGAGAAGATTAAAAATAATGCTAACCAAATTGAATTGAATGTATGTATAAACGATAATTCCATAACAATAATGCAAACTTAATAACATCCGATTTGCGTATGCGGTCTGAAAGCCGCTTGAACCCTCAGAGGAGAAATGCTTCATAATATATAAGCATATATAATATAATAATTATGATATTTGTATGCGCAGACAGGGATGGCGAGAGGACGTTCGGGGAAAGGAGGGGGTTGAGAAGGGGTAGCGTTTCGGGGTTTCGGGTTTTAATGCCGCTAATTAGATACAATAACAGGAGCGTGTTGCCGTTGTCACTGAATACCCTGTTAATTAATTTATGTGGCAAAGCGAGAATTGCTATATCAAAACCGATCCGTTAATATCACCTGACAGCTGATCTATCATTTATGCTTAATTGACTTTGAGAGTTTGTACATCACGTGCGCTTCTATTTTGTTAAGGGTATAGTTTTTTTTTTCGGGGGTAGGGGATGGAGGATGAAAACTCCCCGAGGAAGAATCCGCTTTGAAAGGCTTTCATATTTTGAGCGGAAGCAACATATAATTTGCGTCAAAAGCCGGAGGGAATGGAAAATAAATAATAAGCAACTTGGTGGGGGGTTAAGGGGGTTGAGGGGAAAGGCGCGATGGATTCCATTTGGGTCGCGACGATTGTTCGCTCTAATTTAACACTCTTACTTAGTTAATAGCGCAGAAAATCACAATTCATTTTCCCCGGCTGGGCTCGAAGTTTACAAGACGCTAGATGTCTAGCCTTCGGGGAAACAATTAAGGCCCAAAAATGACGGTTGTAACCTTAATAGTCGGTTACGATTGTTGCGGTAATTCCTCCGTTTACATTAAGATTCAATTAAGGTTTTTACCTGAGGGCGTTCATTATGTTGTAATTGCTACTAATTTTTCATCATAAGTTCATTTATTAAATAATAATAGTTACAAATATAAATGCTACTGTAATACATTTAAATTTCTAACATAGAAAGGACAAAAAAATACTAAATTTATGTCCGGTTTCACCAACTTCAATTAAATCTTATTCGTTGATTAAATGTAAAAGGTGATCCAAGTAGAGATACTTTTTTCAATAGCCTTTTTTTGACAGATCACGTGTGAGTCGTGTCATGCTGTCATGTTATTTTTGTTTAGTATTGTTTGGCATTTCATAATGGAAAGACTTACGCCTGAACAACGTTTACAAATCGTTCAACTTTATTACGAAAAGTCACGTTCTGTGAGGAATGTGTTTCGTGCGCTTCGCATAACTTATGGTCAACATAATCGGCCTACTGAGCGTACTATTCGCAACACCATCACCCATTTTGAGACCCAGCATTCATTATTGGATAATATTCGACCGAATAGACCACGTCCAGCACGCTGTGAAGAAAATATAGCGGCCGTAGCTGAGAGTGTACACGAAGACCGTGGAGAGTCGATTCGGCGCCGTTCGCAGCAACTCGGACTGACGTCTGGAACGACTTGGCGCATTTTAGGTCGAGATCTTAAATTGAAAACGTACAAAATACAGCTTGTGCAACAACTGAAGCCGCTCGACCTTCCCAAGCGACATCGCTTCGCTCTATGGGCTCTTGAAAAGTTCCAAGAAGATCCGACGTTTTCGAGGCAAATTTTGTTTAGCGATGAGGCCCATTTCTGGCTCAATGGGTATGTAAACAAACAAAATTGCCGCATTTGGGACGAAGAGCAACCTGAAGAGATTCAAGAATTGCCACTTCATCCAGAAAAAATAACGGTTTGGTGTGGTTTGTGGGCCGGTGGAATCATCGGTGGCGACCGTTATCGTGCCATGATAACCGACTATTTGTTGCCTGAAATTAAGCTCGTAATCTCGGCGACATTTGGTTTCAGCAAGACGGCGCCACTTCCCATACATCGCATCAATCAATGGATTTATTGAGAGAACATTTCGGTGAGCACATAATTTCACGTCTTGGGCCGGTCGATTGGCCACCAAGATCGTGTGATATCACACCGTTAGACTTTTTCCTGTGGGGATATGTAAAGTCTAAAGTTTATGCGGACAAACCCGCTTCGATTCAGGCCTTACTACTTCTCCCTCCTTGGATCTTTCCTTGCATGATCAGCTGCAGCAGTTGGTATTTCGATCCTCTCATTACGTGGCTCAAGTATTCAAGCTTTCGTCTTTTGATGGTTATTAGAATTTCTCGTTGTTTATCCATTCTTCTGAGAATTTCGACATTGGTAACTTTGTCGGTCCATGACACCCCAAGTATCCTGCGATAAACCCACATCTCGATGGCTTCTAGTTTATTGGTGTCTTTCTTATTTAGTGTCCATGACTCCATACCATAGAGCAATATGGAGAAAACGTAGCATCTAACTAATCGCATTTTAAGGTTTAAATTGATGTCATGGGTACAGAATACACGTTTCATGCTCACGAACACTGCGCGAGCTTTTTCGATCCCTATTCTTATTTCTTGCGTTAAGTCGTTGTTGTTACTAACATTAGTTCCTAAGTAGTTATATTTGTGTACACGATCTATGGGGTGGCCGTGGATGTAGATGTTCCCGTGATCTCTATGTGTCTTAAAAATAATCATGAATTGCGTTTTCTTCTCATTCAGTGATAGACCTTTCTCCTCACTAGCTGCTACTACTTTGTTTATAATGTGTTGTAGCTCTTCCAGGATTTCCGTTATTAGGACCGTGTCGTCTGCGTATCTGATGTTGTTGATAGCTTTTCCGTTGATCATGTGAACTACTAGATTTTAATCAATGATCGATTGGTCGATTTAATTGAACTATTAACTGTGGAGGCTTCTTCTTCGTTATACATCATTATTTACACAAATTAAACCCCTAAACTTTGATTGTATAACTAAGGTTTTTATTGTGACTATAGTTTCGACAACGTTAACTTGTCATTATCAAACTAGAAGTACTTAAGTAAGATGGTATAAAAATATAAATAATGTGATTTTTTTTAACATGAGTATAAATAACATAATAATAGCCTTGTTATATTTCAATGTGCCATCTCCTGGTTAAGAATCATCCAACTTTCATTTATTTATAGTGCACGTTTATACCGGATGGAAACAAATATCCTCTCTTCTCCTCCGCACCATAAACGAAATAAATTTAAATTGGGGTATACAGTTCAATATTGCTTTGTTATTGCCCTGTATATAAAGGAGGGAGCCCGCACTGATGCCTCAATATACATGTGCAATATTGAATAAAGTCACACACATACACATATTTTTTTCTTTCTTTCCTCCTCCTTTTTACTGCCGTCTCCGCCATTTTTCCGCCCCACAGGATTTTTTCTATTTACATTTGTGTTTGCGGATTTTCGTATCCGTCCCGTATTATTCACTTCATATTTATATGTATGTTTGGATATAAAAATCGTATAAAACGGATTTCTCCCTGAACGCTAATATCAATTTAATGCCTTTCACTTTATGAAATAATATATTTTATTCCCATGAAATCGATTCATTTTATTTTATATATTGCGCTGTTTATAAAAAAGCATAAGCGATATTATTAGATTAAAACCAGTGGCGTAGCTGCATATGCTGCACTATGGAGCAAGTAAAACAAAAGAGTCCCAGCGGGGGTCGGATTGAATAGGAAAATGAAAAACGGGATAGTAGCGCCGCTAGGTGAGCAGCTGGTTGAACTAAATTTTACAAAATAAAGGGATTATTTCAATATTAAAAAGCGCAATTCTTTAAAGTTTACCTTCGTAAATACCTAGCAATAATCATAATATCAATATTTATTTATTTATTTATTTATTTGTACGGAAATCTCCATTTTACATTAAATATATATATATAATAATAAATGTGTGTAAATTAAACATATAACAAATAATACAATGCACATGATAGTTATAAAATTCAAGTTACAATTAGCTAATAAATACAATTAAAAAACAATATAATATTGATTTATCATTTAGATTTTCTTATAATCTGTTTAATAACTAGGAGGAGTGTTATAAATTTCACGCGCAAAAACCTACAACTCTGATTGGCCGAGAGCGAGCCCATTTTACACTATGCTAATTACCTCATTATTAGACGCAACAGCTGACATAACCTTAATTCGAAGCGTTACCGAGTTGCAACTTTGTCTGTTTCGTAATCACTTTTTGTGCGGTGTTTCTTTGGCATAGTTCAAAGTTGGTTTCGTTTATATTGTTGTAATGGATTACGGACCCAGTACAAGCTCGGTGATGATATCACCTTCACCTCCAAAAAAGTGTAAGAAGTTGGATTTGGGTCATTTATATCTGTCTGAAAAACAGTGCATAATAAATATGTATAAGTAGATGATCCACATAGGAATATGACTGCTGTTGTATCAGACATTGTTGGCGCAGTAGGTGAGATATCGAATAGCGTAAGAATATGCATGAAATAATAAAATGTTTAATTATTAGGAGTTGTAAATTCCACTGTCTATCGTCCTATTAGCGAATATAAGAAATCCAGAGAGATTTGTAGCCCTAAACAGTTTGGAGGACATAATTACAAGTTTTGATGACGTAGTGGAGAGATCCGTGCATAGTTTCTTCTATAAAAATGAACTGCCAACTTTGAATAAAGTTTTAAAAGAAGTAAACGATCATGCAGGCATGCCGAAGATGAGTCGTTCTACCTTGTAATGAAACAAATCATTTTTAAGTAAGATAGAGACCAGAGCTGGGCAGGATTCGAATCATTCAGGATTCGAATCCTTTTAGAGGATTCAAAAGAGGCATTTGAATACTTTAGTTCAACTGGATTCGTGATCCGGATTCGTTACATTTTTTTAAGAGGATTCGTATTCGAGTCTATATGTGGTTGATTCAAATCCTTATAAAAGGATTCGAATCCTTGTAAAAGGATTTGAATATTTATAAAAGGATTGGAATATTTATAAAAGGATTCGAATATTTATAAAAGGATTCAAATACTTACAAAAGGATTTAAATCGTCAAAAATAATTCGAATTAATTGTAAGGAATAACATGAAAAATATTCTTTTGGGTGTTTTTAAATTTCTCGTTAAATCACTGTTTTATGCGCGTGGCGCATGACGTAAAATTTCGAGTTTAGAAAAGCCCAGAAAATTTGTCTCGGGTCGCTGCGCGACCCTCGACAAATTTTCACGGGGCTTTTCTAAACTCGAAATTTTACTTCATGCTTAGTCTGGGAGTGGAAACGCTCGTTCGAAACTTCAAAGTGAATGCTTTTATAAAAACATGAAATGATTAAAAATGTTTTTAAAGATAATAATCTAGTATTCAAAATTTTGTTTAATATTGTTTGAAGTAAAACTGATATGGTAGCCACAATCTGAAATGGTAAATTATTTCGACATTTCCCCGACTAAAGATTTTTTTTCCTGGCCTTTTAATATCTTCCTTCTGTGGGAAACCCCCATTCTGTTTAATAGGTTTCATTGTTTTTGCCAATATTTAAGTTAATTTTATAAAGTTTTACGTGTTTTGTAATTTGCCTGTTGATTTTGACAAATTTAATAATATTATATGGCTTTTTTGTTAGTGTTTTTGTCAATTTGAATATAATTCCATGACTTTTCTCTGACTTTCCCGGTTTTAATGATATTCAGTGAATTTTTTATTTACGTAAATTTCAAGCATTAATCGATTTTATAATAGAGTTCAATTTGAAGTTTTGAACGAGTGTTTCCACTCCCAGGCCAAGCATAAAGTAAAATTTCGAGTTTAGAAAAGCCCCGTGAAAATTTGTCGAGGGTCGCGCAGCGACCCGAGACAAATTTTCGGGCTTTTCTAAACTCGAAATTTTACTTTATGCGCCACGCGTACAAAACACTGATTTAAAGTGGAGTTCAGAAATACACAAATACATTTTTAACCAGAGTAACAGGGAGTCAGATATTTAGTCTGTTATCAACGATGTTCAGTGGTAATAATAAATAATTAGGTTTTGAATATTTTTGCTAAAACAACTGGTAACGATAATTATATATTAATGGTTGCAAAAAATAATAAAATCAAATTTATTCTTAAAGGATATGTATTCGAGGTTCGAAAAAACAGGATTCATATCATATCATCATATTTATCTCTTACGAATCCTTTATTCGAACATTCGTGATTCGAATTATATTAGGTGATTCGGATTCGTGATTCGAATCCTTTTTACGAGGATTCGTTCCAGCTCTGATAGAGACACATTATTATATAAATTCCATATTATATTATGATCACAATGTAAATATGTTTTATTTCACAGATATATGGCGAGATGCCTAGCATTTTAATTGAACTGACGATATCGTACGATGGAAAAGAAAATACTTAACCACAATTAAGAAGTACAAAATGGATATTTGATTTTATTTAAAGAGTAATTATGAAATTATTTAAAATTGCCGCCAAATTTATCTAATAATATTTCTGGTAACTTTTTATAGTATAAATTGGGCTTTGGCACTACTCCTTCTAGTTTTTAAACAGACTATAGAGTGCCATCGAAAATATTGTAGGTTGGCAACATATTATAACATATAATTATTATGTCTGACGTTTTGTATGTCAATTCCTAAAGCGTGTAGCTACATTAAATTAAAAAATAGTAGAACTTTGATTAAAACACTTGGCTTGTTTTACTGATAAATCAATGAAACAAACTTTTAATTAAAGTTCTACTAATATTCAAATATGCTTTACCGTTGGAGGCTCAACATAAAAAAAAGATTAAATCATATCACCCTAGAGGTTTTATTTTTTATTAAACATATAATATTAAGAATATGAAAAAGTGTCTCAAACTAAATTTGTACTTTTCTTATTAATGTTTATAAAATATTCTCAAAAATTAAAGTTTGTTTATTTTTTCCTAATTTTCGGTGAATATTAATCCATCACATCTCAGCTGTATATATTTTTAACTTTACTTGAAATCAGTGTTTATATGAGTGGCGCTTGAAGTAAAATTTCGAGTTTAGGAAAGCCTGAAAATTTGGTTCGACACGTAGCATCTAAATCCAAATTTTCAAGTTTTTATAAACTCGAAATTTTACTTTATGCGTCAGTATAAAACACTGATTTATTCTATAGTTGACAAGAGTAGATTCATAGATGTGAAACTAGGTTTTGAAGGGCCTTGAAAATGGCTTCAATTTTTCTTTGAAACAAAGTGATTAGAAATATAAAATTTAAATCCTTGTACTTTGTAATGAAAAGTTTATTATTATTTAGAAGGCGATGAGTAATTTATTTTTGGGTTGAATAAAAACGGTAGGAAACTTATAATACTGTTTTTTTCAAAATAAACAAATATATTTTTTTAATAAACTTTATATTAGTTATATATGTTTAATACTTATTGCTAAAGTTATTGTTTTTGCAAGTTTTATTAATGCACTTAGTGTAAAAGTTAACTAAGAGTATGTTTATAAAATGCAGATTAAGTCCATATCGTAAAACATTCCATCGTGCGCAGTAACACTTTTACGTGTAATTTAGTTTATACAAGCAGTGCCATAAAAGTAGGGGGTGGAAATGTTAATTAATTCAGCGTTGTGTGTTTTATAATTTGTAGTTAGTGTAATGGAATTGTTTGTTCAATTTTCTTGGGCATTAGTGGGAGTTAGTGCGGTTTAGTGCTCGACGCGTTCGTATTAACCCCTATTGTTTTTCTGTGCGTGGTGCGCCCCCGGTGGCGGAAAGATAAACATATCCGAGGGCCTTTCCGCTTGCCAGAGCATTCGGTATACTCCTCGACGTCGTCTGCATTGAACGAACGATCGAGGAATCCGCAGACTAATTGGTTCCTCCTCCGAGAGTGCCGGTGGCGAGGGGGACGAAGAGCGAGGCGGGATTTAATGAAAATCCGGTTAATTGGAATGGATGTGGCATTAAAATGGATCAGTACCTGGCCGTGGCAGAAGATTGCCTGGCATTCTCTCATTCCGGAAGCCGGGATTTCTCCGGGAAGGGGGTCGGTGAAGAAGAGGTGCAGAGTTGCAGAGTTGTCGCGGGCAAGAATTGATGTCGAAAACCAATTGGGTTCACGTGTTCCGTCAAGTACCTACTAAACGACCGACTCAGCAATTGTCTCCAGGCGTATAAGGGAACACAAAATAGAAAGAAGGAAACAAGAGAGGGAAGAACACTGGAGAGACATTTATTTCAGGTGTGCGTAAATATCTCCGGGAGGAACGTGTAAATGACAATCCTGGAGCCGCCCGGAGTTTACATTAAGACGGGACGAATTGAGAAACTGAAGAGATCTCAATCTCGCGGTAATAGCCCAGATCTACAAGGGTTTCATCACTCGACTCCAGTCAAGACACACACACACACACACAGGGGAAGAACTTCAGCTCACTCATCTTGCCTTTTCCCTTTTCGCCTTTCACGGCACGGACGTGTTTCGACGTTCCTCAGACGGAGTCGGGGGGCGAGATTACCAAGTCGTGACCGAGGGCATAAAACGCTCTCTACTCTTGTTTATTAAATTTCATACAAAGAAATCAAACGATCTACCGACCACATCAAACAACTACAATAACACTCACAACTACTCCACTTCTCGCACTTTATTACATGTTGTTTTCGTCGACGAAAAAATAAACAAATAACACATTATTTTCAACACACTACAAAGTACACAATTTGTATGCATTATTCTCGACACGCCATGCTTTATAACTAAACTTCCACAGTTTTAGGATTAAATGGTTGGACATGTACGTACAAAAATAATCTGTCATTTAAACAGTATAAAAAAATAATTTCAAACATTTTTTTAATGGAAGAAATAAGAAAAAAGAGTTCATGTTGCGATCCCAGAAAAGTATCGATATCGTATTGAAAATTATGGACACGGCAAAATATCCTGATAAAAGGTATCGATATTAAAAATATTGATACTTTTCGATACCAGTTATTTTATATTAAATATTTATATATATTTAATACTGCAATAGTTATTTAGTTAACTAGTGTGTAGGGTGCCCAAAAAGTAGGGTGCCCAAAACCCTTCACACACAAGTTGCTTACAAGCAAGGTTGTTATTTTTAAAACACATTGTTATAAAACCATATCCATAGAAATGATGGCTGAATTCTGTGGAATTGCAATAGGTGGGTGTGTGTGTATAGTCACAATTTATAGGCCTCCTGATGGAGACCTAAATATATTTATAAATACATTAAGTGAACTGATAACTAAACTACATTCCAGATTTAAGCAAATATACCTATGTGGTGATCTTAACATCGATAAACTAAAAAAACACATGAAAGAGACGTGCTATTTGATCGTCTCAATGGTTTTGGTCTATCTTCTATAATAATTGACACCACTAGAATAGCTAGTAACTTTAATACCTCCTCCTCAATAGATTACGTCATTACAAATACCCCTAACAAAATAGTAGCTCACCACAACTTTGATCCAGGTATATCTGACTATTTTCTACAATCTATTACTTTTAATCTAAGTACATCCAATCAACATACTAGTAATCCTATAATAGTTAACAGTAGAATCATTAATAATAATAGTCTAAATGAATTCTTATTCTTATTTCAAAAACATTACGAATATCCTTATGAATATTTAAATAATGTCAATGAACTATTCACCCACTTCTGGAGCCAATTTAAATGGTGTTTCAATGTTGCATGCCCTCAAGAAAAAGAATTGTAAAAAAATAATAGTTGTAATAAGCCTAAGTTCTCAGCTGAACTACGCAGTGAAATAGACAGACTACCGGACCTAAACTGGCTCAAAAAAGCAACAAACAATCAAGAGATCAAAAACCAATACATGGCTAAGAAGTTTTCTATCGATAAACAAATAGTATCTGAAAAACAGAACTTTTATCTTAACAAAATAAACAACTCCTCAAACAAATCAAAAATGCTATGGAGTATGGTCAGCAGGAATAAAAACAATGTAAGAAAGAAGAATGACATCATTCTCCATCATGATAATAAATTTCTAGATAATAATATCGTAGTTGCAAATACTTTTGGTTTACACTTTTCAACAAATGTGAAAAATAAAATAAATGCATGTTTTCCTTCTACCACTAATTACTGTACTGTAACGAAATCAAACGATATAATCGAAATTAATTTTGAAACATTAACAGAAACAGATGTCACTAAAATAATTAAACAACTCCCAGATAAAAAATCCACTGGTGTTGACGAAGTGCCTGCAAAGCTAGTAAAACAATCATCTCACCCAGTGGTCTCCAAACTACGGCCCGCGGGCCAAATCCGGCCCGCGACTTGCATGAATCCGGCCCGCGATTGTTTGTAATTTTTTTTGTAAATGTCACATTTTGAAATATTGTAACAATTGTTCCTTAATTTTTTTATAATTTTATAAAATTAATCGGATCTTGGCCGACTTTATTATGTAGAATTGTATTTGTGGCCCGCGAAGAAGATAGTTTGGAGACCCAGGATCTAACCTAATTGCTCCAATTCTTACTGATATAATAAATAAGTCAATTCTTCAAGGAGAATTCCCCAGCATTCTTAAAACAGCGCTAGTACTGCCTGTTCACAAAAAAGGCAGCATACATGACGTTGGAAATTACCGCCCAATATCATTACTATGTTGCTTTTCAAAAATATTTAAAAAAGCCATGTTTAATATTATAAATGAACATCTATATAAGTATAACCTTCTCTCAAAGAGCCAATATGGGTTTAGGGCTGGCAAGTCGACAGAAAAAGCCTGTCAAGATTACATACAAACAATTTATGATCTAATTGATACAAATAACATAGTAGTCTGTATACACTTCGATCTTACCAGTGCGTTTGATTGTTTGGACATAAGTTTCGTCAGAAATAAACTAAACGCTCTCGGTATTAATGATCTAATAAATGCATGGATTATATTTTATATGTCGCACAGGAAACTTATTGTCAGAATTGACGAACATCAATCAGATCCATTTAACATCAATATGGGAACCCCCCAAGGAGGAACATTAGGTCCCCTAATATTTATTTTATTTATAAATGACCTGCCTGACTATATAACTTACGGAAATATCTTTATGTATGCCGATGATACGGCTGTTGTAGTACACGGTAGCAATCCACAAATGGTGGAAGAGCGAGTTAATGCTGTAATCGAGCAGTTTCAATAATGGTGCAACCGAAACAACTTATTGCTAAATTTGACTAAAACCGATATTATTGAAATTAGAAACATTTATCGTGAAAAATATGTGTTTAACTTCAAAATTGATAGTAATGCAATAACTACTTCTGCAAAAATAAAGTTCCTTGGAACGATTATTGATGAACATCTAACTTGGTGTGATAACATTGAACATATCTGCAATAAATTAAACAAAAGTTATTATATCATACTATCATAAACATCCATACTAAACCCTTCGTCACTCCTTAATATATATTATGCAATATTTCACTTGATTCTCGGATACAACATAGTTGTCTGGGGGAAGAGCAAAGACGTACCAAAATTATTTGTTCTACAGAAAAGAGTTATCAGATTAATATATAACCTAAAGCACGCTGAATCCTGTAAAGATTACTTTGAAAAAAATAAAATAATGACTGTCGCATCCTTGTATATTTATAAAATATTAATCAGCACACATAAAAGCTATTCAGGATTCCCTATGAATTGTGACGTACACCACTACCCAACTAGAGGACGTGAAAACATTGTAGTTAATAAACATTGCCATTCATTTTTCGAAAAATCTCCATCATACAACTGCAGAAAATTATATAATGCATTGCCTCAACACATAAAGAAACTACAACTAAACATGTTTAAACAAAAAATAAAATTGTTTCTAAAAAATAATGCGGTATATGACATAAGTGAATTTATTACTATATGTAACTCTATTTTGTGACATATTCTATCAAATCTATGGCATTAATTCTAGATGCTTTGAAATCACATTGTTCTTCTTCTTCTTCACCACTGCCCTTATCCGTCTACTCTATCCTTATCCACATGACTTAACTAGAAGTATACAAATTGTATTAATTGTACATTATAGTTCAATAAATAAAAAAAACATGTTTAAAAACAGCAGTCGTGTTTTAAACGGTTTTGTTTCAAATATGTTTTAAATTTTAAATTATATTATATACTATTTCATTAAGATTTTTTGTTTACATTTTTAAGTATTAACTAAATTTTTGGAGATATTTCAAATTACATTATTAAACTTAATATATTATTACAATAAAATATCACAACTGTGTGTGCATTAATGTGATTTTTCAATACAACGAATTTTTCTTCTGGTATACACTGTACATTTTCCGACATTCGTTGCTTTTTTATTTGAATCTTTAAACGAAGGTTTTCCACTCCCAGACTAAGCATGAAGTAAAATTTCGAGTTTAGAAAAGCCTGAAAATTTGGATTGGCCGCGTAGCGAAGCGGAGCTGCCAATCCAAATTAGGCTTTTCTAAACTCGAAATTTTACTTCATGTGCCACACGTATAAAACATTGAAATATCGTAAAGTTTAAAATATACGGCTTTAGCAATATAGTATGTAGATGTCAATAAAATGTAAGTCAAATTCTGCGCTGAAAAATTGTTTAAAACAGTGATTATAGGCCACCCAATAACTATAACGTATATTCGGTTGCCTATAATTGTTGTTGCATGTGTGTTTTTGAACTTCACTGTAAATCAGTGTTTTTAAGCGTGGCGCATGAAGTAAAATTTCGAGTTTAGAAAAGCCCCGCGTAAAAAATGTGTCGAGGGTCGCGTTAGCGACCCGAGAAAAATTATCACGGGGCTCTCCGTGAACATTTTTCTCGGATCGCTAACGCGACCCTCGACAAATTTTCTATGCGGGGCTTTTCTAAACTCGAAATTTTACTTCATGCTTAGTCTGGGAGTAGAAACACTCGTTCGAACTTTAAATTTACCTCTTTTGTAAAATCGACGTATGTAATATAATAAATCATTCATTGAAATAGATACAAAATTTTACCTAAAATCTATTTTTAGAGTTAACTTTATAATTTGCCTAGCTCTTAATGGGTTAATATTCTGTTCCTAAGAAAAATAGTATTAATTAAATAATAATGTTGCATATAATTTAATAACAAACTGTGAATAAATCAACAAAAATCTAGAAATATCGAAAATCTTGATATGTTGAAAATCTTGACGGTCCACTCCCAGACTAAGCATGAAGTAAAATTTCGAGTTTAGAAAAGCCCCGCGTAGAAAATTTGTCGAGGGTCGCGCAGCGACCCGAGACAAATTTTCACGGGGCTTTTCTAAACTCGAAATTTTACTTCGTGCGCCACGCGTATAAAACTCTGTTCGGTTGTTCGGTTGGTTGACAAATTCTGTTAAATCTTCTAAGCTGATTATACATACTAATTCTATTTATAAATTTTGATCAAAATTAAAAGTCCAATTTTGTTTCAAGGTACACTACATTTATTGCCAAAAAATCACGTGAAAAATTATAATACATTTTTTCTAGCATAAATATTAAATTAAAATCATCATATCGAGCATAAATGGATTCAAAACAACAATGTTCAATATAATAAAATAAGAAAAGTATATGCAGCCATTTAAAAATTTAAAGTTGACGTTAATTTGGCAATGAAGTCAATTTTGAAAAAATATATAATTAGTGTCAATTTATGGTATTAAAACTGCGATTGACTTGGTTTTTTTAGTTTATTCAAATCGATCAATAAATAACAGTTATGGCGTTGGGCGTTTTTTTTATCGAACATCCGGTATATTTCTCAATTAATACAGACCTTTTATTACACTTTTTTTAATTTTCCATCAATACACGTCAAAAACAATAATTCCTCTCAATTATGCGTATAAGGCAAGAATCACCCTATATAGAGATTTAGTGAGTAAATATAGAAATAGAAGTTATTTATTATTGAAAAGTCGGATGGTGTGAAATAAATAGTTAAAAGGCAAAGATATATAAAGTAATAATTTATACTGAAATATCGGTAGCTACCGTGGGGAGAATTTTTCTTGCGAGAAAGCACTCGATTTAGCCTGTCCAATAATTCATATTTTATGAGGCAGCGAGCGGACGTCGATGGAAGCCGGAAGGCGTCCTCCCGCTCAATGACCATTGTCCACAAACTTTTCGGCACGTTCCACTAAATCCATTCTACACACATTCACATACACGCCAATCCAAAACAATCAATCCAAGCCCAATTCCTGCTTTAAATAATTAATCGAAACACAATCAACTGCTCTGTAATTGTAATGTGCGCGCTTAAAACCCCTAGCAGTAAATTGGCTTCGTAAAGTGGTGAGGACCCGAATGTTCCAGTTGTAACAGTTCACCGTAGTATGCACTAATGACGAATCATGTTTTAGTTAAATTGAGGTAATGAGGCCCCGGACAACATTGGATTCCACTTGAAGGTCCTCGAATCCGCACAGACGCTCTCCAACGCGAGCAATTACTCCCAACATTTTTTTTTTATTTTGACGAGTTCCGTTTTAAATAATCATTAAACGCCTCGCAAAGCGTCGGCTTTTGATTTAAAAGCAGGAAAGGAAAGGCAAATATTTATCCCGTTTGAGCCGGTAGTGGCTACATCAGTCTAAAAAGTCTAATAAATGGAAAACGGGCTCTTATTTCAGTCATTTCTTGTAGGCGATATTTATAAATGTCTGTCAGACCTGACGCGGCGCTACCGCGCCTAGAACTTGATGGAATTGATAATTTATATCCACTAGAGTGTAGCGCGCGGATGGGAAGAGGAGTTCCTCCCCCACGCAACACAGCCAGCACTACTCGTCGTCGTTGCTGGTAATAGATTGGAGCTACTGAGAATATTTATCTGGCAATTTATTACCCCCCGATATACTCTGCTAATGATGAGTTATGACCAAGTAATGTAATTCCTTCTAGCCCGCTACGATACATCCCTTATTAACTAACGAGGATTATAAAATTTTCGTTCAGAATTTCTGCTTAATTGCCACACGAATGCTATTAGTGAAACGCTACACTTTCAAAATTACTTTTTAAGCTTCTATTCAGCTCAGAGGTAGCAGAGCTGGGCAGGATTCGAATCATTCAGGATTCGATTCCCGGTTTCGAATCCTTTTAGAGGATTTAAAAGAGGTATTCGACTACTTTAGCTAAAACGGATTCGTGATCCGGATTCGTTACATTTTTTTAAAAGGATTCGTATTCGAATCCAGACGTAGATGATTCGAATCCATATAAAAGGATTCGAATTCTTATAAAAGGATACGAATCCTTATAAAAGGATTCGAATCCTTATAAAAGGATTCGAATCCTTATAAAAGGATTCGAATCCTCATACACTGATTCAAATCCTCCCAAATAATTCGAATCATCGCTATTAAGGCTGGGATTCGAATTTGATTAATTCAAATAGTTAAATATTCTAATATGAATCTATAAATCACTAAATTATTCATATTTGAATATTAATATTTAAATTTTCGAATAATTCAAATGTTTGTGAATGCATATTTGGTTACTTAACCATTAAACATTTCCAACTTTAATAGTATATTTTTAACTTCACTTGAAATCAGTGTTTTATACGCGTGGCGCATGAAGTAAAATTTCGAGTTTAGAAAAGCCCCGTGAAAATTTGTCTCGGGTCGCGGGTCGACAAATTTTCTACGCGGGGCTTTTCTAAACTCGAAATTTTACTTCATGCTTAGTCTGGGAGTGGACAACACTCGTTCTTAGAAGTTTCAAATTAAAGGATCACTCTAGATTACTAAGTTTATTACCATTTTACAGAGGCTTCAGCTCGAAGGACCAACCATGGTCTTCGGAGACCGAAGGACTACAGGAAATCGAAGTTTCTTTACAAGAAAACAATGAATATCTGAAGGTTTATAGCATGGATAGGAAAGAAAACATTCAATTTTGAATAAATATCGAAGTTGGGTTGGTTTTCAGTGCGTTTTTAACTTTATAATAATTTTCACGGGGCTTTTCTAAACTCGAAATTTTACTTCATGCGCCACGCGTATAAAACACTAATTTAAAATGAAGTTCAGTAAGGCATATATCATCATTAATTACAATTTTTATTTAATCAGATATTTAGTCGGTAAATGAACATTTTTGTTAATAGAAACTGATAGAATAAAATGTTACTGGTTGCAAATAATAGATTCAAATTTATTTTTAAAGGATTTGTATCCGTGATTCAAAAATGAGGATTCGAATCTTTGATTCGAATCATATTTTTCACTTACGAATCCTTTATTCGAGTATTCGTGACTAGAATCATATTAGGTGATTCGGATTTGTGATTCGAATCCTGTTTTTGAGGATTCATCCCAACTCTGGTAGGTAGAGACCTTGGAGGTCACGGGATATTTGTTGTGTAAGTGTCCTGTGCCGTCCTAATAGTATTTAGAAAATTTAAATCTTCTGGGATTTGTCGTTTAAGTATCCATATGCTTACGCTGGGGGTTTGATTTTATTTATTTATTAATTTATTTATTTAAGAAAATGATAAGATAGAGACAGGACAAGTCTCAAAATAGCACCTAATTACAATTAACAACTAATAAATAACAACAAATAACAATAACAATAATATAAATATTGTAAACTTAACCAAACATAATTATAGTATATAACAACAATAGTAGTTACATTTATGTAATGATGATTGCAAATTTAAGACCGTTACGGATATAATAAATAAATGAAGTATGAACAAAGTGTGACCAAAAATTATAGTGGCAAACAGCAATTATAATAACAAACAACATTATTGCTCAGGAACTGCGACTCTCTTAATCATTTGTTTAAATTGTTTTTTTCTAAGGAAAAAATATCACAGTCACTATAAAAGTTGTTGTAGGTGTTAACCATGCAAGGTATAGGTGAATTAACCCTCGAGTAAGTATTAAACATCTCTCTTCTCTAAAACTGTAACTGATCGAGTATTATAAGCAATAACACTCAAGTTAACCCGCGACAATAGGAACGGAGAATCAATGTGGGATTGTACTATCTTATGCAAGCAGATAATATCCGTCATTCGAAGACGATAGATCAGTGGTATTATCTCACCTTACATAATTCCAAGTAGTTTAGGCCCCGAAGACGCTGTATATATATGCATAATATAAAAGCTTTGAAGATGTCTTTTAACTTTTAAAATCTCGCGGTGATCAAATTGAAAATCTAAGCATTTTTTGAGCTTTTGTACAAACAGTATGTACAATGGCGGCCGACGAAATGTGAACGATGTTTATTAGCTATGTGAATATGACTTTTAATCAGGAGCGTCGCGTTTGTGCGAAAACAAACATTTTATTGACAGATTTATAAAAGTCATCCAAAAATATGCCTAGACATCTATCTTTAGACGAGAAGAGCAGGGCAATAGCTAAACTAGAAGAAAACTGGTCTCTTAGCCGAGTGGCTGCTGATTTGAATGTAAGCAAAACCTGCATACATAATTTGAAAAGGCGATTTGAAATAAGGCAAGATCTAAGAAGGCCACCCCGAATTAGAATAGGAAGGGTATCTAATGAAGAACAGGATGTTGCATTGGTGAATCATCTCAGAGAAAATCCATTTGATAGTGCCTTAGATGCTCGAGAAGTAACGGGTTTTGCGGGGTCTACTAGAACTGCTCGGAGACGTATTAAAGCTGCAGGTCTACAAACTTATCAAGCAGACAAGAAAGTTTTTCTCTCAGAAAACAATAAACAACGAAGATTGGAGTTTGCCAACGAATTTGTGTATCGTGGGGATGATTTTTGGAACTCGGTCGTCTTTTCAATCATATAGTAATGGGAGCCTACGAGTTTATAGACCAATAAACCAAAGGTATGAAGAAGGATTCACCCGTCCAATAACAAGTAGTGGTCGTTTTTCTGTTAATTTTTGGGCTTGGGTCAGTGTAAACGGACCCGGAATAATTTGGAAAATAGATGGCCATTTAAATGCTATTAAATACAGGGATATTTTAGAATAGGTAATGTTGCCTTCAGTAACACAAACATTTCCGGAAAATTTTATATTTCAACAGGACAATAGTCCTATCCATACAGCAAGAATTGTGACTCAGTGGCTAAATGACCACCGCATCCAAGTTTTGCCTTGGCCTGCGAAGAGCCCTGATCTCAATCCAATTGAGAATGTTTGGGGATACCTACAAAAAAAAATTTACTCAAGAGATTTTAGACCTATGAATGCAGATGAACTTCACGAAATTGTTGAAAATGCATGGGAGGATTTGGCTGACAACTACAATATGAGGAATCTAGTTTCATCCATGAGTACACGCTTGGCAAAAGTTATCACAGCAAATGGTGGTCCTACAAAATAATAATTTCATAATTTCTACTTGTATTAAGAATAAATATGTTTAGCATTGTAATTAGCAATTGAATAATAGTCCTTTGAAACCTAAGTTACGCCACTGTTAAGAGTTCTGATAAATCTGTACAAAATTAGACAATTTCTCTATGACAACAAAATACCGTTCACATTTCGTCGGCCGCCATTGTACATGTTTGTCGAATAACAGTTTTCTGTCCAATACAACCCCAAGATCCTTTACGTGAGAGATACTGTCTAATATGTTAGATGAAATAGTGTACTGGTTCAAAATGCTTTTGTTTCTGGAAAAAGTAATACTAAAACCTTTATTTTGATCATATGATCATATCTTGTTAAAAAAAGTTATAGATGATAACAAAATATGTATTTAATATACATACATTTTATATACACTTTTGTCGTAGCTCTTTTGGCTACTTTTTTAATATTTTTTTCTTTGTCTGATTTGAATGTATAATTTTATTACATTATAATAACATAACCAAAAGCTGAATCTTTATATAATCAAGACGATTTCCTCTAAGAAATAAACTAACTTTGTTCTGACGTTCGAGCAAACAAAATTCGAGTTCACAAAATAAAATTACATGCGTTCAAAGTTGTAAAATCATTTTCAACCTGATTGGGGTGATAAAAATAAACAATGCTTTTTCATTTAATTATTAAAAATCAACTAAAAGGACGATTTTTTAAATTTAAAATGTATTTTCTTAAGAAATAAACAAGTTTCGTTCTGTTGTTTCAAAAAATAAAATCCAGTCGCTGGAAATGAAAGTATACGAGTACAAAGTTGAAGAAGGAAAAAAAAATCGTTAAACTGGCGCTTCTTGTAATAAAGTGTTGCTAAAAATTGAATTAAGCTTTGAATTAGAAATTGCTTAAAATCAACCGATTTAGAGTTGAGCTGGCTTTTATTTGAGCTGAAGTGCATGTTTTTTAATTTAAAATTATGGTTAGCACAAGTTCCCAAAGTCACAAGTTTTATTTAAGTCGTTTTTTCGAGTTGAATTTTATTTATTTAAGGTATTTTAACCTTAAATAAATAAAATTCAACTCGATTTTTTCTTTAAAATATCCTTATTAATTAAACAGATGAAATATCTAAAAGAGCTGTTAGGATTTTTTTGTTTTAGCAGAAAAAAAAAACAGGTTAATACTGACACGTCCGATTTTGTCAGATTTTAAAAAATCCAAACTTTTCCCTCAATTATAACAATTTTCTTGTGACATTATTTTTTTTTAAATCTCAAGCATTTATGGTGGACAAACAACAACATTTTAAACAATTGTAAGGTATTTTTTTTTCAAAAACGCCAATTGTTTGCAACATCTATTAGTAAATCAATAAATCCACTAAAGTTTAACTTTGAGCGCTAATGCTGAGCGCATTTTTCAACCGATTAAAAACATAAGCAGCTCAAATTAAATCTCATTTTATTTTCAATAATTCTCGTGAATTTCATTTGAGTCTTATAAGCGCTTGAATTTTTAAAATTGAATTTGTGTTCAGTATTCCGGCACCAGATACCCACAGACGCGTTTCCGACTTCAACAGAGTTCTGCTCGCTCGTGGACGAAACAGTGACCTGTATATGCACTTTGTGCATTCGTGTCACTGACGATGCCACTATGAAGCATTAGATGGCGTTAGCTATCGGAATCATTAATAGCTTGAATTTTTAGTCAGAAAAAATGGAAAAATTAATTATGTTTCGTTTAACAAATTTTTAAAAATTACCGAAACACCCGATATTGATGAGATTTGCAGGAGTTAATAAAAAAAATATTGGGCTTTGTTTCTATGTAAGATTAAACAAAATCTGTTAATTTCGGGAAAAATTAAAGAAGCTCAAATAAAATCTCATTTTATCTTCAATAATTCTCGTGAATTTCGTTTGAATCTAATAACCGTTTGATTCATTATTAAAAAAAAAAAATGGAAAAATGGAAAAAAATCACAATAAATTTATGTTTCGCTTACCGAGTTTTTAAAAATTACCGAAACACCCGATTTTGATTAGATTTACAGGAGTTAATAAAGAATATATTGGGCTTTGTTTCTATGTAAAATTAATCAAAATCTGTTAATTTTGAGAAAAGTATCGAAATTATGAAGAAGTAAACAAAATCTAATTAAATTGATGTTTCGTTTAAAGAATTTTGAAAAATTATTGAAGCATATGATTTTTATAAAATTCGCGGATATTTAAAAAAAAAACGACAGGGTTATGCTTTTAGATAAGATTAAACAAAATCTGTTAATTTGGGAAAACTTACAGAAGTTTAAAGTTGATTAAAATTAAGATAAAGTAAATAAACTCACATTAAATGTATGTATTTTACATAATTTCAAAACTTTCAAAAGCTTAAATTAAAGCTTTTGCAATTTGTTTGTCAAAGTTTACTAATGCAAACAAATTTGTTTTTATACTAAATTTGAAGTAATAAATAACATGAACTCTATTTATTTTATGTCATAAATTTTACACTATACAAAGGAAAACTGAAAAATGAGTTTCTGATTGATGGTCTAACGAGTGTTCTCACTCCCAAAACAAGCATTACCTCATGCTTGTTTATTTCGAGTTTAGAAAAACCTGAAAATTTGAATTTGCTAGGGCGCTCGAGCGAAGCGAGTCGCGCCCCAGCAAATCCAAATTTTCAGGCTTTTCTAAACTCGAAATTTTACTTCATGCGCCACGCGAATTAATCAGTAACTATCAGTAAAATCTGCAACTAATTGGTTAGTGAAAAATAAATTTAGTATGTCGTTTATCAATTGTTCAAATTACCGAGGAAGTGCCATGATAAACACATCACCATTTTTTTTTTAGATTTGCATGCAATTAAGTACATTTGTCCCTTATACTCAAATTAACAATTGATTATATATTTTTCTAAAGAAAATGTAAACATGAGTGTTTGAATATTTCTTAAGATATGTTTTATTTATTAAAAAAAATCTATCTTAATAAAGTTTTTTCGATTTGGAAAAAAAATTTATTTTAAACTTTGAATATTTAAGCACAAAAAAGTACAGAGTAACTATTTTTGTATAGGTAACAGTTTACGATATTTTTTAGTTCAAAATAAAAGTGTACTAAAAAATAATATTATTATAACACAATAATTTGTTTTACCTCTAATAACAACCAAAAGCCATGTCTTGATAGCCTTTATAATATAAATAAATAATAATAAATAAATAAATAAATACGTTTATTGTCCAACAAAATAAACCAATTTAGGACATATAAATTAACAAAATTAATATGCTATAATATGTAAAACTAACAAAAATCAATATAATATAGTATGAAAATTAAACAGTATGACATTTAATAAAAATAAATCGATTAACCTCAATGATAATTGGAAATTACAAAAATTATCCGCAATTAAGGGAATAATTATAAAATTAATTCAAAAAACTATTCAAAACAATAACTTAAACTCTTTCCACGCACAGACAAATTTATAAAATGAATAAGATATAATTTGTAAAATTTACAAAAATTAAATATTATGTAAATAAGCAATGCAATACAAACGAATAATCAATAGTATTATTTTCAATAACAATATTAGACAATCAAATATTCAGTAAATTATATAAATATATCCTGAAACAGGTTATTAGCATTGCGGCTCATATGATTAATGGGCGCTCTCAGCAAAATATTGGTACATGCAATGGGTAAAGAAAAAGTCATTATTTGTCGCGATGTTAGTCGGGGGACATGAAATTGGACCATGCTTAGTAGTTCGGACGAGTTCACTTCATTGCAAATAATTTTTTTCAAAAATGATGCGCTGCATATATCTCTCCGTTTAGACAAAGACAAGCACTCATGCTGTTCAAGTAAGTCACTATAATCTGTCTGTCTGTCAGGATATATGCCACTAATTTTGTAGGTAAGGTATTTAAGAAAAATATAAAGGCTAAATTCGCTAAAATCCCTGATGTACGCCCAAAAAGTGTGCACTTATTTATAGAATGGCCGAACAAGAATTTATTAAGTAATATTTTACTCAATTCTACAGAGAGTTTTATGTAACACCGAACATGTTTATAATGAGAATGTTTCTTTGAGGTATACGGTTTATTGAAAGAATTTAATTTGAAGCTTTAAAAGAGTGTTTTCCACTCCCAGGCTAAGCATGAAGTAAAATTTCGAGTTTAGAAAAGTCTGAAAATTTGGTTTGGTCGCGTAGCGCGAAGCGCGGAGCGGCCAAACCAAATTTTCAGGCTTTTCTAAACTCGAAATTTTACTTCATGCGCCACCGGTACAAAACACTGATGCAATGTAAAGTTAAGCGGTGTGTTTTAAACTTCGTTATATGTCAATGTTTTGTACCAACGGCGCATGAAGTAAAATTTCGACATTCCAAGTTTCAAATTGAACCCATTTAAAAAAAAACAACGATTATCTAAAGATTCACAGCATATACGCTGTAATTGGGACATGTATACTTGAAAGAAAAACTCCCTGTATGTACAAGTTGAGACATTACTTGCGATTAATTACCTACAATTTGTAATGGTGATATAGGCCAGTGGTCTCCAAACTACGGCCCGCGGGCCAAATCCGGCCCGCGACTTGCATGAATCCGGCCCGCGATTGTTTGTAATTTTTTTTGTAAATGTCATATTTTGAAATATTGTAACAATTGTTCCTTACATTTTTCATAATTTTATAAAATTAATCGGATCTTGGCCGACTTTATTATGTAGAATTGTATTTGTGGCCCGCGAAGAAGATAGTTTGGAGACCCAGGATATAGGCTATCCAATTTACACATAACTGAAAAATTAAAGGTGTCTAAATATATTGGATGAAAATGTTGTACGGTGTTACATAAAACTCTCTGTATGTAAATAGTTGCATATACTGTAGACATAAAATATTTGTTGTCAAAAATACTTTTATTTATTTATAGAAACTTCAACAATGTGTTTCAGTTCCAAAAGTATAAACATGATTCGAAATTGAAAAAAAAAACAAAAGATAGATAAATATGTAATTTGAATCACCGTTTAATTTATCATTCGAATGATGATTCGAATAATCATTTTATTGATCATTTGAATGATTATTCAAATAAACATTTGAATAATCATTGAAATCATTATTGGAGTGACCATTAAAATGATTAGTCGGTTATCAAGATCACTTAAGTACTGATTATTCGATAATTGAAATCATTCGTTAACGCCCAACACCATTCATTATATTTATGAATAAAGATGATTATTGAAGAAACATTTTTTTGTTGTATTTGAATTAAATCACATGGGCTACTATCGAAAACGGATATTATTATACGCGTATTGATAAATATTCTAATGAATGTTAATATTCATCCCGGCGCATTCGCTAATTTTAACTTATTGTACACAATATTGAGACATGATAAAGTGACATTTTAGTGAATAAAATGAGCAAAATATATAATTTTTGAGTGGAATTATATTTAGCATTTATTGGCGTGATCGATATGCATCTATCTGTGCGGCCATCCATCAAAAGTTCCGCATTCCGCTCTCGTTCATTCCTCCGTTCCTCGGCAGACTCTGTCGGTTGTGGGGTTGGTTCTCATCGCGGCGGCCGATAAGTGCGATAGTCGAGGCTCCTCCGCTGGCAGGCTATTAAACCATCCAAGTTTATCAAGGGATGTCGACAGTAAATCGGTTTATCACCCATCCTCCAGAAAACCACCACCCCTCCCGTCCCAATTCCCCGAACCGCACCGTTTTACTGTCTGGACGTACGGACGGGAAAAGGGGATGAATAACAGAACAAACCGAGACATCTGCGGTGCGAATAAAACCGATTCATAACTCTCGAATGGCGCGCATTAAAACTAAGGATTGCCGCGGATCGGATCGGATAGTTTATACGATTCGAGAATTTTACCCGGAAGCGTATTAATTCCGACCCAATTACCGGCGGCGCTTTTATTGTTTGCAGAGTGGAGGGGTAATGGGGAGAAGTTATGCTAATGTGGGCTCCCCTATAAAAAAAAGTTGCAGAGTTCTTTTTGTCAAGGCGCAAAGTTTTCCCCTTGGAATAACCGACATTTTATATTTTTCCGCATAATTAATTCTTTAGAAAAAATAAAACCACAAATAAAAAAAATTATATTAATAACAAATTTTATTATAAAAATCTACATCTTTAAAGCTCTAAGAGCTGTAAGTGTATTTATTTATCATATTATACAATTATTAATCATGGCTTACGATTAATAAATAACTAAATTTGACACATAAAACACTCAAAATACTAAATATTATGCTAAATATTGATAATACTCAAATACGTTAAAACATACCAAAACAAAAGAGGAACGACAATAAGTATAAATATAAAAGTTATGTTTTGTTGTTTTTGTCTGCAACTATTATTTTTAAATGTGCCCTGTTTCTTGTAATAAACTCATGGTAACTATTGATTGTGTATGTACATTTACAAATCATGGCATAAATAAATATAAATCAGAATTCCAGGGGGGGCAAGCGCCCATGTACGCAGTACAACCAACTGTACAATTAAAACTTCTACAGTTCCCTAATCGTACAGCGCAAAATGCATGTCGATATCACAAATATATTTTGTTTTATACAATACCAAAAGTGTCTATTTAGTTTGTGGTAACCCTGTATAACATGTTGAAGTTACATGGTATTAATTAACAAAGAATTCAATCAACATCGGTTTTTTTTATGAATAAAATGTGTAACTATGAAAAGCATAATTAAAGTAAAACTTATTCAAATTCATGGACATAATATAATAGTATTTATAATCTGAATAGCTATTTTATAGAATCAATTTTAATTTCTTTATATAATTTATTATCTGTTTGTATTTATAAATATTACCCGACGCCCTAAGGGGCAACAAGGGATAGCAGAAGAAGAAGAAGTATTTATAAATATTATGAATATTGTATAAATAAAGATGTTATATATATGGTATTTATATCAATATAATTTAATCTGTATCAAAGTAGATTGTTAAGCAGTATTTGCAGGAACATAAATTATGTGCAACACGAGCATGTGCGATTCCGAGAAAGGCGAGTAATATTAATATCCGGTGTAAAGTTTGAATATTTGAGCTGATGTGCCCGCAGTAGAAGACCATTGTTCACCGAAAACGGAGCGGATTAGCAGAAATGAAATGCGAGCGCCGCCGTCGCCGCCGCTGTCCACCGTCCACATTCAACACCCCCCAACCCACCCTCCCCTTTTCAGTATTTATGTATACCATGCATATGTATGTCTGCGAATAGTTTGCTCCCTCATT